>QXEO01000171.1:2291906-2892803 GCA_007115705.1 Dactylis glomerata
TGGTTCTCCTCCCGACGATCGTTTGCTGGTGGGGGCAGCGGCAGCGGCTCCGGATCGTCTCGAGACAGACCACCACGGCGGCGACCTTCCTCGCGGTCGTCGTCGCGGCGATCGCCCCGGGATCCACTCTTGCCGTTGCTGCGGCCACCCCCGCGACGCTTGGCGACGCCATTTTCCTCGTGAAACTTCCGAACAATCCAACAATCCTCGGTATTGTGGGTGTCCTTCTTGTGGATAATGCAGTAGCGGCGACGTCGACCTTTATCGCGATCGGAGCGGTCCCCGCGGCGTTGCTTATGATCTGGCTCCGCCGCGAGGGCTGCAGCCTCCTTTCGCTTGGGGTCCTTGGACTTCGGCTTTGGGGGAGGCGCCTCCGGCAGATTGTGCACGAAGAGTCTCCCCTCCTCAGCCTTGGCGCAGTGGTCGGCGATCTCGAAGAGCCTGACGACGGAAGTCAGCTCATCATTCACAGACAGCTTCTCCCGCATCTTGACGTCGGAGACGCCCGTGGAGAATGCTGAGATGACCTCCTCGTTGGAGATCCTGGGGATCTTGTTCCTCATCTGACTGAAGCGCTGGATGTATTGACGAAGCGTCTCGCCCTTGTACTGACGCACCGCTTTAAGATCGTTCTTAGTTGCGGGGCGCTCGTACGTGGGCATGAAGTTGGCAATGAACTGACGACATAAATCCTTCCACGACGTCACGGATTCGTGAGGAAGATTCATGAGCCAGGTTCGCGGAGCGTCCTTGAGGGCCATGGGGAACCAATTGGCCATGGCGCGCTGATCTCCACGCGCAGCCTGGACGGCGACGACGTAGAGTTGGAGGAATTCGACAGGATTTGTGGTCCCGTCGTAACGCGCGCTGATGTCTGGCTTGAACTTGTCAGGCCAGATGACGTAGCGCTGCTGGCGAGTGAGGGCAAGACACCCGGGGTTGTAGATCGGGACGCCGGGGGTCCTGACGTTCTTGCCAGCTTCGCCGATGTCATCGATGGCGCGGTCATGATTTTCGCGGCGGCGCTCGAGGGAGACGCGTGCGTCTTCCGGAGCGCGTTGGACGATTTGGTAGCTGGGCTCCCCGCGCGGCGAAGATGCGGCGCGGGAAACCACCTTCTTGGCCTTGTTGGCCCCTCCATCTCCGGCGCCCGAGATGCGATGCCCCGCCGCCGGATCTGGGTTCCCCGCGCCCTGGGCTCCTCCCTGGGCCGAGTCTTCGTTGGCGATGGCGACGAGCTCGGCGATTCGAGCGCGCCACCCCTCACGCCCGTCGTCGGTGGGCTGATAGCGCAGCAGCTCCTGCGCCATGGCGAGCGCCTGCGCAGGAGACAGCTGACTCCCAGAACGAGCGCGAGAAGTGGCGGTGGCGGTGAAGGAGAGCGAAGGCTCTGTCCGCCCGGACGGGAGCTAGGAGGACTCCAGATCCTCCTCCTCTTCCTCCTCGGCCGAAGCTTCATGACGACGGAAGATGGGCTCGGTTTGCCCCCGAATAGCGTTGCGACGGCGAAGACGCTCGAGCCTTGCGTTGGCGTCGGCCATGTCGAAGCAGATCTAGAAGAAAACACACCACAGCCCCCTACCTGGCGCGCCAAATGTTGATGGATTTCGTGTCGCAAGAACACGGGGTACCACGCGACGGACCCAAGGATTCGAACGCAGGGGGCTGAACGTGTGAGATCTTGGATCGCAACGAAACACGGTGACAGAAGCCTCGATTGTCGGATGCGCAACGCACTGCAGAGAGGGAGACCGAGCTTTACCCAGGTTCAGGGCCCTCGTGGTGAGGTAAAACCCCTACTTCCTGCCTTCTTGTATTGCGATGCGACACCTCGCGAGGAGTACAAGGCCTTGGTTACAAAGCTCTAGTTGGCCAGAGGTTGAAGAACCTGCGTGCCCAACTAGCAGCTTGAAGAAGATGAAGATCAGATTTCTGGATCCCCTCTAAGGGGTGGCCTCCCCCTCCTTTTATAGCGCCAAGGTCCTCCTTCCCCTTATCTTCTTGGGGAAGGGGTTGCCACACACGGCCAAGGAGGGAGGACAGCTGTAGACTATGTTCTTCTGTAGACTTGGTCTTCGTAGGGTAGCGGCGCCGGTCCACAGGAGTGGGTGGAGGAGGCTGACGTCCTCCTCTGGCGCCCTGCACCGTCCATGCTATATTTAGGGGGGTGGCCAACTGCCACTGTGCCGCTTTGGGCAGGCACAGAGAAAGTTGGTCTCCTCCCTATCGGGGGTAGCGTGGGCGGTACGCGGTCTTCTGCCCGTTGTCTTCTTGCTCCGCACGAAAACGTGCTAGGCTGACGTGGGCGTACCTCCTCTCCTCACCAGCAGGGGCTCGTGAGGAGGTCTTCTGGTCCTTAGCGGTTTCTGTCGTCGTTCTCCTCACGAGGCGCCTCCTCGTGAGGGTCTTCTCCGCAGCGAAGATTGTTGATTCTCCCCTGGGCTGAAGATGGGCCGATGACGGGGCCCAGGAGCAGGTGGACCGGGATACCCCGGTATCCGTTACACCGACAGTGGGTTCATGTCTCTATTTCACCTAGGGGAGTGACAGAAACCTCTAAGGTGGTAGATGTGCTGTTGCTACTAGGGAGAAAACAACATTCATATGCTCAAGGGCATATGCTTTGTTTACATTACACACTTTGCTTAATGCAATTATCTGTTGTTCGCAACTTAATACTTTTGGGGTGTTCGGATTTATATCCCCGGGAGTGGATTATTAGTCATAGATGCAGTTGGATGGCGGTCTATGTATTTTGTTGTAATGCCCAGAGTAAATCTCATAGTGATCTTCTTGACATATCACGTTATCTTTATTCTATCAATTGCCCAACTGTAATTTGTTTACCCAGCATGTTATTTTATCTATGGAGAGACACCACTAGTGAACTGTGGACCCCGGTCCTATTTTACATCATATTGCAATCACCTGTTTACTTTTCATGTACTGTTTACTTTACTCGCATATTACTACTGTTTTCCACTCGATACACTCATAACCTTTGTTTCAAGCAAACCGGTGAGATTGACAACCTCATCGCAAGTTGGGGACAAAGTATTTGTTTGTGTGTGTGCAGGTTCCGCGTTGCTGCTGGCCGAAGACGAGTCAACAAGTATCGTTAACGGCGCCCTTGTTGAAGTGTTACTAAGCCAGTCCGCATCACCTTCAGTCGTCACCGTCTCTCTTCTCCTGATCGATAAACCTTGGTTTCTAAACTGAGGGAAAACTAGCCGCTACACTCATCATACCTTCCTCTTGGGGTTCCCAACGGGCTGGTCAATCACCACGCACAAGGACTTACTGCTCCCACGTCAACTAAACGCCACAGCTCTTTTCTGGCGCCATCATCACACGAGTAGCAATGAAACAAAAGCCGAACATCCAGATATTAAACAAAGCTTCCAGAGGACCGAAGAGGAGACGGAACCGACCCAGGAGGTGGTCTCACCACCAGGAGGCGCGGCCCAGGGCCTGGCCGTGCCGCCCTATGGTGAGCCCCACCTGGTCCACTTCTGATGCTGCCCCTTCGCCTATAAAGACCCCCCAACGGGAAAAACCTAAACACCCAATCAATTTTCTAGAAACACATCGCGATCCACCACCGTCGTTGACCCGAGATCGGGAGGGTCCAGAAGCTCTTCCCGGCACCCTGCCGGAGAGGGGAATCGCCACCGGAGGTCTTCTTCATCGCCATGCTTGCCTCTGGCGCGATGAGTGAGTAGTATACCTTGGACTATGGGTCGATAGCAGTAGCTAGATAGTTGTCTTCTCCACCATGTGCTTCATGTTTAGATCTCGTGAGCTGCCCTACATGATCGAGACTACCTTTATGTAATTCTACATGTTGTGTTTGTTGGGATCCGATGAATATTGGTGTTATGATTGAGTTGATGTGCTGAATATTATCTTATATTATCTCTATGTTGTTTATGATCTTGCATGCTCTCCGTTGTTAGTAGCTATCTTGGCCGAGTAGATACTAGTGACTCCAAGAGGGGGTATTTATGCTCGATAGTTGGGTTCATGCCTCTATTTAATCTGGGGGAGTGACAGAAACCTCTAAGGTTGTAGATGTGTTGTTGCCACTAGGGAGAAAACAACATTCTTATGTCCAAGGACATATGCTTTGTTTACATTACACACTTTGCTTAATGCAGTTATCCGTTGTTCGCAACTTAATACTAGAGGGGTGTTCGGATGATATCCCCGCGGGTGGATTATTAGTCATAGATGCAGTTGGATGGCAGTTTATGTATCTTGTTGTAATGCCCAGAGTAAATCTCATAGTGATCCTCTCGACATATCATGTTATCTTTATTCTATCAATTGCCCAACTGTAATTTGTTTACCCAGTATGTGTTATTTATCTTATGGAGAGACATCACTAGTGAACTGTAGACCCCGGTCCTATTTCCTTTACATTGCTATCACCTGTTTACTTTACTCGCACTGTTTACTTTACTCGCATACTACTATTGCTTTCCACTCGATACGCTCATTCCTTTGTTTACAACAAACCGGTGAGATTGACAACCTCATCGTAAGTTGGGAGCAAAGTTCTTGGTTGTGTTGTGTGCAGGTTCCGCGTTGCAGCTGGCAAAGCAAGCACTGGACGGGGCGCCCTATAAATTGTCCGGAGCTGTCGCAAAGCTAGCAAGCATCACCTTCTTGAGTTTGGCTTTTTCCCTACTGGATTGATAACCTTGGTTTCATAACTGAGGGAAAACTTGCTGCTGTATTCATCAAACCTTCTCTTGGGGTTTCCAACTGGCCGGTTATTTATATCATCAACTACACGCCAATAGTTTTCTGGCACCATTCAACACCGTGCCATCAGTAATACCTCAGGATCCGTCCTACATGGCCTAGTATACGCACATGAATGCGCTCTGCTAGTAAATTTCTGTATCTACGATACGAAGAAAAATCCCGGTGGACGCACTGGGTACCCTAAGAAATACTGGAATCCATGTCTTTGTAAGTCCTAAATGCGGCAAAAGATTGGGTTATGCCAGGTACCGAATTCAAGTCCGAGGACTTGAGTTTGAAGTAGGTGGCAAGCTTTTGCTCAGACAATTAGCTGGTTTCCTGATCCGTCAGAAGTACTAGGCTTGCTAACCAAAATCCCCATGAAAAATTAAGAATATGAAATATTCAATGAAATTAAGAAAGAATAGAAGACGAAGATTGATCAAATCAAAGATTGCAAGTCGAAGATATGAAGATTTGAGATTCAACCCGAATCTACAATTCTGGTAGAATCTCGGGGCTACTGACAAGGGTATAGCTATTAAGGCCCATTATCTTAGTACCCTTGGGGCCCGTTCGGGTAATTTTCCAATGAGAGTTAGGTCCAAATATAGATACAGTCGAAATACGAGATGATATCGTATACAGAAATTGTAATTTGTGCTGAACCCAAATGGATCCTCGAGACCTGGCCACCTATATATAAGGGCCAGGAGAGGCCGGCTAGGGTCAGATTGAGATTGAGCCAATTGTTTACTAGCTTATTCTCAAAATGCATCGAGTTTCGCCTTGTTTGTATGAACCTTTACCTTCGAGTTTATCCGACACGCTCTTCCCCCGATCCTAAGTCCTTCATCTAGGACATTTGCCGAGTTAACCTTCATCAATTAGGTTTAGCTCTTGTTATATGTTAGTCTTCTAGTTGTTCTTTCTCGATTGTAGTCGCCAGAATTAAACCTCTACCTGTTGAGGAGGTTCTGAAGATCTTATGTATGTTAAAATTGTAATCCTAGAGACCTACCTTGGACCTTCGATGTTTTTGTTGTACCACTCTGATCGATGTAATACTAGTGGGATGGTGTTTCATTGGTGTTATGTCAACGACTTGCATACTACACATGCAGTGGTATGCTGGGTCACCACAATAAGAGAGAGATAGAACAAGCTACTGCCACAAACCCATAGTCTAGAGATGGACTTCTCCCTCTTCATGGCAGTGATGATGGTGTTGATGTCGGTGAGGGTGGAGAAGCATCCGGGGGCGACTCCGGCAGCGTTTCCCATCCAATCTTCATTGGAAAAACCTCTATTTTTGTGTTTCATGTTTCTCTGCCGCCTCCTCTCGGGAACACCGAGGGGGGGGGTCTTTATATAGGTGTTTTTAGGTCAAGCTGAGCGCTAGGAGACGAAGATGGACGACAGTGGAGGTCCGAGGTCCAAACGGACCTGGGTGGCATGGCCTGGGCCTAGGCTCACGCCACCTGGTCTTGTTTGACCATTGTGGCCTCCCTCGTTGACTTCTCGTGCTCGAGAAGGTTCTCATGATCAAATATCAACGTCCGGAAAATCCCATGTCAATTTGAGTTCGGGAAGGAATCCTAAAATGTAAAAATACACAAATCAAGGTTTTTCCTGTTCTGCAGAGTTATAACCAAAATAAGGGGGATTGATGGAAAATCCCCATAAATAATTGCAAATCATGGTTATAACAATTAATAACATTATAATATGTAGGAATATGCATCAATAAACTAGAAAGTTCATGCATGTATTTTGCATGCATGAAAGGCCAAGGTCGACGTGATGTTCTCGGACATCCTTGAGTCGAAGCAGGGAGGCCCTGCGTTGAGCGAGCGGTTGATGCACTTGATGTCTACGCACTTCTATTCTTGTAGACACTTGTTGGGCCTCCAAGTGCAGAGGTTTGTAGAACAGCAACAAGTTTCCCTTAAGTGGATCACCCAAGGTTTATCGAACTCAGGGAGGTTAGAGGTCAAAGCTATCCCTCTCAAGCAACCCTGCAATTATGATACAGAAAGTCTCTTGTGTCCCCAACACACCCAATACACTTGTCAGATGTATAGGTGCACTAGTTCGGCGAAGAGATAGTGAAATACAAGTGGTATAGATGATTATAAGTAGCAAACGTGATGTGAAATAAATATCGCTGCGAGCAAACAAGTAACAAAATAGCAAGTAAACGGTATGCAAAGCTTGGAAACAAGGCCTAGGGATCATACTTTCACTAGTGGACACACTCCCAACAATATAACATGACTGAACAAATAACTTCTCTTTGCTAAGGCACTCTGAATTACTCTCCTATTGAATAACACTAATCACTGTGTAGTGGCTACAGAAGCACCCCTTAAAGTTCATCAAGTACTTGAAAAACACCACTCATAGAGATATCCAAATCAGATCACAATTCAAGATAGAAATCATTGCAACTTAAACCAAGTACTAACACGGTGCACACACTGTCAACATTACACCATGAAAGGAGGAATAGATCACTCAAACTATCATAGCAATAATTATTCTCATAATCCACAAGAGATCACAATCATAGCCTAAACCAAGTACCACCATGATGCACGCACTGTCACCGTTACACCATAGCAGGAGGAATAGATTACTTTAATAACATTGCTAGAGTACACAAAATATCTGAATAATAACATGTACTTGTTCAACATGATACAAAGCTCACGATCACATAAAGATCACATCATGGGAGAGAGAGGTGAACCACATAGCTACCGGTAGAGCCCTCAGCCCCGGGGGTGAACTACTCCCTCCTCATCATAGGAGACAGCAAGGTTGATGGAGATGGCGGTGAGGTCGATGGAGACGGCGGAGACGGCGATGGAGGTCGATGGAGATGGCTCCGGGGGCACTTCCCCGTCCCGGCAGGGTGCCGGAACAGAGACTTCTATCCCCCGAAATTCGTCGACGGCGGCGGCGGAGCTGCGGAACTGTTTCTAGAAAATTGCCGAATCCCTTAGGGTTTTCTGTCCCGAGGCTTCTTATAGGCGAAGGGGCAATGTCAGAGGAGGGCCAGGGCCTCCTCACACATGGCTGGCGCGGCCAGGGGCCTGGCCGCGCCACCTGTGTGTGTGGGGCCCCTGTGGCCCACCTCCTACTCCTCTTCGGATCTCTGGAAGCTTCCGGGTAAAATAAGACTTCAGGATGTGGTTTCGTCCAATTCCGAGAATATTTCCTGTGTATCACTCTGAAACACAAAAACAGCAGAAAACAGGGAACTAGCACTGTGGCAACTCGTTAATAGGTTAGTTCCGGAAAATGCATAAAAGTGCCACGAAGTGTAACGAAACAATAGGCAAATGGTGTAAAAACAAGCATGGAGCATCAAAAATTATAGATACGTTTGAGACGTATCAAGCATCCCCAAGCTTAACTCCTGCTCGTCCTCGAGTAGGTAAGTGATAACAAAAGAAATAATTTTTGAGGTGACATGCACATACACAATCTTGATCATATATGTAAGCGTTGTGAGCTGGGATCATAAGGACTTAAAACATGGGCATGAAAGATATAATCTTGACAATAAGAACTTAGCAACCATGTTGTAAAAATGCAAATGAACACAAACAAAAGATCATGATAATGAAACAATGAAAGTCAAACGTGTGTTCAAATCATAAGGAAAAACATACACATGGTTTTCAGCTTGTCCTTCAAAGAGAGCAAAACATAAATGCATAGGACACCTCAAAGTTCAAGAGGGCGACTAGATACAAATAATTTAAGAACAAGTGAAACCAATCATCATGAGTCAATCAATGAACTTTGGGACAATGCATATCACACTAAGAATGACAACTATGCTCTCTTAATGGTGCATAAAGAAAGAAGGTGGTGACTCAACATAAAAGTAAAAGAAAGGCCCTTCGCAGAGGGAAGCAGTGATTGCACATGTGCTAGAGCTTTTCATTTGTAAAACAGAGAGATAAAAATTGGTTTTGAGAGGTGGTTGTCTTTGTCAACGACTAGCAATGGGGTTCTTACTATCTTCCATACAAAAATGAAGCAAGTTTTTGAGAGAGAGATTGGCACTTTTGTGCTCTTTTATAAAGCTTGGCACTCCTCCCCACCTTTTTTCCTTTCACAAACCATGGCTAACCGATTCCATCGGGTGCCCACCAACATTCACTTTCCATGGAGGAGTGCCTTTTTTCTTTCTTTTTTTCTTTTTTTTTCTTTTTGGAATAAGCAATATGGAAGATAGCAAATCCGACCACTACGTCCCCATGAGCTGAAAACAGTGTCACAAAACAAGAAGTATTTTGAAGGTTTTTTGAAAGGTAGCACATGAAAATTTACTTGGAATGGCTTACAAATACCATGCATAGGAATTTATAGTGGACACCATGGCAAACTTGGTTTTTGGGAGTTGGATGCACGAGTAGAGCTCATACTCAGTACAAAATGAGGGCTAGCAAAAGACTGGGAGCGACCAACTAAGAGAGCAATAATGGCCATAATCATGCAGAGCGACAAAGCGACATTAAAAGAAGCATAAGATGGCATCAAAAGTCAAAAACTAAATGATCATAGAGGCTATTGGCGACTTTGGATGAGTCTAACACGTGTGAGCATGCGCCAAGTCAACCCAAATAAAGCATCAAGGAGAAAACCAAAATAATGCTTCCATACAATAAAAACAACGCATGATTTTTTCAAAGGCTCATTAAGCAATCTCAGTTATTTGAGACAAGTCATGCTACAGCAAAACCACTAAGCATACTATCAAAAAGACATCAAGCATGACATGCAAAAGCCTAAGCCGCAGTCTACACAAGCTCCTTCTTGTACCACTATTTTGCACAAAGCTTTTTCTCTTTTCCAACACCATTTGAAATTTTTATAGACACCTCTTTTGATGAAAACCAATAAACATCAGAGGCAAAAATACACCTTGATAAATAAATGTAAGAAGATCTGAATGCAAATCAAGGCGAAAACAAAAACCAAAAGCAGTAGCAGAAAAAGAAGAACACTCGTTGAAACGATAAGAGTGAAAACTAGAGTGTTCTTGGCAAATGAAAAACGGAGTTCATCTCCCTCCAAAACAACATGATGTGATCAAACCATTTATTGCAGCAAACAAAACTAAACTAATAATGAAAACTAAAACAACTGACGCTCCAAGAAAAACGCATAGTGCATGAAGCAATAAAAATATAGTGTCTTGAAAGGTGACCTGATTTTTGCCGATGAAGAAGGGGTGCCTCGAGGGCATCCCCAAGCTTTGACGCTTGTACTTCTTGGATATTTCTTGGGGTGATGCATGGGCATCCCCAAGCTTGAGCTTTTGTCCATTCTTCAACTCATCTCATCATTCTCCAATCCTTACACTTGAAAACTTCCTTCATACAAAACTAAACACAATTCTATTAGCAACATTAGTGCAAGCATAACATATAATCAATCCTCTATTTGCTTCAGGTTTCAACTCAAAACCACCACATAAATAGCATATACTACTTTAGCAACTTCCCCAAAAAGTTCCATGATCAAAAGAACTCAAAAGAAAGCGATAAAGTGGCAAACACAAATATTGGCAGAAATCTGTCAAAACTGAACAGCTGACAAAGGTCGAATTTTTGAGGGATTTTATGTTGATCAAATCAAAAAGTGTTCAACTAAGAAAAGTTTGGATATAACCTGGGGCATATGCACAAGAAATCGCAGGTCCAAAAGATAAACAGAGAATTTTCACGAATTTTTACGGTGCAGCACCGAAAACAGTTTCAGGACAGCAACATCCCCAAATCTTTATCTCACTCAAATTAGAGGCTTCTCTTGGCACAAAAACGAAATAAACAAGATAAGGAGCGGTCATTACAGTAGTAATGACTTCCAAGACTCAAATAAAAGAAAAAGTACTGAAAATAAAATAATGGGTTATCTCCCAAGAGTGCTTTTCTTTAACGCCTTTGAGCTAGGCGCAGTAATTTGCAAAGATGCTCATGTGGGTGCCATATGAGAGCTTGAGGCAAAGGCGCCATATAGAAACTTAAAGCAATAGAGAGCATCAAAAAGCAAGTATGGAACACATTTATATCTGAACCACTTCCTATGCATAGGAATCTTGTAAGAAAATAAATCAACGAGGCACATAGTAGAAAGCATGGATAGATAAAACAAGTGCCACTTCAAGATTTGCAACATAAAGAGGGAAAACTTAATATTGTTGAGATCCATCAAACCATGTTTCCCTCTCTCATAATAACTTTCAGTAGCATCATGAATAGAACTAACAATATAACTATCACATAAAACATCCCTATCATGAGCCACATGCATAAAAGAATTAATACTCACCACAGGAACAATAGTAGTAGGAGCAGATTCAACAGAATAATTATTCTCATCACCATAATCATCATAAATAGGAGGCATATTGTAATCATAACTAATTTTATCCTCAATAGTAGGTGAACTGAAAATATTATACTCATCATCATAGCCATCATAAACTAGAGATTTAGTATCATCACAAGATAGAGAACAGCTATTTCGCAAAGCATATTCTTCAAACATATCATCATAAGAAGGAACATCACATATGGGAGATAAAATATCATCAGAGCAAACTTTCTCCACTAAAGCTGGGGAACTAAAAATATCATGCTTAACAAAACCAGCTTCCCCAAGCTTAGACTTTTCTATAGCATTATCAACAACGGTGTTCAAAGCATTCATACTAACAACACTATTAGCATGCAAATTAAGCTCCAAAGGTTTTTCAATTTTCTCTTCAAACACTTCATATCTAAACTCAGGAAAAAGACTACAGAACTCTTTGTTTTCCATTAAGCCTAACTAGTGAAAATAAAAACAAGAAACAAAAAGATCTAATTGCAGAATCTAAAGGAAATAACTTCGAGCACTCACACAGGAGGATGCGAGTACCTTTTACCTTACCTCCCCGGCAACGGCGCCAGAAAAGAGCTTGATGTCTACGCACTTCTATTCTTATAGACACTTGTTGGGCCTCCAAGTGCAGAGGTTTGTAGAACAGCAGCAAGTTTCCCTTAAGTGGATCACCCAAGGTTTATCGAACTCAGGGAGGTTAGAGGTCAAAGCTATCCCTCTCAAGCAACCCTGCAATTACGATACAGAAAGTCTCTTGTGTCCCCAACACACCCAATACACTTGTCAGATGTATAGGTGCACTAGTTCGGCGAAGAGATAGTGAAATACAAGTGGTATAGATGATTATAAGTAGCAAACGTGATGTGAAATAAATATCGCTGCGAGCAAACAAGTAACAAAATAGCAAGTAAACGGTATGCAAAGCTTGGAAACAAGGCCTAGGGATCATACTTTCACTAGTGGACACACTCCCAACAATATAACATGACTGAACAAATAACTTCTCTTTGCTAAGGCACTCTGAATTACTCTCCTATTGAATAACACTAATCACTGTGTAGTGGCTACAGAAGCACCCCTTAAAGTTCATCAAGTACTTGACAAACACCACTCATAGAGATATCCAAATCAGATCACAATTCAAGATAGAAATCATTGCAACTTAAACCAAGTACTAACACGGTGCACACACTGTCAACATTACACCATGAAAGGAGGAATAGATCACTCAAACTATCATAGCAATAATTATTCTCATAATCCACAAGAGATCACAATCATAGCCTAAACCAAGTACCACCATGATGCACGCACTGTCACCGTTACACCATAGCAGGAGGAATAGATTACTTTAATAACATTGCTAGAGTACACAAAATATCTGAATAATAACATGTACTTGTTCAACATGATACAAAGCTCACGATCACATAAAGATCACATCATGGGAGAGAGAGGTGAACCACATAGCTACCGGTAGAGCCCTCAGCCCCGGGGGTGAACTACTCCCTCCTCATCATAGGAGACAGCAAGGTTGATGGAGATGGCGGTGAGGTCGATGGAGACGGCGGAGACGGCGATGGAGGTCGATGGAGATGGCTCCGGGGGCACTTCCCCGTCCCGGCAGGGTGCCGGAACAGAGACTTCTGTCCCCCGAAATTCGTCGACGGCGGCGGCGGAGCTGCGGAACTGTTTCTGGAAAATTGCCGAATCCCTTAGGGTTTTCCGTCCCGAGGCTTCTTATAGGCGAAGGGGCGATGTCAGAGGAGGGCCAGGGCCTCCTCACACATGGCTGGCGCGGCCAGGGGCCTGGCCGCGCCACCTGTGTGTGTGGGGCCCCTGTGGCCCACCTCCTACTCCTCTTCGGATCTCTGGAAGCTTCCGGGTAAAATAAGACTTCAGGATGTGGTTTCGTCCAATTCCGAGAATATTTCCTGTGTATCACTCTGAAACACAAAAACAGCAGAAAACAGGGAACTGGCACTGTGGCAACTCGTTAATAGGTTAGTTCCGGAAAATACATAAAAGTGCCACGAAGTGTAACGAAACAATAGGCAAATGGTGTAAAAACAAGCATGGAGCATCAAAAATTATAGATACGTTTGAGACGTATCAGCACTCCAAGTCAAGGTGGGCGACCCCGGTGTACCCACAACGACCTCACACAGCAACCACCATGGCGCACGCCACGCCGTCCCCAATGATGCAGTGTCATCTGTCATCATGGCAGAGGTTCCCACGTCTACTCGCTCTGAGCCCGAGCTGGACATCTCTTTCGAGATCACCGACATACATGAAGGCGTTCCAAGATCGCGGTGGAGTTAGCAACACTCCACTGCTCGCCTCCCCTCCCCCCGCACCGGGCGTACGCGGCCATTACGTTGTCGCTCAAGCCGGCTGTGCTTTATCCCGCACGGCGTGACAATGACCACCTGCAACTTGAAAACCACGATGGCTCAGACCCACACGGAGGGCCTCCCGAGCTCATCCCCAAGCCAGCAGCGCTCCAGGTCTTTTTGTCATCGGTGAGCATCTTCAACGAGACCCCTAGAGTAGACCTATATGTGTGTTCCAGCTTCATCACCACGATACCTATTTGTCAAAATGCATGCCCCAGCAGTTCATGGCTTCCTTGGTGCTGAATGCAGCCTGGTCATCTACTCCGACTGAATACACCCTCGACACCAACCACATCGTTGTTGTAGTAGCACCATAGGCCATCACAAGTTTGTTTCTGATAGTTTCCGTGCCGATGGTTTTTGAACCTATAGTTCAATTGCCGAAATTCCACATCGACCGTGAGCTCTTATGGTCCAGTTCTGCATTGTAACGGAGTAGCAACGGTGTTCATACCTTTGAAGACCGAGTGCACGGGAACGTTCCCGCATGAACGTTGTCGGAGAAGACAACCAAAGCCGACCTCAAGGTCATGTAGTTGAATAGGTCGATGAAGACGAGTACCGCAAGTGTGGTACCTCCGAGGGATTACACACGTATGGTGTATAGATGTCGTTCGGGCTCCTGTCCAGCGAAGCAGCGGAAGAAGAAGGACTTGGACCAAAAATCTAGTAGCGCGACAACGTCCGGCTTGTGGAGTTTCCTCTAACTCGCAGGCACGACTCCAAACGTGGGAGTCAAGCCAGAGAGGAGAGGATTGGAGAGATGGATGAATCAGCCAAGGGGGCCAAGGGGGTGGGTTTATATAGGTGGAGGGATCAGGTAGCACCTCCACCACATGCCCCTCCCCAAGGGAGGGGAACCCTAGCCTTTGGCTTCTAGAGGAAACCCTAACGCGCCCTTGGCTTGGCCGCCGCACTAGTGGGAAAAGGCTTATAGATAGATGTTTTACTAGTGGAGCACATTAATCAATATGCTCCACTAGTATTTACTAGTGGCGCATTATCAAATATGCTCCACTGATATATTTTTTACTAGTGGCGCATTCTGCTCAAAATGCGCCACCAATAAGTCTGTGGGACCCACCAGAAGGGTCGTCGACAAAATATCTTGACTTATCAATGGCGCATTTTCAATATGCGCCACGCATATTTGACCCTTTAGTGGCGCATATTGTGCATAATGCGCCACTGATAAGTCTGTGGGACCCACCTGGGCCCCACTGGCCTGACCCCTGCCAGTGTTATGCGTGGCGCATATAGCAATATGCGCCACGCATAAATAAAATATCAGTGGCGCATATTGCAATATGCGCCACGCATAACAAGTGGGGCCCATGCATATCAGGCCTACGACATCAACAATATGCGCCACGCCTCCACAAAAAACGAGCCATGGGTACTTGCGAGCCAAGTTGACCAATGCTTCTTCATCACCGACCCGTCAAAGCCAAGCCGTGTTGTGGTGAGGAGGGGCAAGAGGAGCATCATCGGAATGGAAGGACCTGCCAACGACCAAGACTTAGAAAAGAACGGCGATCCAAAGATCAAAGAGGAATTCGACAAGCCGACTACCGCAGGAAGAAGGAAGACCACCCTACCTACTAAAGGTTGTCCGTTCACGAGAAGAAACCTCATAAAGTATTCAACCGCGAGGAAGAAGGGCGCAAGAAGATTGCAAAGAGACGCTAGCTCTATCTAGCTAGCGCGGAATCGAGATCATGACATTTTTTGTGTATGCATGCGTTTACTTGAAACTATATAGACTATCATAATATTCGTACGTGTGTGTATGGATATCGATGTTCGTGTGACACGACGATATATATTCGTGGTTTTTTGAATAAACTAACTATTATGATACTCGCAAATGAAGTGAGAAAAAGATGTGACATGACGATGATGTTTGTGTTTTTTTTACTATTACAAACTATTATTTTGAAGTAACTTGTATTTGTTAGAAATTGTGAAAAAACAATTTAAAACTATTACAAACCATTATTTTGAAGTAACTTGTATTTGTTAGAAATTGTGAAAAAACAATTTAAAACTATTACAAACTATTATTTTGAAGTACCTTGTATTTGTTAGAAATTGTGAAAAAGCAATTTTTTAAAAAAGGTGTGAGGGCAGGGTTCGAACCCTGGATCGCCCCGCTGGCTGCAGAGAACCCTACCACTGAGCTAGTGACCGAATCTTGTCTAAGTGCAGGTGCTCGCGCTATTTGACTAAGTGTCAAATATGCGTGGCTCATATAGCACGAAATGCGCCACGCATAGTTGACACTTAGGGGAAATACCGCTTCGTCGCCCACCAGATCCCATTCCCCCCCTCCCCCCGCGAGCTGCTAACCCTAGCCGCCGCTTGAAGCCCTAACCCTAGCCGCCGCTCGAAGCCGTCACCAGGAGAAGGAGCACTGGCACCAGACCAGGAGGAGAAGGACCGCCGGCACCGGACCAGGAGGAGAAGGAGCACCGGCACCGGACCAAGAGGAGAAGGTGCGCCGGCACCGGACCAAGAGGAGAAGGAGCGTCGGCTCCTGCAGGGCTTCCACATCGTCGTCATCTACTCCCTCGACAACCCCTCCGAGGCCGCTCTGCACCGCGTCCGCGAACTCGCCAAGAACTCCTGCAAGGTGCGCTCCGTTCACCCCCCTGTAATCTAGTTGATTTGATTTTCGTCTTCCCTCAAGTCAGAACCAAAGCCAATAACAGCAAGAATCGGATAAGCCAAAGCCAAACCAATCTTTCTTCAGAACATATTGCGAATCAGCTGCATATAGATGAGTCCTGGAGACGCTAATTTTAAGTAAGCTAGCTAATTTATTTAGTTTCTTCTGAGAGCCAGTGTATAGTACATTAACCATAAAAAGATCTTCCCTTTGCTACCACATATATGAGGTGCTGGTGATAAAACAGCTGTTGATGCTGCTGCTGTCACTTTGGTGATAATAGCATATGATGTTGTTGCTTATGCTGCTGCTTATGATGCTGATGTTGCTGCTGTTTATGATGCTGTTTATGCTGCTGCTTATGATGCTGCTGCTGCTGTTTATGGTGTGTACTTTGCTGGAATATGTATATATGTGAATTGCTGCAGGTTATTCTAAATGAGTTGCCCATTTCTCCCGAAATGTCGATTTACTTCCATTTCGGTTGAGAAATGGGCACTCCTAGGTCAAAAAAACAGCAAAGGTCATGCCGAATTTTTCGGTCGACTCTAGCTTAATTAATTATTGTACTAATTAAATTATTACATATTTTGTATGAAGTGCCGACATGTCGAGCGGAGACAAAGACGTCGGGGCTGGCCCTTCTCAGCCCATGAGCGTCGATGAAGAAGCAAGAAAATCCAACCTAAAGTTTTGGCGGCTTGGCGATGACTTGAGCGGGTCCGACGAGGAGGCCGAGGAAGCTGCGGCCGATGAAGTTGGCGAGGAGGCCGAAGAAGGTGCGGCCGATAAAGTTGACTCGGATCCGGAGTCCGAATATGACTTCGAGGCCGAAGAGGACGAAGATGGCAACGACGCCGGAAGTAGCAATGGCGACGAGGAGGATGACACAAGTAGTCATGGTGGCGGTGACCGCATGGATGTCGGTGGATCGGACGCCGCCGCTAAGAAGAAGAAGAAGAAGGAAAGGCAGGATCGGACGCCACCGGTACTCGGCACCAAGCTCGAAGAGTTCACGTATGTGAAACCGAGTGGCCAACCCGTGGAGCCTGCAAAGCTTGCCGCTGGGTACGGCCTACAGCTCGGGTGCATCGTGTGGGAGAGCATGAGCATCAACCAGAAGAACATAAGAGCTAAGGGCAATACGCGGTTGCGCGAGCTACTCATTGAGAAGCTTCACAACCGGTACCAGTTCCCTGAGCCGTTCAATAACAAGAAGCTCAAAGGGAACAAGGTCAACAAGTTAGCCCTCACGAGGATGAGCACAGCCTTGAGCAGCTGGAAAAGCCGAGTGAAGAAGAGGATTCTCGCCGGCAAAAGTTGGGAGGAGATAAAGAAGGCCGAGCCGATGCTCGACGAAGATGAGTTCATCAAGTTCAAGGATGCGTGCCTCACTCCGAAAGGTATCGAATGGACCGAGTGGGGGAGGCATATGCGGGACCTCAACATAGGTAACCAACGCTGCGGAGGCGGCGGTTACCGAGGAAAGAAGGCCATTTGGGCAAAGGAGGACGCCGAGTATGCCCGTCTAGGGAAAGAGAACCCGTGGCACAAATTCACGGACGAGCAGGTGATACAGTTTGTCCGTTCCCGCTACTATCTCCACCCCGAACTCAAGGAATTCGTTACCGACGACGATGATGTGAGGAAGTTCCAGAAAAAGCTGGTAAGGAATTTACCGCACATCTCGATCGAGTCGATATGCGTTCTAAATTTCTAAATGGCCGTCTCTTTCCTTCTCTGCAGAGAATCGAAGAAAGATCTTGTGCTTCAAGTGCGAGCTCGTCCCAGGGGTCGACGGCGGACCCGCGGTGGGACACGCCCTTCAACAGGGCGATAAACGTGATCAAGGGGAGAGCCAAGTCCTTGCCGCCGACTTCAGCTGGCCGCGTGGCCGGCTATGGTACGTACGAAAAGGTTGGCGACTTCAAGAAAGAGGACCCCGAGGCGAAGAAACAGAGGAAGGCCGCGGCAGCGGCGGCGGCGGCCGCCGCAAATGAAAGACGCAAAGTTGAAAAGCTCCGAGAGCAGATGCCGGACATGATCGCCCAGCAAGTGCAACAGAAGATCCGCGAGATCATTCTCGATGAGCTGTGGGAGGGGCTTGCTGCTTGGAATGCGGCAGGTCAATGAGGGGCGCTAGTGGTGCCCAGCATCTCCGGCAGCAACTCTATCCAGCACATGTCGCCGGATGTGGTGACTCCCGATACCGCCAACGTCGAGGAGGCGCAGCCGGCGGCCGCTCCGGTGCCCCCTCTTGCCGCCGCCAACACGAACGCGCACCCGGAGGTCGCTCTGGTGACACCACCTCCCGCCGACGCCAACACCGAGCAGCCGATCGCACCGGTGCCTCCTCCCGTCACAGCTAAGGCGCAACCGACGGTGCTTCATCGTAAGGTATCTCGGCGGGAGAATAATACCGGTGTCTTGACATTAGCCGAGCTCAACGCCATCTCCAAGGTAATGACTCCGGCCAGCACATTTCATTTCCTTTGCCTTTGATGACTATAGCTAGCCAGCGACATCTCACGATATGCATGCAAACTTATTTTCCCACAGGACACACCTTGCACACTTTTCCATTTCGTGGACGGCGAGCTGAAGGATGTTGCCAAGGGCACAATCATTCAGCCAAATAGCACAGTCATGCATCACAAGGAGATGGTCTCAGCGGTGTTCAAGGTCCGGCTGGCTCGGGTGTTGCCGGGATGCGAAGACATTGACCCCCCAACCCAACCTCAAGGCGCCGATGAACGTCAGATCCTTGCGGGTTGCTTCGGCTGGGTCTTGACATGGCCGAAGACCCAGATTCGGCTTGTGAAGGAACAACAAGTTACTCAGCCGCCGCCACGCATGGAAAAAGTTACTGAGCCGCCGCCATGTTCGGCACCAGTTACTGAGCCGGCGCCGCCACGTATGGCGCCACCGCCTCGGCGGCCACAACAAGTTGTCTCCGCCAACACCTCCCGTCACCAGAAGTTGTTGGCCGCCGCTTTACCGCAGCCACCACAAGCACCACATGGCAAGGCCGTCGCTGCATCATATCCAGTACTGGTTGAGGACATCAACGATGATGATGATGACAACCCAGATGACTGGCTCAACACCGGCGCCTCCAACTCTTTGTTCATGCCAAACATGGAAGAACCCTACCGTGTCCGTGAAGATCAAAATGCTCGCACCAAAGCATGCACGCGTTTGGAATTCCATGGTGCCCTAGAGGAGACGCCTCCGGATGCTAACGCCGCTGATCCTAAAGTCAACACGGGAAATATTTTTAGCCCCAACACACTCCATAAGGTGGTGACCGACGGTGATCAGTTGGGAACCGACTGTGGTGAGCAGTTGGAAACCGGTGGTCCCATCCAGAAGAAGCACCACCGGAAGAGGACCAAGAAGGATAAGCCGTCTGCGAGCCAGCAGCCGATTGGTCCGAAGAGGCCCAGGGTTCACGACGACTCGATGTCACAACCCGCTAAGGGCACCTTGCAGGGCATAATTCATGAAGCTGGAAAACCGATTATGACTGAGGAGCAGGTCGCCCACGCGAGTGGAGCGATGGTGAGCCTTATGCACGGTATTCTGTTTCTGGAGGAGGGCCTTCTTAAGGAAACAAATCCATCGTACCCCATTTTCCCGGTGAAGGTTCCAGCGGCCGTGGGCTTCGTCGACGATCACCCCGCGGATATCTTCTTCATATCGTATGAGGACGTCTTCAAGCTTTTCAACGCCAAACGGCTGGACTATAACTTGGTCCGCCTATACGCGCTCCAGCGGGCGATGAAGGTCAACAGAGAGGAGAACCCTGTCGTCGCGATAGTGGACCCCTACTACATGCGTGAAGGCATGTTGATGAATCCAGCGAACCGTTCCAGAGCAAAGGAGTACCTCCAAAAGTTCCTGCTGGACAACACGAGTAGAAAAGACATTCTTCTTCCTTACTTTCCCGAGTAAGTGCACACTCACTCGGCCGCCGTAATAACTTGTCATTTCTTAGCTCCTTTTCCAACATTCTTTCGTTTCAACTATTTTGCGCAGAGACATATACTGCACATTGATCCTCGTTGCCCCGAGGTACTCGGTAGCCATCTACTTAGACTCGGGGAGTGAGGCAAAGACAAAAAACTACGCCTACATCAAGGGTGTTCTAGATGATGCTCTCGAGGGATACGCCAGGAAGGGAGGCGACTTCAGGAAGGGGGCAGAAAATGTCAAGGACGGCAGACACATGTTCAAGCACGTAATCAAGTTCCCCTGCGTCAAGCAGCCGCCTAATAGTGTCAAGGAGGCCTTCTACGCCCTCCATCACATGCGGGCGATCATCCAGAACGAACACAGGCTTACGACGCCAGCTAGTGTCCGAGGATGGGCCGAAGAGCATGCAAGGATCGAGGACGCTGAACTTAGAGATGACTTCTTCCGCATCCAGAATCAGATTGCGACTATCTTGCAAGAAGATGTCATCACAAGGGGCGGAACCTTGTCCTACGCCAGACCATTGGCTAAGCGCGAGATCGAAGACCGGCTCCAGAAACAGCGTGACACTAGGACATGGACAACGAAAGATTGCTACAAACCGTTCCCGGAGCCATGTCAACCAAAGTCTTCATGATTCTTCCTAGTCGTTTTCGCGTGTATGTCAATCGTCTGTGCTTGAGTCATAAACTTTACCGTCTGCAACTCATTCCGGTGTGTGTATGTGTGTGAGGTGTAAACTTATAACTTGCCTTAGTTGAAAGCATCGTTGTTGGACTTATTTACTTTTGTATGTGGGATACTTATATATAACTCTTTTCTTAGCTCGAGTACTTTCCTTTGTCGACATGCATGTGAATTCTTTCATTCTTTCGGTTGCATATGATATATGGCTTTGTCGACATATGTAACTCTTTTCTTATAGCTTGAATACTATATATATGGCTTTGTCTACAGAGATGCCGAGATGCTACGTGGTGTACAAAGGATGGGTACCAGGAGTCTACGATGAGTGGGAGGATTGCCAGAAGCAAGTGAACAAGTTCAGCGGCAACTCCTACAAGGGGTATCCGACGAGAGAGCTAGCGGAAGCTAGGTGGAGGATCCACCTCCTAGGAGAGCAGAGAAACAACAACCGGATGAAGACCTTGATGACCGTGCTCCCGGTCTTGCTCACCATTGCGGGTGTTGTCTACTCGGTCTTTTGGTGAGATGTGTAGTGTGTGTAATGTGTAATGTGTGTAATGCATGGACTTGGGCTATATATGCTCTAACACTTCTAATATTCGGGAACTTTGTCACTATTATGGATCTAATTGTTTGTGATGATGATATATTTGTTTTGTACTGCATGCTGTGTATTCTGCAGTTATATTGTATACTTATATATATTCTTGTGCATTGTTGTGTATAAATACCAGAAAATATCAGTTTTTTTTGGACCTGTATGAAATATCAGTGGCGCATATTATAGATGTTTAGTGGCGCATTATGTATTGGTGGCGCATATAGAAATATGCGCCACGCATAAGACACTAATGGCGCATATTCTATATGCGCCACCAATATTCAACATATGCGTGGCGCATATTGACATGCGCCACCAATAAACTGTTATTAGTGGCGTGGCATTGGTGGCGCATCCCATATGCGCCACGCATATGCCAAAATGGTGCGCCACCAATAGGCTTTTTTCCACTAGTGCCGGCCCCTAGATAGCCCTAGGGCGCCTTGGCCCATGGCCCCTTGGTCGTCCCTTCCTAATGGGTTGCCACAATGGTGGCTCATTAGGGGTTAGCCCTTTTTTAATTACTATTTAATTTATTTTTAACATTTAATTCCATTAATTAAATACTAAACACATTAAATAACAATTACTTGCATAATTCTTTCATCGGTACATTTCTGATAATGTCCGGAACCTTTCCAGTGTCTCCCGGAACCCTTCCGATATTACTCGGAACATTTTCGATTAACTCCTTATCATTTCCATCAATTCCAAATCGACCCCTAAGCGTCATATACCCTTAAGCGTGACACCCTACGGGTCGGGGAGCACTCCAGACATGATCAAGACACCTCTCCAATCAATGATCAACAATCAGCTCTGGAAAGTCGTGCTGACCCCTATGCATTCCACGATAACATCTTCATTGATCCATAAACATTGTATCCTACTCCCTTCATCTCGTGATACTAGATCTTGTCTGAGGTTCGATCATAGATATGTCTATATCGTGTTCAACCTCGTTGCCGAGAAGTCTATTTACTCGTTCTCATGACATCGCATCCTCCGTGACCTAGTCACACACTTGCAAGCTTCGTAGATGCAACTGTCACTGACTGGGCCCAGAGTATCAATCCATCACGCAGATAGACAAATACTGCTCTTGGTGCACATGCCTCAACATACCCCATTAGCATACCCGAAAGACACCTTTTTAGTCATCTGATTAAGGTAAGGACGGTTGATGCAATCAGAGAAGCCGCAAGATGTAGTGATTAGATGTGACCTCACGGTCTAAGGATTAGGTTACTTTGTTTCTTAGTTAATTGCAATGTTGAACCTTAGTGACTGATCTCATTGCAATACTGGTGTTGGGTGTGTGTCTGATAGTGTGTGTTAGGCACCCAGTTGGGAACCCCAAGAGGAAGGTATGATGAGCACAGCAGCAAGTCTTCCCTCAGTATGAAACCAAGGTTTATCGAACCAGTAGGAGAAAGAACCAACTTCCGAAGGTTGATGCTAGCTGGCTTGACGACTGCTCCAGACAATTTATATATGGCGCCTTATCTGGGGCGTAGCTTTGCACCAGCAGCAATGTGAAACCTGCACACAACACAACCAAAGTAATTTGCCCCAACTTACAGTGAGGTTGTCAATCTCACCGGTTTGCTGTAAACAAAGGATTAAACGTATCGTGTGGTAAAAGATAGTAATTTGCGAGAAAGTAAATAATGCGAGTAAATAGTAAATGGTAATATGAATGTAAAAGAATGGACCGGGGTCCACATTTCACTAGAGGTGTCTCTCCATAAAGATAAATAACATGCTGGGTGAACAAATTACAGTTGGGCAATTGACAGAATAAAGAATGCAAACAAACGCATGTAAATGTCATTTGGATCACTATGAGATTCACTTGGGAATTACAACATAATACATAGACCGTAATCCAACTGCATCTATGACTAATAATCCACCCGCCGGATGTCATCCGAGCAACCGTTGGGTATTAAGTTGCAAGCAACAGATTATCGCCTTAAGCAAAGTGTGTAATGTAAACAATACAAATGTCCTTGAACACAAGATTGTTTTTTTCTCCCTAGTAGCAACATCACATCTACAACCTTAGAGGTTATTGTCACTCCCCCAGATTACTAGAGGCATGAACCCACTATCGAGCATAAATACTCCCT
Source organism: Dactylis glomerata (assembly GCA_007115705.1). Classification (NCBI taxonomy): domain Eukaryota; kingdom Viridiplantae; phylum Streptophyta; class Magnoliopsida; order Poales; family Poaceae; genus Dactylis; species Dactylis glomerata. Next base: position 2,315,523 of record QXEO01000171.1, read on the forward strand.
CTTAGAGTCACTAGCATCTACTCGGCCAAGATATCTACTGGCAACGGAGAGCATGCAAGATCATAAATAACATAGAGATTATAAATCAATAAATCAACTTGACATAGTACTCAATATTCATCAGATCCCAACAAACACAACATGTAGAATTACATAATGATAATCTTGATCATAATAGGCAGCTCACAAGATCTAAACTTGAAGCACATGGAGGAGAAGACATCCATCTAGCTACTGCTATGGACCCATAGTCCAAGGTAGACTACTCACACATCACTCCGAAGGCAGGCATGGTGATGAAGAAGGTCTCCGGTGGTGATTCCCCTCTCCAGCAGGGTGCTGGGAAGAGCTTCTGGACCCTCCCGATCTTGCATCGACGACAGCGGTGGCTTGCAGTATGTTTTCTGGAAAATTGATCGGGCTCTTAGGGTTTTCTCGTCGAGGAGAATATATAGGCGGAAGGGCGATGGCAGAAGGTGGACTAGGGGCCCACACCATGCCCCGGTGCAGCAAGGGGGTGGCCCGCGCCATGGGGGGGTGTGGCCGCCCTCTGGCCCCCTCCGTCTCTGCTTTGGACTCCGTCGCGTGTCGGGAAAAACAGGAACTTCGGCTTTTATTTTGTCCAATTTCGAGAATATTTTCTGTGTAACTTTTCTGAAACACAAAAACAGCAGAAAATAGGAAACTGGCACTGTGGCATCTCGTTAATAGGTTAGTTCCGGAACATGCATAAAAACGCCACAAAGTGTAACAAAACACAAAGCAAATGGTGCATAAATAAGCATGGAGCATAAAAAATTATAGATACGTTGGAGACGTATCAGTGTCCATCATGGCATTTGCTTAATGGCATGAACCTCATTATCAATTAGACATAAATGTCACATGATCCAGAAATTGATCATCAGTTGACCAATGAGTTAGTAATAGAGGTTTACTAGGGACTCTGGTTGTTCAATACCACACATATATCTCTGAGACTGACATAGTTATAGTACAATATTAAACTTATTATGAACTAAATGAAATATGCAAATAAACCATTTATTATTTTTCTCTAGGGCATATTTCCTTAAAAAACTAGCCACCTTTCACGACAAGAACAATTGTTGTTCATCAAAATAATAGAAGAACACGCCGGAGCATGATGAATCCTTAGAACAACCAGGAAATAGGTCAACTATGAGGAGGAATCAACACTCAAAGAAGTTGGGTTACCAGACCCAGAAGACAAAGATACTCTTTAGGCAGGAAGTTGTTAGCAACTAGATAGACGCATATCAACTATTCTTATCAGTTTTACTGGATAGAACCCTAGGGTGTAAACAAAGGTAGATGGAAATAATCTAATATATGTCCAAAACCTAGTTGTTTTGTTTGTCGGTTCAAGAGTCTGTCTAGTCGGTTTGTCTCCTGAATTGCCCGAAGTTGAGTTAGTACCGACCTATTTTGTCGTTGTGAGATCTGATGGCGGGCTCTGCTGGGACCTTTCTTGCCCTCAACCCCACTTGTTTTGTCTTGTTTTCTTATCCTCGTCACTCATGAGGGGAGTAGTAGGGTGTCTTTTGGAGATAAATCTTACAAGTCATATGCAAAACATCATCACATGGTTTGCAGGAAGTTTTAACTAATGCATAATACATGGCTAAAGGAATGAGGCGTTTTGACGCTCGAGCACAGATGCGCTCGTTTCGCTGTCCACACATTCGGTGTGGGAACCTGTGCTACAATCTGACAGGCAAATTGAATATGAAGATATACAAAATAAGCAAGAATTCATCGCGTAGATACATCGCATCGATGGACAGCTGCTGGCATGGACGACATTGGGATCAGAGTTGTACCTGTGGGTACGCGTGGCTATACCTGTGGCTGTACCTGTGACTTTCTAGGGAGCATCGCTAATCCCCATTACCCGTTCTGCCTCTGTAATTTGATTCCTCGGCCGCAACTTACCAAATAATCTCTACCCTGCTCCCGTGATGTCGGCCGGCCAGCCACAGGCACACGAGCCTGAAAGCGGCGACAGCTCTAGCCAGTCCAACCACCACCGCCCCTACTCGCCGCCTCCCACCGCGCTCCCGTCGGAGGTTGTCCTGGCCTACCTGCCGCCGAAGTTGGAGGACGATGAGTCCTGGGTGTGGACCTAGATCAAGGCGAAGGCTCGGGCGACGCGGACGCGAATCCAACGCTGCCCTCCTTCCTCTACGCCATGGTGCTCTCCCACGCTTCCCTGCCCCGCTCCCTCTCCTTCCACCTCGCCAACAAGCTCTGGTCCTCCACCCTTCTCTCCACGCTCCTCTACGAGCTCTTCCTCGCCTCCCTCACAACCCACCCCTCCCTCCGCGCCGCCGTCATCGTCGACCTCCTCGCCGCGCAAGCCATCAAAAGACATGCCCAAACAAGATGTTATAGCTGAGCCCAGTCCACTCCGTCGGGCATGTTCAATCTTCTGGCGTGCACATGTGTGGGTCCGCATGGCGCAGGGAACACTTTTATAAACCATATACGATAGCAATACGTTCCAGCTACGATGTTTCTTTATATTGAACGTGTGGCTTAGAAAAAGAGCTCATCTCAGCCCCAGTTCAGATTGGCCTTTTCGCTAAAGAGCATTGCTACTAGAGATTTGTTTTAAGACAAGTTCACCTACTCATAGGACATGAAAGTTTTACCTTTTTAGCGGTAAGTTTGATAGTCTTGTGAGTGGCGGAGCTTAGTTGAAGCAAAAGTGTGCCATGGCCCGCCCAGCTCTCGGATTAATCAGCACTAAAACACAATTAGTTATGTCCAATTCCTGTTATTTTTTTCCTTAAATTTTTGTTTGGCCCGCCCCAAGTTCTCTGTCAAGCTCCGCCACTGTTCTTGTGGTAATATTAACATTGATTTTCCCTGCATGGAAACATTATATAAATTTAATTTCCTTTACTTTTACACGAAAAAAGGGAGATGATTTGCGTCTTCAACTACTTTGTTAGCCTTTGTACTACTCTATTGATGTATTTGTTCAACAACAACTAGTGGAAACCAAAGGAAGAAGGTGACATAAGAATCATACCGTCAAAAGATAAGGGTATGGCAAATACATGGATGGCTGGTAGGGATGGAAAGATAGAAAGATAGGAGTTGTGAGCGATTGATTCACGGCGTTGGCTTCCGCAAGAATCTGGCCTGTGCTCCGCGGCTGTCCATGACGACGGGAGGAATCCAATCAAAGATCCGCGGCAGGACCGCGTCGATACGCCGCGCCTCTCTATGTGGGCCCACCTCTAAACCTCTCTATCTCTCGCGCGCTCCCCGCGGTTGCCTGCGCTCGAAAAGTCGGAAGCATCATCGTTGATTGATCCCGACGCATCCACCGGCGGGCACGAAACAGAAATGAAATCCAAAGAAGACGCGACGAGGATGGATGAGTCGAGGAGACGAATGCTTGGCTCCTGTCCGTTGTCGTCAAAGCCGCCGCTTTCCGGCACCGGGATTGTTCCTGCGTTGATAGAAAGGCAACGAGTCCGCAAATATCGAGATTTTTTTCATGGAGCGACGTACGCTACGCTCTAGGAATGATCTACCGGTCTGGACTCTAGCTAGATACTAGTAGCAGCCATCGTCGTCGTCGGTTTCTCCCATCATCTCCAGTGGGAAGTCTACGCGCGCGTTAATACGTATGGTACGGATCAACGCTCGTCGCATACGTACTTTGCATCCTACAGCTGTACGGAGTAGTTTGTAGACGACCGACGTGCTACAATCGATCCAGCTAGTCACGAAGAAAATCTCAGGTCGAACGAAGACGACGTGAAGCTACCTTGCCGGCCGTCGTGGCGACGCGAGGCGGGGAGGGCACGACCCGGCCGGGGCAGCGCGGTACGCAGTCCGCGATCTGCCTCGCCAATTCCACACACGCGCGTCGCCAGCGACGTTTGCGCAGCAACACTGCATCCGCTTCCATTGCATGCTTTTTCCTTCTTCCTCCCATCCCCCGTCTCCACCCGATTAGGTTTGGACCGGACGATCTCTAGCACTCTGCGTGTGCTTGCGGGATGGTGCAGGGACGGCAACAATTCACCTATCAGGGTACGTAGCTCCTCCCGTCGGCCGAATCACAACTCGACAGCGCACGCTACCCGCCCTGCTACGCACCACCACCGTCCGGCGTCCGCGCAGCCGTCGGTCGACGCAAGATCAGCCAGGAGCTCCCAGCAGCACCGGCAGCGTCAGCGTAGGTCTCGCCGGCCCGGCCGGAACATGGCACGACTGCCTATCTCTGTGTGCTGCATCTCTTCTCTCTCTATCATTCAGCGTAGGTGTGCAGGCAGCGTGTGGCATAGATTAGTAGTATCAGAAATTCAGAATACAGCAGTTGGGTTGCCGCGCCGTTCGCTGATAGACTGACTGACACATGAATAGCATGATCGTTTGTCTGGTTTCACCCGTGCCCGGCAGCCACTGGATCCATCTATCATGACTAGCACCACCAGCACCAGGCAGGTTTGCCCGGGAACGCCCCGCACCGCATGCTTCCAATGCTGCAAACTGTACTTCTTTACTCGTTTTAGTCCGGTCCGGCGCAAAGTCTGCACATACTCTACCGAAATCTTTCAGAATCGCCCATGGACGTACGCGATGATCAAGTATTTTAACTTCACTTTGGCCGACGCCACCATCACACATGTTGTTGATAACATCCTAATTAAAGACTTGTTAATTAATTCCACGGAGCAGGGAGAGTGGAATTAGTTCACAACTCTTTAGTACAGTACACATGGAAAAAGCGCATGATCACTGGCAACTCACAAAGAGAACCTAATAAACTTGGTGAACGTAATCCGATCCGAAAGGGACGCACCACACCAGGCCTGGGCTCTACTACACATAACTGCTATTACTACGTGATTGCTGACGATCGACCGATGTAGTCTTTTCAGGTAAAACGAAGGAACGTTCCTCGATACTCGATAGGATCCTGACTACTGCCACGATTTAGATTTGTTGCTGTCACGACGGACGCACGTTCCCCCTATGGCTCGCGGCTGCTGCTGGGTCCATCCCTCCCACGAAAGGTGAACCCGTACGTACTAGCAATTAGCTAGGTCCCGGTGGAGGTGTTCGTTCACGATGTGGAGTTTGTTTTCTTGCGCTTTGTAGCCGTCTATCTTTCCGGTATTATATCTATAGAACCGAAATTTATGAAAGGGAGCGTCATGCGATCTTGTCTTGTTACCTACAACTCACAACCGAGACCTAACTCATTTTATCGCCTTTCTCCTTTGATGAGTAAAGGATAATACTGGTACCAAACTTGCTGCCTCTGAAACTTTGCAAACAAACAATGTCTCCTTAATAAACAGACCCAACCTAGAGATATATGTCTTAGACACCGGAAAAAATAGCAACCTAAGAGCATCTCCAGCGACAACCCCGTCGTCCTCTACAAGAGAATGGTCTCCAGCAGCGGCCCACATCGGTCGGGACACGACATTTTCTTGACATAACACCATTTGTCCGCCCCCAACATTATCAAGGCAAGTTAGGGGGTGTCCGCACATGCTGGACATGCTTTCCACGTCGATCGTTGGCCCATCTGTAAGGGGGAGAGACAACGATCAACCTTGTTAACATCGGTGACCCACACACATGCCATCGTAGTTGCTGCAACTTCTCCATGCTCGCGCCATCGACATCTCTGTAGCTTCGAAACGCCGTGTATTAATGTCCGCGACCCACTGCCCCGCAACCTAACCCGTGACGCCGCTTTTATCTAGCCCACTTCTCCTCTTTCCCTAATTGCCATCCTTCTCAACGTGTCACCGCCCACAGTCACCATGCCGCACAATGTCTGGGAAGCCATCTCGACCAGTGGATCGAGTTGGAGCTCCATGTAAACAGTGTTCGCCAGACTTTTCAATACATTCTGCTCCATGCAACGGTAAGGTTCCTTTTTTTCCCGTATCATTTCCCTTTTTTGAGAAATTTCCTATTTTTCTATTTTCTCAGACAAAAAGAGAAATCAAATAATTCCACTGATTGGAACTAAATATCAGTGATTTTATACTAACTTAGTATAAAATTTATATTAAGTCACCGACACTTATGTCTGATCCCGAGGGAGTAAATGAAAAATAAAATTTGTAAACAACTTGGGCCGGCCCAGATAGGGGTTGCTATAGGCGCTATGTCCATATTCTCCACTAAGAGCGGGAAATAGTTAAACTCGTTGAGCTCTGGCCCAGTTGTTTTGTTTTTGACAGAAAGCTCTGGCCCAGTTTGGAATGGCTCAACAAAGGAGCAGCAGCTTTGTCTAAAAAAAACTAAGGACCAGCAGCTTCGCGCGGGAGCAGGGATACGAAGAAAGCGCGGGAGAGGGGGCGGGAAAATCCAGCGGCGGCGAAGCCAGCGGAGATGAGCTCGTCCACGACGTCCGGCCGCGGCGACGACGCACCGGACCTAGTCTGCGTGCTGGACTGCGTCCACGGCATGGTCGACGCGCTCTCCTGCGTCCGCTGGAAGCGCCACCAGGTCAGCCAAGCTAGCCCATTCCTCCTCGTGAACATGTCGGCAGTCTACGAACCATCATCCCCGATCCGACCTGAAAATCCCGTCCTTGTCGCGAAGGATGCGGTGGTGGAGCTGTCGGAGCACGGCATCGTGGTCATCGTGGAGGAGATCGGCTGCCTCCAGGCCAAGGTCTACCTCAAGAGCGAGGTTCGTGTGCGCGTGCCTGCCAGGTGTTTGTGTTTATTCCTCGCAGCGCTCGGAGACTTGAATCATTTTTATGGGGATTCGTTGCTGCAGCTGTTTGTCGAGTATGACTACGCGGCGGAGGGGCGTCCACGGTTCGGGCTCAGCTTGGGGCTCCTCGTTGATTGCCTCAACATGTTCTCGGTCCCAGGGTGCGCCTCCTCTGTCGAGATTCGGTATCCTGGCCCCGACATGCAGCTGCTCCTCAAGTATGTATCTTCTCTGCCTGTGACGGTTTTTCCGTCCTTACATTTGCAATACATCCTCTTTCTGATTGATAACGTAACTCATCAGACATTTGAATAACCGTGGCCGATAAATTGCATTTCTGAACTATGATCTTCATTAAGTTGGTCCAGTTTATTTCCTGAACATGCAAGTCATTTTCATTAAGATTGGAAAGCAGTTATATACAAGAGGTTTTGGAGAGATAGCATGCTTAAGACAGGCATAGCTACTGCCAAAGAGAAAAAGAGGCTACTCTACCTGATCCCTCTCTCTCGTTCCTGCTTCTACCATGTGCCTGCTTGATGAGTTGCGCCTCCTCTTTGATTTTCCTGCTCACCACACTAGATGGATGTGCTACGTTCTCGAATACCGTGCTGTTACGCTCAAGCCACAGGTGGCAAAGTCCCTGTGTTATCAGCATGTTGAGTGTTGGCGAAGTCCCTGCTGTTCTTTGGGGACCGAGGCACACACCGACATCCACCATTCCTGAATTGTGCAGCTGGCATTCGGCGTCAGGGACTGAAGATCTTGAGAAGACAGTGCGGTATGCAATGTTTCTCTTGCATGGGGGCACATGATCATGAGGTGTTCAGTGGCGGATCTACTAGTACCTAGGAGGATTCACAGTATACCTATTAAAAAAAATTCTTTGTAAAACACCAATTTTTCATAACATGTGCACTCCTTAAAAGCTACTTTTTTCCGTTTTGGCACCGGTAGGCACCCTGGTCTTGTATTCTCTAGCTTCGCCACTGGAGGTGTTGTATCGTTTCAGGTTCTTGACTGCAAAGAGGGCAGAGTGGCTGGTGTTGCACTCCTCTACGGCTAGTCGTCGTAGTCGATCAGAGGTCCAACAGTGATTTCTAAGTACCAGCGAAGCATGCACTTCTCTGTCAACATGGCATTAAATGACCATATTTCCTCTGCACCTGGGTATAGCGTCCTGCCGTGGAACAAAGCTGCATACGCTGATTTGGATGTGAACATGCCATTTGCACTGAATTTCCGAACAAATTCATCGGCTCGGTCGGTGTTGAGGTTGATCTCACGGACATGCTCCCAAAGCTGATACTTTTGGATCAGTGTTGGGATGGTCAGTTGGTATTTGACGTCTGCAGTCCAGGTATTATTTTGCAAAGCATCAGCGATAGTTCTGTTCTGTGTGATTTTACTGACAAATTTCAGCCAGTCAGGCAAAAATTGTCTCATCACGCTGCCCTCTAACCAGCCATTCTTCCAAAAAAGAATTCTTCTGCCATCTCCGATAATACATCGTGTTGCGGCACAGAAAAGATCTTCCGTCTGCTTGGAAATCGGCATCTCTAACTCACTCCAGGGTTGGTCGCCTGAAGCACGAGCCAACCAGCACCATCTGGCTCTCAGCGCCGTGCTCATCAGCTTAAGATTGTGCAAACCCAGCCAACCAGATGCTGTCAGCTTACAGTCCTCGTCCCATGCCACCAGGCAGTGCCCATTTTGTACATCTGCACTTCCATTGCAAAAGAAACTTCGGCACAACTTGTCAATGGCTTTGTGTGTCCAAGGCGACAGGTCTAAGGACAACATATGAAACACTGTCGTTGATTGGAGTACAGATTCAGTAAGAGTAGGGCGCCCTCCTCTCTTCAGCAAGACAGACTTCCATGAATGCGCTCTTATTTTTGAAACAAGGGAATCCAGCTTCGGTGCAAGACGCAGTGATATAATCTTTGCAATGATCTTCGCAAAACTGTGCACCAGACTTATGGGTCCAAAATCATGTAGATTGACCTCTTCCTCTTACTTCAGCAGCAAAGTAATTAAGGCCTCGCCCCCAACCCGACCGCGGTTGGAGGCATTAGAGCAGGTGGTGCAGGAGGACAACCCGTCTTCGTCCATGACCACGCCTCTGGTCCTTATGCCCACAACGTGTTCGACCTCGAGCTTGCAGGAGAAGTATCACCTGAGTGCACAACACGTGTTCGATGGAAAGTCTGAGCGGCAAGAGGTGACCATCAGCCATGTTTCTCCATGTCACTGTCACATGTGTGCTCCACCCTGTGACAATGAGACTGCTTCATCAGGTTTTTTATCCCTATGGCGTGAATGAAATATGTGTATTGCGGAAAACCATTCATGTCGAAGCCTTCGTGTAGTTCCAGTCATGGCGTGAGGCTGCCAAAGCATGCGGTGTGTTGCATGGCAGATGCATCTATGATGACTGTTGCTGCCTCAACATCCAGTATGCATCGCCGTCTGTCATTGTCGTTGCTCCAACACCACCCATCAAGGCACCCACCACAGTGACCGTCACTGACCAGAGCCTCCTGCTCATGGCAACCACACCAGCAGCAGTTCTCAGGCGGGACCAGGTCATGGCAGCTGATGCCTTGCAAGTGGAGGACAACCTTGCGGCCATCACCAACCAGGTGTTCGACGGTTGGCTTGGGCGTCGACAGCGACATGCAGTTGTCTGCATTCACGTGAGAAACAACTCCGAGTGCTTCCCTGAATTCTTTTGTGCTCAATGGTGAGCTGAAACACGATGTCGAGCCATTCTCCGAGGAGGATTACGACGCGGTGATGACTCATATTGGTGGAATGTCACTTTTCTTAGAGCTTGTGCTCTGCAGAGGAGAGGTTCGCTGAAAGACCTTCCAAGGACATAGCGTGGAGTAATGGGCTCGCTGATGAAGTGCTTATTTATGTTGGTGGTCTGTCATTGTTCAGAGAGCTGGATATGGATACCCACATAAAACTTAGGGAAAGTGTTGATAAAACTGAATATGCTGTGAATTTGATCTGGTTAACACCATCACTGGAACAAGGTGTCTGGTGTTACTCCACTGTGTAGACAGAGTGCCTTGTCACCTGGGAAATTTGGATTAAGAGGTGCTCAAGATTTGTTTGACAAGGAGCAAACATGGGGGAACAATACCTTTCACCCTGGAAACTTTTCAACAAAATGTGATCGTATATTGCGGAACAAGATACCATCATGGCAACGGCGTGCTTTCAGTCCGTGGTTGGGCAGTAACATGCAGGTGATTCCAAGAAAGCCAGATGGTATTTATCATTCAACATGCCCAACTGAATCACGAGAGGGTGTCGCTCGAAATTGACCTTGGGATCCTGGTGATGTTGCTATCTGTAAGTGTGATGTATTCATACCAAGCTGTTCTCAATTTGTTCAAATTTACTGAAGAACACACCACCAGATAAAATGCAGCTGGACTTAGCTCTCTTGTCAGCAAAAGATATACAGGATGCTTTAATTGTGCTTGCTACTGGCTGCCATGGAAGGGAAAAAATCTTGGGCAAACCAATGTGCTAAAACTCTGAACTTCAATGAAATACTTCAGGTGGAGAAATCTGGCTATAGCTCGAGTCAGATCATTCACGGATTTATTAGCACACTAGTAAGGGAGCCAAAGCATGAGAGTTTTGCATAGTTGGACTGAAAATAAAATTCTTCTTTAGAGCTCTCATGTCTTTCTTAAGGAATGACAAATATAACAAGTTCAAGCAGGCCACCCATCTGCAACAGCTTGAGTGGCATGAAAAAATACAGTACCGGAAAGTTGAGTATGCTACTATTCAGGTGTTCGATAAGTTGCCACCATGGAGAAGAGGTGGTTTTAGTCCCGGAACTTCATGCTTGTTGTTCTTGGAGGGGACATTCTTAGTCAGTGAACACGTGCAGCTTCAGTGGGATCCTGGTGGTGGGCGTCATAGTGGCTTGAGGGCAAGCCAGAATTTAAGGGGACGAGGATGTCATAAAGCCTTCTAGAGAGGACCCGGCTCAGTCGCCATGGGTCTTGGGCCAGCGTTGCTTGGGCCGAGAGAAACGATGCATCGGAGTATATACACAGAAGGAGCTTCACAGAGAAAGGCATCGAAGAAAATGAACAACTGAACTTCTCCCGTGTCACGTTCATCTCCTCCTAGTCTCCTTCTTCAGATCCGGTTGCTACCACAAGCACCATTGTATCCAGCTTTGTATCAATCTCACGTCCCGGAAATCGCTGGCGGCAACGGGATATAACAGGCGGCCAGGGCGCCTACCTGTGACATTCCTAATGGACCTGAGAAGTAGGCCGCGCATCTCTGTAGGGCTTTGTCCGAAATGATCTCCTGTGGTGCCAGCAGCTACAACTTGTCCATAAGCAGCAGCTGTCCCTGCTTGATTGCACTCCCTGGTGTGTGAGCCAGAGCTCGAATGCACATACTTCTCCTAGGGATTCCAGTAGCCCTGTAGCGACGTCTGTGACACACCTCTTGGACAGCCAGAAGAGGGAGCATTGGTGTCACTGTGTGTCGCAGATTTGAGAGAATCAGCTCTTGTTTCAGTGTTCGCAATCATCCTAAGAAAAGGTGGGAGAGGGCAACATGCTGCTGAGTTGAAGTGGCTCTCTTCGAAGCCGACGGCCCATTGGGCTGCATCCCGGTTTCAGGCCCACTTTGCCTTGGGAGTTGAGAATTCTTGCTCCTAGACAGGGGCCCTACATGCGGTTGCGCGGAGTAGATGAGGATATGGGTAGGCCGCCAATGGTTGGATTTGAAACAAACGAGACCGCGAAGAACTGTGGTCACTCAAGTCTGGACTGGATCCCAATGCTGATCATTTTCGTTGCTATCCTGCCTCGGGATCCTCCTCGGAAAGAGCAAAAGAGACGTTGTCGCTTGTCCCATTTGCAGGAAAAGAATGCTCCCGACGGCCTGTCAAGTGACTCACTAGACATATAGATAATGTGGTAAATAAAATATTAATAGCTAGCCGTTCATATATTTTTTTTTGCAAAAAATAGCCGTTCATACTTGGGAAGTTGGGATGGAACACATGACACTATACATTTGTTGATTATTTTACCTTACCATCACATTTGATGAACTGAATGATCATATTTTATAACGAGATTAGTAAATGCACTCTTAAAGTTCACACTACTACCTTCTCATCCTTGTCAAAATAATAATAATTGTGTGTTGCGTTCAGCTTAGATTTTAAATTAATTCCAGAGATTGATGCAACTCAGTAGTGTAAACCAAAGAAAAGATTAATTACCAGTTTACTTTTGGTGGGACTTTTGCTCATCAGTTGTATTCTGGTTACGTGTACGCAGGTCAGTGGACTCCCAAGATGCATGTATGCATGCAGAAATCAGAACCAGAATTCCTGATACTGTCTCCTGGGATTACCATTTTGAGCATGCAGGGGATACTCCAGTCACTTTTACAGTCAGGGTACTCACAATACTTCTTCCCATTCTTTCGTGGCAGCACCAGTACAAATATTAATTTCTAGCGCCTCAGAGATAATGATTCACCGCTTGAATTCCACAGTCTGCCATCCTAAAAGAATCAGTTGATGACCTTGAGTGGCCAGGTTCAAGCATTCAGATTCGATTTCAACCAGACCCCCCCTCAGTAATATTCAAAGGCGAAGGGCATGGTGACTTGGAGGTGCGGCATAAGTTGCTTTCGGTTATCCGGTAGCTTTCAATTGTGTCCATAACTCAGAGCTACTTACTCCATTTTGCAGATTGAATTCTCCTACTATGCAAATCCTGATCTTCTAATTGCATTCCAGTGTGACCATGAAGTATCGTACAGGTAAAAACTCTTATGCCTAGAATCTTCATCTGCTTCTTTTGCTAACTCTACGGTTTCTGCAAGGTATAAGTACAAGTTTCTTCGTGCCACAACCTCAAATGTTCCAAGTAGTGTCTTGAAGGAGAATCGTGGAAGTAAGGTGACGATTGGGAGGGGAGGGATGCTGAAAATCCAGCACCTGGTTTCAGTTGCTAGGTCAGGTATACAATCCTACCATAATGTTGCTAGAGGGGCTCAACAGCCAAGCCGGATTGCTTTTATAGAATTTTTTGTGAAGCCAGAAGTGGATGATTAAAATGACCTCTAGCACTTGTGGTATAGGTTATGTTGTTGACCTGTGTCATCTATGAGGTCTGTCTTTTCTTAACTGCTAATTACTAGTCTCAGGTTTCAGATATGTGGATTGTTCTTAAATGGCGATTAATTGATGTTTATGAACCTGAAGTAAGGTCATGGCATTCTTTTTCTTCCTAATGACTTCTGTGGTAAATTCACAGTTCCACTGCCTCAACACCTTTAAATTAGTTCACTGGAATGGTTACCGTTTGATTATTAGAACTTCTGCCAAATGGCAAATTAGGATAATTTTTTTTTAGAATGAAAAATGGAGAATAATAGTTGGAAGACGGAATACAAAAAAATCTTAAGACAGAAAATGGAGTTGAGCCCCTGTGTACGTGGATCATTTTTAGACACTATTAAATCAAACCATTTTGTGTATCAGTGGACTATATGGGCATTCAGGATTGGTGATATTCATGTTACAACACCGCCACATTGTATGTTGCCTCAAAATAATCCAGAGTTCATACTTCAAGCAAGTTCAGCTCATGTCTTTATCTTGTCATAACCTCCTATTGCTATCAACAGACCGCAATTAATCTATCTCAGTACTGAAATAACCAGACCACTGTTGAATGGCTCATTGTTCAATTGCTAGACATTCCCAAGTGAGAGATATGTACTGCCTGTTTTTGTTTCCCTGCCGTTATTGCTTCTGTTCATTCTGTACCTCGTATATTATGTGCTTGCTGAAGTTGATAAACTCTCACATCGCACCGACTGCTTAGTACTACAAACACTTCAATGTACAGAACATGTGCATTGGCTATCCATTAACCATGAGAGGAATGCCAGCTAAGAGAAGTTCTTTTTAGCTGAAACAGAGGCCAGAAGAGTATTCAGTACCATCCATTTATCACCAAAGAATCTTCAGCCGGTCAAAAGTGCCGGGTAAAAGATTGCACCCTGTTGGAATTATGTTTCTTCTGGTTAGTTATAGGAAAATCGCGTCGATTGAAGACCGTAACTTAGCAACAAAGAAGAATTGGTGCTTTACCTTGTCAGAGTGGAAGAACCTAACCAAGTCTCCTTTATTTTAGTAATCTACTCTATTGATGAAAGGTAAAGAAATCTTCTGCCATCTGTTCAGTGACAACTCATCAAAGATCTCACTCTACTTGGCATAGAAAACTGCTATACTAGCTAAGCCAAGGGGTGATTGGCTATTAGATTGTTAAAACATTAGAAGGTGTGTTTCTGTGTTTACTTGTGAACGTGACACTGTCCATTGAGTGACCCATGAGATGATACGGAAGACCTACTGAGATATATATTCTGATGATCACCATGTTTGATGTACCTAATGCCCCTTGCCCATTCTCATGACTACGAAATGGGGTCTTGATGTACCTAATGTCCTTTGCCCATTCTTGTGACTGCGAAATGGCGTTTTGATGTTGCACGATATCCACCCTTGAGGCGCATGCACATTCGGTAAGCAGCCCCTATTCTATGCAATGAAGGTGATGTGCTCTTTGAAAATCAAATAGCGAAACATGGTGGTGAACACCATCCTAATATAAAGTACTGTTTGCAATGCAATGTGCAGTATATCAAACTTATGTTGTTTTAGAATCAAATGTGCTCCATATTTTAAACTCCTTGTGTACTAATGCATCTGACTTGCTAGTCAGAGCCAAATATGCATTTGGTAGGACTTATATCATATAGTACAATGCTGTCATGTCAGCCTTTTCTTGTTCCTTGTCACCTAAACTTTCGGAAATAGAAGATAGAGGATGAAGAGAGAGGGTGCTCAAGAGATGTCTACCTTCTCTACATTTCCACATTTCCCTTCTTTGTGCTAAACAGCTTCTCAATAGGAAAGTACTTGTTAGTATGTCTATAGTTCTAACTAGCAAGTATATACAGTCAATAAAATGTTAACTGCTTTTCTAAGAAAAGTATTGTGGTGCTAGCTAAATTTAGACGGAGTAGTTCTAGATCCTGAGCATGTGTTAAACTATACACCACGCTAGAGTCGGTCACTTTCGCCGTATAAATATCCTGTAGCAGTGACCACAGTTAGGTTGCGGTGGGCTCCTATATTTAGAGGACGAGAAAATCAGTAGCTAGCTAGTCTCGTAGATGAAGACAAGCACGGCCGGCCTGCCGTTAACTTGTCATGAATAGCATAACAACCATGTATTCTGTGGCCCGTCGTGAACTAACAATCTGCTCATACAAACTCTTGTGATGCAAAGAGAATGAAGCTAGAATCTATTCCGGTGTGGTAGCAAGCTTGAAAAGTGCCATTTGGAATACCTAAAATTTCCTGGTTTCCTCAAGGAACTAAAACATGTAAAATCCACTGCAATGGGAACAGAAAGGTCTATACATCAAGAACCGGATGCCCACAAGTTTTTCTAGGACAACACGATAGATGTTCATTGTGGTGATGGAAGCCCTAGGCCGGCAGGCCTACTCGTGGGCTCGTCGGATTCATGAAGAGGGGGGAATGTCCTTTGTCTAGTTGTCTACTACTTGTCAACTCCACACCACACGCAAGTGTTTTTGACACGTCGTGGTGTGTAGGGCAAGCTGTTTGGAATACAGCGTACTTCTGGACGTGACCTGTGTTAAGGCCAGAGCTGGGCCGGACCCAGGCTACCAAACCCAAATTAACCAACCTATTCGGGTGCCATTAACTAACCCATAGCACCATCGCCATGACCGACGCCATCCATCCTGAAGCCAATTCCGATACGATCCAAACAAAAGTGTACACGCATTGACATACTGTACCATGTAGAGGCTTGCAGAAGAACAAACTTCTCATCTTCTTTTGCCTACATGCACTTTGTCTCGCTATACTGCATTTCCGTGCTCGATCGGTCGTCAGTCGTCACGGACACCATAGCGTGAACTTACGCAAGAATATCAAAAGCAAAACACGGTGATCGAAAAGTGTAGAACGCTCTAAACTTTCTCGCACTTGCACCGATCGAATCACCATGTTTCTTTGCAGCTTGCAGGCGCACCGGATACCGCCAGACACCGACTAATCTATGCTCCTGACGAACACGGTCCTTCAGGGACAGGTTAGTTGGACCGACGTCGGTCGAGGCAGCCGTCTCCATCACCCACCTACAATCTTGTTTCTGCAAGGCAGCGGCCGATCGAGCAACGCGGCTCCGATCGGCCGGTCCAATCCGCGACGAATTGAATTGAGACGGAGCACGGCCCTGATCATCGATTCGTCATTGCCTTGATCAACTTGCCCAATCATATTAGCGTAAAGCTCACCGTAGCCATTCCTTAATAGCCTTGGACGATGATTGTACTAAGCACCTAGAGACGCAGCGCGGTCGATCAGTAATGGCGGGTTTCAATGAGTATAGCCGCCGGCCACCGTTTTCGGTATGCGAGGCTTGGTCCAGGGTGGAGGAAACAGTGCGAATGCCTGCTTTGCCTATAGTGCAAGCAATCGATTGTTAGAATATAGTACGAGGACTTTGAATTAGAAGAAGATCATTTTGGTCCGTATGTGTTGTTTACAAGCAATCGATTGTTAGGATTTTTAGGAGATCTTAGAATTAGCAGAAAAAACATTTTGTTACAGTATGTGTTGTTTAAAGGCACAATCCTGATTTTCCCCTAATCCTTTTTTACCTCTTTTTTTTTCATTTCGTGGTTCCCCCTTATAAATTCATGGCTACAGACCCGACTTTTATTACCTTTACTTTGAAAACATATTTTTTTTACTATTATGAGAAACAAAAGAACTATTACTGACTTGAGATCACAAGCGTCCGACCAAACTGTTTGGGAACGTGCTACACAAAACAAAATTACCGTGCACGAATAAACCAAGATCACTATCCAGGTGCGGGCATGAAGGGAATATGCCCGAGAGGCAATAATAAAGTGGTTATTATCATATTCCATGTTTATGATAAATGTTTATTTCTCATGCTAGAATTGTATTAATCGGAAACATTAATACTTGTGTGATTAATAAACTAAAAGGTTCCTAGTAAAGCCTCTCTTTTATACTAGCTCGTTGATTAACCAATGATCAAGGTTTCCTGATCATGAACATTGGATGTTGTTAATAACGGGGTCATATCATTAGAAGAATGATGTGATGAACACTCACACCCATAGTACGAATAGCAATACGATCAAGTCATCAAGTTCATTGCTATATCAAACTCATACGAAATAGTTCTAATCCTCAGACCATGAGATCATGTTAATCACTGATACCGGAAGAGTGCTTTGATGATATCAAACGTCACACCGTCACAGGGTGATTATAAAGGTTGATTTGGGTATTCTGAAAGTATTAGTTGAGGCTCATGGATCAAGAGTGGAATTTGTCCGACCCGATGACGGGAAGATATTCTCTGGGCCCTTCTCGGTGATATTGCATTGGAATCGTTTGCAAGCATGTGACTAGGTCACGGGAATGCATTATCACGGAACGAGTAAAGAGACTTGTCGGTAACGAGATCGAACTAGATATGGTTGATACCAAATGATCGGATCTCGGACAAGTAATAATATCACGAGACAAAAGGAATTAACTATGTTCGTTATTGGTTCACACGATCACTAGTTCATCGTTGAGTAAGTGGGAGTCATCATGGATTTCCAGATCCCGCTGATGATTATTGATCGGAGAGGAGTCTCGATCATGTCCACATTATTCACGAACCGTAGGGTGACACACTTAAGGTTCGCTGACGCGTTTTGAGTGGATTTGGAACTCCGGCTGAATTATTGGACAGCACAGGGGTTGTTTTAGAAAAGCACCAAAACTGTTTCGGTATATCGAAATGACTCAAGGGGGTAAATGTTAATGTTTGTTAATTGATTGAATTAACAAATATTAAAGAAATAAAAATGTTTTATTAATTCAATAAGTGTGGATTTTAATTAACATGAATGTCATGCAAAATTAAAATGGGGGTTACTCATTTGATGAGGGGGGTTACCTTTCCATGAAGGAGGGGGTTACCACCACCATGAAGAGGAGAAAAGGGGGAGGGGCTGGCCGCACCCCTCATGGGTGGCTGCCCCCTCTCTCCTATATATATGTTGGACATGCTCCTCTTCTCCCTACACTTAGTTGCTTCCATCCCCTACCTTGTTGCTCCACACCATGGCTGTTGCTTAAGCGAAGCGCTGCCGAAATAGTTAGCCACCAACACTTGGAGAAGTGGAGGAGGAGGAGTTCCGGTGGATCCCTACTTCCGCTGCCCCGCTGGACCGAGGGCATGGAGGTCGTCACCGAACCGTACGTGTATCCGAGTACGGGGGCGCCGCCGGTTGTGGCGCCGTGTACACGATCTCGTGATCGTCAAGTGAACCACTACGTCGACTACGTCAAGTGAACGACTACGTCGACTACGTGCGTCTTCATCGACTCTCCATCGGCAACGTTTGTGCGGGAACGTAATCCCCGCTACCGGTCTTCGAGGGTTAGTTAATCGTTGCTACCATCTCGTAGAGTTTTATTGGCTAGTTTATGTGTTCATGCGTAGGAAAAAATTTATTTTCTATGCTACGAACCCATCAGTGGTATCAGAGCCATCTCTATGCGTAGTTGGTATGCACGGTTAGAACACATGTGGATGTGGGCATTGATGATCATGTTATTGCTATTTTTTGTATTTTGGATCATAGTGGCATAGTGGGATTGAAGCTGCCCGAGACTAACCTTACGTGACCGCGTTCACGAGACTTGTCCCACACTTGACATGCTTCGGCACATGTGGCTTTGCGGGTGCACGTTTCTCCCACTATAGTTATGATCTATTTTACAAAGAATTGTTAATAATATTTTATCACCGTTGTGGTTACATGTTCGTAGGTAAGAACGGTTCTTCCTAGAAAGCCCCAAACCACGTAAAATATGCAAGACAAATTAGAAGCGTCTAACTTGTTTTTGCAGGGCATGTGATGTGATATGGTTAAATTGTTTATGTTACAAATTGTATGTAATGATCCTTTTTGTAAGTTATAAATAACCGGCAGGAGCCATATGGTTGTTGTTTTCATTTAAATGGCCTGCGTGCCGAATATATATATCCAAGTGATATATTGTAATGGAGGAAGACAACCAAGGTGGCGCGCCATGGACCTTGGTGCTACGCCGGTGGAATGATGGAGATCATGCCATGACGCACAAGATGGAGATCGAATGCGTGAAGGACCATATCATATCACATTATATATGCATGTGATGTTTATCCTTTTATGCATCTTATTTTGCTTAGATTTGATCGCGCGGTAGCATTATAAGATGATCCCTCTCACATAAATATCAAGATAAAAAAATGTGTTCTTCCATAACATGCACCGTCAAGAAAGTTCGTCGTTTCGAGACACCACGTGATGATCGGGTGTGACAGACTCTACGTTCACATACGACGGGTGTAAGACAGTTTTACACACGTAAATGTTATGGTTCTACTTGGCGAGCCTAGCATGTACAGACATGGCCTCGGAACACGAACCGAAAGGTTAAGCATGAGTCATATGGTTGATATGATGAACATGGTGATGTTCGCCTTTAAAACTATGTCGTTGCACGTGATGATCGGTTGCGGTATAGTGAATTTGGTTCGTGTAATCACTTAAGAAAACTAAGAGGGATGTTGTTTTTAAGTGGGAGTTCACTTAGTAATTTTGAATTATAGAACTCAATTTATCATGAACTAAATTAAAGTGAATTTGCATAGTTTGTTGTAGGCATTGGCATCCGTTTACTACCTTGCGATTAGCTATAATTGAGATAATAGAACTATAGAATTCTGGATGCTAACTTTATGAACTGGTATCGTATTGTTTGAATGTCAATCTAAAGTTTTAAGTCCTATTGCAAACTTTTAGCAAACCTTGGTTATTCGATAAAATTTAATAAGTAGTATTAAATCAAGAGTAACAATTCCAGTATTAGTATCTAAGTATCACACTTGCCTCTATAATCCTTGATATTCAAAAGTTGTTTTTAGTATCAAGGTTATCTAGGAGCTGAAAGAATTGTTTCATAAACTATCATATGTGGAAGATATTTTGATATCTGAAACAATGTTTGGTTGCAATGTGATAGAGTATAATTTCGTAAGACACATGTTCTCATATTGTATGAGAATTTGTGAAGATTGGAGACGCTAGGCGTCCAGATCTCCTAAAAAGGTTTTGGGAACTAACATTATACTCAAAATTCGTCCTCATGAGCTATAGTAGCTTGATCATGAAAGTTGTCATGATAGGATGAATTAGAAGATGTAGGTAAAATGTTTACTACACTAAAAGATTACTAAAGAATAGAATTTGGAAGAACGCCAAATATTTGATTATGGTGATCTACTTCAAAGTGTGAGTCCAAGGGTATTAGTGTTTGACTAATCATGCCTTGAACTATGTGCCATGTGAATGGCGCCACTATTGATGTTGATAGGTTTTTCTAGAAGGAAAAGAATTGTTGAAAGAGAATCCAAAATTTATTCTGGCGGAAAAGAAAAGACTGGAAATGTCCAGCTCAGGTATATAGAAGATATACATGTTATGGCTGTATTCGTTGCTTGTTAAAACAATGTGGTTCTTGGGTATTTGATACTAAATTGGTTGGTATGAACTGTCATACAGAACAACGCAATACAAGAACTACAGTGGCCTAATTAACTAGCAAATGAATATGGGATGATTCTCATCGAAAACAAATAAAGTGTTATTGTGTTTCGTTGGAATTAAACCTAGCCTTCAAGATTTGTTTTAATAATTGTTATTTTGTTATGGTATTATGAGAACAATGGTTGTTTAAATTATTACCGCATTCATAAAAGATGAATGAACGCTTATCTTGTTGGAGAAATCACATCCATAACACTGATGCTAAAAATGTCTCAAGACAAATGATTAGAAGATCACTTATGAGTGACACCACCGTTTAAATCATATTGAAAAGTAAACATGAAGAAACTCCATGTTGATGGGATTTTGGAGTCTTTTGATTTTGAATCAATTGACACTTGTGAAAATTTCCTAGAGATGATTAAAACTCCGTTTGTAGGCCAAAGAAGAACAAACGACTAACTTATTGGATATTGTACATGTTGATGTATATAGTCCATTATGTGTAGCCGTGTGTGGTGAATTCTTGAACTTCAATTACTTTAACCGATGATTTGAGTAGATATATGTGTATATTTACTAAATAAGGAAGAAGTATGAAATATTTGAAAAATGTTCAAAGTATTTCTAGATGAAGTGGAAAATCATTGTAACAAGATAATAAAGAATTTATGATTTGATCATAAAGGAAGATATTTGAGTTACAAGTTTAGCAGACACCTAAAGGTTGAGGAATCGTTCCATAGACTTATATTTCCCGAAACACCATAGGAGTAAGGAGTGTTTGAGAAATAAAATCAAACTTTGTTTAACATCGTTGGATCAAAGGTGTCGTCTATAAAACTGCCATTATGTTTTAAGGATAAAGCTTTAGAGACTACCGCTTTTTACACTGAAAAGAGCGCCATCATGATCCATTGAAATGACACCATATGAGATATGGCATGGGATAAAACCCAAGTTGTCTTTTCTAAAATTTTGGTATGCTATGCATATGTAAAGTGTTTACAACCAAAGTCGGATAAATACGTCTTTGTAGGTTATCCCAAAAGTAAATGTTGGGTATTCCTCCAGAACACCTAAGACAAAAGTGTTTGTCGCTGAAAACGTCAAGTTTCTTGAGAAGGAATTTTTCGCGAAAAGTCAAGTGGGAGGACAATAGAACTTTGATTGGGTTATTGAACCTAAGCTATATGTGCTGTGTAGCGCAGCGCTGGGAAGTGTCCCGGAGGCGGCCACAATGCGCATGGCTGTCGTACCTCAAAGGTTGTGGTCACATAGATCTAAGTTTCTATTGAACCGTGTGAGTCGGGTAACAATTAAATAGTTAGATTTGAGAATAGATCATTATTGTTTGACAATGATGAACCGACTACATGCAAAGAAGCGATGATGGGCCCTGACTCCGTCAAATGGCTAGAAGCCATAAAATCCATGATAGTTCCATATACGAGAAACCAAGTTTATGAACTTGGAAGACCCTCAAAAGGCATGAAGCCTAATGAACGTATTTGAATCTATAAAGACAGACATGAATGTCTAACATCTATGAAATAGTCGACACATCGTTAAAAGAGTTTACGATTGTGTTCAAGGAGTTGACTGTGACAAGATTTGATCTTTCATAGCGATATTTTGTCTGGACGAATTACTGTAGCAACCACTACATATGCCAAGTTTGGTATATGTTAGTTGAACAAACAAGACAACATTCTTCTAATAGAATGGTTACCTAGGACATGTACATGACATGGTTCAATGGGTTTTGTAAATTCAAAGGATGCTAAAAGGCATGCAAACTTCAATGGTTGAAGTAAGCATCGCGGAGTTGGAATATTCACCGTGATGAAATAATTAAAAGGTTTAGTTTCATCAGATACGATGAATATGCTTGCATTTGCAAGAAATTAAGTGGGAGCGCTGAGACATATTTCTAGTACATTATGTAGAAGACATATTGTTAATTGGAAATGATGTATCTTTTATTGACATAGGTTAAGAATTTCATTAAAATTAGATTTCAATGAAAGACTTAGGCAAAACCAAAATATTGGGTACCGATGTCTATGTATATAGATCGAGGTGCTAATATGGTTGTGCCAAAGTACATAGATGAAATATTGAATGAAGTTCAATATGGAAACGGCGAGAAAAGTTTTTGTCGCATGGAAGAGGTTGAAACAAGATTCAGGTGTTTTTGACACTTGATGAGTGAAGACACATGAATGATTTGATCGATCATGTATTCCGTGATATGTACATATCCATATATGTCCTATGCTCTAAATGTTATGAGCATATACCAGAGTGATAAATGTCATAAGATGATCACTGGACAATAGTAAGGATATCCTTATGTGCTTCGGAAGGACTAAGGATATATATTATGTATGACGAAGTGACACATAGTTCATTGTAAAGTGTTACATTGATACTAAGTTTGTCACAAGATACAAATTAAGTTTATCTCAATTTTAGTTATATGTTTAGGTGGCACAATGTAATGGAAGGAAGTTCCATGATGAATTTGGATGAGTTCCAAAGTTAAGACATTGTGATGGATTCTACAACAAAGGTTGAGTATATGGCTACTTTAGAAGTAGCAAAGGAGGGCATTTGTGTCAAGAAGTTTGTTATCAAACTAGGTGTAGTTCCAAGATGGCTATTACTATGAAGATCTATTGTGCGACAATAGTGACAACATGATTTTTAGCTAAAAGGAACTAAGATCTCACCTAAGGACCAAATTTATACCCAACTATCTCATTTGAGAATGAGTGATGTGTAAAGACGCAAATACATGCAAATACGCACAGAACTGAAAGTGTCAGATCTGGAGATCAGATTAACCACATGCAATGCGTACGGATAACACGTGAAAGCCATAAGTGTTATATACGCAAGTATCCGCTAGATTATTGACTCTAGTGCAAGTGGGAGACTGAAGGGAATATGCCCGAGAGGCAATAATAAAGTGGTTATTATCATATTCCATGTTTATGATAAATGTTTATTTCTCATGCTAGAATTGTATTAATCAGAAACATTAATACTTGTGTGATTAATAAACTAAAAGGTTCCTAGTAAAGCCTCTCTTTTATACTAGCTCGTTGATTAACCGATGATCAAGGTTTCCTGATCATGAACATTGGATGTTGTTAATAACGGGGTCATATCATTAGAAGAATGATGTGATGAACACTCACACCCATAGTACGAATAGCAATACGATCAAGTCATCAAGTTCATTGCTATATCAAACTCATACAAAATAGTTCTAATCCTCAGACCATGAGATCATGTTAATCACTGATACCGGAAGAGTGCTTTGATGATATCAAACGTCACACCGTCACAGGGTGATTATAAAGGTTGATTTGGGTATTCTGAAAGTATTAGTTGAGGCTCATGGATCAAGAGTGGAATTTGTCCGACCCGATGACGGGAAGATATTCTCTGGGCCCTTCTCGGTGATATTGCATTGGAATCGCTTGCAAGCATGTGACTAGGTCACAGGAATGCATTATCATGGAACGAGTAAAGAGACTTGTCGGTAACGAGATCGAACTAGGTATGGTTGATACCAAATGATCGGATCTCGGACAAGTAATAATATCGCGAGACAAAAGGAATTAACTATGTTCGTTATTGGTTCACACGATCACTAGTTCATCGTTGAGTAAGTGGGAGTCATCATGGATTTCTAGATCCCGCTGATGATTATTGATCGGAGAGGAGTCTCGATCATGTCCACATTATTCACGAACCGTAGGGTGACACACTTAAGGTTCGTTGACGCGTTTTGAGTGGATTTGGAAGTCCGGCTGAATTATTGGACAGCACAGGGGTTGTTTCAGAAAAGCACCGAAACTGTTTCGGTATATCAAAATGACTCAAGGGGGTAAATGTTAATGTTTGTTAATTGATTGAATTAACAAATATTAAAGAAATAAAAATGTTTTATTAATTCAATAAGTGTGGATTTTAATTAACATGAATGTCATGCAAAATTAAAATGGGGGTTACTCATTTTATGAGGGGGGTTACCTTTCCATGAAGGAGGGGGTTACCACCACCATGAAGAGGAGAAAAGGGGGAGGGGCTGGCCGCACCCCTCATGGGTGGCTGCCCCCTCTCTCCTATATATATGTTGGACATGCTCCTCTTCTCCCTACACTTAGTTGCTTCCATCCCCTACCTTGTTGCTCCACACCATGGCTGTTGCTTAAGCGAAGCGCTGCCGAAATAGTTAGCCACCAACACTTGGAGAAGTGGAGGAGGAGGAGTTCCGGTGGATCCCTACTTCCGCTGCCCCGCTGGACCGAGGGCATGGAGGTCGTCACCGAACCGTACGTGTATCCGAGTACGGGGGCGCCGCCGGTTGTGGCGTCGTGTACACGATCTCGTGATCGTCAAGTGAACCACTACGTCGACTACGTCAAGTGAACGACTACGTCGACTACGTGTGTCTTCATCGACTCTCCATCGGCAACGTTTGTGCGGGAACATAATCCCCGCTACCGGTCTTCGAGGGTTAGTTAATCATTGCTACCATCTCGTAGAGTTTTCTTGGCTAGTTTATGTGTTCATGCGTAGGAAATTTTTTGTTTTCTATGCTACGAACCCATCAGGGCAATGAGGTCATAGCATTGTCGTGTAGTCGATCACGTCAAAGCATCGGAGTCCATGACATTGGCGATGAGGTCCTCTTACTCCCGCAACTATACCTCCCCGCCACGATAGTTTTCTCCTTGAGAACATGATCGAGCGCCGAAATATAGGACACCTCCGAGGTATCCACGTGTTCCGGTGAAAGGCCACTGCATCGTCCTGTGATCAAGCACACCAATCATACGGGGAACAAGCTCGATCATGCAGACCTTCACAAGGAGAAAACTATCGCGATTGGGTGGTACAACCTAGTTTCTAGAGTTGAAGGACTTCATCATCAACATCAACGTCTCTGTTGCATTGCCGTGAGTGTCTTGATCCTCAAGGGTATGATGTCATTGCCTCAACCGCATCGACCTTTTCCTTCAATATTTCCTCAGAAATGTGTCCGGCCTTCAACTCACCATAGCGCCTAAGCTTTCCCTCCTCCATTCCCATTGTTTATAAGAATCGCTGCTGCTAGAGCCAAAACAACGAACACACAAAAAACTATCTCTTACTCGAGCTTTGGGCATGTCCACACTGTAAGGGTATTTTACCCTTAACCTTTATTTTGATTAATGATGACACACGAGCTAGTGACGATCTAATGTGTCTTGCTAGCCTTATTTGTAGGTTTTAGTTCGTCATGATCGATGGAAGGAGTTGTGAGACCCCCCCATTTGTTTCGAAGAGACGGTAGTTCCCTTGTTGCATTATTTACTTTTTGAGTATAGGAACTCCGCACTATTAAGAGGGGTAATCTCGATGAACTCAGTGGGAAGGTGGCCTATTTTCTTTTTCATATCCTACCACTCACATATGCCAAACACTTCGCCAAAAGTTCATAGGGAGAAAGGCTTGTTTGAAGCAGAAAAGCCTGGTCCGGTATTAACGGCCGGTTGTGCCAGGCACTACGCCGGCCAGCCCGGTACAAGCACCGGGCCCCAACCGGAATTCTGTTCTGGCGGGGGTCTCGGCTCAGAGCTGGCGCAGTAGCCGGACGTCCGGTGCAGGCTTTGGTGCACCGGGCCCTATGCCGGCCTGCCTGATACAGGCACCGGGCCCCAACCGGAATTGTGTTTTGGCGGGGGTCTTGGTCCTGGACCGACGCAGTAGCCAGCCGCCCCGGTGCAGTCTTCGGCTGCCACCAGCCCGCTCGGTGCAGGGTCGGCATCGCCGGTCTGTGCGTCGGACGACCGGTGCTAGCCCGGTTTCACCGGGCTGTGCGCCGGCCAATCCAGCATAGAGGCCAGCGTCGCCGACTTTGCGCCGGCTGGACGCAGGATTTTTCCCTCAAACGGCTACTTCTCCCCCCGGACTATAAATACCCCTTCACCTACCTTGGAGAGGATAAGGTTGCCTTCATTCTCTCTCTCCTCCATTAAAGAGCATTCAAAGCTTGAGGATCTCCCATTCTACCCACTCAAATCCAAATCCCTTTGGTAGAAAGATTGAGGAGACCCCGATCTACGTTTCCACTAAGCCAAATTTCATTCCCCCTTGTGTTCATCGAGTATTGCTTGTTACTCTTGGATTTGTGGGAAACCCTAGGCGGCTAGGGTCGCCCGGAGGCATTTGGCTTGTGATTCGCCCCGTGGAAAGTTTGTGAGGGTTTGGAGACCACCCTAAGGTCTACCACGAGTGATTGGGATCCTACTTCGTGGAGGAGGATCAAGGAGAAGAAGGTGAGCCTTCGTGGTGCTTGAGTACCTGAAAGAGCATTTCCCTAATAAATGTATTTTGGTGTTTGTTAACAACATTTGGTGATTTAACCATGCTATTAAAGTTCTGCAGATTTTCTAGGTTATTTCAGGATCTCGCGGAGGTGAACCCCAAAAAGGAAGAAAAGATCGAAGCCCGTAGTCCAGTAGTGGAGTTAGGGCTTAGTTGTCTTATAGGGTGCTTTGCGAAGGTGGAATTGGTGGAGAGGGGATCCACGAAGTGCTGCTGTTGCTACTTCTAGGGCGGAGACTCCGGCCCTGGTGGCCGGAGACTCCGGCCTAGGAATGTCGCCCCAGCAATCCTCCCGGTTGGACAGTTCAGATGCCTTCCCGGAGTTGGGCCGGAGACTTTCTGTCTCTGGCCGGAGACTCCGGGTGGGGCGGAGACTCCGGTCCCAGCGGCCGGAGACTCCGGTCTGGCCAGCCGGGTAAGGGTTGGCTAGTGGCTTTGTCAGTTCAGAGACCAGGCCGGAGTTGGGCCGGAGACTTTTGTCTCTGACCGGAGACTCCGGCCCTGGAGTCACTTAGGGCGGAGACTCCGGCCCTCCTGGCCGGAGACTCCGGCCCTAGTCGGCCAGCAACGGCTACATTTCGTGGAGGAGTATATAAAGCCTTCTTCTACCTCAAGAGCTAGCTGCGGCTTCCACTCTCTCTCCTCCATTGTTCCAAAGCTTCAAAGCCCTAGTTCTCTCTCCCTAGCCAATAGAACTCAAAGCCCTTTTGGGATTTGAGGGAGAAGACCTAGATCTACACTTCCACCAAGGCGATTTGATTTCCCCCCTCTCTTTGTTGAGGGGCTTGTTACTTGTGTGATTCATCGGATTCCTAGTTGGAAGAAGCCGTCCTCCAAGCTTAACTTTGTGTGTAAGAGCTTGGTGGGCCTATTGGGAGCCTCCAATTGAGTTGTGGAGCTTGCCCCAATACTTTGTGTAAAGGTGTCGTGCCGCCTTCAAGGGCATCGCTTAGTGGAGCGTGGACTCGCCTTTGTGGCTTGTTCACCGGAGAATAGGGTGAGCCTTTGTGGCGTTGGTGGCCTTTGTGGCACCACACCTCTCCAACGTAGACGTACTTCCCGTAACAAGGAAGGAACTACGGGAATACATCCTCGTGTCTTCGTGTCTCCATTGCGGTGACCTCTATCCTTTACTCGTACCTTTACTTATATTGTTATTGCTAGCTTGCTTGTCACTCTAGGTAAATTCACTTAGTATCACATCTAGAGAATTTACCTTCTTGTTTAGCCTTAACTTGAAAAGAATTAAAAATTTGGGTAGCTCCTATTCACCCCCCCTCTAGTCGCTCATACGATCCTTTCAATTGGTATCAGAGCGTGGTCTCTTATTCGGGCTTAACCGCCTAAGAGTTTGAGCAACTATGGAAGGGGATAAGGGTAATGAAACTCCTCCCGAAGATACTCCTCCATCTATCTCTTCCTCTTCAATCTCACGTGAGGAGCATTTGGCGTCCTTGGACACAATGCAAACCACTATGAGGTTGGAGATGAAGGCTATGTTTGAGGAATATTTTGGAAGAAAACCTTCCGGGCCCACCGACCCAAACACCACACCTAGTGTGGAACTCTCATTGGCTAAGGTGAAGCCACCTAACAATGGCTCCACCTCCGCCGAGAATAAAGGTGACCCTCCTAAGGAAAATGATGGTCCGGCAAAGGGTGCTAACATTCCACCCCCTAACACTTACTCCCCTCCGCCGGTCCATTACCCTATGCCACATATTAACAACATGGGATCTCCTCCTAAGCTTGATTCTCGCAATTTTATTAAATGGCAAGGACTAATGAAATCTCATATTTCTAGCTCTTCTACTCATTTGTGGAGGGTCATACAAAATGGCTTTGCACCTCATGATCCTCTCAACTTGACCGGAAGGGAAGAAGTTGATGAGCAACTCAATGCCACCACCAAGCATCTCCTTCAACAAGCCGTACCGGATACTCATTCGGTACACATCAACAACTTGAACACCGCAAAGGAAGTATGGGACTATCTCACTATGCTCTTCATTGGGAATGAAAGTATTCGGTCCTCCAAGTTTGATGAGCTCAAGAGTGAAGAAAGGGATTTCATTATGCGTGATAATGAGACTCCCGATGAGATGTACCAAAGGATCTTGGCCCTTGCAACGGCCTTGACCGGGTTTGGGTGCAAAGACAATGGTGATGACTATATCAAGCGTATGTTCATCACCTCCATCAACCCAAGAGAACCCATGCGGTCCGAGATAATCCGTTCAAGACCGGATTTTGGGAGTATGACCTCAAATGAAGTTCTTTGCGAGTTCACCGCCTTGTCTATCTTGAAGAAGAACGCGGAAGAGACTAGAGCCCGTGTTCTTGCCGGACAAGGAATTCACAATCTTGCTCTCAAGGCCAAGGTGGTGTCCAAGCAAGGAGAAGGAGAAGAAGAAATATATGAAGAAGAGTGTTGGTCTCCGGAAGATCTCAAGTTTGCACTCCATGAACACTTGGCTCTCAATGCAAATGCCTTTTGGGATGCCAACAAGCACAAGACGAAGGGATCCAAGTTCAAATCCTTTCCAAGGAAGGGTGGTGACTCTAAAGTGAGGCATTGCTACAATTGTGGAGGAATCAAGCACTTCATCGCCGAATGTCCTTATGAGAACAAGGAGGACAATGAAGGCCGGCTCATCCCCAAGCGCCGGTCATCAAAGTTCTACCCATCCAAGAAGCATGGGAACAAGGACAACAAGAAGAAAGGAGAAAGGGTATTGGTGGTTCATGAGGAGTATGACTCCGAGTCCGATGATGATGACTCCATTGATGAAGAGAATGGAGAAGTGGCCGCCATTGCCATTGTATCCACACCACCTACATCCCTCTTCAACTCACAAAATGAGAACGCCATCATCACCACTCACAAGTGTCTTATGGCCAAGGCCTCGGAGGTAACCTCATCACCTACTCCTTCATCATCACATTCCAATGCTACCTCTATGGATGATGCGAGTAGTCTTAAGATTAAGAAAGAACTAGTTTCTTGTGATGATTTTCTTGTTAACATGAAGGGGCCAACCAAGATATACTTTGAGACACTAATGTCTGAACTTGGTGATGCCCATGACACTATCAAGGAGAAGGAAGAGTTGGAAAGATTAGCCGCCGATGATATTGGCTCTCTATCAATTGAGCTCGAGGAAGAGCAAAACTTGAGAGTCTCTTTAGAGGAGAAATTGTTGGGACTAGAAGAGTCTCATAATCTAATCTTGTCAAAACTCACTAAAGAACGTGACCATGCTCTTGCTATGGTCAAGTTACTTAAAAAGGAGAAAGTTGAATTTGACGTTGGTCATAATGATCTTCGTGAGAAGTTTGAGAAGCTTGAAGAAGCCCACAAGGCTTTGGAAGGCAAATTCTCGCATCTCACCAAGATTCGTGAACAACTTCAAATTCAACTAACTATTGAACAATCTAAAGTCCCACCAATACAAGTTATTGAAGTTCCTTGTTCTTCTAACTCTATTTGTGATCATAGTGATATCATTGAGGAGAACAATAGGTTGAAGGCCGATCTTGCTAAGGGCCTTGCTACTTGCATTCAAGGAGAGAAGAATCTCAATGATCTCTTGAACAATCAAAGATTGTTCAAGGGAAAGGAGGGCCTCGGATTTGTTGCCGAGTCCTCAAAGAAAGGGGATCTCTGTTTGGTGGCCGAGTCCTCAAAGAAGAAGAAGAATAAGAAGAACAAGAAGAAGACAAAGCCTGCTGCTGCTCCTACTCCTCATGTCCCATTTGATATTTGTTACACCGAGGAGGAATGGGAGGAGCTGAATGGAAAGAAGAAAATCGAGGAGACCGGAGTCTCCGGGTCAAAGGCTCCGGAGTCTCCGGTTAGTTCATCTACCCCGGAGTCTCCGCTCCCAAAGGCCGGAGTCTCCGGCCCTTCTCACAATAATTTTGCAGGAAAATATAACCCTCATTATGTTCTTCTTAGGGACTATTATGGTGATGTCTATGCTAAATATGTTGGTCCCTATAATGGTTACATTGAATATGCTATTTGGGTACCTAAGATTCTTGTGACTAACAAAAGAGGACCCATTCAAAAATGGGGACCTAAAACCAAGAATTAATCTCTTGTAGGACATTGCTTCCGGAGGAGGAAAATGGATTATTGATAGTGGTGCCACAAGCCACATGACCGGAAGCAAAAATATTGTGAAAGATCTAAAGCCCAATACTTCAAATGTCACGGTCTCATATTGTGATAATTCATCCTCTAAGGTACTTGGTTTCGGTAAGGTGGTGATCACTCCGGACGTGTCCCTAGTGAATGTCATGCTTGTCGAAACCATTGGTTATAATCTACTCTCCGTTCATCAACTTGCTACTATGGGCTATGCCACATATTTTGATGTTGATATTGTGGTCGTCTTGTGGAGTAAGTCTCTCAAGGTTGCCTTTGTTGGGTATGTCGAAAATGGCTTGTATGTGGTGGACTTTTCGGAGAAACCCACTACGGCCGCGATATGCCTAATTGCTAAGGCCGACGTGGGATGGCTTTGACATCGCCGGTTAGCCCACGTCAATATGAGAGCTTTGCAAAATCTCTACACCGGCGGCCACATACTCGGACTAAAGGATGTTTCTTTTGCCAAAGATCGTGTTTGTAGGGCATGTATTGAAGGAAAGATGCATGAAACAAGTCATCCAAGCAAGACTATTATCTCTTCCAAGAGGTGCTTGGAGCTCCTTCACATGGATCTCTTTGGACCTCCCACTTATGCAAGTCTTGGTGGCAAGAAATATTGCTTGGTGATTGTCGATGACTATTCAAGATACACTTGGGTTTATTTCTTTGAGTTCAAGAGTGAGACCCAACAAACTGTCAAAGACTTTGCCACTGAAGTTGAGCGTCAATTCAATACCACCATATTGACTATAAGAAGTGACAATGGCACCGAGTTCAAGAACTACTCCCTAAATGAGTTTCTTAGTGATGCGGGTATCAAACATCAATATTCCGCTGCATATACCCCGCAACAAAATGGAGTTGCCGAGAGGAAGAACCAGACTCTTATGGATGCGGCTAGAACTATGTTGGCCGAGTTCAAGTCTCTATACAACTTTTGGGCCGAAGCTATTAATACCGCATGCCATGCCACCAACCGGCTTTATCTCCGCAAGAACTTGAACAAGACTCCATATGAAATTCTTACCGGGCAAAAGCCCAACATCATGTACTTCCGGGTATTTGGTTGTAAGTGTTTCTATCTCAAGAAAGGTGTTCGATTGTCAAAATTTGAGTCTAAAGCTATAGAGGGTATCTTTGTTGGTTACTCCACGGACTCACATTCCTATAGGATCTATAGCAAGTCCACCGGGCATGTTATAGAGACTTGTAATGTGAGGTTCGATGAGGATAATGGTTCCTTTGTGGGACAAAGTGGTGTTCGTGATGTAGGTGACGAAATTCCTCCCCAAGCCATAAGAAGAATGGGTGTTAGATTCTTCCGGCCCATTGAGGGACACCTTTTGGCCGAAGGAGAAGGACAATGCTCTACTCATGTGGAGCCTTCACCTACTGAACATCTACAGGACATTGACCAAAGACAAGCTGCGCACCCTCAACCTCAAGATCATCCCACTGAACAATCTTGCCCGGAGTCTCCGGCCCCTATGGTCCGGACTCTCCGGCCTATACCGGAGTCTCCGGGTATGGATACCGGAGTCTCCGGGGATGATCAAGGCCTTGATGAAGATCCTTCGGAATTCCGTGGCTATGGGCCACTTGATGATCAAGGCAATCCAGATGGTCAAGGCGAGGACCAGAACAGTGATCATGAAGATGATCAAGTAGTCTCTCAAGAATCTCCTCTTGAGGCTAGCACTCGCCGTGAGAAGAAGCTTGAGTCCATTCTTCGACGAAGAAGCATATCCTTGGAAAATGTGGTTGGGAGTGTTCGTAAAGGTGTCTCCACTAGGAGGCAACTATCTAACTTTAGCTCTCATCATGCTTTTGTCTCTTGTGTAGAACCCAAGAAAGTTTATGAGGCGCTTGAGGATCCGGATTGGCTTGATGCCATGCATGATGAACTCAACAACTTCGAGCGCAACAAAGTTTGGACTCTAGTAGAAAGGCCTAAAGATTGCCGTAATGTCATTGGGACCAAGTGGATCTTCAAGAACAAGCAAGATGCAAATGGCATAGTCATTCGTAACAAGGCAAGATTGGTGGCTCAAGGTTTCTCCCAAGTTGAGGGTATTGACTTCGGTGAAACTTTCGCTCCCGTTGCCCGTCTTGAATCCATTCGCATCTTACTTGCATATGCATCACATCATAACTTTAAACTTCAACAAATGGATGTTAAAAGTGCATTTCTCAATGGTCCCTTAAATGAATTGGTTTTTGTGAAGCAACCCCCGGGTTTCGAAAACCCTAAGTTTCCTAACCACGTTTACAAACTTGATAAGGCGCTCTATGGCCTCAAACAAGCCCCACGTGCATGGTATGAGCACCTTAAAGAGTTGTTGGTTGATCGTGGTTTTGAAATTGGGGTGATTGATCCTACTCTTTTTACTAAGAAGGTCAATGGGGAGCTTTTCATTTGCCAATTATATGTTGATGATATTATATTTGGTTCTACTAACAAAGCTTTCAATAATGAGTTTGCCAAGCTCATGACCGACAAGTTTGAGATGTCTATGATGGGGGAATTGGAGTTATTCCTTGGATTTGAAGTTAAACAATTGAAGGGAGGAACTTTTGTGAACCAAGCCAAATATACCCAAGACATGCTCAAGAGGTTCGAGATGATAGGAGTCAAAGGTGCAAAGACTCCCATGCCAACAAAGGTTAATCTTGATCTCGATCCTAATGGTAAAGAAGTGGATCAAAAACTCTATAGATCTATGATTGGTTCCTTGCTTTACCTTTGCGCATCTAGACCGGACATTATGTTAAGTGTGGGAGTTTGTGCACGTTTTCAAGCCGCACCAAAGGAAAGCCACTTAGTGGCGGTCAAGAGAATCTTTCGATATTTAGTGAATACCCCTAACTTTGGTCTTTGGTACCCGAAGGGAGCAAGTTTTGATCTTGTAGGTTACTCGGATTCGGATTGGGCGGGAGACAAAGTGGAACGGAAATCAACCTCCGGGGCTTGCCAATTTCTTGGTAGGTCTTTGGTGTGTTGGTCATCAAAGAAACAAAATTGTGTGTCTCTCTCTACCACCGAAGCTGAATATGTAGCCGCGGCTAGTTGTTGTGCACAACTCTTATGGATGAGGCAAACCTTGAAGGATTACGGTGTCATTTTTGACAAAGTGCCTCTTTTATGTGATAATGAAAGTGCAATCAAGATCGCTCACAACCCGGTGCAACACAATAAGACGAAGCATATTGAGATTCGTCATCATTTCATTCGGGATCATGTCAACCGAGGAGAAATTGATCTATCTTATGTTGGCACTCATGAGCAACTTGCCGATATATTCACGAAGCCTCTTGATGAAGCTAGATTCTGGGAATTGAGGCATGAACTAAATATCATTGATTCAAGCAATGTGGCTTGAGCTAGGTGCATTTACTCCCATACTCTAACGTGTGTGTTGTTCTAGATGTGGGCATGGATATAGGGGGAGTGCGGTCCTAATTGATTGGGCTATCCCTCCCCCCATAATGCCAATAGTAAGCGTATGGTTCTATCTTGTCATTTGTGACATTTTTGAGCTTAATCGATGAGTCTAGGTTTTGGGCCCAAGATATATCTTCGCGGCGCCATACCTATATACTCATACATGGTGGCCTTTTGGTCACCAACCTCCGGAGTGGAGGAGTTTCCCATTTGATTTTATTGTCTTATCCTTTTATGGGAACATGCTCATGTTTGGTCTTATTTGATTTTGTTTGCATGTTTGCAAACATGAGCATTTTGTACCACACAGTGACAATGTGTCCATCCCAAGCCCATCTCATCCTCAAACATACCTAATCTCTAAATGGCATGTCCCTTTACACCATAAATGTGATCTGGTCGAGGGGGGCCGGAGACTCCGGGGCTCACAGCCCGGAGACTCCGGTGGGCCGGAGACTCCGGCCCGGGCAGTTTCAAAAACTCACTTAGGGCACGGGGTGGGGAAGAACGGTTCATTCTTCCCCATCCGCCCCCGTGCCCCATACTCGCCCCCTGCCGCCCCCTCTTCGAAGATCGTCGCCCAGAGCTCTCCCAAGCCCCGGGATCCGCCGTGCCACCGGCCAATCTCCTCCTTGGGGTTGTGGGAACCTTCCCACCGACCGATTTACTCCATGGATTCCGGTGCAGGTGGTTCTCGGAAACCGGCAGCTCATAGCAAGGACAAGTTGGTTGTCAATCCCGCCACAGGGGAGCTTGCTCAGAGGTCAGTCATTGCTCAGCAAGCTAGAGATGCTAAGAGGCTCAAGACAAGGATGGCTGAGGAGGAACGAGCTGAGGCAGCTAAGAAGGTCAAGTTTGATAGTCTTGTGACCTTGGAAGGGCTGTCTTCATCTGAATTTGTGGAGATGAGGAAGAGGGACATGTACACTCTCCCTCGCAACTCTCGTGACCGTTGCTTTGTCCGGAAAGAACAAGAGCTGATCATGAAGGAGTTCTATGCTTCTCTCAAGAAGTATCTGGTTTGCCCACAGACGGTCATGGACTTCTCTCATTTTGCCAAGTACAGTGCATATTTTGGAGAGGCCGTGTGGATCACTCGCAAGCTTGGGCTCCATCCACTCATGAAGATTCAAGAGTCCTACAACATCACATTGGTCCAACAGTTCTTTGCTACCTTGGTACTTGGGGATGGTGAGGAGATCCCAATGACTTGGATGACCGGACACGAGGTTTGTCACTCCAACTTCATGGACTTTGCTGCTCTCCTTGGGTATGAGTTTCGTGGTGCTACTACTCCTAGTGGCATGAGGATGCATGTGGATGGTGAGTACTATGAGAAGAAGAAGCTTGCTCCTCTCTACACCGGGGATGACAAGAAGATTGTCATTGGGGGCACTCTTGGGCTATCCACACGGTCCAACATATTACTCCGCATATTCCGGGCCTCCATTGCCCCTCAAGCCGGTAACTTTGATGCTATTCGTGGGGCCCTTGTGAATCTCTTGGCTTACTCTCATGAAGTCTATTGCAAAGGGGAGACCGCACCCGTTGAGCCACTCGATGTGATGGATTTCATTCACAAGGAGATCAATGATTGCATTCTCAACAAGAAGACTCCTCTTTATGCCCCATTTATCATGAGGCCCATCCGTGCTCAAGGCCTCAACCTTCCTCTTCTCGATGCAAACCTTGTGAATCACAAGGTTGTGAAGCTTCAACGCAAAGAACCCACCGGTCACTCCAAAGAACCATTTGCTCCGGTGAGAGGTGAAGATGATGATGCCTTTGCCGAGGGAGTGTCCACTAGAAGGGGCCCAAGGATGAAGCATGCTAGCAATGCCGGCTCTAGCTCCAACAATGAGTTTGCTCAAGAATACAAGAAGCTCAATTGGTTCCAAAGGAATGTGCTTTGCATGAATGTTGACATCCGTCACAAGCAATATGAGAGCTACATTACTCAAAAGCACATCAATGACAATCAAGATGTTCTTCACAAGGCTTTTCGGAAATCTCAACCGGGCTATGTGGAATCACCTCCTTCCTCTTCATCATCCGGTACTCACAGCTATGGCAAGTGGAGCAAGGGTCTGACTGACTGGCAAGCCTTTGAGGAGGTCACCTCTGGCACCTCCAATGTGCGTCATGGCAAGAAGCCCATGGCTTCTGATGATCTTGAAGAAGGAGATGAGGACTTCGATGCCGGTTTCGAGGACGAGCCCGAGGATGAAGACGACGAGTGATCTCATGGGCGTGTAGCATCGCTCTTTTCCCTTTTTGGTGTCTCGATGCCAAAGGGGGAGAAGTAGCTCTACTAGGTTGTCTTCGTTGGGATTTGCATGGGTTGGTTATTTGGATTTGCACTTTTGCTTTGCTTTGGTCGAGACACAACTTCTTGGACTTTCATGTTGTGTCTCATCTATCTTGTGGTGAACTATATCGTGTGTGTGGTACGGTTTTATGGTTGTGAGACTTAAGTATCTCTATTGCTAGTAAGACTATTATTAATGTGTGCTATCGTGTTAGTCTTACTTATATGCTTAATGGTTAGTCTCATATATTATTACTTGCACTTGGTATAATTGTGAAATATATAGGGGGAGTGATGATTCTTACTTGTGTGGCTCATGTTCAAATGCAAATGGTGTTGTGCACACAAGTAGGAGGAGCTTTGGCTATATATTTTATTTTATTGTGCTTATATCTTGCAAATCCGTATGTTGTCATCAAACACCAAAAAGGGGGAGATTGAAAGAGCATTTCCCTAATAAATGTATTTTGGTGTTTGTTAACAACATTTGGTGATTTAACCATGCTATTAAAGTTCTGCAGATTTTCTAGGTTATTTCAGGATCTCGCGGAGGTGAACCCCAAAAAGGAAGAAAAGATCGAAGCCCGTAGTCCAGTAGTGGAGTTAGGGCTTAGTTGTCTTATAGGGTGCTTCGCGAAGGTGGAATTGGTGGAGAGGGGATCCACGAAGTGCTGCTGTTGCTACTTCTAGGGCGGAGACTCCGGCCCTGGTGGCCGGAGACTCCGGCCTAGGAATGTCGCCCCAGCAATCCTCCCGGTTGGACAGTTCAGATGCCCTCCCGGAGTTGGGCCGGAGACTTTCTGTCTCTGGCCGGAGACTCCGGGTGGGGCGGAGACTCCGGTCCCAGCGGCCGGAGACTCCGGTCTGGCCAGCCGGGTAAGGGTTGGCTAGTGGCTTGGTCAGTTCAGAGACCAGGCCGGAGTTGGGCCGGAGACTTTTGTCTCTGGCCGGAGACTCCGGCCCTGGAGTCACTTAGGGCGGAGACTCCGGCCCTCCTGGCCGGAGACTCCGGCCCTAGTCGGCCAGCAACGGCTACATTTCGTGGAGGAGTATATAAAGCCTTCTTCTACCTCAAGAGCTGGCTGCGGCTTCCACTCTCTCTCCTCCATTGTTCCAAAGCTTCAAAGCCCTAGTTCTCTCTCCCTAGCCAATAGAACTCAAAGCCCTTTTGGGATTTGAGGGAGAAGACCTAGATCTACACTTCCACCAAGGCGATTTGATTTCCCCCCTCTCTTTGTTGAGGGGCTTGTTACTTGTGTGATTCATCGGATTCCTAGTTGGAAGAAGCCGTCCTCCAAGCTTAACTTTGTGTGTAAGAGCTTGGTGGGCCTATTGGGAGCCTCCAATTGAGTTGTGGAGCTTGCCCCAATACTTTGTGTAAAGGTGTCGTGCCGCCTTCAAGGGCATCGCTTAGTGGAGCGTGGACTCGCCTTTGTGGCTTGTTCACCGGAGAATAGGGTGAGCCTTTGTGGCGTTGGTGGCCTTTGTGGCACCACACCTCTCCAACGTAGACGTACTTCCCGTAACAAGGAAGGAACTACGGGAATACATCCTCGTGTCTTCGTGTCTCCATTGCGGTGACCTCTATCCTTTACTCGTATCTTTACTTATATTGTTATTGCTAGCTTGCTTGTCACTCTAGGTAAATTCACTTAGTAT
This sequence comes from Dactylis glomerata, assembly GCA_007115705.1. NCBI lineage: Eukaryota > Viridiplantae > Streptophyta > Magnoliopsida > Poales > Poaceae > Dactylis > Dactylis glomerata. The sequence goes on from QXEO01000171.1 coordinate 2,353,959, forward strand.
CACATCTAGAGAATTTACCTTCTTGTTTAGCCTTAACTTGAAAAGAATTAAAAATTTGGGTAGCTCCTATTCACCCCCCCTCTAGTCGCTCATACGATCCTTTCAGTACCCTTCGAGGGAATTCAGACCTCTCCAACGGTGACTAGCTCTCCCCCAAGAGAGTGAACATCGGGATACATCTTCGTCTCCGCGTGCCTCGGTTATTTCTATCCGAGTCCCTTTACTTGTGTTTTTACCTTTGTGATAGCCTTCGAGCTTGAAGTACTTTGCATAGCATCATATAGGTTGCTCACCTAGTTGTTAGGCTCACACTTATATTCCGCAAAGCCTAAAACTAGTGAAAAGAGAAGTAAAATTTGTAGAAACATATTCACCCCCCCTCTAGGTTAAACCATCCATCCTTTCACACACCTACCTCGGGGACACTCTAGATTGCTTGGAGCTTCAGTTTAGCATTGGCTCATTATAAAACCCATAGTACTTTCACAGATATAGAAGACATAGACTTACAAACACTTAACGGCAAAGTAAGGGTATAAAGACTAAATGGAAAGATAATTCCTAGAAATGAAGTTAAAAGAGAATGAGAATGAAAAAGTAGGTAGTTAAAAATGAGACAATTAATTACATAAAATTTGATTAAAACAAAAGAATATACTCAATTAGCAAATGAAACAATAAATATTCAATTTAACAAAAGTTCAAAACTGAGAAAAAGAAACAAATATTTATAGCAACTCATACAATGATTTTTTTTCCAAATGTTAAACATCGAAGATAGCCAAGGAACTCTCAATCTTGATTAAATGTTAACTCATTTGTACTAAATACTTTTACATTTTATAGAACAATTTGTACAAATTCTTAATATTAATCATTTGTTTTTATTATGTCTAACAACAATAAGCATGTAGATCGGTATAAAAATACACGTTTATACAATTAAAACTTTTATCCTTGCATTACACCCAAGATTAATTAGTTTGTTATAAAGAATATGCTTTTCTTGAAAATGTAGTTCAAGAAATTTGATTGAAGCTTGCTTCTTCTAAATCCAACAAAAATCATAAGTATGACAAATCAAATTAATAAAGTCGTGAATGTTTAGAATGTATTTATACGTGACTATGTCTATTTATTATATTTAAAGGAAAATGAGATGGTATCCCTAGGTGTACGTACTCCCACATTCAGTATACCACATAGATGAGTCAATTATACCTATTTATAATATTTAATATACTTCATTAGTTAATATTAGATACCTCAAAGTGAGTTTTATAAAAAAATTCATTTGAGTCTATATACCTCATATTATTTGCGTATATACTGCATTTATGTATGTAAAAGTGATATATTTTAAAAAGTAAAGGTTCCGATGGAATTTTTTTCATACTACTTATATTGAGGTATATTAGAATAATTAATAAGGTATATTAAAATTGATAAAGAGGTATAATATCCTTGTATATGAGATATATTGAATATGAGATTATGTACACCCAGGAGTATATAAGATGAGTCCATATTTAAATATATATATTACTATTGTATTCTATGGTGTATGTGTCTAAAAAAATATCCTAATGAAAATTTCTGGAGTATAACTTCAAGATTATTCTAGATTATATTAGGTGCCAACAAGTGGTTTGTCTACATGCCTCGCTTATGACTCCAGCTACAATGCGGCAAAGTCAAATCATCAGTGCCTTTCCTTTTACTATGAGTAGTTTTATTATTCTCTTTGTGCTAAATGATGTTTTTGTGTTTGAGATTAAGTAAAGCACGCCACATGGCTTTCCCTCAATAAAAAAAGAAACTAACCAGCAAATGACAATAAATGAAGATGAAAGGGTAATTCTCTGCACGTGGTTCAACACTTCGGAACATGTTATAAATTAGATATATTTGTATCATCCTTGAAAAAAGATATATTCTATCAGTTATAAACTAATAGACGGGTGCGACAACACACACCCACATGATCTAATAACATCTTTCATTCACTCGGGCGTATTTCCAACGCAAAACTTCATGATGAGTGCAAGTGAAAGGACGAGGGAACCTTGACGTAACCATTATCAGCAACTCATTGTGAAATAAGACGGCTGAGTTGTAGATCAAGTTAGCTGTAGATCGACTTAGTTGTAGTCAATCACTATAGCTGTAGATCGACTAAGCTGTAGTCACTCACCATGTCGATCCCTTGCTTCTGAAGATTCTCGCATTAAGTTCATTCCGAAGCTTCCAGGAGATGACAATAACAAGGGAGTCCATCGCTTTCCTCCTACCGAGGTGGGCATGAACAAGGTGTAGCCACCAAGCTTTGGCATCGTGGAAGGCCACCCAATCCACCGGGTTGAAGGACGGAAAGCGAGGACACTTTTTAATCATGGACCAAATTCTAGTAGAGAAGCGGCAACGGAGAAGAAGATGCACCGCTGATTCGGAAAACCCGATAACAAAGGGGACAATTTCGACAATTAAGGCACATGCGGACTTGAAGCCGGTCCGTCGTCCAAACGCGGTTTTTGGATGATTAACCGAGAGAATAATTTGCATTCGGAGGGAGCCCACACCTTTCAAATTGTACTATTCATTTGATGTTGAATTGTTCCGGCGAATTGGGCCTTATAGGCGGAAGCGGACGAGTAGGGTTGCGGCGAATTTGCTGGAAATGTCTCAGTAAACTAGTGACGCAGGATCAAACTTCAAGTTCTGTAGTGGACCAATCTGAAGTTCTGAACAACTTAACCCCGTACATGACCGCGGAGCGAAAGGGGGCAGTGTACCGCGGCATTTCACCGTGTGCTGGTCTGGACCCCAAACGGCAGATCCCCACCCAACTAGATAGAACAAGTGGTTGAATCATCAGCTTGTCCATAGGAAAGTCAGCACATTTTGTCTTGACCATTATGCGACAAGACAGCGGGGCCTCACATGAGTAGAGTAGTACTATCTGCAATTTTGGGCTCTTAAATGGAGGGATTTGAGAGGATGGAGAAGGCAAGGAAGGAGTCAATCTCGGCTTGAGGCAAGGGGCCGTGGGGGTTCGGCCGGTGATGCTCACGCCTGTCTGCAGCGTGTGTCTAACTGTCAGTTCCAATGGCGATGCACATATGCGCGTGTGATCGATCGAGTATTTACATGTATCGTGAAATTTGCTACTCCCTCCGACCCGTAATACTATTCGCTAATATAGATATATCTAGACACATTTTAGTGGTAGATACATCCGTATTAGCGAAGAGTAATATGGATCGGACATCGGAGGGAGTATTACATTGCGCTGTTTGTGAAACTAGCAAGGTGGCCCTCGCAAATGCGAGGACATTAGCCGTTAGATGATTTGTTGTTCTACAAAAATTCTACTATATCTTTCCTTTCCGGTCGTATTGCGTGATTGTAATGTTTTATGGATCAAGAAGATTATTCTAAGTCACATGCAAGTATCTTGATTTATAGAACTAATTAGTATGCTGAATGTGGCTATGTGGACCAGATGCTTAAACTCAACCTAACAAAAAACAGGTATTCATGGATTTTCTATAATTTTTCAAATTTGTGAAGGTTTTATATGTCTTGTGGCAAAAGTGTCTAAAATTTTTGTATCTCATTTTATATTTGTACTCATATTAAAATTCCACTTATCTTATGATGATTCTTCTATACTCAACCATGCACATTTTACCAAAACACATAAACGTGCATATGTATAAATAAGTATACTCAACTACGCTACATGTTGATCAACATATACTTTATATTCTAGCACATTTATCCACACTACACTCTAGAGCTAGCCAACCATGCAGCAACCACATGTAATATTACTTTTCAATGGAGTCGGCTAATTTTAGAGAGATTGTTTTCCACAGCCTGAACCATTATATTGTAATTCTGATCCGTCTATTTCTCCAACACATGAGGCATAATCAATGGATATGTGAGTGGTCAATTGTAGCTCACATATATTACTATGATCAATAATATAGAAAACTCGCTCTTTCTCATTTGACTGTATATAGGTAGTGTAGCGCTCACTTTCATCCATTTCAAGTAGGTATTTTTTATTTAGCAGGAGTAGTAATTGCTAACGAAACTTGTTTCATGGTATCAGGTAGTTCATATTTATTATATATTTTTCACTAATATTTCTGCTCCCTTTATCCTAAATTAGTTGCCTCAGCTTTATCTAGGTACATATATACTCTCTTTGTCCATGAAAGAGTGTATTTTAGATTTGTGTGGAGAGTCAAAAAAAAGTTTAAATGTCTTTGAATAAAAGGGCACCAACGTTTGTACCGTTAAATTAGTATCATTTGATTCATGTTGAAATATATTTGATCATATAGCTATTTGTTTCAAAAATAAGGCTGCGTAAACTCGGTCTAATTTGAAATAGTTTGATCTTCAAAAAAATTGAAAGTATATTCTTTAATGGAGGAGATATTACGTATTTTAATAAAATTGAGACAGCTAATTTATGACAGAGCCTTGGTCTCTTTTCCTTTTTTCTTTCTTCTTTTACTTTTTTCTTTCTTAAGTGTACTTTGTACGCTTAGGTGCAGCTATAGCATGCATATACATGGGCAGATCTAGGATCTAATTTAAGAGGGGGTAAAACATGCTAATTGGAGGATTTAAGTAGGGGCAAATCATTGTTTAAGCTTGAAAATATAAAGGGAATAAGAAGTTGAGTGGGGGCAGCTGTCCCCCATAGCTAACACGCTGCGTCCGCTCCTGTGCATATACGTATGATGGTTGTGTCCGATTATTAATCTGTGACGATTCATGGCTAGCTAGATCTCTTTTTTTTACATTGCCAATATGTTTAGAGCGTGCATGTGTAATCTTTTTTTTTTTTTGAGATAAAGCGTGCATGTGTAATCTGATTATTGGTCGTGACCGTGAGCTGCTAGGTCTATTGCAAAAAAAATTACATGGCCAAATTGTTACGTGCATGTGTTGATCAGCACGTTTGTGGATTTTTTATATTTAATTTTTTATACGTGTTGCAGACTTGATTGTACAAACTACAGTTTTACGTAACCTATATTCACTTTAAATCCTAGTCACATATTTTAGATCTATAATACTTTGTACGCTTAGGTGCAGCTATAACATGCATATACGTATGATGGTTGTGTCCGATTGTTCTGTGACGATTCATGGGCTTGCTAGTCGTAGGGAGGTACCAGTTCTGGAGTTCGATCGCGTGTCCGAGGACATGTTGCCTCGGTCTGATTCTTTCAACGACAATGGTTTTGCCTCCGGCAAACTACTTTGGAGGTCCGAAAAGCTGCTGATCAGCGATGGAGCCGCGTCGAGCTCGGGTGTTGTGGTGATCTGTCTTCCGTCCCTTTGGCGTTCGCTTTGGTGGTGTCGAAGGAGGAGGATAGACGCTGGTTTTTTGCATAGGTTTATCCTATCTTTTCAGTTCTGTAAGGTCTGTTCGTTCGTAACTTGTAACTTGTTTTTATCTTATGAATAAAGAGCGGATTACAGTGTCAAAAAAAAAGGTCTCTTGATTTTTTTTTACATGGCCAATATGGAGCGTGCATGTGTTTAGATCTGATTATAGGTCGTGACCGTGAGAGCTAGGTCTACTATAAAAAAAAATTAAATGGCCAAATTGTTAGGTGCATGTGTTGGTCAGCACGTTTATGGATTTTTTTATATTTAACTTCTCATACGTGTCACAGATTTGATTGTAGAAACTACAGTTTTACGTAACCTATATTCTCTTTAAATCCTAGCCACATATTTTAGATCTAACTATTAAAATTAATTTAGATGATGTGGCTTAACGTGGTGTCTCGAAAACATAACCCCCGTATTGTGCTTTTAGTATATAACTAGCCATGTGGCCCTCGCAAATGCGAGGATATTATCTTCAATCTGGTGGAAATAATTGAGACCGAAATTTGTAATTTCTTGAACGTAATATTATTTTATAGACATCCATAATGTAATGCTAAATAAATTATCATGGTCTAATTATTACCGTCATCGCAAAATAAGTGGTTCAATTTTATCTAGATATGAATGTATCTAGACACATTTCAATATATAGATAGATACATCTGGATCTAAAAAAGGTTGTGTCGCTTATTTGGGGCGGAGGTGTCATTTGAAAAGACCATATATATCACAAACCGTACATATCATGGCTATGTGATAATTGAAATTGTAAACTAACACAATATTCACAAGTTTTCAGGATATATTCCATGTTCATCTTACCTCTGCCGGTCTGCCCCCACAACATCATTTGTATTTGTTTACGCTAGATATTTGCTTTCACATATAGCATGTTAGCGTATATCCAAAAAATTCTTGTCCATGTTATACGTGCCATATATTCAGTCCTTATTATATTTGATTTTTCCCTAATCAACCACTCATCGACTGTTATCATCCATCATGAGCTATGCAAGTCTCACAATAGATTTGTGCATGCATCTGATTTTCTCTGTTGTACTCTCTTGAATTTCCTTCACAATATATATTTCATTCCTTTTTATACATCTGAAGAAATCATATATGTTGATACATCGGAGCCATGTTCATACACATCCATTGCGTTATTGGATATTATGTGTTACTCTCTAGCACAATTACCATGCATTTGTGGGAATATTATTGAAAATATTGTTAACTTACGCATTCAATATATTACCTCTAAGATGCTAGTGTTATTACTATGTCATTGTATTGCACCTGAAAATTATATGGATTTTTATTAACATAAATATTGATTTTTTTTATCTTGGACTATTTTCCACGTCATTTATTCATGTAATGACAACTATTATGCTATTTATTTGATCAATATGTTATTATTCTTATACCATTGTGACAATTTTCATTTTGAGAGAATATGATTGGAGCTATGGAGAGAACTCATATAATGCAGTGCATTCGACTGTCAGTATGGATCTTGTCCGACTATGTTTTTTTATAATTGTATTTGTTCTTGTGGCTTGTCTTATAAAACCATAGACTTTAATTGATAATTACAATCATTGTTTAAGACTTTCCTTCTACTCCACATCCCCTCATGTTTATTCTTCTAGCAATTTTATTTTATGATTTTTCTCACCAAAAATAACTCAGAACACACTAATCGCTTACTTGAGAGTTGTACTTTTTTCCTTTCTATAACCTGCGTTGGTTGAACTATATTTGTTCTTTTATTCTTAGGGCAATCTCAGCTCTCAAAATGGTTTCAAACCTACATCTTACTTTAGGTTCATGATGTCGTTTATACATGCGAAAAACTGAATCAACTACTTATGCATATTTCTTGGTGAAGTAATATATAAATTGATTGTTTCCTTTTTTAGTAACACCTAAGCATTGGTCAAATTACACTCGCTCCCTCACTTAGTGTTGTGTCTACACATTGTTGTATGCCTATGCATTTTACGATAACTGCCTTTATTTCTTTGGTGCACCATCTAAAAATGGGTCAAAAAAAAAAATTGTGCACAGTGCCCTTCACTGGCATCAATGTTGTACCTTCCTCTAGACAATAAGCAGCCGAGGAGAACAGAGTCAATCACGAATTATCTATTGGAGTATAATTAATAATTACATGTGTGTGCACAGTGGTGTATAACCACGTCTAGGACAGAGGCGAGGGAGGCAGCCAAAGTAAACCTATCTAGGGTTTCTGTCCCCTTCCTCGGCAGTGCCGACGATCCGCTCCGGCTCTGATGGCCTTGGAGGTGTGGCAAACCACGGCTCCGCACAGGCGGGAGGGTTCTCGTTCTTTGTTTAGGTTCCTTTCATTGTTTTTTGGGGATGGTGAGGCAGCGGCTACATCCTGAAGTCCAAGCAAGGTCCTTCCCGCCCTATCCTCGCTCCGATGGTGCGCGTGGAGTCGTGTGTCATTAGAATCTATTGGTATCCGATCAGTTTTTTTGTTCGTTGGTGTGGTTTCGGGTCAGTCTCTTTCGATTTACGATTGTCACTATTGGTGATGGTTGTTGCTCTGGTGCGCTGGTCCTTAAGGCGTTAGCCCGACGGCTTTCCTTCGATTGCCCGGCTCCAGTAATGGCGTGCTAGTGTCTCTAGTCGTTGCTAGGTGGTTCAAAGACCTATTTGTAGGTTTTATCACTTTCGCGATTGTCTGTACTCCTATTGATACTTGTTAATAGATCGCCGGATTTATCACATTTTTTATTGCATGCCTATATTACCTTTTTGGATCCGTTTGTAGAGTTCTATGGGCACACGTTTCCTTTTTTTTTCTTTTAAATTTGAACGTATACGTGCCAGTTAGTGTTCTCGCATGACACGATTCCCTAATTTCCTTTAAAACTCGTTCCCTTTTTTCTGTTTAACATATACAAACTTGTTACGTGTCAACTTTCAGTTTTTAGTTTACATAACTCTTGGATCTATTCAATCTTAACCATTAAAATTAAAATCAACGGTATATTTATTTCTAGCCTATGTGGATTAATGTGGTGGCTCTATTTTAATCTTTTGTATTGTGCTTTTAGTATATAACTAGCCATGTGGCCCTCGCAAATGCGAGGATATTATCTTCAATCTGGTGGAAATAATTGAGACCGAAATTTGTAATTTCTTGAACGTAATATTATTTTATAGACATCCATAATGTAATGCTAAATAAATTATCATGGTCTAATTATTACCGTCATCGCAAAATAAGTGGTTCAATTTTATCTAGATATGAATGTATCTAGACACATTTCAATATATAGATAGATACATCTGGATCTAAAAAAGGTTGTGTCGCTTATTTGGGGCGGAGGTGTCATTTGAAAAGACCATATATATCACAAACCGTACATATCATGGCTATGTGATAATTGAAATTGTAAACTAACACAATATTCACAAGTTTTCAGGATATATTCCATGTTCATCTTACCTCTGCCGGTCTGCCCCCACAACATCATTTGTATTTGTTTACGCTAGATATTTGCTTTCACATATAGCATGTTAGCGTATATCCAAAAAATTCTTGTCCATGTTATACGTGCCATATATTCAGTCCTTATTATATTTGATTTTTCCCTAATCAACCACTCATCGACTGTTATCATCCATCATGAGCTATGCAAGTCTCACAATAGATTTGTGCATGCATCTGATTTTCTCTGTTGTACTCTCTTGAATTTCCTTCACAATATATATTTCATTCCTTTTTATACATCTGAAGAAATCATATATGTTGATACATCGGAGCCATGTTCATACACATCCATTGCGTTATTGGATATTATGTGTTACTCTCTAGCACAATTACCATGCATTTGTGGGAATATTATTGAAAATATTGTTAACTTACGCATTCAATATATTACCTCTAAGATGCTAGTGTTATTACTATGTCATTGTATTGCACCTGAAAATTATATGGATTTTTATTAACATAAATATTGATTTTTTTTATCTTGGACTATTTTCCACGTCATTTATTCATGTAATGACAACTATTATGCTATTTATTTGATCAATATGTTATTATTCTTATACCATTGTGACAATTTTCATTTTGAGAGAATATGATTGGAGCTATGGAGAGAACTCATATAATGCAGTGCATTCGACTGTCAGTATGGATCTTGTCCGACTATGTTTTTTTATAATTGTATTTGTTCTTGTGGCTTGTCTTATAAAACCATAGACTTTAATTGATAATTACAATCATTGTTTAAGACTTTCCTTCTACTCCACATCCCCTCATGTTTATTCTTCTAGCAATTTTATTTTATGATTTTTCTCACCAAAAATAACTCAGAACACACTAATCGCTTACTTGAGAGTTGTACTTTTTTCCTTTCTATAACCTGCGTTGGTTGAACTATATTTGTTCTTTTATTCTTAGGGCAATCTCAGCTCTCAAAATGGTTTCAAACCTACATCTTACTTTAGGTTCATGATGTCGTTTATACATGCGAAAAACTGAATCAACTACTTATGCATATTTCTTGGTGAAGTAATATATAAATTGATTGTTTCCTTTTTTAGTAACACCTAAGCATTGGTCAAATTACACTCGCTCCCTCACTTAGTGTTGTGTCTACACATTGTTGTATGCCTATGCATTTTACGATAACTGCCTTTATTTCTTTGGTGCACCATCTAAAAATGGGTCAAAAAAAAAAAATTGTGCACAGTGCCCTTCACTGGCATCAATGTTGTACCTTCCTCTAGACAATAAGCAGCCGAGGAGAACAGAGTCAATCACGAATTATCTATTGGAGTATAATTAATAATTACATGTGTGTGCACAGTGGTGTATAACCACGTCTAGGACAGAGGCGAGGGAGGCAGCCAAAGTAAACCTATCTAGGGTTTCTGTCCCCTTCCTCGGCAGTGCCGACGATCCGCTCCGGCTCTGATGGCCTTGGAGGTGTGGCAAACCACGGCTCCGCACAGGCGGGAGGGTTCTCGTTCTTTGTTTAGGTTCCTTTCATTGTTTTTTGGGGATGGTGAGGCAGCGGCTACATCCTGAAGTCCAAGCAAGGTCCTTCCCGCCCTATCCTCGCTCCGATGGTGCGCGTGGAGTCGTGTGTCATTAGAATCTATTGGTATCCGATCAGTTTTTTTGTTCGTTGGTGTGGTTTCGGGTCAGTCTCTTTCGATTTACGATTGTCACTATTGGTGATGGTTGTTGCTCTGGTGCGCTGGTCCTTAAGGCGTTAGCCCGACGGCTTTCCTTCGATTGCCCGGCTCCAGTAATGGCGTGCTAGTGTCTCTAGTCGTTGCTAGGTGGTTCAAAGACCTATTTGTAGGTTTTATCACTTTCGCGATTGTCTGTACTCCTATTGATACTTGTTAATAGATCGCCGGATTTATCACATTTTTTATTGCATGCCTGTATTACCTTTTTGGATCCGTTTGTAGAGTTCTATGGGCACACGTTTCCTTTTTTTTCTTTTAAATTTGAACGTATACGTGCCAGTTAGTGTTCTCGCATGACACGATTCCCTAATTTCCTTTAAAACTCGTTCCCTTTTTTCTGTTTAACATATACAAACTTGTTACGTGTCAACTTTCAGTTTTTAGTTTACATAACTCTTGGATCTATTCAATCTTAACCATTAAAATTAAAATCAACGGTATATTTATTTCTAGCCTATGTGGATTAATGTGGTGGCTCTATTTTAATCTTTTGTATTGTGCTTTTAGTATATAACTAGCCATGTGGCCCTCGCAAATGCGAGGATATTATCTTCAATCTGGTGGAAATAATTGAGACCGAAATTTGTAATTTCTTGAACGTAATATTATTTTATAGACATCCATAATGTAATGCTAAATAAATTATCATGGTCTAATTATTACCGTCATCGCAAAATAAGTGGTTCAATTTTATCTAGATATGAATGTATCTAGACACATTTCAATATATAGATAGATACATCTGGATCTAAAAAAGGTTGTGTCGCTTATTTGGGGCGGAGGTGTCATTTGAAAAGACCATATATATCACAAACCGTACATATCATGGCTATGTGATAATTGAAATTGTAAACTAACACAATATTCACAAGTTTTCAGGATATATTCCATGTTCATCTTACCTCTGCCGGTCTGCCCCCACAACATCATTTGTATTTGTTTACGCTAGATATTTGCTTTCACATATAGCATGTTAGCGTATATCCAAAAAATTCTTGTCCATGTTATACGTGCCATATATTCAGTCCTTATTATATTTGATTTTTCCCTAATCAACCACTCATCGACTGTTATCATCCATCATGAGCTATGCAAGTCTCACAATAGATTTGTGCATGCATCTGATTTTCTCTGTTGTACTCTCTTGAATTTCCTTCACAATATATATTTCATTCCTTTTTATACATCTGAAGAAATCATATATGTTGATACATCGGAGCCATGTTCATACACATCCATTGCGTTATTGGATATTATGTGTTACTCTCTAGCACAATTACCATGCATTTGTGGGAATATTATTGAAAATATTGTTAACTTACGCATTCAATATATTACCTCTAAGATGCTAGTGTTATTACTATGTCATTGTATTGCACCTGAAAATTATATGGATTTTTATTAACATAAATATTGATTTTTTTTATCTTGGACTATTTTCCACGTCATTTATTCATGTAATGACAACTATTATGCTATTTATTTGATCAATATGTTATTATTCTTATACCATTGTGACAATTTTCATTTTGAGAGAATATGATTGGAGCTATGGAGAGAACTCATATAATGCAGTGCATTCGACTGACAGTATGGATCTTGTCCGACTATGTTTTTTTATAATTGTATTTGTTCTTGTGGCTTGTCTTATAAAACCATAGACTTTAATTGATAATTACAATCATTGTTTAAGACTTTCCTTCTACTCCACATCCCCTCATGTTTATTCTTCTAGCAATTTTATTTTATGATTTTTCTCACCAAAAATAACTCAGAACACACTAATCGCTTACTTGAGAGTTGTACTTTTTTCCTTTCTATAACCTGCGTTGGTTGAACTATATTTGTTCTTTTATTCTTAGGGCAATCTCAGCTCTCAAAATGGTTTCAAACCTACATCTTACTTTAGGTTCATGATGTCGTTTATACATGCGAAAAACTGAATCAACTACTTATGCATATTTCTTGGTGAAGTAATATATAAATTGATTGTTTCCTTTTTTAGTAACACCTAAGCATTGGTCAAATTACACTCGCTCCCTCACTTAGTGTTGTGTCTACACATTGTTGTATGCCTATGCATTTTACGATAACTGCCTTTATTTCTTTGGTGCACCATCTAAAAATGGGTCAAAAAAAAAATTGTGCACAGTGCCCTTCACTGGCATCAATGTTGTACCTTCCTCTAGACAATAAGCAGCCGAGGAGAACAGAGTCAATCACGAATTATCTATTGGAGTATAATTAATAATTACATGTGTGTGCACAGTGGTGTATAACCACGTCTAGGACAGAGGCGAGGGAGGCAGCCAAAGTAAACCTATCTAGGGTTTCTGTCCCCTTCCTCGGCAGTGCCGACGATCCGCTCCGGCTCTGATGGCCTTGGAGGTGTGGCAAACCACGGCTCCGCACAGGCGGGAGGGTTCTCGTTCTTTGTTTAGGTTCCTTTCATTGTTTTTTGGGGATGGTGAGGCAGCGACTACATCCTGAAGTCCAAGCAAGGTCCTTCCCGCCCTATCCTCGCTCCGATGGTGCGCGTGGAGTCGTGTGTCATTAGAATCTATTGGTATCCGATCAGTTTTTTTGTTCGTTGGTGTGGTTTCGGGTCAGTCTCTTTCGATTTACGATTGTCACTATTGGTGATGGTTGTTGCTCTGGTGCGCTGGTCCTTAAGGCGTTAGCCCGACGGCTTTCCTTCGATTGCCCGGCTCCAGTAATGGCGTGCTAGTGTCTCTAGTCGTTGCTAGGTGGTTCAAAGACCTATTTGTAGGTTTTATCACTTTCGCGATTGTCTGTGCTCCTATTGATACTTGTTAATAGATCGCCGGATTTATCACATTTTTTATTGCATGCCTGTATTACCTTTTTGGATCCGTTTGTAGAGTTCTATGGGCACACGTTTCCTTTTTTTTTCTTTTAAATTTGAACGTATACGTGCCAGTTAGTGTTCTCGCATGACACGATTCCCTAATTTCCTTTAAAACTCGTTCCCTTTTTTCTGTTTAACATATACAAACTTGTTACGTGTCAACTTTCAGTTTTTAGTTTACATAACTCTTGGATCTATTCAATCTTAACCATTAAAATTAAAATCAACGGTATATTTATTTCTAGCCTATGTGGATTAATGTGGTGGCTCTATTTTAATCTTTTGTATTGTGCTTTTAGTATATAATAGATAGAATAGATAGATAGATAGATAGATATAATAGATTTACCGTGAGATTCAGCTCAGCATGCAGCTCGAACGGAAGTAGTGCCTGTATTTCATTTTTCTTTTCGACGGTAATCTCAGCGAGCAGCCGGCGTCACCGGAATTAAATGTCGCACCAAGAAACACGAATCGGTTAAGGCATACGCATGTTTCCTGGTTCAATCAGCTCGCCTTTTCTCGAATCTTCCCTCTTCTCCAGGACAGGTATCTGAACGCATGGTTTATAGACATATCCTTGTAGAAACTGTATACATATATCCAGCTGATCTGGCTGTATCCGATCGATAGCTAGGACTCACTGGTGGCCTCATGTAGTCCTCCGTCTATAATCAAGTGTCAGCATCAGTGATGGCCCGGCCGTAAGCTAGGAACAGTCCCGGCAATAAATAGGGCCTGAATCTTGATCACTATCCAGACGTGATACAGTAACAGTTGCATTGTCTAAAAAAACTGATTAACAGGAGTACGACTTTCTCATGTACAATGTAGAGACGACCAACATATATATGCATGTAAGACACATAAGCTAGATCGAATGGCCGTATGACGCGGATGGTGATGCATGGCACATAAGAATGTCAGACACGTATACGCTATTACAGCTGGTTAGCAAACTATATATACACAGCACCGTTGAACTGAAACGTACTTACTAGTTTCACAATCAACTTATCACTTTCAGTTTCGGAGATTCTTAAGAGAAGTTGCCTTGTGCCATGCACATGCAGGTTTTGAGCCATGAGCAGCTAGCGTCCGTTTCTATCAGCCCATGCCACCGCCGGTACAATACGAGACATGGTACAAGATGCGCGGTAGCTTTCGAGCGCGCTAATCTCTGACCGCGTTTCAGTGGCTCTTCAATTCTACCCCATCACATTCTTCGGATTCGGTTGATTGATTGGTTGATCGTTGCTGCTGATTCCTACTTATCCGGCTAGCTCTGTACACAGGCACTTCCTGATGCGCACGCATGCGAGGCGTACACGTCGGATTTTCATTGTGGAGTGGTCGGCGGCGCCATGCTCTCCGTACTGCTTAGTTTTGACACTCGCCGGATTGTATCTTTCAGATCACCGCGTTTGGCTGTATCTTAACTCTCGAATCCAGAGAACCCAGTCACTTCTGCTTTGATGTTTTTTTTTAAAAAAAAATTCGACTGGAAATGTTTTCATCGAATTTCTATCAAATTTTGACTAAGTTTGAATATTTCATCAGAATTCGATCAGAGTTTAGTCTGAAATTTCCTCGTTAAAAAAAATAAAACAGAAAAATTATTAGGTTTGGAAAGCTCTAAATAACAACTTCTGGGTGAATCAAATAAACATCCACAATGGCTTTGAAATGGAACAAATCCAACACTTTTGTCACCCATGGGAACTAGTTCCCGGTTTCAACTGTGGTCATCAAGTTCATGACAATATCAAATGCATATTCCGTAATGATGAAAAAACTCTGCGTCGGTAGCATACAAGATGGAATTTGAACGCATTGTCTCCACAATCCTCAACGCCTCGATTTGGAAGGCTTGGGTTCCTCCTAAGTGCATCTTTTGCGTGGTTGGCTATGCAAGATAGGATCATCTACAAAGAAGGGGGTGCACAATTTTTGGAAATTATCCCTTATGCAACCAAGTTCAAGAATCGGCGACGCGTCTTCTATATAGATCTTGGTTTATCACAAAAATTTGGAAGGAAGTACTATTGTGGTGTGGCATTCAAAACATCTCTCCGATTTCTTGGGCAAACAATACTCGGCATGAACAAAGTTACCTTAGACAAGGGGAAGGAAAGAAAAGCGCTCATGCTAATCTCTTGTAAAATTTGGAAGGAGCGTGACACAAGGGTCTTTCTAAAAAAAACACCACCCATCTATGACGGCCATAACTATCGCTAAAATTAAGGATGAAGCAAGAGCATGGAGTTTAGCCACATCAATTTTTTTTAGCAATGTAATTTCTCGTAAGCCCTAGATTTTGCAAGGGGCTTTTGTAACCTCTAAAATTTCTTCCTTATTAAAATGGAAAATAAATTTGTGAGCCTGCAATAAATTTGTTGTATGTTCATGTAGTATTTTACTTTTGATACTCTTTGTTTTCCTTTAAATAATATTTAATTTGTTAATGTCTTTTGAATTTGAGATACAAGTTTCGAGTACCACTGACACTTGCTGTAAAGCAAAAATGTCATTCAAGGGCTGTTTGGTTGAACTTATTTATGGCTTTTAAATCTTGGCTTATAAGCCATAAAAACGCCTCAATAGGTGCTTTTGGCTTTGGTTTTTAGAGTTTGATCTAGACATTGTTATATAATTGTATAAGCCAAAAGCCTGAATTAAGGCCAACCAAACAGCCTGTCAGTGAGTGAATACCTGTGGCGAATTGTTCCTGACGGTGCCAGATGAGATTGCACGCCTCCAGCGATATCAGGCTCGTATCAGGCACATGGGTGGATCCAAGTGTACACTTGGGGGTGCACAGGACACCGGGTAAAAGAAAATTTCTTTATTAAATGTTTTTATTTGAATGATAGCAGGAGAACTGTTATATTCTGTCATTAGAAAAAGAGGTCAATATGACAGTGGCACAGTTCATAGGAAAATTGGGCCCAAAAACCATATAAATTGACCGAGTTTATATGGAAAACCGGGCCATAAAACCGCACAAGCGTCGAGGCCTCATCGCCCACGCGACACCAGAACACGGACGCACTAAACACACAACCGTGTCCGAAGCCGCTACCCCGCTCGGAGGCGAGCCGCAACGCTGTGCGGCGTAGCCGTCTTGTAGCCCAAACTAGCCAAGATGACTACCCGCAGACCATGGACGCCACGCCAAATGTTTATTTTTCACCATGTGTGCCACCCTAAATCATGTTTTTGAGCCACTTGGGCACCACCGTGCACCCCGTTCTTCAGTCCTCTCGCTCCGCCACTGCAGGCAACAGTTTACTCCCTCGATCGTGCCTTGTTCTCCCCGAATCGATCAACCCCAATAATTCCTCCTGCATGTCGTGGCATTGCATTGCACAGCACAGTCGATGTGGATGATGGAACCAATCATTGTCTGTCCTGCAGTGGATGTGCAAATACAGTACTCCCTCCGACTCATATTACTCTTTGCTAATACGGATGTATCTACCACTAAAATGTGTCTAGGTACATCTACATTAACGAAGAGTATTATGGGTAGGAGGGAGTAACAGTTTCACCAGCGAGACTGCGAAGACGTTGGTCGTACATATCGTGGCCTGACCGAACGTGAAAACGGGTAACTGACTATACTTGCGCGCGCCCGGCCGGGCGGACACGTGGAGACATGCATACACAAGCTCGATCGGGCCTTTTTTTTTTGTACAGTACGTTTTTGCAAGATGGAGGCCGATCGAGTACACACTGTATAGTTTCCCAAATTGCACCCGATCATCGAAGTCACGCTGCTGTTGGTGCACGTGCTCTCGATCTACGAACCTCTGCCTAGCCTTTCACCGCATTGTATATGCTGTTTCGTCCGTGTGTGGGAAAAAATTGGAGATTTTTTTTGGTCACGCCAAAATTAAGGGCTCGGAGTTTTAGGGAGCTGATGCGGAGCCATGTCAACTCGCCACGTGAGTGAAAAGGAAATATGGAGGCTGCCATCAAGATCCAACGGTGCAGGGAGTAGGGGCATAGAGCACTGGCATCTGGCTGGTTGCCGGGTGCCGTGCCGTGCCGTGCTCCTGGATCTCGGGCAAGCCCGTAACGTATGACTCTCCCAACACATACATACGTGCACTATTCAGACATGGGCTAGAGGTCCTCGATCGCGGTGGTGGTGGCCCCTTGAGCACCGGTGGCCGTCTCCTCGATCGACCGGGCGGCGCCGTTGAGTGAGTGACTCCGGCCAGCAGAGCAGTGAGTCGTCTTCAGAGACCCGCTTCCGTTCAGGTTCAGACACCCCTCGCAGCTGACACATCATTTATGTCCCGGCCGGCGCCGTCCGTCGTTCCCCCCTCCGGCAGCACCGCAACTTTTAGCCTCACGCGCACAGCCCCGCTTTTTCTGGGAGGGCCGGACGACGACCTCGCATGAAGGCGAGCCAGCTAATGATGCAACTGGGATGGGTTCCCCCGTCAAACCCGCCACCCATACCCACTGATCCCATTTGTAGATCCCGTTTAGCCCCTGGCAGGACTGACAGCTGCTCCGGCTTATCCCATATTGTCGCACGAAGCTAGCTAGACAGGGCGACCTTGGCAGCTGCATGCATCACAAGGGCGTTCTCATCTCCAGTCGAATTGTGCATGCTTACAACCAACCCGACGGGTACCATGGGACCCGCCTGTCTTAGTTATTAATCTCTCGATTCTCCCTTTAATCCCAGCGGGGCAAGTCAGGCGGGAGCCGGATATTCCGGCCGTGCCCACGCCGCTTGAAACATTAGACGCAGCTGGCTGGCCAAGTTTTGGCGCCGGCATGGGTCGCTGCGGCGCCGGCGATGCTCACACATTCATGGGTAGCGCCACTGCCAGCCTGCCACGGCCACGGACGTAGTACGCGGTGTTGGTTCGGGGAGTTTATTGTTAACCACGACGCTTATGGCCAGGTCAACGCGCGCGATCGAGAGGAGACCCGTCAGGTTACCACTAGTACTACCTGCATCTGCATGCATGGCCACCTCAGCTCGATCGTTCGGCCATCGCCGCTGATCGCCTCAACCGCCACCCACCCCTCCATCCTGACCTAGCCAGAGACACAGTTGCCGCGGAGATTGGAATGCTACAAAATATCGACATTCTTCGTCTTACTACAAAATATGGACATTCTTGTGACCATCGCCCAAACGCAGCTGGATGGTAGTATCGCTAGCTAGGTCGTGGACATTGTTGCGACCATCGACCAAATCTGCAGCTTAGCTCGTGGAGGTACGTGCCCGGCCAGTACGTGCGTACGTACGGAGCTGTTTTACAAACCAAAGGACCGACCACCGTACGGAGTCAAAACAGCTAGCGGAGACGGTCTTTTTTAGCCGCAGTGGTTAGGCCAAATACCCCAAGGGGCCGAAATCGAGGCGCTAGCGTCGCGTGCGTCCTACGCCGGTGTACGCCGCGTGAGCTTGTGCAGGAAGACAAGGGAAATTAGACGCTGAGACATCGATCAATTCTCGTTTGGCACGGAGCGACGAAAAAGCTGTGGTGCAACTGTGTCCCAAAGGGACAACACCAGCGCGTACGCCAAAGTTTTTGCCACTTCTTCACGATGCTCGATCGGCCGGTTAACAATGTCGATGCATGCCCAGTTGTCCCCGTGCATGACCGTTCGAGCGCCCTCCCAACTTGCAAAGCAGACGATACCTTCCCAAAAAAACAGAGACGATATCGGAAAAAATTACACGTTGTTGTGTGATTTATGCATGAAAAAAACTATTGTATATATTTTTCCTATACTCTTTTTTTTTGTATATTTGTAGGTCGCTGCACATGACCCCATTCATTAGTTAGAACCATTTTCGATAGTATGCATTTTTTACAATACAATTTTGGACAGTATGCTTTTTTTTTTGCAATACAATTTGGACAGTATGCATGAAAAAAAACAATTGAGAAATAGCTCATGGTTTTAACAACGACGTACGCAAGTGAAATTCTACATCTCAGAGAGGGTTTTGACCGGTTTGCAAAACACCGTGTAACTAGAATCGCATGACCCACATGCATGAGGTCCTGTAATCTACTAATCATCCCGGCACCACGTTGTTTACTGAATGAGGAAAACTAGGTACAGTACGTATTGTCTATGTCACATTTGTGTTTTTTAACCAAACTTACCCATTTTTCAATAGTTTCTTAACGAATGAAAGAAAAATAGCAAGTTAGGATACAGGAGGGAAGCCCGCTGAAAATAGATGATCTCGAGCACACCCATGGGGTAATAAACACTTTTTTTTTAGATCAAAGGCCAAAGTCCCAATTTTAAGTTTATAACGCCATCGGCAACGAAAAACACACAAGATGTTGAACCTCCAAGAACTTTTAAGAACATGCCTATTGTCTGAGAGGATAAAGGAGCTATAGTCACTGAAAATTAGACTCACAGTAGTTAAACTAGATTTTTGAACTTGCCAAGGTGGTACAATACAAATAATCGTTCAAAATCTGAATAGTAGAGATGAACTTTTCTCTTGATGATATGATTCCGCTAGACAACTCGCATTGATCCATGCCTCATATGATGTGTGAGATATCATGCAGGGTCAATTCGCTAGGACAACAATTTGGTAATTTCACTGTTGGTATCTAACATCACTATAAGTAGTTGGCTACTACCAGAGCCGTGGAACCAAATTAACTCACAAAAGCTTTAGAATCTTTTGATAGAATTACCCTAGACAGCATAGTTTTCCTCGAGGATGATGCTTTTGAGATCATTTGCGCACAAGAGCAATAAAGCAAAAGGTAAGGGTGTGTACAACCTTGATGAGCACTTCACCCTTTTTTTTCTCCCAAAATATATCCCGATAATTAGTGAGCACATAAAACATGTAGTATTCTAACCTCGTAAGCCCATGGGGGGAGGCAGAGATGGGAAGACATAGAAGAATAGAAGGTGTTGAGCTTGCCCCATGTAGCCTCAACATTTTCTATGTAACCATCCGCATATGGCAACAGAGGCTATGGATCGGTTGTCCGCCATCTAAGATGTTTTACAAGTTTTTCATGTACTTGTATTATGTCATTTTTAGTTGTTATTTTGTTGTGTGCGTCCTAACTATGTAGAGACCACATGTGAGCTCTTTATGATTGTATTGTCTTTTTTTGAACAATGGAATAGTTCGGAATGACCTAGAACTTCATTTAATTCCAGCGGTGTTAGTATATTTTAATTTTAGGGCTTTGAAAGAACAAGAATACAAACATACACCTACTTTTTGCACAAAGGACCTCAATTAAATATTTTAAAACGCGATCAGGTCTAGGTCCATCTCCACCGACGAGCTCGACACAACCATCCTTTATGGCTCCGGGGATGAAACTACTTGGGGCCGAAAGGCGAGAGCCAACTACGTCGAAGCCAGAGGGCCTCCTTTGCGGCATAACAACATGGAGGTTTATGTTGTCCGAAGGGCGCAAGCCGGAAATCACCGTCACCAAGCCCGAGGTGGGAGAGGTTGCCCAATGACTCTGTAGAACGAACGACGGCGAGCCAACTGCTGTGATGAATCTCCCAATCAAATCATTGTTCCTCTCTTGTAGTAGATCTAGCTGCTAGCCGGCTGAGGTTTGGATCCCCAGTCCTCCCTCACCTCCACGGTAAAGCCTGGAGAAGGAGATTTACTCCTTGACCAGCAGCATCATACCCACCCAGTTCCCTACTCGAGCTTATTGGAGAAGACGACACCTCCGCCCTAGTTAGCAGCACACGGCCCCACGCCGCTATCACCACCGAGAGAAGAACCAAAAGCCACCAGTCTTCGCTCGAAGACGACATTATCACGCTCCTAGACCACGTCATTCAGCCGAGATGCGGCAGAACGCCAAACCATAGACTATTTTACTTGCTACAAGAGTAAATTAAATCAGAGAAAAAAGAGCGTGCAAATTATTTACCGTAGTGCTGAAAACCTTACGTTTTGGTTCAGTGTTAAAATAAGTACCACATCCGAAATTCGCATGCTTTTTAGTCAAATGATTTAGCTTTTTTCCTTTAAAGTTACTGTTTTGCGTGAAAAATAGAGATGGCAGTATGGCTACTCGATGCCAAAAAAGTTATGAAATGAAATTTTGATGTTTTGATGACATCCAAGCATGGATGACACTCTGCCATAAAAGTTTTGAATTGAAGTTTTGATGTTTTGATGACACACTTTATACACACTCCATGGATGGATCCTTTGTCCTTTGTCCTATGACATGACGATGCCATTTCGCTAGACGCTTCCGCTGAAATAGTAACATTCACCTCCATGCTTTCGCCCCTCTCGAGCTCAGTCCGAACAATTCGTGCCGGCTAACCCATGAACTAATAAATGCGGTTTAACCGAAAGTACCACCAACTGTAACTGTAAAATGTCTTCAATTAATAGCCGGGATGGAAAGGAAATGATCCGTAGCTTTCAGCAATCAGTACGAGCGACAAGCGGTGGCGCCTCCCTTCTTCTTCCTCCCGAGCTTTGCCCAAGCCCACACTCTATTTAACCCAACCAAACCCGTTGCCCAAACGCTCACAAAAAATATACACCAGTAGTCCTCACCCGCCTCCCCACCGTGCTTAAATGCGGTTTGTTTTTGTATAAGCTAAACCCGTGGGCCGTGGACGCTCTGCTCGTTTACTCTCTTACAAAAACCTCACTCCCCTGCTTCACAGCTACCAGTAGCGCACCCACCCTGCCTGCCTGCCAGTGCCAGCTTCGCCTCTGCGAGCGGCCGGCGCGGCGCCTCCTGTCCGGTGGTCGATCGTCGATAGGAGGTGCGTGCGGGCGGCGGTCGATCGGTCGAGAGGAGGAGCCGGACGGGAAGCAATGCACATTGCCACGTGCGTGTGGCAGGAGAAGGCGGCTGCGGCCATGGGCGCGGCCGGCGGCAGGGCCGGCGAGTGGGCGTTCAGCAGGGCGTCGGTCCTGGCGCTGCTGGCGGCGGCGGGCGGCGCGCTGAACTGCGCGGTGAGCTTCGTGGTGTTCTCGTTCCTGGACGTGCTGGACGTGGTGCTGTGCGTGGTGTACAAGGTGGTGGACTACGCCGTGGAGGCGGAGTGGAAGCCGTGCTACTGCTCGTCCGCGGCGCGCGACGACGGCGCGGGGGCAGGCGGCGCGGCGGGGACGCTGCTTGCGCCATCTCGGGCGGCGTCGGCGGCGGCAGGGGGGCCGAAGGTGGTGCGGCTGTCGTCGTCGTCGGCGAACAAGATGCAGCTGGAGGACGTGTCGGACACGCTGTACGTGCGCGCGTCGCTGCTGTCTGACGCCACTCGGAAGCCCGGGCCCTCGGCGCCGGCGCTGACGGTGAGCCCCGCCATCGCGGAGCTGATCCGCGGCAAGATCGACCGCGCGCCGCGGCCCCCGCGGCAGGCGCCGTGCTGGTCCGACTGCGACTGCAAGCACTGCCACTCGTGGAGCACGGGGTCCCGGTCCTCCCACCTCTACGTCCATGTACAGGCCCCGCCGCCGAGCCCCGGCGGCGTGGAGGCGACGGAGGCGGTGGTGTTCATCCACGGGTTCATCTCGTCGTCGGTGTTCTGGACGGAGACGGTGTTCCCGGCGTTCAGCGCGGCGGCGCGCGGCAAGTACCGGATGTTCGCGGTGGACCTTCTCGGGTTCGGGCGCAGCCCGAAGCCGGCGGACTCGCTGTACACGCTGCGGGAGCACCTGGAGATGATCGAGCGGTCGGTGCTGCAGCGGTACCGCCTCCGGTCCTTCCACGTCGTCGCCCACTCCCTCGGCTCCGTCCTCGCCCTGGCCCTCGCCGTCAAGTACCCCGATGCCGTGAAGTCGCTCACGCTCCTCGCGCCGGTAAGTGGCAGTGCCGTGCCCACTAGCACCTGCACATAGATGCATGCACTTCCCATGCATTCAATCGCCGTTCGAACCTCATCTCACTCCCCGGCCGACCTCCACTGTCCATTAATGGAGTACTTGAGTGGGCAGCCTGTGATCACGTAGTAGTAATGATTGAAGCCGCGATGCATGCGAATCACCTTCGCCATAGCTAACCAACTGATCTCCCCGTGAAACATACGCAGCCGTACTTCCCGGTGCCGGAGGAGGAGGCCGGCGCGGCGACGCAGTACGTGATGCGCCG
The DNA here is from genome assembly GCA_007115705.1 of Dactylis glomerata. Classification (NCBI taxonomy): domain Eukaryota; kingdom Viridiplantae; phylum Streptophyta; class Magnoliopsida; order Poales; family Poaceae; genus Dactylis; species Dactylis glomerata. The sequence goes on from QXEO01000171.1 coordinate 2,377,605, forward strand.
CGTTGCGCCGCGTCGGGTGTGGCCGCCGATCGCGTTCGGGGCGTCGATGGCGTGCTGGTACGAGCACGTGAGCCGGACCATCTGCCTCACCATCTGCAGGCACCACCGGGTGTGGGACCGACTCTTCAGGATCTTCACCAGAAACAGGTAACCCAACTCAGACCTTGCATCCATATGCGCCTCGTGTTCCCAGTAAATTGTTCTTGTTTTCTTCTCGTTTTTTCCCAACAACCTGACCTGTCCTCGGCCCCGCGACACACACGCACGCACACGGGTCGCCAAGTAGCAGGACAGAAAGATAAACTTAGTTGAACTTGATCGACCGGCTGATCATCGGTCCATCGATCTTGAGTTTAGGTTTATTTTGAAAACAGATTGCTCCATGGCAATGGCATTGAATACTTCTGAGAGACTGGCAGACGCGCGTCACAGCTGTCGTCGTCGTTTACATTTATGGCACCACGCGTTGTGACAGCGAGTTCTTCCTCTCCTCCTGCTACATATACTGGGGGCTTTTTTGTACGTACCTGCTCGTGAAACCTTGAGCAAAAAAATCACATATACAAAAGTTAGTACTCCGTAGTACTATATGGAATTATGGATTAGTGCAGCGAGTTGGAGACATAAACGTATAGACAGCGACGGCGATATTTGGGAATATTATCGAGTTGGCGCTCGATCAAGGCGCTTAAATGATCGCCGTCTACTGTTGTTCGGTGACAACAGTGTCACTACTAGCTAGCTAGTAGGAGTACGTGCTTGGGCGGTGTGGACAGCCTGAGGTCGACGCACGCCGCAATTGTCCGCCCGGAATTAACACCCATACATTATGCCCAGCAACTAATACAACACATAATGACCTAGTAGTACATAGTAGTATGAGTATCACCGATCCCATCCCTGCCTTTTAACCAAGATTTCTTATCACTGTGCAAGATTGTAGTTTAATAATTTTTATCTAGATTGTAGTGTTTAAATTAACCTAAAAAATACGACAAGAATTTTGGAACGGAGGAGAGTGTTGGTGCATGCTTCATCTTCATCTGCTAGCTAGTTGGTGTGGTGGTAACAGTAACACCCACACCGGCCGGCCGGGGAGTTTTGGGTCGGGCGCGACGAGCATCTTCCCACCGTGGGGCGGGTGCATTTTTTTTCCCCCGTGTTCCTCGAGCGCCCGATAGGGCAAAAGTACAGCTAACTGCGGTACTCCGCGGTGGGTGCGTGCGCGTCGAGCATTTCGGGCACGACAGTCCTGCGCGCAGGTGAGTCTGGGTCTGGGAGCGCGGCCTAGATTGGCGGTGGCTCACCACCCTCGCCATAAACGGCAGCCACCCCGGCCCCACCCGCCACGACCCACCATTATTTGCCACGCTAAAGTCTTTGGCCGGTACACTCACCCTTAATGCCACTGCGTACTCTCAGCTGGCTAGCTCACCCTCTCCTTGAGGATTTTTTGGTTGAGAAAATCTCGTCGCTAGCTAATTTATATTCTTTCCTCTGCCTATATTTCATCATCTCATTTGCAAAACTCGTGGTGGGAAGTAGTAGTATTTGGTGTTGTGTACCACAAGAAGTCTAGGCCACGTGTCTATATAGGCATGTATCCATTCCATTCACAAAATTAGCAGGGTACGTCACTACACGCTAGCTATCTAGAATTAACTTGCATCTTAGATAGATACGGTACGTGGTGGCCGGCTGTACGTACGTTGCGCAACCTGTGCGTGCATGCATGCATGCATGTGCGCAAGGGGGAGACGTGTCGTCTCCAGGACGGTGAGTACATATAGAGAGAGAGCTAGTACTAGTAGTACTAGTACGTAGCTTAGCTGTGGGCTGTAAATGATGCGTGTGTCTCGACTATCGATCACGTACGGTGGACCTAAGCCGAGCAAGCAGCACGTACGGCTGGGGTCCCAGATGGAGTACGCAGGGTACCAGTACTCACTCCTAATACATGGATTAATTGCCCAATTAAGTCCCTATAATTGGCCGGCAACTGTAGCTAGAATCTCACGTGGCACCGTGGCTAACTGTTGAAGCTTCCAGCTACCAATAGTCTAACAGCACTGACTGAAAGAGAACAGTCAATCTATTTTTACCAATGCTAAGTGCTCGATGATCCCACGACAGTGCAAGTGCTGTACTACTGGAAGAATCGGTTACCTGAAAGCTAGGACAGTGGGGTGTAGTGGCCATAAATGAGCATCTTACCATAAGCGTGCATGAACAGCATGGCTGAGATCTAGGGGAGTTAAGTTGCGTTCGAAGCCACATCGCGCAAGTACACATGCACGATACCCCTACATGCGTGGTCCGCCCAATGAAAGCCTCCAAGGCTCCAAGTGGACTGCAGTGAAGAGCCATACTACGGTTGTGGCAACGAGATTTTATTTTCCCCTTTCTATTAGTGGTAGCGTACTGTTGCTTGCCGGCACATGCACCTGCATATGTTTCAGCGAATGACGAACGGGGCCGTAAATGATCTCACGAATATGTGGATGTATATGTAATGCAGGATGAGGACGTTCCTGATCGAGGCCTTCATGTGCCACACCCACAACGCGGCCTGGCACACGCTGCACAACATCATGTGCCTCAGCGCCAGCAAGATGGGCGCCTACCTCGACGTCGTCTCCGCCCAGCTCTCCTGCAAGGTGGCGCTCTTCCACGGCCGCGACGACGAGCTGCTCCCCGTCGAGTGCACGCTCGCCGTCGGGGCAAGGGTGCCCAGGGCGCGGGTCACCGTCTACGACAACAAGGACCACATCACCATCGTCGTCGGACAGGAGAAGCTCTTCGCCGCCGAGCTCGAGGCCATCTGGAGCGCCGCCCACGACTAGCGCGCGCCGCCGTCCACGCTACAGTAGCCTACGATCGTCATCGGCAGTGCACAGAAGAGGGAGGGAGGAGTTAATGGCCCGGCCGTGAGAAAGAAGGCAATAACGAGTACCCTGCATGCGTGCCTGCTTGCAACAAGGCAGATATGCAGTGCAGCTAGCAGCCCCTAGTAGGACGAGCGAGCAGCTCTGCCGTATCCTCTCCAAGAACTATAAATACTCCATACAGTTGTATCATTTTTATTTTTCTCTTTCTTTCTTCTTTGCTTTTTCTCCATCGTAATTAATTAATTAATCGGTCATAAAGTGTATTGTTAATTGTTTGATTGCGCCAGCTTGGCCGATTGTCCCCATCAACAGCTCCACAAGTGTAATATAATGTATATGGACGCCTCAAATTAAGCAGAATTAATTGAGCTGCCGAAGTTGGTTTCTCTCTGATGAATGATGATGGATGGCCCGTGCGTTGTGAGTCTTGTGACAGGGCTCGACTTGATCGAATCGGGGCCTGCTCGAATTTATTTCGGAATAGAGCCAAGTAGACTAGCAGTCACATTGATCAGCACCGGCTCTGTCTGTCAGTGTCTGCCTCTCTCGGTGTGCTGTCTTTTCGGTCCTCTGATGATTCTTCCAATAGTATGATCCTCGTGACTAATAATTACATTGTCCTTCCATAGAAAGAAATATATCCTAGTCTATGTCAACTGATCATTCCCCATTTATTATGAGCCTTCAGAGAGTAAATCACAATTTGGTGTATCCGTGTATGGAGAATGCACTACGTAAAATAAAGATAGTTTACTATCGCATAAACCAAGATCATATGCAAGCCGTGGGTAACTATCACGTGCCCTCGTTGATTCACGGGGCGGAAGTTGATGGCTTTTTCAAGATAGTTGTTCATCGCCTCCCGCAGCCAAGCATATCCTATCAAGCCGTGAGAGGATGTTCATCACGTGATCCGCAAAATCAAGCGCCAAAGTATATCGTCTCCGACGTATCGAGTCACCGCGTCAAAGTGTGATCAACGTAGAATGATAGAGAGGGAGAGGGATTGACGTAATATGGTGGATGATTGTATTGAGCTTTTCAGACGAGTTATATAGTTGTACAGATTTAGAGAAGGCTCTCCTAGAGATATGGTAGGAGATTAACTACAATTAATTCAATGACTACCCAAATCCTCTAATATATGTAACTGCCTAATATATCTCTAACACTCCCCCCCGCAGTCGTAGCGGTAGTGACGTGAATAACTGTAGCGTCATGGACGATCAGACTGGAGAGAAACCGAAGGCGTAGAAACCAACAGGCTGACACCCCCCGCAGTCGGAGCGGGAGCGTCGTGGACGGAGTTGCGTCGCGGATGCTTGGAATGTAGAGGAAGCCGAGGAGGGCTCATGCGAGGTGATAGCCCTTGTGCCGATGTCGAGGTAGCCGAGAGCCGTGGGTGCTGCAACCTTGGTCGAGGTAGCCATGCGAGGGGATGTCGTGGTCGATGTCGTGGTGGGGTGCCGGTGTCGAGGTAGCCGCACATGAAGCCGCGGACGCATAGTGTGCGGGAAGAATGACGGAGACGCATCGAGGTAGTCGTCATAGAGGGATGTCGATGCCGAAGACGATGCAGTCTGAGCTGTCGAGGACGACGTGCGGCCCTAGTTTTGCCAGAACCATGCGCACGTTGGGGATAAAGGCATACTCTGGTTTTGCTAGAACCGAGTAAACAAAGACAAAGTCGGGGATGCGGTCAAGGCAGACGTAGAGAAGTAGTCGATGCGGATGAAGATGTTGTCGAAGCCAATGAAGACGAGGCGCTACGCCAAGCTTGCCAGACTCCGGAACATGTCGGGGATGAAGGCACTTTACGGTGTTCCAAGTAGGGATCACTATGGACCTTGCGCAAATGTCAGAGGGACTAGCAGAGGAGGCCTCCGTGTCGGTTGCGAGTCGCAGAGCGGCAAAGAGAGAAGTGCCGATGCAATCCACGATTGTCGGAGTAGACGATGTAGTCGGGGATCAAGATGATGAAACTGGCAACAAAGGCAAGGCGGACGAAGATGTAGAAGGCGGCGAAACCGGTGGCGACCAAGAGGGGTCACGCTGGACTCCTAGACTATCGTAGGGGTAGTCGGCGGGACCTGCGCTGGCCAAAAGTAGCCATGCAGGTTACCTGAGAAAGCGCGGTGAGGGTGCTCGAAATTGGCAAGGAGGAACCCGGCGGGGTGTCAAAGACCATGCACAGACGTTGGTGACCCGCCCCGAGGGAGGTGGCGCGGTTGCAGCCGGGGACATCGGTGTGCAAGGACGGTGAAGCTGACCGCGTGTAGGAGAGCTACCGGGCACGAGTCAGTGCAACAGCGTGACCACCAGCAACGTACATGCCTAGAAAGGCGCATTGGAAGCCGGCGGCTTAGACCAACGGCGGTGGCGCTGCGGCCCAAAGGGGTGACGCAACGGCATCCCGATGCTCATCGGTGGTAGACGTGTGCTCGGAGACGTGCTTGACGTAGACGTGCGCCAGATCGGTTGATCAGACCGACGACAGCACAGTACACGCCATGCATGGACGATGGCGCATAGATCGAAATCCGTGGCAACATTGTCGGTGAAGTCCCGGATGATGACGATGAAGACGAACCGGCGATGGAGACCACCAGCGCGGAGTCGATGTTGTTGTCAGAGTAGAGGGCTCCAACACGATGGTCTTGGATCTTCATTATGAGTTGATGAACACTTTTTTCCACTCCTCAAATGGCTAGGTTCGGTGCCTGCAGCTCCTTGATACGTTGCAAACGTATCTATTATTTTTGACGCTCCAAGCTTATTTTACACCAATTTCTTTATGTTTTGTTTACACTTCGTGACATTTTTATGCATTTTCTAGAACTAACCTATTAACAAGATGCCACAGTGCCAGTTCCTATTTTCTGCATTTTTGTATTTCAGAAAAGTTATACAGGAAATATTCTCGAAATTGGACGAAACGAATGTCAAACTTCCTATTTTTTCTGACATGAAGACGAAGTCCAAAGCAGAGACGGAGGAGGGCCAGGGGCTGGCCACACCATAGGATGGCGCGGGTCCCCCTGGCCGCGCCACCAGGTGGTGTGGGCCCCCTGGGTGCCCTCTGACATCGCCCTTCCGCCTATAAATTGCCTCCGACGCGAAAACCCTAGATGAATCGGCATCCATCCACGAAAAGCTCCGCAGCGCTGCCGCCATCAAAGACGAAGTTCGGGGGACAGAAGTCTCTGTTCTGGGCTTCCGGCACCCTGCCGGGGCGGGGAATTGCCCCCAGAGCCATCTCCATCGAATCCACCGCCATCTTCATCGCCGTTGCTGACTCCCAAGATGAGGAGGGAGTAGTTCTCCCTCGAGGCTAAGGGCTCTACCGGTAGCTATGTGGTTTATCTCTCTCTCCCATGGTGTGATCTTTATGTGATCATTAGCTTTGTAATCTAGTTGAATAAGTAGATGTTACTCTTCATCTATTGTGCTACTCAAGTTCTTTTATTAGTGTAATCTCCGGAGACACCTTGTCCCACGATGTGAAGGTGACATTGTGCGTGGCTCTTAGGCTAAATTTTACAGTAATACTTATCATGAGTTATGATTTGAGTTGGATGTCTCTATGAATTGTGGTGTTTATCTGGAACTATCTAGTGCACTCAAGGTGACAGTGTGGGGTAATCTAGATTGGGTAATGCGAACTTTAAGGAGAGCTTTCATAGCCCTACGCTTGATTAGTGTTTGTTATCCAACGAGAGAGTAGTTCAGTGTAGCATAGTGAAGAAAGATATTTATGTGTTCAATTATGATATCATTGTTGAGAGTGTCCACTAGTGAAAGTATGATCCTTAGGCCTTGTTTATAAGCATTGAAACACCATTTACAACCAGTTCTGCTACATGTTTGCTTGCAATGATTTTTATTTCAGATTGCAATTACCACTTATAATCATCCATATTACTTGTATTTCACTATCTCTTCGCTGAACTAGTACACCTATACACCTGACAAGTGTATTGGGTGTGTTGGGGACACAAGAGACTTCTTGTATCTTAATTGCAGGGTTGCTTGAGAGGGATATCTTTGACCTTTTCCTCCCTGAGTTCGATAAACCTTGGGTGATCCACTTAAGGGAAACTTGCTGCTGTTCTACAAACCTCTGCACTTGGAGACCCAACACTGTCTACAAGAATAGAAGCGTTCGTAGACATCACTCCTCCATATTATGTCCTCTTTGTTCCTCTTGACTTTGTTTATTCATAATCTTCCATAACACCTATACACATGTCAAAGACAAGGAAAAGTAATAAAATTCTACATAAAGTACTAGTTGTGCAAAGCTCATATGAAAATAAATGAAAACTGGTAATCAAGTATAAAAAGCAGGGTTGTAGCTAGATTAAGCATTAGATGAGTGATTTACATCCATAAAGTATGTTGTAAATATGCTTCAAAAATGCACTCATCAGTTGCCATAGATTCTGACTAAATGTTGTTTATTTTGCCAAATATCGTGTTTGTAGGGCATGTATTGAAGGGAAGATGCATGAGAGAATCCATCCAAGCAAGACCATTATCTCATCCACGAGGTGCTTGGACCTCCCTCATATAGATCTCTTTGAACCTCCATCTCATGATATTATTGGTGGCCAGAAATATTGCTTGGTGATTGTTGATGATTATTCAAGATATAGGTTATCTCTTCAAGTTCAAGAGTGAGACCCAAAAAACTGTCAACGACTTCACCAATGAGGTTCAATGATGACCCACAAGTATAGGGGGTGTATCATAGTACTTTCGATAAATAAGAGTGTCGAACCCAACGAGAAGCAGAAGGTGTTGACAAGTGGTTTTGATCAAGGTTTCACTGTAACTACTAGCAAACGGGTTTTCAGGGGTATTTGGTAATGCAAATAAATAAAGTGCGAGTAAATAAAAGATAGTAGTAATAATTGCAGCAAGTGGCCCAATCCTTTCTTTAGCAAAGGACAAGCCGGTTGTGTAACTTATGATGACCAAACGTTCTCGAGGACATACATGAGTTTCTGTCAAGAGCTTTCGCTTCATGCCGCTAAATGATCTTTATTGGTTTGATAAGTGTTATGGGTGTGAACCTGTGCTAGCGCACTACCCTTACTAGGATAAACACACACTTGCGATTATACCCCTTGCAAGCATCCGCAAATACAAGAAAGTAATTAAGATAAATCTAACCACAGCCTTAAACTCTAAGATCCTACGCTCCCTGGTGCAATGGTTTCCCAACGAAGGTTTAGGTTTCTGTCACTCCAGCAACCCCACAATTGGTAGCCAAATACACAATGCATCTCACTAGGCCCATAACTGGTGAAGTATCATGTAGTCGACGTTCACATGACACCACTAGTAAAATAACACCACAACAAATAAATATCAAAGCACTAAATATTACTTAGCAATAATCCACTACTAACATCTTGACTTCTCCCATGTCCTCAAGAACTAAACGAACTACTCACAAGACATCATATGGATCATGATCAGAGGTGAAATAATGGTAAATAACAATCTGAACATAAACCTTAATTCAACGGTTCCACTCAATAGCATCAACCACAAGAGTAATCAACACCGGAAAAGTTTCCCCTAAGAATTTGACAAGATTCAACTCAAGATGTTACAGCAGGATGGCGTGGTGATGGTGGAGATGAAGGTGCTGGTGATGGAGATGATGATGATGATCCTGATGAAGTCCGGTGTGATGGTGATGACGATGGCGATGATCTCCCCTCTCCGGGAAGGAATTTCCCCGACAGATTTCTGCCTGCCGGAGAGCTTTTCTCTCTCTGGTGTTTTCCACCCCGCAGAGGCGGCGGTGTCTATCTCTGAACCCCCCTGACTTAGGTTTTCGGGGATGATGAAGTACGCGCAGGGGCGAGACCTGAAGTGGGCCAGGGTGGCCACACAGTAGGCCGGCGCGGCCAGGGGCCAGCCCGCGCCCCCTACGTGTGAGCCTACCCCCTGGCTCCTCTCGCCTCCTCCTCCTGGCTTCCTGAGTCTTTTGGCAAAATATAATTTTCTGGTATTTTTTTCTGGAATTTTCCCGATCTTCCGAAATATGGTGTCTTGATGGTCCTTTTCTAGCAGAATCCTGACTCCGGCAGCAAATCCCCCAACGATCATCAAACATGTAAAAAACAGAGAAAACAACATAAGTATCATCTGTAAATATGAAATATATCAATGAATAACAGTAAATTATGATACAAAATAGTGATGCAAAATGGACGTATCAACCCCCCCCCCCAAGCTTAGACCTCGCTTGTCCCCAAGCGAAAACTAAACTCGGTAAATATGACCACAGGTTTATGGAGTGAAGTGTCGATAATCAAAATACGGACAAGAAGCATCACATTTACCAAGGCACAATTTATAATAGTCAGCAACTTCCCTTTACATGATATAGACTTGCAATAAGTAAAAGGGAATGTTGTGGATATACCAAACGGGTATACCAGTGACGTAGTCTCATACCGGCAAACCAGGGTGGCCCATGGAGGTGGTATGGCGGATAGCCAACCGGGCGGCCTAGTTGCTGGTGGTATGGCGGATTGAAGGCTGCCATGCCATGGCAGATTCCACGCTGCCATGCCATGGCAGATTCCCAGACGCATCCATGCCATGGCAGATTCCCGGATAGAAGGAGCTTATGGCAGATTCAATGCTGCCATACCAAAGTGGATTACTGGACGCAGGAGCTTTTGGTGGATCCAAAGACAGGCCCATGGCAGTTGCCTTGTAGTACACGCATAGGACTTAGTCTAGGACTCCATATTGTATCCGCCCCGGAACCACCGTGATGCCCACGCCAGGCGCCTTTATAAGCCGGCGTGGAGGAGCCATTGAGGCCATGAGATAGCTAGAATAGCTAAGACATAGCAGATCGCATCGCGACCAGCACAACCATTGTAACCTGTACACATTGTGCCATTATAGTGAGTTGTAGCAGGATGTAGCGATCCTCCACCGCGGGGACATGAACCTGGGTAATCCCTGTCTATCACCGTCCCGGGCACCAGATCGCCTATCCCCTCTTTCTATCGCCTTGAGGCACCCCTCATGGCATACGTGTCGTAAGAACCACGACAGTTGGCGCCCACCGTGGGGCAAGGGTGTTTGGAATCGATCTGGGCGGATTTCTCACCGCCTTCGACGGCGGCGATCGCTCTTATCTGCAACACCGGCGGAAAATTCATTACCGCCAAGGCTAGGCAATTGGGGGCTCGACATAACAGCCCTCGCACTGGCGGATTGTCCCAATCCCTTGTGTTCGAGGCGGCGCCGATCTTATCTGATTGTCGATTCTGCTATCTGCTTAGCGTCGCTGGCTCCGCCGCCGCTGCGAATAACCCCTACTTCGTTATGGCAGGCTTTGCCGCCATCGCGGACTAATTTTGTTGTCGTAGCCGTGTACAGCTCCGCCACAGCCGGCATCATCATTGTCCCGGATTGCTTCACCTTGTATCATTGCTGGCTATAACTTTGCCGCCGATAACTTCATCTTCCCAGCCGGTTTTGACTACTCCACGGATGGCTTCACCACCATCGCGGGCTACTTCGCCGAAGTCATGACGCCAGGCGGCCAGCCACGCTATCCGTGCCATGACCTATGATGCACTAGCGCTCGACCTGGTCAGCCGTTGCCGTGGTGTTGTCTATCTACGTTTGTCGGCCCGCACCTGAAGGATCCCATACGGTTTACCGTGTCAATCCATCTAATGAGGAAGCCGCACGGAGAGCAGTGCCTTGACCATGGCCAGCGTGTGGCCGGCAAACCAGCCAGGCGATTGCGTGCGTGAATCTGTTCCGCCATGGCTTGACGGATCGTTCACGTCCGCCATCTACTGATACGACCGCCTGGCCGACCGGACTGGATCCTGGAAATCGGTGCAATCCCTGGTGGCCGGTGGTTGAGCAAATTAGATCGATCAGGAATACCAAGAAAGCTGGCAGCAAGGATCTGTCTATATGCCGCGGTCACATCCAGCGCTAGATGGCGGCATGCATGCCGTAGCTACGATGGACAATGCAGGCCAAGGACGCCCTTGAAATCAGCTCTTGTACAAATACTTGATCGATCAAGCAAATTAAGATCTCGATGGACGTGCCACACCATGCTACTCCATCACGTAAAGACCAATTTGGCAAAGCTACTAGCTAATGGCTTGGATGTAAGCATTTTTCCGCTAGCTTGTGCATGTGCTGCCATGGCGGATGCATCCACTTCGATCCCGCCATGGATGGCTTTGCCAACGTAACGGATTACTGCAACTGACTACGTCGCAGAGCGGCTTTATCAGTCTATGTTTCGACTCCGCTCAAACAGCTAAGTCCCTATTTATTTTCTTAATATTTAATATTTGTTTATGATCATGAGATAAAGATTGGTTCGCTCATATTATGAGTCTTTTACCGCTTTCGTTTTGATCATAACTTTTCCACGATTTGCCTTGCGCTCGTGAGTAAAATTTTGACTGGCTTGCCTCTAAAGGCGCCGGTATCATGCAAAAATCTGCCTTCGGGCGTTAAGCTTAAGTTTTCTGGCCTACACATTTTTTGATGTTTTATATGTGGATTCCCGAGTAGTGACATTTTGGCACTTTAAAGCCGCCATCCGTTTCTAAGGTTTTGGACGGCTGCTATTAAGCGCTATCGCCTTGGCGGATTGTTCGTGCAAAAGTTTGCCATCTCACGAAAAGTCAAGCATATAAACTGGAAGAACGGATAAACCAGCACTTGCTTAAAATATAGTAAATACACATAAACTGTTCAAGATAGTCGAGTTTTTTCCGTCTTGACAGTTTTATGTTGTTCAACTGCTACATAGTTTTAGCCTTAAAACATTTGTTCAATGGCCATGTTTTACCCGCCTTGCATTTGTTCGTTGAACACAAGAACGATTTAATACAATTGTGTTTTGTTTTCATGTCGCAGGTACATATGACGCTTGGACGCTTTGCTGGTGCCCGATCTGAGGTGTTTTCGAGCCACTCAGCTCAAATACCCGGGGGCTACCGTCGATAGCAGCCCAAATATGCCATGAAGTGGTCACCTTTGATGGCAACCAAAATCTACCATAGGGCGGTCATCTTGGAACAGTCCGCCATGGAGCAGGATGCCTTGAGACCGCCATGGAGCATGCCAACTTGGAGCAGACCGCCATGGAGTAGGATGCCTTGAGGTCACCTTGGAGCCGGCCGACATGGAGCTGGCCGCCCGGGGGCTGCGACCATAATATGTTGATCTAATAACTGGTGAAGTTCTCTAAGAGCATCAAGCCGGATTTTCAAGTAAATTCCACCTTGACACTCGGGGGCTACACCGATGCTAAATTTTGTGAAGTTCTCTTAGAGCATTGCGCCGGATAAAAATCCGCCATAACGCTCGGGGGCTACTCATCGCATTTCAACTACGTAGTTCTCTTAGAGCCCTATGCCGGATAGAAATCCGCCATAACGCTCGGGGCTACAGCTAGCAAAAAATCCTAAGTCTTCTGAGAGCACCGCTAGGAAAATTGCGTAGCGGTGCCCGGGGGCTACAGGCTAAATATTCTAAGTAGTTTCTCTAACAGCACCTTGATGGATTCTCTATGAGAACCCGCCATGGCGCTCGGGTACACATGGTGTAAAAGCATCGAAATTCAAAAACAGAAGCAGTACGATAATTTTGCGCTCACTGTTTGGTAAGCCTCGAGGCAACATCTTATACTGGAAAGAATGTTCCTTGAGCTCGGAAAAAATACTAGTTATCCGCCTTGGATTCGTTCGCAGTAGCATACCAGCATATATCTGGAGAATTGCCCTGCAAGTATGAGACGTCACTGGTCCGCCTAAAGTTCTAGGCGGATAAAATTTATTCTTTGGGAGCTCTACGAGATCTTTCACGCGACTATCTTGAAAACGAAGATGAAGACGAAGATAAAAAGCCCATCAAGCATTGAAGACAGAAGAGAAGATCTCAAAGAACTCCGGGGGCTACTGTTGTGGATATACCAAACGGGTATACCAGTAACGTAGTCTCATACCGGCAAACCAGGGTGGCCCATAGAGGTGGTATGACGGATAGCCAACCGGGCGGCCTAGTTGCTGGTGGTATGGCGGATTGAAGGCTGCCATGCCATGGCAGATTCCACGCTGCCATGCCATGGCAGATTCCCAGACGCATCCATGCCATGGCAGATTTCTGGATAGCAGGAGCTTATGACAGATTCAATGCTGCCATACCATGGTGGATTACTGGACGCAGGAGCTTATGGTGGATCCAAAGACAGGCCCATGGCAGTTGCCTTGTAGTACATGCATAGGACTTAGTCTAGGACTCCATATTGTATCCGCCCCGGAACCACCATGATGCCCACGCCAGGCGCCTTTATAAGCCGGCGTGGAGGAGCCCTTGAGGCCATGAGATAGCTAGAATAGCTAAGACATAGCAGATCGCATCGCGACCAGCACAACCATTGTAACCTGTACACATTGTGCCATTATAGTGAGTTGTAGCAGGATGTAGCGATCCTCCACCGCGGGGACGTGAACCTGGGTAATCCCTGTCTATCACCGTCCCGGGCACCAGATCGCCTATCCCCTCTTTCTATCGCCTTGAGGCACCCCTCATGGCATACGTGTCGTAAGAACCACGACAGGGAATCACATATAAAGATGCACAAAGTAAATTATAATTGGTGGTGGCAAACCTTAGTTCTTGGTCAGAGAACATTGAGGACAATACACTTTCTTTTAAACGGAGCCTTTTATAACAGAGCTTATATAGCAGAAACCATATGCTCGCTGAAACAAACTCTTTGTAATCATAGAAAACTTTCAGAGACATATTCTTTTAGATAAAACCGTTATGCTAAACAAGGAAGATAGTAAACATGATTAAACGAATCAACATATGGATGAGTGAAACATAACAACTCAAATGCTTGCTTGAGATAGAAGGAAATAGGTTGACTCAACATAAAAGTAAAAGATAGGCCCTTCGCAGAGGGAAGGAGGGATTAAACATGTGCTAGAGCTTTTCATTTATAAAACAGAGGTAAAAAATGTTTTGAGAGGTGGTTGCTTTTGTCAACGACTAGCAACGGAGTTCTTGATATCTTCCATACTAAACAAGTGAGAGCGGTTCCGAGATGTTTGATTAATTTGGCACATTGGTGCTCTTTTATAGCTTTGCACTCCTCCCCACCTTTTCCTTTCTCAAACCATGGCTAACCGATTCCATCGGGTGCCGATCAACTTTCACATACCATGAAGGAGTGCCTTTTTCTTTTCTTTTTGAGATTATAATGGTCTGACCAGCTCCCTTGCAAAATTAGTGACGAGCAGATGAAGCTGCCTAGTCGAGAGGTACTTAATTTAGTATGGAAGATAACAAACCCATCCACTACGTCCTCATGAGCTAAAACAGTGGCACAAAATGAGAAGTGTTTGAAGGTTTTTGAAAGGTAGCACATGGAAATTTACTTGGAATGGCTTGAAATACCATGCATAGGGATTTATAGTGGACTCTTTGGAAATGACTTGGCTTTTGGGAATTGGATGCACGAGAAGTATTACCTCTCAGTACAGGTTTTTGGCTAGCAAGGCTGGGTAGCAAACATAAGAGTTGCATGAAACAAACATACATACATATAATAGGAACAATCATGCAAACTTTTTTGAAGGTACAACGATTTTAACTTTAAGAATAAAAAATGCTTATAAGCCAAACATGAAGGAAAACTGAAGTGATGTAACTACAACACTTCTTTCTATTCTACTCAAACCTCAAGGTAATGTTGCTACTGACCAAGCTAAGTTTGCCAAAACCAACTAAATTTACTCATGCTCCCAAAGTGATACCAATACTAATCAACAAGACTAGTCGTATAAGAGAGATTGCAAACTAAAATAAGGTGTGCGGAAAGTAAACGATAAAACTTCTCATTAATATTTCATTACCGCAACTCACACCAAGGGATACATAGACAACCAACTAAGGAGGATACTTCCACACTGCAAACTATTCTATAAGATAACTTCTCTATTCATGATATGACTCTACTTGAAAAGTAAATGAGCAAAAGGTAATGATGTGATACCGCGGCACTCCCCCAAACTTGGAACAAGCCAAGGGGATGCCTATACCGATGACGAATTACTCCTTTGGCGGTAGTGGAATCAGCCTTGGATTAATGAAATATTCCAGCATCCTGCGAAGCCTGAGATTCTCTTCTTGAAGTATCTCTACCTCCTTCTCCAGAACTCGATATTGAGCGCAAAACTCGCCAGTGACCAGCATACCCTCTTTTATCACAGGCATGGAGTTTAGATCCAATACGTGTAGTATTGGTCCCTGCATATTATGAGAAAAGATACGTCTAGCTTTCATTGGTCCTTCAGAAGTAGGGTTTCTTGTCCTCGATCTTCCAGCCTCCTGCTCTTCCTTTAGCCCGGGGTCTTCTTCCCTAGGCCTCTTCCCCTTGTCGCCGCTCGAGGAAGCCATGGTGCTCTCAAAACTAAGATCAACTCCTGATAGAAACAGCTCGAAACAAAAACACGACGAGAAAACGATATACAGACCTCCGGTACTCTGGGGGGTTATATAGGCGAAAATAAAACATCGTAGCGGAGTCACAGGAGGAAACCGGGACGGAAGCGAGTTCTGAGGTGTCCTCATACCAGGGCAGCGTGGCCAGGGGTGGGCCCGCGCCCCCTGTGTGTGAGGAGTACCCGGACTCCCTTTCCTGCCCGTTTTTGTCTCGTGATTTTTCATATTTAGTAAAAACAGCAAAAATATCAATGGAAAAGTTTTTCGCGAACCTTTTCTGACTAGAACTGTTACCTATTCAAAAATGAAGTCTGCAGGTACCTGCAAATTGTCTTGGATGAATTCTTCTGGAGAAACTGTTTCAATTACATCAACATCTTCATTATAAGAATCTCCAGCAATATAATGTTTGAGTCTCTGCCCATTCACCACTTGTGTAGTGTCATCTTTCAAAGAAGCAATCTTAATAGCACCTGAATGGTATACTTCCATAATAACATATGGTCCTTCCCATTTTGAGAGTAATTTTCCTGCAAAAAATCTGAGACGAGACCTATACAATAGAACTTTCTCACCAACATGAAACTCTCTTTTAAGAATTCTCTTATCATGCCATTGTTTGACTTTCTCTTTGAAAAGTCTGGCATTCTCATAGGCTTCGTTTCTCCACTCATCTAGAGAACTCAAATCTAACAACCTTTTCTTGCCGGCAAGTTTAAAATCCCTATTAAGCTCTTTCACTGCCCAAAAAGCTTTGTGTTCTAATTCTAAAGGCAAGTGACACGCTTTTCCGTAAACCATTTTGTAAGGAGACATGCCCATGGGGTTCTTATAAGCAGTTCTATAAGCCCATAAAGCATCGTTTAACTTGCTAGCCCAGTTTTTCCTAGATCTATTGACAGTCTTCTGCAAGATAGACTTGATCTCTCTGTTTGAAAGCTCTACCTGCCCACTAGTTTGGGGATGATAAGCAGAAGCAATTCTATGATTAACGTCATATCTAGCAAGAGTTTTTCTAAAACCACCGTGAATAAAATGAGAACCTCCGTCAGTCATAAGATATCTAAGCACACCAAACCTAGGAAAAATAACATCCTTAAGCATTTTTAACGAGGTCTCACCATCGGCACTCTTTGTAGGTATGGCTTATACCCACTTAGTAACATAATCAACAACAACAAGTATGTGGGTATAGCCTTTTGAAGGAGGAAAAGGACCCATAAAGTCAAATCCCCAACAATCAAATGGTTCAATAACAAGAGTGTAGCTCATAGGCATTTCATTTCGTCTAGAAATATTACCTACTCTTTGACATTCATCCCAAGATAAAACATACATTCTAGCATCTTTAAAGAGGGTTGGCCAATAAAAACCTGATTGTAGAACCTTTTGTGCGGTTCTATCTCCAGCATGATGTCCTCCATAAGCGCTTCCATGGCATTTTCTCAATATTTCTTGTTGCTCATATTCTGGTACGCATCTTCACATAATACCATCAACTCCTTCTTTATATAAGTGTGGGTCATCCCAAAAGTAATGCCTCAAATCATAGAAGAATTTTCTTCTTTGCTAAGCTGTAAAAGTTGGAGGCAAATACTTGGAAATAATAAAGTTAGCATAATCAGCATACCAAGGAAGGTCTCGTGAAGTTACATTTATAGAAGCCAACTGCTCGTTTGGAAAACTATCATTAACAGGAATAGGATCAAAAGAAATGTTTTCCAATCTAGACAAGTTGTCAGCAACAGGTTTTTCAGCACCTTTCCTATCTACGATATGCAAATCAAATTCTTGTAAAAGTAACACCCATCTAATAAGCCTAGGCTTAGCATCCTTCTTAGTCATAAGATATCTGATAGCAGCGTGATTAGTATGAATAGTAACTTTAGAATCAACAATGTAAGATCTAAACTTATCACATGCAAAAACAACAGCAAGAAACTCTTTCTCAGTGGTAGCATAATTCTTCTGAGCAGCATCAAGAGTCTTACTAGCATAATGAATAACATTCAACTTATTGTCTACGCGCTGTCCAAGAAGAGCACCAACAGCAAAATCACTAGCATCACACATAATTTGAAAGGGTAAATTCCAATCAGGTGGTTGAACAATAGGAGCAGTAGTTAAAGCCTTCTTAAGAGTTTCAAAAGCTTCCTTACAATCATCATCAAAGACAAATGGCACATCTTTTTGAAGAAGATTAGTAAGAGGCTTTGAAATCTTAGAGAAATCTTTAATAAACCTCCTATAGAAACCAGCATGACCAAGAATACTACGAATACCTTTAACATCTCTGGGACAGGGCATTTTCTCAATTGCCTCCACTTTTGCTCTGTCAACTTCAATACCTCTTTCAAAAATTTTATGTCCAAGGACAATTCCTTCATTCACCATAAAGTGGCATTTCTCCCAATTCAGAACAAGATTAGTTTCTTCACATCTCTGCAAAACTTTATCAAGATTGTGCAAACAATTATCGAAAGAAGTTCCATAGACGGAAAAATCGTCCATAAAAACCTCCACAATTTCTTCACAAAAACCATGAAAAATAGCAGACATGCATCTTTGAAAGGTAGCAGGAGCATTGCACAAACCAAACGGCATACGTCTATAAGCATAAGTTCCATAAGGACAAGTGAAAGTGGTTTTCTCTTGATCTTCCTTTCTAACAGCAATTTGAGAGAAACCAGAATAACCATCAAGAAAACAAAAATGAGTTTTCTTAGATAACCTCTCTAACATTTGATCTATGAACAGTAAGGGGTAATGATCTTTCTTAGTAACTTTGTTAACCTTTCTATAATCAATGCATATCCTATAACCAACTACTACCCTCTGAGGAATAAGCTCGTTATTCTCATTAGGTACGACAGTCATACCTCCTTTCTTAGGAACACAATGAACAGGACTAACCCATCTACTATCAGCAATAGGATAAATAATACCAGCATCAAGGAGCTTTAATACCTCATTTCTTACCACATCCTTCATCTAGGGAATTAAGCGGCGTTGATGCTCCACAACCGGCTTCGCGTCTTTCTCCATGTTAATAGCATGCTGACATAAAGTGGGACAAATCCCTTTTAAATCATCAAGAGTATATCCCATAGCTCCTCGGTGTTTCCTTAATATCTCCAATAACCTTTCTTCTTCCTTTCCTGAAAGTTTAGAACTGATAATAACAGGATATATTTTCTTATCATCTATATAGGCATATTTAAGACCATCAGGTAAAGGTTTTAATTCGAAAACATGGTCTTCTTTAGGTGGCAAAGTGGTACCAAGATCCTCCACAGGTAAATTGTGCTTAATCAGCGGTTGTTGACGAAGAAAAATATCGTCAATCTCTTCTCTTTCCTTACTGAAATCATCATTTTCATGATCTTCCATGAATTGCGGCAAAGCATTATTAGGAGCAAGGGCAATAGAAGCAAGCTGTTCAACTCGAAAATTTTCATTAGGCATGTTATTTTTATAAGAAGTCTTAGCAAACTTGGAAAAATTAAACTCATAAGACTCTCCATTAAACTTAGTGAAAATTTTCTCCTTCTTACAGTCTATCACGGTGCTACTCGTGTGATGATGACGCCAGAAAAGAGCTGTGGCGTTTAGTTAACGTGGGAGCAGTAAGTCCTTGTGCGTGGTGATGACCAGCCCGTTGGGAACCCCAAGAGGAAGGTATGATGAGTGTAGCAGCAAGTTTTCCCTCAGTTAAGAAACCAAGGTTTAATGTCGATCTTGAAGAAGAGAGACGGTGACGACTGAAGGTGATGCAGACTGGCTTAATAACACTCCAACAAGGGCGCCGTTAACGATACTTGTTGACTCGTCTTCAGCCAGTAGCAACGCGGAACCTGCACACACACAAACAAATACTTTGTCCCCAACTTGCGATGAGGTTGTCAATCTCACCGGTTTGCTTGAAACAAAGGTTATGAGTGTATCGAGTGGAAAACAGTAGTAATATGCGAGTAAAGTAAACAGTGCGGGAAAAGTAAACAGGTGATTGCAATATGATTAAAATAGGACCGGGGTCCACAGTTCACTAGTGGTGTCTCTCCATAGATAAATAACATGCTGGCTAAACAAATTACAGTTGGGCAATTGATAGAATAAAGATAACGTGATATGTCAAGAAGATCACTATGAGATTTACTCTGGGCATTACAACAAAATACATAGACCGCCATCCAACTACATCTATGACTAATAATCCACCCCCGGGGATATCATCCGAACACCCTAGAAGTATTAAGTTGCGAACAACAGATAATTGCATTAAGCAAAGTGTGTAATGTAAACAAAGCATATGCCCTTGAGCATATGAATGTTGTTTTCTCCCTAGTAGCAACAGCACATCTACCACCTTAGAGGTTTCTGTCACTCCCCCAGGTGAAATAGAGACATGAACCCACTATCGAGCATAAATACCCCCTCTTGGAGTCACTAGCAACTACTCGGCCAAGATAGCTACTAACAACGGAGAGCATGCAAGATCATAAACAACATAGAGATAACAAAAGATATAATTTAGTACAGCAACTTAATCATAAACACCAATATTCATCGGATCCCAACAAACCAACATCATAGAATTACATAACGGTGATCTCAATCATGTAGGGCAGCTCATGAGATCTAAACATGAAGCACATGGTGGAGAAGACAACCATCTAGCTACTACTATGGACCCATAGTCCAAGGTAGACTACTCACTCATCGCTCCGGAGGCAAGCATGGCGATGAAGAAGACCTCCGGTGGCGATTCCCCTCTCCGGCAGGGTGCCGGGAAGAGCTTCTGGACCCTCCCGATCTTCGGGTCGACGGCGGCGGCGGATCGCGATATATTCTGGAAAACTGATCGGGGCCTAAGGTTTTTCTCGTCAGGGGGTATATATAGGCGAAGGGGCGATGTCAGAGGAGAGACCACGGCCCCTCACGTGGGCCCGGCGCGGCCAGGGGGGTGGCCGCGCCGCCCCTGTGTGTGGGGGCCACGTGGCCCTCCTCCGTCAGGTCTTCGGATGTTTGGGAGCTTCCCCGTAAAATATGACTTCAGGAACTTGTTTCGTCCAATTCCGAGAATATTTCCTGTGTATCACTTCTGAAACACAAAAACAGCAGAAAACAGGAAACTGGCACTGTGGCACTTCGTTAATAGGTTAGTTCCGGAAAATGTATAAAAGTACCACTAAGTGTAACGAAACAATAGGCAAATGGTGTAAAAACAAGCATGGAGCATCAAAAATTATAGATACGTTTGAGACGTATCAAGCATCCCCAAGCTTAACTCCTGCTCGTCCTCGAGTAGGTAAGTGATAACAAAAGAATAATTTTTGAGGTGACATGCACCTACACAATCTTGATCATATATGTAAGCATTGGTGAGCTGGGATCAATAGAACTTAAAACATGGGCATGAAAGATATAATCATGACAATAAGAACTTAGCAACCATGTTGTAAACATGCAAATGAACACAAACAAAAGATCATGATAATGAAACAATGAAAGTCAAACGTGTGTTCAAATCATAAGGAAAACATACAAAAGGTTTTCAGCTTGTCCTTCAAAGAGAGCAAAACATAAATGCATAGGACACCTCAAAGTTTAAGAGGGCGACTAGATACAAATAACTTAAGAACAAGTGAAACCAACAATATGAGTCAATCAATGAACTTTGGGACAATGCATATCACACTAAGAATGACAACTATGCTCTCTTAATGGTGCATAAAGAAAGAAGGTGGTGACTCAACATAAAAGTAAAAGAAAGGCCCTTCGCAGAGGGAAGCAGTGATTGCAAGTTTTATAACCTTCAAAAATTATGGTACTTACCGGCTTTGAGCTCTCATTGCCCCCATCATAAGCATCTTGAATGGTTAAAGTTAATGCGAGAACAATTATGATGCATATGCTTGACAAATCATAAGTTGAAAACCTCGTGTCCCGTGAATACGAGTACCCAAACCATGCTAATTTACTTAGAGTCCCAAGCAAGGCTCTTGTCATTGTAAGTATATGCATATCATTGAGAACCGCCAATGGGGCACCTCCGTGCCCGATGACATGGAACAAGCCCACACCAAAATGACAGGACAAGCAGACAATGAACACCTCGACATCTCTTTTATTTGCTATATTGTTTAGCTTTTTATTGTGAGATGCGTCGTCGAATGTTCACCATGGGTATGCTGCAAATTTCCACCATGAATTATGCATGGCTTAGATTGGCGGCCCGGCGTTTCCCTAACACATATAAAAACTCCATGATCCTCACAAGATTCCCAATTCATTTCACACCGCGGGCATCCATAAACAAAAGATCACGA
This sequence comes from Dactylis glomerata, assembly GCA_007115705.1. Taxonomy (NCBI): domain Eukaryota; kingdom Viridiplantae; phylum Streptophyta; class Magnoliopsida; order Poales; family Poaceae; genus Dactylis; species Dactylis glomerata. The sequence goes on from QXEO01000171.1 coordinate 2,399,353, forward strand.
TATCAACTCAAAAAGAAGTGCAATGTTGAAAGCTTGCCCCATGACAGTATGGCTGGGCTAGAATCGAACTTACAACTTGCAAGCATAACAACTCAGCATAAAAGACCACAATGTCAAAATTTTAAGAACAGGAAAAAGTAAAGTGTGCCTTCCGGTTCGTGAGAGCTTTACTGACCGAATTTCGCATAACACTGGTAAGAGTTTAATTTGAAGAGAATATAAAAGCAAGTCAAATTTACTTGGAATAGCAAATTGCTAGTAGGTATGTATGGTGGACACTTTGGAAAACTTTGGCTTTTAGGAGTTGGATGCACGAGTAGAGCTCATACTCAGTACAAGGTGAGGGCTAGCAAAAGACTGGGAGCGACCAACTAAGAGAGCAGTAATGGCCATAATCATGCAAAGCGACAAAGCGACATTAAAAGAAGCATACGATGGCATCAAAAGTCAAAAACTAAATGATCATTAAGGCTAATGGCGACTTTGGAAGAGTCTAACATGTGTGAGCATGCGCCAAGTCAACCCAAATAAAGCATCAAGGAGAAAACCAAAATAATGCTTCCATACAATAAAAACAACGCATGATTTTTTCAAAGGCTCATTAAGCAATCTCAGTTATTTGAGACAAGTCATGCTAAAGCAAAACCACTAAGCATACTATCAAAAAGACATCAAGCATGACATGAAAAAGCCTAAGCCGCAGTCTACACAAGCTCCTTCTTGTACCAGTATTTTGCACAAAGCTTTTTCTCTTTTCCAATACCATTTAAAATTTTTATAAACACCTCTTTTGATGAAAACCAATAAAGACCAGAGGCAAAAATACACCTTGATGAAAAGATATGACAAGGTCTGAACGCAAATCAAGGCGAAAACGAAAACCAAAAGCAGTAGCAGAAAAAGATGAACGCTCGATTTTTAATAAGAGTGAAAACTAGAGCGTTCTTTGCAAATGAAAACGAGTACATCTCCTCCAAAGGGAAATTTGTTGGGGTCCAACCATTTATTGCAGCAAACAAACAAACTAAACAACTAAGAAAACTAAAACAACTGACGCTCCAAGAAAAACACATAGTGCATGAAGCAATAAAAATATAGTGTTTTGAAAGGTGACCTGATTTTTGCCGATGAAGAAGGGGTGCCTCGGGGGCATCCCCAAGCTTTGACGCTTGTACTTCTTGGATATTTCTTGGGGTGATGCATGGGCATCCCCAAGCTTGAGCTTTTGTCCATTCTTCAACTCATCTCATCATTCTCCAATCCCTACACTTGAAAACTTCCTTCATACAAAACTAAACACAATTCTATTAGCAACATTAGTGTAAGCATAAAATATATTCAACCTCTTTTAGCTTCAGGTTTCAACCCAAAACCACCACATATAAAGTATATACTACTGTAGCAACTTCCACAAGAGTTCCATGATCAAAAAGAACTCAAAAGAAAGCGATAAAGTGGCAAAAACAAATATTGGCAGAAATCTGTCAAAACTGGACAGCTGATAATGGACGAATTTTTGAGGGATTTTCTGTTGCTCAAATCAAAAAGTGTTCAACTAAGAAAAGTTTGGATATAACCTGGGGCATATGCACAAGAAATCGCAGGTCCAAAAGATAAACAGAGAATTTTCACGAATTTTTACGGTGCAGCACCGAAAACAGTTTCAGGACAGCAATAACCCCAAATCTTTACCTCACTCAAATTAGAGGCTTCTCTTGGCACAAAAACGAAATAAACAAGATAAGGAGCGGTCATTACAGTAGTAATGACTTCCAAGACTCAAATAAAAGAAAAAGTACTGAAATAAAACATTGGGTTATCTCCCAAGAGTGCTTTTCTTTAACGCCTTTGAGCTAGGCGCAGAAAATTGCGAATCAAGTACCTTCAGAAGAAGCATTAAGATCAACAGCAGAGATCTTTCCAACAATGAAAGAAAATGTGTTCAACTGAGTTTTTGAAACTCCTTTACGATCACACTTTGGCACACTACTCTCATCAAAAAGATTTTCAGGGCAAATCCAACTAGAATTCTTTTCCCAAGCATCATGAATTCCTATAAGTTCATAAGGTATTGGTGTTTTAAAATCATCAGGCGTACCAAAAACCTTAACAGGCGAGCCAAGCTTATTAAACTTCTTAAAAACTTTCCTAGCCTCAATTGCAACATCTCTAAATTCTGTGCGCAAGGTTTCTAAGATGAAAGCTTTCTTTTCGGGATCCTCAATTTCATGAAGCTTAAGGAACATGTATTGCATAGAAGAATTAAGACTAGCAAACCTAGCTTCTAACATGTGAACTAAATGAGCAGAAGCAACTTCATAACTAGGAGCTAACTCAACCAAAGACTTTTCCTCATCTTCATCATGCATACTAATGTGATTAAAGAACTCCTCAATGTTACTTTTGCCAATAATCGAACCACTCCCTACAGAGAGGTCCTCCAGAACGAACTCAGGGATCAACATGATAACTAAAGTAAAGAAATAACAACTACCAAGGATTCTAATTTTTTTGGGTTTTTGATATAAAAAATAATGCAGGTAAAATAAAATAAAGTAAAGCAAAAAAAATAACAAAGTAAAGAATGTGTGTGCGAAGAACTCCCCTCGCAGAAGTCTTCTCTCTTCCCCGGCAACGGCGCCAGAAAAGAGGCTGCTACTCGTGTGATGATGACGCCAGAAAAGAGCTGTGGCGTTTAGTTGACGTGGGAGCAGTAAGTCCTTGTGCGTGGTGATGACCAGCCCGTTGGGAACCCCAAGAGGAAGGTATGATGAGTGTAGCAGCAAGTTTTCCCTCAGTTAAGAAACCAAGGTTTAATGTCGATCTTGAAGAAGAGAGACGGTGACGACTGAAGGTGATGCAGACTGGCTTAATAACACTCCAACAAGGGCGCCGTTAACGATACTTGTTGACTCGTCTTCAGCCAGTAGCAACGCGGAACCTGCACACACACAAACAAATACTTTGTCCCCAACTTGCGATGAGGTTGTCAATCTCACCGGTTTGCTTGAAACAAAGGTTATGAGTGTATCGAGTGGAAAACAGTAGTAATATGCGAGTAAAGTAAACAGTGCGGGAAAAGTAAACAGGTGATTGCAATATGATTAAAATAGGACCGGGGTCCACAGTTCACTAGTGGTGTCTCTCCATAGATAAATAACATGCTGGGTAAACAAATTACAGTTGGGCAATTGATAGAATAAAGATAACGTGATATGTCAAGAAGATCACTATGAGATTTACTCTGGGCATTACAACAAAATACATAGACCGCCATCCAACTGCATCTATGACTAATAATCCACCCCCGGGGATATCATCCGAACACCCTAGAAGTATTAAGTTGCGAACAACAGATAATTGCATTAAGCAAAGTGTGTAATGTAAACAAAGCATATGCCCTTGAGCATATGAATGTTGTTTTCTCCCTAGTAGCAACAGCACATCTACCACCTTAGAGGTTTCTGTCACTCCCCCAGGTGAAATAGAGACATGAACCCACTATCGAGCATAAATACCCCCTCTTGGAGTCACTAGCAACTACTCGGCCAAGATAGCTACTAACAACGGAGAGCATGCAAGATCATAAACAACATAGAGATAACAAAAGATATAATTTAGTACAGCAACTTAATCATAAACACCAATATTCATCGGATCCCAACAAACCAACATCATAGAATTACATAACGGTGATCTCAATCATGTAGGGCAGCTCATGAGATCTAAACATGAAGCACATGGTGGAGAAGACAACCATTTAGCTACTGCTATGGACCCATAGTCCAAGGTAGACTACTCACTCATCGCTCCGGAGGCAAGCATGGCGATGAAGAAGACCTCCGGTGGCGATTCCCCTCTCCGGAAGGGTACCGGGAAGAGCTTCTGGACCCTCCCGATCTTCGGGTCGACGGCGGCGGCGGATCGCGATGTATTCTGGAAAACTGATCGGGGCCTTAGGTTTTTCTCGTCAGGGGGTATATATAGGCGAAGGGGCGATGTCAGAGGAGAGACCACGGCCCCTCACATGGGCCCGGCGCGGCCAGGGGGGTGGCCGCGCTGCCCCTGTGTGTGGGGGCCACGTGGCCCCCCTCCGTCAGGTCTTCGGATGTTTGGGAGCTTCCCCGTAAAATATGACTTCAGGAACTTGTTTCGTCCAATTCCGAGAATATTTCCTGTGTATCACTTCTGAAACACAAAAACAGCAGAAAACAGGAAACTGGCACTATGGCACTTCGTTAATAGGTTAGTTCCGGAAAATGTATAAAAGTACCACTAAGTGTAACGAAACAATAGGCAAATGGTGTAAAAACAAGCATGGAGCATCAAAAATTATAGATACGTTTGAGACGTATCACACGGCGCCACAAGTATTCAAAAAGGGTCTACCAAAAATAATATGACAAGTTTTACTAGCCTCCTTACCAAGTACTAGAAAATCAGTGGGGTATTTAGTCTTACCGCATAGGACTTCCACATCTCGAACAATACCAAGAGGCCAAACAGTCTCTCTGTTAGCAAGCTGAACAACCACATCAATATCGTCAAGTTCACAAGCGCCAATCTCATGCATAATTTCTTGGTAAAGCTCTAAGGGAATGGCAGTTGCACTAGCACCAATGTCGCATAAACCATAATAGCAATGATCTCCAATCCTGACAGAAATAACAGGAACACTTGTTTTCCTATGCCTTTTAGGATGTGAGAAAATGTTAGAAGCATCTTCACAAAAGATAATATAGCTGCTGCAGGAGACTTCAATATAAGGTAACAAGGTCCTTCAATATAGCTACAGGAGACTTAATAGTAATTTGCTCATCAGGCTCTACAGCTTTCTTAGTACTTTTATTAGACACACTTACCAAAGTAGAATACTTTTTTACCTTAGCAGGGAAAGGTGTCTTCTCAAAATAAGGTTCAGGCACAATGCTATCAACAGTACAAACTTCAGTAGCTGCTGCAGGAATATGACTAATGGAATCTTTATAAGGTGCATGATATTTGTTCCAATCTTTCTTTGGAACATCAAGATAAGAGGCAAAGGCCTTAAGACAATTAGCAAGTATTTGAGAATCAAGACCATAAGCAATGCTAACACTATGAAAGTCATCGGTTCCCATAAAAGTTTTAATGCATTCATAATCATAATTTATACCTGACTTCCTACCTTTGTCGTTTTCCCATCCTTCAGCATTCTCTTGGATACGGTCAAGAAGTTTCCACTTAGCATCTTCTTTCATATGAGTAAATGATCCAAAGCAAGAAGCATCCAAATAATCCTTATCAGGAAGAGTAAGCCTCGCATAAAAATTATCAATAACAATATTATTGGGGAGCTCATGAATGGGGCATTTGAGCATTAGTAACTTCAGTCTCCCCCACGCTTGGGCAATACTCTCTCCATCATGAGGCCAAAAGTTATATATCCGATTACGATCTTTATGAATTTCACTTGGAGGATAAAACTTGGAATAAAAGAGAGGCACAATTTCCTCCCATGCAATAGATGGACCATCTTTAAGCAGCCGATACCACTCCTCAGCTCTGCCTTTCAATGATAAAGAGAATAGCTTCCTCTTGACCTGGCTTGGCGAAATACCTGCACACTTGAACAACTCGCATAATTCATGTATATATAGTAAGTGATCACCCAGATGGATAGTTCCATCTCCTGAATAGCAGTTATCCATAACACGTTCAACAATTTTCATAGGTATTTTAAAAGGATCTAATTCAGCAGGTGGTGGTGGTGGTGGTTCATCCACATGGGCAGCAGTGGTAGAAGTGTTCCCAAATAGGAAACCAAATGGAGAATTCTCCATAGCAAAATAAAATAAAAGTAAAAGACAAAAATAAAAACAATACTCACAGCGACGGTTACCTTTACCAATTCCACTCTTCAATAGCACTTCACTCCCCGGCAACGGTACCAGAAAATAGTCTTGATGACCCATAAGTATAGGGGGTGTATCGTAGTACTTTCGATAAATAAGAGTGTCGAACCCAACGAGGAGCAGAAGGTGTTGACAAGCGGTTTTGATCAAGGTTTCACTGTAAATACTAGCAAACGGGGTTTCAGGGGTATTTGGTAATGCAAGTAAATAAAGTGCGAGTAAATAAAAGATAGTAGTAATAATTGCAGCAAGTGGCCCAATCCTTTCTTTAGCAAAGGACAAGTCGGTTGTGTAACTTATGATGACCAAATGTTCTCGAGGACACACGGGAGTTTCTGTCAAGAGCTTTCGCTTCATGCCGCTAAATGATCTTTATTGGTTTGATAAGTGTTATGGGGGTGAACCTGTGCTAGCGCACTACCCTTACTAGGATAAATACACACTTGTGATTATATCCCTTGCAAGCATCCGCAAATACAAGAAAGTAATTAAGATAAATCTAACCACAACTTTAAACTCTCAGATCCTACGCTCCCTGGTGCAATGGTTTCCCAACGGATGTTTAGGTTTCTGTCACTCCAGCAACCCCACAATTGGTAGCCAAATACACAATGCATCTCACTAGGCCCATAAATGGTGAAGTATCATGTAGTCGACGTTCACATGACACCACTAGTGAAATAACACCACAACAAATAAATATCAAACCACTAAATATTACTTAGCAATAATCCACTACTAACATCTTGACTTCTCCCATGTCCTCAAGAACTAAACGAACTACTCACAAGACATCATATGGATCATGATCAAAGGTGAAATAATGGTAAATAATAATCTGAACATAAACCTTAATTCAATGGTTCCACTCAATAGCATCAACCACAAGAGTAATCAACACCGGGAAAGTTTCCCCTAAGAATTTGACAAGATTCAACTCAAGATGTTACAGCGGGATGGCGTGGTGATGGTGGAGATGAAGGTGCTGGTGATGGAGATGATGATGATGATGATCCCGATGAAGTCCGGTGTGATGGTGATGGCGATGGCGACGATCTCCCCTCTCTGGGAAGGAATTTCCCTGGCAGATTTCTGCCTGCCGGAGAGCTTTTCTCTCTCTAGTGTTTTCCGCCCCGCAGAGGCGGCGGTGTGTATCTCTGAACCCCCCTGACTTAGGTTTTCGAGGACGATGAAGTACGCGCAGGGGCGAGACCTGAAGTGGGCCAGGGTGGCCACACAGTAGGCCGACGCGGCCAGGGGCCAGGCCGCGCCCCCTCCGTGTGAGCCTACCCCTGGCTCCTCTCGCCTCCTCCTCCTGGCTTCCCGAGTCTTTTGGCAAAATATAATTTTCTGGTATTTTTCTGGAATTTTCCTGATCTTCCGAAATATGGTGTCTTGACGGTCCTTTTCCAGCAGAATCCTGACTCCGGCAGCAAATCCTCCAACGATCATCAAACATGTAAAAAACAGAGGAAACAACATAAGTATCATCTCTAAATATGAAATATATCAATGAATAACAGTAAATTATGATACAAAATAGTGATGCAAAATGGACGTATCATTCAACATCAACACAATGTCACAATCTTGATAGTAAGACGTGATAACGGCACCAAGCTCAGGAACTACACCCTAAATAAATTTCCTAGTGATGAGGGCATCAGACATCAATATTCCACTGCTTTTACCCATCAACAAAATTGTGTAGCCAAGAGGAAGAACCGAACTCTTATGGAAGCGGCAAGAACAATGTTGGCTAAGTTCAAGTCTCCATACAACATTTGGGCTGAAGCTATGAACACCTCATTCATGCTACCAACTGACCCTATCTTCCAAAGGGATCAAACAAGACTCCTTATAAAATTATTACCGGCCACAAGCCCAATATCAAGTACTTTCAGGTGTTTGGTTATTAGTTTTTCTTTCTGAAGAAAGGTGTTCGATTGTCTAAATTTGAGCGTAAAGCTTTAAAGGGTATCTTTGTTGGTTATGCCGCGGATTCTCACACTTGCATAATCTATAACAAGACCATCAGTCAAGTTATAGAGACCTGTAACATGAAATTTGATGAGGATCATGGCTCTCGTGTGGGGGCAAAGTGGCGTTTGTGGTTTGTGGTGTAGATGATGAAATTTCCTCCTCAATCCATAAGAAGAATGGGAATCGATTATTTTCCCCATTGAGGAACCCTTGTGGTGGAAGGAGAAGGACAATGCTCTACTCATTTGGATCCATCACCCACAGAACATCTGCATGCATCTAACCAAGGACAAGCTTCAAACCCTCACGTTGAAGATCTCCACCAGGGAACATCTTGTCTGGAGTATCCGACCCCTTAGGACCAGAGTCTCCACCCTATACCAAAGGCTCCAGCCATGGAGACGGTAGTCTCCTATGGTGATCAAGGCCAAGATCAAGATCTTCCTCAATTCAGTGGATATGGACCACATGATAATCAAGGCTCTCCAGTTGGTCAAGGCGAGCACCAGTTCTGTGATGATGATGATGATCAAGTAGCTTCTTAAGAATCCCCTAAAGAAGCTCAAGCTCGTCGTGATAAAAAGATCGCCGACATACTCCTCCGTAGAAGCATTTCATTGGAGAATGTCCTTGGGAGTTGGGAGTGTTCGGGCAAAGGTTTCTACAAGGAGACAACTAACCAATTTAGTTCACATTATGCTTTTCTCTCTTGTGTACAATCAAAAAAAGGTGTATGAAGCACTCGGGGATCCTGATTGGCTTCTTGCCATGCAGGAACAACTTAGCAACTTCGAGCGCAACAAAGTGTGGTCATTAGTACATAACTGGTTTAGTTTTCTTTAACGTGATCTTCTCATCATAAGTTGTGTTAAACATGTTACGTAACTATAATGTTTCATATAATCTCATCCATAGATTTTAGATCTAACTATTAAAATTAATTTAGCTGATGTGGATCAACATGGTAGCTCAATTAGACACCCATATATTGATTTTAGATCTAAATAATAATAAAAAGATGATGTGGATCAACGTGGTAGCTCTATTAGACACCCATATATTAATTTTAGTATACGCAGCTGCACCTAAGAGCCAAAACACTGCTCCGCCAATTCTAGATGATATTCATGTGCTAATCCTTTGTATTGAGTCTTATAGTAAATCACTAAATCATATTTTTTTTGAAAAAAAATCACTAAATCATATAGTCCGCCGGTGAGCCAAACCATTTATTTGGCTCAGTCTGTTGGCAAGTCCTCAGTTTTTCTAACACAGCCTCGCTGCTGACTGTCACTCTGTGTGTATTTGATAGCTAGAGGTCGGGACATTCTTCGTGATCGCCAACTTGCTAGAGGATATTTGCATGTGGTACATGCATGATGCATGTTCACCGTCACTTCGCACTGGTACATTTCGGCTAGACTTTTTTTTATGTGTGTGTGGGTGTGGTTGGACCTTAGCGATCATATTCGTTTTGCTTTCGAAACATTTTTGTGATTTTTGTCTCTGGTGTGTGTGTGTGTGTACATCGTGTTCTCTCCCTCTCTTCCTCAAACTTTCGATGGCGAAACCACAGGCTTTCGCATAATTGGTGTATGTGGCCGACCGGGGTCAACCATGCATGGCCTCGTGAATCCATCCGCTAACGGCCAAATTAGAAATATCGTGTCATGCGACGGCGGCACCCACCCACACCTGAAGAATTCACGTTTTGGTTCCAAGGCCCGTATGTGTGCACTCTCCAATTAACACATCGAAATATTCAAAAAAAAAATATTAACACATCGAATCTAGGGCAGCCGATCGACGTTGAGCTACCCGACAAGCTTCTCTGTACGTTGTCCATGGTCATGATACATCCAAATCACAAGATTATACGGCTATCTAGTAGGTAGTGACGTAGCCGAAAGGAGAGAGGAGACTAGCACGAAAGCCGAAAGACCAAGAGCTTTGTACCGATATGATCGTGCCAATCTTTTTCCACCGACGGATCCTTCAACCATGGCCGGCCGATGGAGAAGGAGACTAGCACGATCGTGAGGCCACACTGGTGGAAAAAAGGCATTCAATCCCGGTTTGTAAAGCCCATTAGTTTTGGTTGTAGCAACCGGGACTAATAAAGCGGAACTAAAGGCTGAAAGTCTTTAGTCTCGGTTGCTTACGAACCGGGACCAATGGGCCTCCACGTGGCCCGGGGCATGTGCTGTGGCTGCAGGACCTTTGGTCTCGGTTCGTAACACGGATCGGGACTAAAGATCCATTCGGAATAAAATTTGTATTTCTGTTTTGGAATTTCTTTATTTTCTTTATTTCTCTATTATCTAATCATATATATTCTCATATCAAATTAGATACTTATGGCTCTCACACCATATCTCATATCAAATTACAAGTACTTGTGGTCCTCACTTCTCAGTCGGTCACCCATCCTCACACTGCTCCACCCTTAGTACGCTTAACTTCTCCATTCCTTCCCTACTAGCTTCCAAGACTGCGCTCGCGACTTGTTGATAATGGTATGCTACCAATTCTATTAACCTATACACTTTGGTAATATATAATAGGGATTTCTATTTTCGTGCCCTCAGGTCGTTAGTTGTACTCAGTTTTCCCCAGCCGCTTAACTTTTCCTCAGTTTTCCCCTCGCTCTAGTTTGAAACCCCTCGCAGACGCTCGGACGGGAGGAATCTCGTTAAGTTGACCGTTGGTTGGTGCTGGCAAGTGGGGCCGCCGTTGGTGCCGGCAAGTGGGGCCGCCGTTGGTGCCCCGCAGTGGACACGCCTCCACTTATCCAGATCATCGTGGGACCCGCAACTTGTCCACGTTAGCGCGCCGGACCCACAGCTTACCCAGGTGCCCGTTGCAAAATGGGAGCCCGAGCCAGCCCCGCGCCCGTGCCCGTGCCCGTGCCCGTGCCCGTGCCATTGCTTCTCCCTTCTTTCCCCGCGCCCCATTGTTCTTCTTCTCCGGCAGCGGCAGCCCTTCCCCTGCAGGCGGGTGATGTCTAGTTTCTCTTCGACCTCCCGTTCTTCATGGCCGCAGTATGGACCCGTGCCTTTGACAAGATGCCCTGACTGCCCACGCCAAGAGCCTCTGAAGCGGTCGATCTGTAAGACGAACGACAACGGCAACCATGGACGTGAGTTCCTTGCATGAGAGAGCTTGCCATATAGAGAGGGGGATAAGGTTAGATCTCGCTCCAATTGCTCTGTTTTCTCTCGATTTTCTTGTTATTCCCTCGAATTTGGGATTTAGGGTTCACGTTGTTGTTTTCAGATCTTGGAGAAATGCAGGTATTTCGAGTGGATCGATGTGTACGTTTAGAGGCTTAAATTGCAGGAATCAATTGGCGGTATTGGGGAGCGCAATTTGGGAGGGGGGGGTACTTGCTGTAGAGAATGCGGTGGAGAGAGGGGCCGTCCCGATTATGCCTAATGCTCCCAATGCAGAACTGGTGGAAATGAAGGGAGAACTGAAGAAAATGAACAAGCAGTTAAAGCAGCTGATCGAGTTGAAGAAGCAAGCTAATCTGATGGCTGGTTGTTTTTTTTGTTATATAATTGCGATCGGATTCTTATCATTGCTCGTCAAGCGCTAGAAGTTGTTACAAGGGATCCCTTGTTACAAATCCATTATTCAGTTACATGTACTTGTAGTTGTTTTCAAAGTTAGTGTGTGCATTCACCGAAATTACCAAAAACTGTGTTAGGGAATATAGGAATGCTAAAGATAGTTGATAATTGTTAGAGGGGTGACATATATGTATGTCTCATGTTTATACCAAAATTATACCACTTTTGGGACGTTTCAAATAATCAAAACTATATCCCAAACTATATTCCCTAAAAGAAAAGGAATGCTAAAGAAAGTTGATAATTGTTAGAGGGGTGATAAATAATCCATTCACCGAAATCCCACAAATATGCCAAATATGTATGTCTCATGTTTCTACCAGAATTATACCATTTTTGGGCCGTTTCAAATTGCCAAAACTATATTCCCTAAAAGAAAAGGAATGCTAAAGAAAGTTGATAATTGTTAGAGGGGTGATAAATAATTCATTCACCGAAATGCCCCAAATATGCCAAACATGTATGTCTCATGTTTCTACCAAAATTATACCACTTTTGGGCCGTTTCAAATTACCAAAACTAAATTCCCTAAAAGAAAAGGAATGCTAAAGAGAGTTGATAATAGGGGTGATAAATATGTATATCTCTTGTTTACCACTTTTTAGTTTAACATTTTTAAATCGTGGAAAATAATGCATAAATAGACTCCATAAATAATCCATAAATGCACACGGATCGACTCCACCAACCGTTGATAATAGAGGGAAGGGATAGTTACGTGGTAAAATAATCCATAAATGCACACGGATCGACTCCACCAACCGTTGATCCACCGACAGAGAGAGAGGGGTGGCCACGAAGAGAGAGAGAGAGGGGTGGCCACGAAGAGACGGATAGGGGTATACTGCCCGTTAGATCAGTGGATCAACGGTTGGTGGAGTCGATCCGTGTGACAACCGCTCAACCAATCAGGATAAGTTTGGGTTTCTGTGAGCATTTGTGACAGTACTTGAGGGCAAAACTGAGTAGTACTAAGAAACCAAGGGCACGTAAATAGTAAATAGACTAAGGGATTCAAACAAAATAATTACAAAATGAAAAATGCGTGTTTTGTACAATATAATTCATATTGGGCTACATCAAATTATTTGCAATTCAAATATACATGAGTGTGACAATTATGGCCTCATTTAGATAAACTATGTTTTGGGGAAGATATTTTGCAAAGGGGTTTGAGTGGAAAACCATGCATCTTCATAGCTACTAGTAATTATGAGAAGTGGCAATTTGTGGTAAAACATGATTTATCTATGTTGGTTAAGGTGGCAGGTTGCGTAGGAAGACTCCATGAGTAGGTGCCACTATGTTTTATTTTTTTGGATTTTTTTGCGCATGAAATGACTCAATTAGCTATGTTAATCTCATTTGTTGACTCTCTGTTGACCAGCTACTTGAGGGTAGAACTGAGTATATTGCACTTGCCAGTCTAGTACTCGAGGGGAAAACTGAGTGCATATAAAATTTCTGAATAAGGCCCGAGGGTAGAACTGAGTACGCGTGTCGCGGTGCACGCTGCAGCCGTGCATAGCGGACGCGTGTTGCGGTACACCAAACACCACCTTCGTCTTTATAGAGCCCCTCTTTCTCTCTCTCGACGCTTGCCCACTCTCATTCTCACTGCAACCGCCTCTCCTGTCCCATCATCTTCTCCACTTCGCGTCGAAAAACCCCCTAAGAAAAAACCCCGGCGATGGAGAAGCATGAGATGCCCATTGCCGACGTAGCCGCCGGCGCATCGGCCGCCGGCGCATCGGCTACCGGCGCATCGGCCGCCGGCGCATCTTCCGCCGGCGCATCGGCCGCCGGCGCATCGGCCGCCGGCCCCGTCCAGGCCCCCGTCGCTGCTTCCGACGTAGGCGCCGGCGCATCAGCCGCCGGCGCAATGGCCGCCGCCCCCGTCCAGGCACCCGTCCAGGCCCCCGTCGATTGGGACCTGTACGAAGACCCGTACGAACCAGTGCCGTACGTCCCGCCGGCGAACCCCTACGACACCAGCATCGTCGACGACTACCCGGAGGTAACCCTTTGTTCCCTTGTTCTTATGCCATTTCAATCCTTTTGTGTTAGATCTAGCGTTATTAGGGTTCGTCTGTTCCTAGTTCAATCCTTTTATGATAGATCTAGCGTTATTAGGGTTCGTCTGTTCCTAGTTCAATCCTTTTATGATAGATCTAGCGTTATTAGGGTTAGTCTGTTCCTAGTTCAATCCTTTTATGATAGATCTAGCGTTATTATGATAGATCTAGCGTTATTAGTGTTTGTGATTTGCTTTTGTTTACGATTCGGTTAACTTATGTGAGTAATCAATCCCATCCCGTTAATTTGTGCCGATGATGATGAATATTTGGGCACAAATTGATTCAGGGTTTGGTCTGTGAACAATTGGTGTGTACAAATTTGTTGTGCATGATCTTTGGTTCACTGACCCAAATCCTGGATATAAGTGTGTCCAATGTAACTGAGGCTTCTTTTTTTCGTGCCCATATTATCATGCATGATCTTTTGTTCACTCTCTGTTCCATCATCGCTACAATTGACTCCGTGTTTTTCGATCTTTGGTGCTACGTGACAGGTGCAGAGCAGCGACGTCGACAGCGACGACGAGTCCTTCCACACCAAGACTCGTCACGTCCTCAGGAGGCTGCAGTCCGGCCATTACGATCGCCACTTTGCTCGAGGCGTTTACAGGTGCCCCTTCTGCAACAGGAGGCTCCGCGCCACCGACTTCAACTGCCTGGTGAACCATGCCGAATCCCTTGGCAGTGCCACCGGCGGCGCTAGAGTTGGAACGACCGTGAACGTGCATGCGTTCATGGCCAAACACAAAGCACTTGGGATTCACCTGCGCAGCCTCCAAGCTTAATCCCATGTAAAATGTAGCTTATGTTGGATCTAGGGATCGGTAGTACTGTTGGATCTGTCCTCAATATATATATATATATGCTATGTTGGCTGCTGTATGCAGCTTTTCCTATATTTTCTCGATTTATTATGCTGCTGTGAATTTATCCTCTACTAGCTTCTAGATTTGCTACTAGATTTGTTAACATATTGGGCAAAAAACGAGGGCCAAAAGGCAACAATCATTAAAGAAAGACAGAGATAGAAGCTTCTCTAGATTTGATACTAATTTGGTGAAAAGAGAGAGAACTGTTACAGAGAGAGGGGAAAAAGGCGCTCTGAAAAATGCCAATTTGGGCCGAGAGAGACAAAACCGAGCTCTCACGTACAACCAAACGCGGTCTCGTCCTATCCCACGCGGTCCCGTTCTACCAGCCCCACGTGACGTGGCCCCACACGACGCGGCCCCACACGTCAGCACGGAACGGTCAACTTAACGGGATTCCTCCCGTCCGAGCGTCTGCGAGGGGTTTCAAACTAGAGCGAGGGGAAAACTGAGGAAAAACTAAGCGGCTGAGGAAAACTGAGTACAACTAACGACCTGAGGGCACGAAAATAGAAATCCCTATATAATATTACTTTTTTAAATTCCAAATAAATTCACAAAATAAGCAACAATGATTAAGTATAATAAGCACCAATGAATTTCAAATAATCTTTATGCATAATTTAATTATTAATTTTTAATAATTAAAATATTTAAAAAAGCCAAAATACTTGAAAAATAAAAAATTCGAAAATTAATAGACTTTGTTAACCGAAACAATAAGGGAGTACATTTTCCAAACATTATACTCATCCAAGACTCACACAACCAAATCTACGATCATCCACCTAATAAACATTAAGGTTAAGACGATCAACATGGCTATTGTAGCCTTTTAGCTTCCAGTAGCTCCTAGCAATCTCAAAGCCTAGGCGAGCGTCTAAAGCGGCATATAACAATTGGTTGAAGCTCAATGGCACTTTTTCCCAACCAAATATTAGTTCATCTTCATCATGTTCTTCTTCTTCTTCTCCCTTCTTCTTGTACTTCTTCTTGTCCTTCTTCTTCTTGTCCTCCTTCTTGTCCCTCTTCTTGTTCTCAAGATGTGTCTCAATAGTAGCATTGGCCAAATCATAGAGACTCGGCGTTAGCTTGTTGGTGGGGTTTGGGACAATCTTTTGAAGATTGTACGCAGACGGAATAACAATTCCGTATGTCCTCAGCATGCGCAGATCATTGGCGATAGCCGCACCACAAAATTTGATGGTGGTGTTCTTCAAGAATTCCTTGAGAAGTTGCGGCATGCGATTGGCGTAACATATTTGGAAGATCAATATCTCGGACGCCACCGAGAGTTGAAGGACGGTGGCACGCTGAGGGACCGCGTGAGTGGTGAACTCACAGTCCAAGCCCACGCACTTGATCGATGCGGCGTCGAGGAACCGTCGCTTGACGGCGCGGATCCACTTCTCCACCCTTGATGCACGGAGAGTCTCCGTGATGGTGAAGTTCATCTCTTCAATGATGACGTAGTAGAGCCGATATCTTAGCAGAAATTGCTCCTCCATTGAGAGGGAGAGAGAGGGCGCCTGCGATGGTGATGCGTGTGAGATGTATGGGGAAGAAGAAGATTAGGATGAGAGAATATGGTGTGTGCTTAAGATAATCATATGAGTGCTATATATAGTAGAGATCAGGGAGATGAGAAGACGCCGACGGTGGTGTGAAGACGATCGAGTTCCAATGCGTCGCCGGCGGTTTCCGAGCGCGACGATATACGAAGCGTCGTCGTTAATGTCGATCTCTCTGAAGCGTCATCGTAACTGGCGCGGGAAGAGGGCGGTTCGTTTGAACCGGGACTAAAGGCCCAAAGGCATTAGTCCCGATTGGTGGCTGAAACCGGGACCGAAGAGCCCATTTGAACCGGGACTAATGCCCCCTGGCCAACATTTTCAAATGAACCGGGACTGATGGACCCTTTAGCCGCGGACCGAATACGTTGGGGACTAATGGGGGCGAATGGAAGCCCTTTTTTCTACTAGTGCCAGCATACGTATAGTAAGTAGTAACGTACATCAGTACTGTTATCATAGACGCATTACAACATATAACCACCACATAGGAGAAATATAGAGGGGCACCCGGTGCTACACACCCTGATATTTCAAAAATTTAGAAATACTATTTATGTATCTCAAAAAAATCTAAAAAAAAATCACGGGAACTCATGTCACCTTAACACTTACTCGTGTAAATTTTCAAGAAACAATACTATGGTATGTGATCTACACAAAAAAGAGAACATAAAACATTGTTACACTACGAATAGTGTACGTCCACTCCTCATACTAGGAACAATACGATTTGTCATTTTTGTATAGATCACATATTTTTATATTTTAGGTTCAAAATTGGCATGTTCATACCTAGACATACTATCTCCAACCATGATTTGTACCGAAATTTATTTTTAAATTTTAGTACCTTTTTCTAGGAATTCAGGTTGTAGGCGGCGCGGGACAGCCCGCTACGCCGCTGGCCCGCCCCGCGAAAGTGGCCCGCAAAGCGCCGCTGGGCCGCCTGCGTCAGTTCTAGCGGGGCGAAGCAGTTAGGCTGCGTTGACCGCCAGCGATCCCGCCTACCGCTAACCCTACCTCTCTCTCTCACGATGGGGAAAGCTCTCCCGGCGGCGCTCTTCCACCGGCCACCCCACCGCGCTTGATGCTCTTCCACTGGCCACCCCGCCGCGCCCAGCTGCCCGGGACTTCCCTGCTGCTCTTTCTTCAAGTTCCCGATGTTGGGGTCGACTACGGCACCGTCCCCATCTCCCCATCGGGATCGCCCTTCCGGGATCCAAGACGGTGATGTCGATACTCCGCCGCCTCCTTCACACGCTGAAGAGATTGTTGCTCCTTCGCGTCCCTCGCCAAGTGGAGCTGGCATTTCGTCTCCGTCAACTAACGCTCGGCCATCCCCTTTTCTCTCCTCCAAGAACAAAGGGCATGTGCCATATGAAGAAATAACTCAAGCTGCAGGCGACTCTTCGACCAAAGATTCTCTCCAAGGTGTGTGACCCAAGATCCTCTCCATCCTGATCCTTTCTTTGGTGCTAAATTGTAGTTGTTTCTGTATTTCGAATCTAGACTGGGTACTAGTCAAAGGCAATGTTGTTTTCCTGTCAGTTTACAGTACTGAGTGAAATTTCGGGTCTGTAAGTTTAATTTGATTGCCACAATACATGTCTAAGAAAAGTGGGAGTACTAATTTGAAATTGTGTACTGCTCCACATCATGTTTTTCCTGGCGTTCTGCATCAGACATAGGAGAATAATGCCAGGCGACAATAGTATAGTACTACAGTGGGATTACCAGTCTGCTCTTGTGAATTATTTGAATTATGTTTGCATGATTTGTATAACAGTATGATGTTCTTGTGCAGTCGGCATTTCTTCGCCGTCAACTTCGGCGAGGCCTGCATCCTCACGCCCTCTCCAGGCCCCTGTCCAGGCTGCTGCCGCTGCTCCTGTCTGTGTACCTCGTCCATCTCACGATGCTGAAGGTAACTCCTTTTTTGGATTTTGTCTTGTCAAACGATACTGTGAGAGTATGTGACAATTAGCCAGAGATTGCTTATTGTCGTCAGGTGGCAGTATGTGTGTTTAACAAAATGGTTTTGTCTGACAGTATGATGTTCTTGTGCAGCCGGTGTTTCTTCGCTGTCAAATTCCGCAAGGCCTGCATCCTCACGCCATGTCCTCTTCTCCAAGTCTCCAACTGAAGCCGGTGTTTCTTCGCCGTCAAAATCCGCGCAGCCTGCATCCTCTCTACGCCCTTTCTTCTCCTCCAAGAAAAATGATTTACCTGGGCAAGTCGCTGCTGCTACTAAAGGAAGACCTCAAGATCCTCTTCAAGGTACCTCTTGCATGCCCATTGCTATTTTGATATTACCAAGGTTGAGTACATGGAAGACTAATAGGCTGATATGTGTGCTTGTGCTATCAGGAGAAAAGAAACGACCACGGAAAGCACCGTCAAATAATAGGCTGAGATCACCGGTAGTGCCTGTAGTGCGATCAGTGCGATCACCAGGGGTTAATCTCATGTTATCTCAAACATCACCCAAGTCAATAGGTGTAAAACGAGCATCATCAACACCATCTCAGACTCCTAGTAAGTTCCCATTTCTATTCTTTCCTTTGACTGTAATATGTTCAGAGCTATGGATTGTGCAAATTATTCTACTCTTCTTACTCAAGTTTGATTATGCAAATGTCTTAGCATAAGTTGTTTGTTCTTGTCAAATTCTATAGGCCTGTCACGTAGAATAAAAAGAAGGAAACTAAAATCAGAAATTTGGAATGATTTTGATCCTGTGTATGATGGAAACAAACTGATTGAAGCAAGATGTAAACACTGTATGAGAGTTTATGTGGCTACCAGAGAAGCTGGCACTAGTCAATGCATTAGGCATTTGTTAGTTTGCGAGGAAAGAGCTAAGATAAATCATTTTCTCGACTCCGTGAAATCAGCAACATCACAATCTGATAAGAATATTTCAGAAAAATGGATTTATGACCCTGCTAGAGCACACTGGGAGCTAGTGAGAATGATTGTCCTTCATGAACTACCATTCAGAATAGTAGAATATGTTGGGTTTAGGCGATTTGTGTATAGTCTGAATCCCACATTTGAGATGGTCTGTAGGACAACAATAAGAGATGATTGCGTCAACATGTTCAAAGAACAAAAGATAAAGCTTCAAGGCTTTCTAGAGAGCTTAAAGTCCCGAGTCTCCTTAACTGCGGACATGTGGACTTCAAGTCAAATGGTACCTCCTACACATGTCAACCTACAGATGACGAATGGGATACGGCAGAATCAGTTTGCAATTTGCTAGAGGTTTTCCTTGATGCAACTATGGTGGTGTCCGGGACATTATATCCAACAGCCCACTTGTATTTCCATGAGCTTTGGAAAATCCAGCTAACATTGGAAAGAGAGGCTAGACATGGTGACATTGTCATTAAGTCTATGGTTGGAGCAATGAAGAAAAAGTTCATGAAATATTGGAAAATCTCGTACTTGACTATATGTCTTCCGGTCATACTCGACCCAAGGTACAAGTTCAAATTCTTGGAGTTGTGCTTGATTCTGGACTTGGAAGTGAGGCAGCGAAGTATCTTAGTGAAGTGCTGAAAACATTCAAGGCTCTGTTTGTTGAATATTCTTCACATGGTGATGACTCCACATTGGTGCTTGAATATTCTTATTTCTTTTCTCCCTTTCTATTTGTGATGATTCGTGGACATAGCAGCTAGCGACTGAACATAGCACAAAGCTGATGCGTGGAGTACTCTCCACAGTATCCATAGCAGCTAGCTGATTCGTGGAGTACTCTCCACAGTATCCCGCACTAGTTTGCACTTTGCAGGGTGCGCATGCGGGAGTTTGCAGTGGAGGCGGGCTGCCACACTTTCCCGCACTGATTCTAGCGGCGTGCGGCGGCGTCCCGTGCGGTCCCGCGACAGTGACTTCGTCCCGCGCATTCACATAGCAGGCACCCGCAACCCGCCTCGCTTGACAGCTGACTAGGAATCATGATTTATGAGGTTGTGCACGCGAGAGACAAACGTCCGCGTTACACCACATAGTCTCTTTTTTCCTCGTCGGTCGGCCACTCGGCCTCAATGATGAATTCGTATCGCCCCCACTTGTGCGCCGCTAATATCTCGGCCGCGATGCCAAGTGCGCCACTGCCTACAAAAGAAGGTGCGTTCGACAAGTGTTGTCAGCTTGCAGCTGCCGCTCCATATTGTTAGGGCTTCCCCGGGGCCCTAGCTAACTCGGCAACGGCACCGCAGCCATTCAAAATTCCCGACCCATTTCGCCGAGTTTTTGTGGTGTTTGCTCGTCGGAGCCGCGGTGGCCATGGATCAGGTGCTCAGGTCCAACGGCTCGGCCAAGTCGCTGTCGCGGTCCGAGGAGCTGCCCTTCTCCTTCCCTGGCGTGGGGAATGCCAGCTCGTCGGCGGCGAGCAAGACGCTGTCGAGCACCGCCAGCTGGCTGGCCAAGGGTTGGGACGAGGGGAGCTACGACTCGTGGAAGAACCAGGGTAGCGGCAAAGAGCCCCGTGTCAAGGACTGCAGCTTTAATAGCCGGCCGACGGTAGTAGAGGACGGCGGTGAGGACCCGCCCACGCGCCTGATCGGGAACTTCCTCCGGGAGCAGATTGCGTCCGGAGTGGAGCTGTCGCTCGACGTCGACCTGGTGACGGAGGAGGAGCTCGGGAGGCCGGCCTTACTTAGCTGCCGAGAACGGGAGGCGCGTGCCACTGCGCACCACCGCAGCCAGAGCTCATCATCTGACGACTCTGACTCCGATGACGGCCTCGAGGTGACACGCTCCACTCCCTCGGGAGCCGGAGCCGGAGGGGGGCCATTGTTGCGAGCCAAGAGTAAGACACGTTCACGGCTCATGGACCCGCCGCCTCACTCTCCTCGTGTCGTCGACGAGCAGCGCAAGTCTTCTGCCTTGCGGCCTCCAAAGTCCGGCCACCAAAACCCCTTTTCAGGGCGTATGGCCGGCAAGTCCGGCCAGTTTCCTTCGGATGAGGAGGACGACCCCTTCGTAGACCTAGACGATGACGACTACCACCATCACTTGAAGAAGCGCGGGAAGATGGGCACTCTCACCACCATATTGCAGTGGGTCAGCTTGGTGCTCATCATCGGGGTACTGCTGTGCACCCTCACGGTGAAGAGACTGGCCAAGAAGAAGCTCTGGGAGCTGCACCTCTGGAAGTGGGAGCTCCTCGTCTTCGTCCTCATCTGCGGTCATCTCGTCTCCGGGTGGGCCATCCGGATCGCCGTCTTCTGCGTGGAGCGCAACTTCGTGCTGCGGAAGCGCGCGCTCTACTTCGTGTACGGCGTCCGCGGCGCCGTGCAGAACGCCCTATGGCTCAGTCTGGCTCTTGCCTCCTGGCACTTCGTCTTCGTCCAAGGAGAGACCAGCACGGCGGTGCTGCCCCTTGTGACCAAGACACTGCTCTGCTTCCTCGTCGCCACTCTCGTCCGCCTGGTCAAGACACTGCTGCTCAAGGTGCTGGCATCCTCCTTCCATGTCTCCACCTACTTCGATCGGATTCAGGAGGCATTGTTCAACCAGCATGTCATCGAGGCACTCTCTGGGCCGGAGCTAGTCGGCGAGGACTATGTGCTTGCTGAGGTGCGTGAGCTCCAACGTGCAGGCGCAACAATCCCGAAAGAGCTCCGTGCCGGTTTGCCACCCAAGACCCTATCAGGGCAACGGAGCAATCGGGTGTCGGGTTTAATTTCCAAAGGGAAAGGAACGAAGCTACTGTCCGAGGAGAAGAAACAGCGTGAGATCGATGAAGGGATCACCATCGACAAGCTCCATAGGCTCAACCGGAAAAACGTCTCGCCGTGGAACATGAAGCGGCTGATGAAGATTGTTCGTTTCGGTACACTCACCACCATGGATGAGCAGATTCAGAAGCCAACAGGAGAGATTGGCGAGTCGGCGACACATATTCGCAGTGAATATCAGGCACAAGTCGCTGCCAAGAAGATCTTCAATAATGTAGCCAAGCCTGGATCCAAGTAAGCATTTCTACCGTAGGATTTATTACTGTACTAGCTTTCTTTTTTCTTGCAATGCTCTAGTTGAGAGTATAGGAACACCTTGTAGACTCATAACCTTTTTTTTTTTTAAAACTTTATAGACTCATAACCTTGGCCGTGAACTATATGTATCCTATAATGCAGGCACATCTACTTGGCAGACGTGATGCGATTCATGAAACAAGAGGAGGCCATCAAAGCTTTGCATCTCTTTGAAGGAGTACAAGAGCACTCTAGGGTCAGTAAGAGGTCTCTCAAGAACTGGGTGGTAACGATCTTGTCATTTAAGTTGCATCCACGATTATCATGCATTGACTTCTAGCTTCAAGGTATATAGGCATCCTAACGTCTGTGGCATGGTTTCTTCTGTAGGTCAACGCATTTAGAGAGCGCAAAGCGCTTGCCCTAACCCTCAACGATACAAAAACCGCAGTTAACAAGCTTAATCAGATGGGCAATGTTGTTTTTGTCCTCATAGTGTCTTCTTTATGGCTTCTTATTCTTGGAATAGCAACGACACAGTTCTTTGTCTTCATCGGTTCACAACTTCTTGTTGCGGCCTTTGTATTTGGAAATACTATGAAGACAATTTTTGAAGCTATTATATTCTTATTCGTGATGCATCCTTTCGATGTCGGTGACCGCTGTGAAATCGAAGAAGTGCAGGTAATGAATATCTTCTTCCTGCTCCTTGTCAACTGAATAGAATAGTACTACCATTGTATACTTTTTTTGCAGGGGATTCCCATGCTTACTTAATTTGATTGAAGTTGAATTTCAGGTTGTCGTAGAGGAAATGAATATCATGACAACAGTCTTTCTCCGTTATGATAACCTCAAGATCTATTATCCAAACAGTGTACTAGCCACCAAACCGATTTTCAACTTCTACAGGAGTCCTGATATGGGAGAAGGCGTTGACTTCTCTATTCATGTTGCCACACCTGTGGAAAAACTGACCCTCATGAAAGCAAGAATATTACGGTGTGTATTTGTGCTTCCATTATCTCAGTTTGTTGATTTTCACAATTGACTTAATTTTTAGAAATTCTCTAATTTCACTTGGTAGGCACGCATCTTGACTGTTGCGGGAGCATTTGCATTTGCAATTAAGTTCTAGTTTTGTTTTGTATCTTATCTTGCTACATCGATCACACTAACCAAATCTTACACTTGTGGTTCTAGTTACATAGACTCTAAGAAGGAACATTGGTATCCCGGTGCAATGGTTGTCCTCCGAGATGTTGATGACACCAACAAGCTAAAAGTGTCAATATGGCTCCGACACACGTTAAATTTTCAGGACATGGGGATGAGGTTTGTGAGGAGGGAACTCGTGCTCCAAGAGATGATCAAAGTCTTGAAGGACCTTGACATCGAGTACCGAATGCTGCCCCTTGACGTGAACATGCGGAACGCACCCCCTCTTCATTCCACAAGAATGCCAACCACTTGGAATTACTCATGAAGTAGCTCCAGCGCAGAAAACACCTTATGATATACCCACATATATAAATAACAATCACTTCCCTACTATCGAGCCTAGAGGCGAGACCTGCAAGAGCCTAGTAATGGCTACCAAGTAGCTAATAGGGACATAAAGCTCATCGTGTGCGGTCTGTAGCATGAATGTGGTAGTGCATTTGATGATAGCCATAAGCAAGTGCCCATTCAAAATGGTTAAGTTGTAATGCAAACAACCATAATGTTGGTATGATGTACTATAATTGCTTGTATGAATCTTCTATTCAACAGCTCCAACCATCAACTCTATGTGACGTATGCAATCCTCGGCCTCCGAGCAACATTGTTTCCCTCTTCACTACTAGAAACACGATGTTTGCTAAGTGTCTAGATCGTTGTTGGGTGCCTTTTATCAGGCACTCGACAAATGACCTCTTTGATGAGTGCCAAGTTGAATACACTCAAAAAAATAACAGAAAAACACTCTATCGAGATGGTAAAAATAGTCGGCAAACTTGGTGAATACGTGTTCCTCCCTATCATGGTTGATGAAAAGGAGACATTGATCGCATCCTCTTTGCCAAGTGTTATACTTGGTAAAGGTTTTAGATTTTTCTCCCATGTTTTCGTCACCTAATTTTTCATGACCAAGATCATGAAATGTGCCTATATTTGCATAAAGATGCATCATGTCATGCCAAGCACTATTGCCAAAAGGACATTCTAAAAAGTTGTTACAAAAAAGTTTTTCATGTTTGGCAGTATCAAAATGGGATTTTCGTGAAGAAAGTTCAAATAATATGGTAAAAATGCCACCTATGTCGTTTTCACAAAAAGTACACCATATTTTATACATTCTCAAATATTGTGATTTTTTGTTCTCTGTGTACTTTTGTACATTGAAATGAATGTCCTCGATTCCCCAAAAGTAATTCAAATTTGAGCTAGGCCTTAAAAATAAATTTCCACAATAGCAAAAAATATGGTTTAGGGGAAGCCAAGGATGCTAAAGTTCAATATAGACAGTTCTTTGAGTGCGAATCTAGATCATTTCCTTTCAAATACTTACGAATCCCAATTCATTTTAGGAATAAAAAAAAGAGAACTAATACCAATAGAAGATCGTTTTGAAGGGAACTTGAGTAGATAGATAAGGAAGTGAAAAGAAAAAAATAAAAAAAATAGGAATACCCAACGGAGACCAAAAAACATAAACATCTGGAAAAATCGCCAAAAACCTGTTGTTCATGGCGTGCACATAGCGAGCGATATATAGAGTTTACGCTGAAGCACCTATGTACACCGAGATAATCGTGGTGACGCATAGAGGGAGGTCCTGTACACCAGCCTCGTCACCCCTACCAGGTGTTGCACACCTAGGTGTGGTGCTTGGGCCAGCCTATTTACCTGATTTCTTTTTCTTTTTTTTTCTTTTTTTTGTTTCTCCTTTGTTATGTTTTAGAAATTTGAACTTTTTTAGAAACCTCAACATTTTCAAATTTGAATGTTTTCAGATTTTCGATTATTTTCAAAATCTGAACATTTTTACAAATTTGACCATTTCGAATCTGAATATTTTTCAAAAACAAAACATTATTTAAAAATGAACAATTTTAAATTTTGTATAATTTTCAGATTTGAACAATATTACTTTCGAATTGAATCTTTTTAAATTTTTAAAAGTTTGAAATTTGATTTTTTGCGTATCCCAACATTTTAAAATTGAACATTTTTCAAATCATAAACAAGTGAGAAGAAGATGATGAAGAAGAAAAAACAAAAAAAAACAAAAAAAAAACTATATGGACCTGCCCACACTCGTGCGGGGGTGAGCGGCGTGCGGTCCGCGTCGACCTAGTCTATTTTTAGGGGAGTCCGTGCCGACCAAGTCGGCATAAATAATTGCAAATTTTTGTGTGTACGAGATTAGAATAACTTCAAAATAACTGATATAATTTTTTATTTTTCCTGATCAGAAAAATATATGAAAAAGAAAGAAGGTAGAATTTTTTTGGGATTTATGGTTAAAGAAGAAAACAGGGGTTCTATTGAATTTCAAGTATTCAATTTCACCAATAAGATAGGGAGACTTGCTTCACATTTGGAACTAGATGATGCCCCGCACGTTGCAGCGAGATTTTTTTATTACAATTTTTATTTCATTTCGCAGATGATCCCTTCAGAAATAGTTAACCAACTAATAATTGAACTATTTATAATTATGATTGCTCTTACATAAACCAAATAGTTGTGATTTATTCAGAAAAATGGAAATCCATGAATTCTGCAAGGTTGAAACGATGAAACAGATATGTACATGCATGCCACCTATGAAATAAAGCTAGCACATATTTGTGGAAGAACAAATGGATGAGGTATATGAACGTAAATCCAAACAAACCTCAGATATTTCCAGTTGTAGGATGCTTACAGAATACAAAATGGAAAATAGATCATTACAGGTCGCTGCATTTCCATCCAATTAATTAGTATTCAAATTAAATTATTCCCAGTTACGTAGGTAAAATACCAATGGAGAGAGAAAAAGTAATAATCAGATGAAAGAAAATGATGTGGTGACTGACCATGTTGACTTGATCAACCAATTAGAGCTTTTATTTCCAAATATATCATATATTGCTTCTGCAAAAAGAAATCTGAGGTTGGGCACTTCAGGGAAAGACTCGATTTCATTGTCTAGTCGAGCTGAATTGAAGGGCACAGTCCGCCTCCCGCTAGAATTAACATATCATAGAAAGAAAAGGCAATCATGTAGCAATCTGAGAAAGATGTAAAGGTAATTAATAATACTGGCCTGTGAGAGTTGGAGCAGTCCAGTTTAGCCCTGTAGCTTCCATTAACAAACCAAGATAACCTGAGAGAAAATTCCAGCTGATCATCGCCTATCAATCAGAGTGAAACAACACCAATTTATGGCGCTGATCTAAATATGCTGAGGGGATATTTGGAATCTTCTGACGAAGTGTGATATCCATTGAGGCGACATATTGCCAATATGAACTGATGGCGGGCGTTTTTGTTAGAAACGGGTACCCGGTCTCTGCATCAGAGTGATGCATATGGCCATTTTATTAAAAAGTATCGTAATTCAGTGTACCATTACAAATTTAAGGGTCACACAAAGTGGCGACATAGATCAACCAACGGAAGAAAGAATACAAAAACACTCTAAGTATCTCGTATTCTATTAGTACGCCGTCAACCACCCTGGTTGAAGATAGCCCGAACGACCTCCATCAACCAAGTACATCCAGTATCCATATGTACACGTTGGTCTTCTGGAAGGAGATAAGACCACATGTGAATCCAGTGCGAAGTTTTGTTTATTACCTGCAAAAATTGATCACTTCCAGCATTATTAAAAATGACATCATTTCCAAATTGCACATATTAAAGCACAGACTCCCACACGGATCCGTTCCTTAATTTTCTTCTCAATTCCATTCAGTCACCGTCCAAATAAATTCTTAATGTTAGTAGGTGGAGGAATGTTGAAAGTAAAACCAATCACTTGCCAAACTAATTTAGCAAATGGACACCGAATGAATAGGTGCTTCACCGATTCCTCTTAATTACAAAAAGCACACTTTGTACACCCGGTCCAATTTCTCTTAACTATTAGCGTATATCAATACAGAACGACCTTAGAGATGTGTTCAGCAATACCGAATAATAAAACACCTACAAAATTAATCTAGGATAATGAATTACCTCAATCCATGATAGCATCGTCTTCCTCGATTACTTTCCTACACCGAGTGACGAGGTTCTAACCCGGCAATGCCCATGTTTAGGGCTTTCGATTCATGGAGAGAGCATGTGCGCTTGGCGGATTTGACGGCTTCAGACTGAAATAGGGGTACACACGAATTTACCCAGGTTCGGCCCCCCGGAGGATAAAGACCTACATCCTGTTTGTCTGATCTTGTATTGCTAGTATAATTGGAGCTGTTACAATGGTGCGCAGATGGGATCTAGCTATGGTCGAAAAAGAGATAGTGTGTGCTAGCCTATGCGTGAGATCTATGCAAGATCAGGTGTCTATGCGAGATTGCCCATGTTTAGGGGGCGCCCTTGGTGGCTTTATATATGCAGCCAGTTAGGGTTTACAAGTAGTCTTTGCCTTCTACTCCAAGTCGAAGTGCTGGGCCTTGCGGGCTTCATGTATCCTTCAAGCGGGCTTCTTTCTTGGTCGATAGCGGGTATGCTAAAGGTGAGGACCCGAGGGGTCGTTCCCTCGTCACCGAGAAAATATCTAGAGCCAATATGATTCATCAATAGCATCTTACAGCAGGAAGGAATGTGAGTTTTCATCCTCACCGCCGATATCTCTCTTCACAATCAGAGCAGACCACGAGGTAGAGATCCGAGAAACTCATCGAGGCAGATGTGTTGCCCCTCCAAATCACCATGCCGACGCTTCAGCCGGGGCACGTGGTTCCTGATTCGGTAAATCAAGAGGCTATGTGAGGGATGCCTTGCAGCGGAAGATGAGAAGATGATGGTCGTGGGGGCGCTAATGAATGAAGCTCGGTGGGTGCTTGAGAGCTGAAATGCGAGATGGGGAGGGGATTTAATGGCAAGTGAAGGAATCAGAGAAGACACACGGTCGTTTATTTCTGAGTTATCTTTTCACGAGAAGAAAAGGCGTTGATGGCTGCAGAGGTAGAAGAAGAAAGTAGTAACCGAAACTTGTGACTTTTTGTTCATGGAAAAACTTGACGTCAAACTCTGTCGGGGTGGCTACTTTTCTTAGGTGGATACTTGCATGTGGAGAAGTGGTGGGACCGCTTAGGTGGCATAGCTGCATATTTAGAGAATAGGTTAGTGGGGGTGAACTTCTTAGTGTTTTTTTTGAGGGTAGGACTACATAAATTAAACAATAACATCGTTTACATGAGTTTGTAACTCAATTGGTGAATCTAAAAACCACACATAGCGGCCCGCTGGCAAGGACGAAGCAAACATAGCCAATCTGTGAGCTTCTTCATTGAACTCCCTCCGTTCAAGACCAAAGGTAGTTCCTCCGCGCAAAGATGCCGTACTCCTAATCTCCAATAGGATACTGTTGTATTCTCCCATGTCTTCATCACGTAAACCCTGTACCACATTCAGACAATCAGTGGCGAGGTGCAGTGAGCCAACGCCAAGGTCATCCGCTAGTGCCAAACCTTCGCGACACGCCAGCGCTTCCAAGCTTCCTGGGCTGGTAACTCCATCGAAAACAACCGCTGACGCTCCTAAAAACACACCTTATTCAGAGCAACAAACAGCCCCAACAGCTCCTTTTGCCTTAGTCTTAGCAATCGCAGCGTCGGTATTGATCTTGGTTTTCCCTGCCGGTGGGCCAATCCACCTCACCGCACTCCGATTCGGATTCGGACTGTGTACCTTCTTCGGTTGCTTCGCCGGCCTACTCAGCTCCAGGTCCGACAGAAACCAATTTACAAAACCCATCGTAGCCATCGGGCTTTGGAAAATATCCTTGTGGACTGTCTTGCGCTTTGCATGCCAAATTGCCCACAGAGTCATGACCATACGGACTAAATCCTCCTCCTTCATCGTCTCGATCATCGAAAACAGCCACAGCTTTACAGTTGGTTACGATGAGAGCGCAGCATGGTCCGCTATATCCGGTTCAGACAGAGCCCACACACACCTAGCCAGGTTGCACTCAATCAAAGAATGCTTCCAGCTATCCTCATGGCCACAGATTGTGCACGCCGCTGTTTGGGCCATGTTTTTCCTCTGACGGATATCCCCGGTAGGTAGAGATAAGTGTGCCAGCCTCCATAGAAAAATTCTGATTTTTTATGGCACTTTAACTCCCCAAAGACGCTTCCAGGCTCGCTCATCCTCCTTCACCTGCGACGAACCCGGACGATCATCAAGCCATGCTTCTCGCTCTTGCTTGGTAGCTGCTAGAGCTCGATAGCAGGATCTAACCAAAAATATGCCCTTCTTCTCGAAGTGCCAGGCCCAGAAATCATTCTGGCGGCGATGACTCAAAGGGATGTTTTTTATTACTTCAACATCTCCAGGGAGAAAAAACTCCTCCAGCTTCTGTACATTTCACTCCGCCATAGCCTGGTTGATATAGTCACATACCAGTAGTGGTGGGTCTTCCTTCCGAGGTGCAACAGGCCGAAGCCTTGTATCTCGTGGAAGCCAGTTAGTATTCCACGCGTTTGTCGATCTTCCATCTCCAATGCGTTTGATCAGACCAATCTTCAAAGCGTTCCTGCCTTCCAGTATGGAGCGCCAAACTTGGGAGGGGTGATTGCCCACTTCCGCAGATAAGATATCTCCGTCTGGAAAATAGACCGCCTTCAATACCTGAGCACTCAGAGAGTCAGGTACTTGTAGGATGCGCCAAGCTTGTCTTGCTAACAGAGCAAGGTTAAAAAGCTCTATATCTCTGAACCCCAAACCACCCGCCGATTTGGGTTGAACCATAGTCTCCCATGAGACCCAACTAGTTCTTCTACGGCCTTCCTTACTACCCCACTAGAACTGGCGAATCAAAGAATTGATATGCTGACACAGCCCCCGCGGAAGCTTGAAGCATGACATCGAAAAGGTTGGGACAGCCCGCGCCACCGATTTGATCAAGATTTCTTTCCCTCCCACGGATAACAGCTGTTCCAACCACCCCAGAACCTTCTTCCACACCCGATCTCGAAGGTACTTGAACGCTAAACCCTTGGATTTCCCCACATCCGAAGGCATGCCAAGGTACTTCTCGTTGAGCGTTTCCCGCTTGACCTCCAAGACAGTCTTTATCTCCTGTCTTACTCCTGCTAGACAGCCCTTACTAAAGAAGATAGAGGACTTATCCATATTAATCCTTTGGCCAGAGGCACTACCGTACTTATTGAGCACCTCTCGCAACTCCAGAGCCCCCTCCTTACTTGCTTGGAAAAATAGCAGGCTATCATCGGCAAAAAGTAAGTGGTTTACCGCAGGAGTAGTAGCGGCCACTTGTAGACCATGAAGAGCTGATGATTGATCAAGGTTTTTTAAAAAGGCACGAAAGGCCCTCTGCTGCCAACAAAAACAAGTACGGGAAGATGGGATCTCCTTGTCTTATACCTCTCGAGGGACGAAATTCCTCCATAGGAGTTCCATTGAATAACACCGAGAAAGAAACTGTGGATACCAATCGCATGACCAAAGCAACCCACGTAGAGCTGAAGCCCAATTTCATCATAATCTCCTTGAGACAGCTCCATTCCACTTGGTCATATGCCTTTCGCATATCCAGCTTCAAAGCACAGCATCAATGTTTCTTTGACCTGTTTCTCTTCATAAAATGAAGACACTCGTAAGCTGTAATAATATTATCAGTGATGAGTCTACCTGGCACAAAAGCAGACTGCTCCTCTGATATAACTTCGGGTAACACCTTCTTCAGTCTATTTGCAGCGACTTTTGAAGCTATCTTGTAGAGGACATTACATAGGCTGATTGGGCGGAATTGCCCGAGCTCTTTCGGACTTGAAACCTTTGGAATCATTACTATAAAGGTTTTGTTTATAACTTCCGGACTCTCCTCCCCTGAAAGAATCCGTAGGACCGCTTTAGTAACCTCAGCTCCACACAGCTCCCAATTTCGCTGAAAGAAATGAGCAGGGAACCCATCAGGCCCTGGGGCCTTAGTTGGGTACATTTCGAACAGAGCATTCTTCACCTCCTCCACTGCAAAAGGTGCATCAAGCATCAAGTTCATATTTGCAGTTACCTTAACTGGAACTGTGTCTAACACCTCGCACATACCCTGCACTCCTTATGAGGAGTACAAGTCACTATAAAACTCAGTTTCCATACTACCAAGTACAGCTCCATCTGTGACCACCGTCCCATTGGAACTTACCAGTTCCGTGATACGGTTTTTCCTCCTCCGTTGGCTTGCTCTAAGGTGGAAAAAGCGTGTATTCTTATCCCCTGCCGCCAGTCATTGGACTCGCGATCTTTGTCGCCACATTACCTCCTCCTGTTCGAGCAGAGAATTGAGTTTTGCAACGATCTCCTGTTCCGTGCTGCTCGGATCGGAACGGTCAGGTGCCGTCCTCAAAGCCTCAAGCTCCCTTTGCAGAGATCGAATTTCTACCTGGACCGATCCCACCGAGTGGCATCCCCAGCGCGACAACCCAGCAGAGAGGTTTGATATTTTATGCTGTAGATCCTCCAGCGAATCGCTTCTTCCAACCGCCAGCCATGAATCTTTTAACTTATTTTCAAACTCTTCCGCTCCCTCCCATGCTACCTCATAGCGGAAAGGGCGTTTCGCCGATCCTCTTACCCGGACTGGCTCACGTCGGAGCAGAATGGGGAGATGATCCGACGTAGCAATCGATGCCAGATGCTGCACCTCTGCGCCTGGGAATCTCGCGCACCATGACGGCGAAGCTAATGCGCGGTCAAGTCTTGTGCGACAAAACGACCCACCCGTCACCTTCTTCTCAAAAGTCCAAGGTACTCCACGGTAGCCTAGATCACACAAACCACACACATCAATCATATCACGAAAACCAGCCATCTGGTTGTAACTCTGCTCATTAACTCCCTCATGCTCCTCACGGTGTAACACCTCATTGAAGTCACCGATGCAAAGCCACGAAAGGTCGTTAGATGACCGTATAAACTTGAACATATCCCACATCTTATGACGCTCGCTCACCTGCGCTTCACCATAAACCACGGTCAAGCGCCACTTTTCTTGCCCCTGTTCAGATACAATCACATCGAGATGGTACTGTGTAGGATTACTCCAGTAACGATAACAATCCGGCCCGCATGGACTCTGTTTGGGCCATTAACAATTGATGATCCCACGAGCTATAAATCTGAGAGCGGCAGTATCGGTCCTAGCATAGGAAGCCCAAAAACAGGTCCACTTGGAGCTGTACTTGTTATCTCCCTGAGATAATCCTAGCTTCTGAAATATGCCCTTCTTGACATTGCAAGCACGCAAACCATTCTAAATAGCAACTTATATCAGGGGCTATCCGAAAAAACCCTATCCCCAAAATCCCCAACTGCAACCCGCGAACCACTCGACGAAGGAGAATCAGCTAATCCTCCTCCACACTCCGACCATGGCGCGCGCCGCCGTCTCCACCGCGCCGCTCTCCCGCCTCCACTCCCAGACGCCTTCATTCCCTCAGCTCCCGAGCTCGCACGCTCATTCGCAGCTCCGCATTCACCAGCAGCGCAAGGCTTTGACCGTAGCCTCGGCTCTGCCCCAGGTCGCGGACCTCCCTGCGCTCTCCCTGCCCGCCGCTGCAGCCGCTGCCGCGGCGCTGGCTGCCGCGGTTTCACTATCTGACCCCGAGCGCCGTCGCAAGGCGCAGGCGGAGGCGGTGGGCGGCGGGGACAAGGAGGCGGTGCGCGCCTACTTCAACTCCACGGGCTTCGAGCGATGGCGCAAGATCTACGGCTCGGCCACGGACGACGTGAACCGCGTGCAGCTGGACATCCGCGAGGGCCACGCGCAGACGGTCGCGGCCACGCTCGCCATGCTGCGAGACGCCCCCGACGTGCCGCTGGCCGGCGCCACGGTGTGCGACGCCGGCTGCGGCACGGGTTCCCTCTCCATCCCGCTCGCATCCGCCGGCGCCTCAGTGCTCGCCTCAGACATCTCCGCCGCCATGGTGTCGGAGGCCCAGCGGCAGGCGCAGCTGGCCCAGGCGGCCGGGTCGCCGGACTTCCGCATGCCACGGTTCGAGGTGAGGGACCTGGAGAGCCTGGACGGCAGCTACGACATCGTGGTGTGCCTGGACGTGCTCATCCACTACCCGAGGGAGGAGGCGCAGAAGATGATCCGGCACCTGGCCTCGCTCGCTGAGAAGCGGCTGGTCATCAGCTTCGCGCCCAAGACGATCTACTTCGACCTGCTCAAGCGCGTCGGCGAGCTGTTCCCGGGCCCGTCCAAGGCCACGCGCGCCTACCTGCACTCCGAGAAGGACATCGAGGAGGCGCTCAGCGCCGCCGGGTGGCGCGTCAAGAACCGGGGATTCATCTCAACCCAGTTCTACTTCGCCAAGCTGTACGAGGCCGTGCCCGTCAGCGGCGGCTCATCGTAGCCAGCCAGCGCCCGCGTGCGTGCTCTGTTGTTGACTGCAAATGTGTTTATTCTCAGAATTTTGGCTCTAATTGGCAGAATTTTGCTATATCTTGTAGAGAATGTAGGTAATGCACTGTACTGTATGTATCTCTCGGTGGTTTAAGCACAATTTGTTGCTGTCATCGTGCTGCATCAAAGCTATGCACTGTGGCATCACAATATGAGAGACGAAAGAGGCGGTGTCTTTGGTTTCTGCAAGCACTGAAAAGTGAGAAGTGCAAATCCGGGAGGAATGACATGCATCAATCGGCATGAAATCGAACATTGCTCGTTGCCACTGCACTGGTTGCAGCTACAAACCTGCAAATGGAGCCGAGTGTGTGGTGCATTCGGACGCAAATGGAAAGAAACGTTCAGTCCAGTGTTCTGTTTATAGTCAACTGAGCAGTGCAGATAATGCAGGGCGGCACCAATATCCATCGATCCCCGATGTTCCCCACCGCACGTTGCGTGCTCCCCGCTCACGCGCGACCTTGCGCCGCCGCCCCCTCCCGTCGGCGCGCGCAGGGGCTCACTGCCGTCTCGGCCAGGCCACGCCGCGGAGGCGCGCGCCGGGATCGCCCATGGGACGACGACGGCAGCGGCGGCAGCGACGAGGACGCCATCGACGAGAGCTTCTTCGGGGACTCTGGAGACGAGGAAGTGGAGCCGGAGGAGGAAGAGCCGCCGTCCGTGGGGAGGCGGCGACCCGCGTCGCCGGAGTCCGCGGGGCAGCTGCGCGGGTCGGACGTGCTGCGGGCGCTGCAGCGGGCGGCCGCGGCGAAGATGGAAGCCAAGAAGAAGGCGAAGAGGAGCGCGGGCGCGCGGCCGGCGGCGCGGCGGCAGGAGAAGATAGGCGGCGGCGGCGGCGGCGCCAAGCCCGTGGAGGTGGTGGGGGAGGTGAGGCCGATAGAGATAAGGCGTGAGTGGGCGCCGAGGATCCAGGAGCTGGAGCTCAGGGTGCAGCAGCTCCTCGACAGGCAACACCAGTAGAAACTGCAACTGATAAATCCTTCGTCAAAATGTTCCATAATTGCTCAGTGATCAATCGATGCATTGTATTTGTCTGATCAGGGATTTTCTCATGAAAACTGACAGAGCCAACAGCCGGCTCGAGTAACTCAAATTGAAGCATTCTTTCACCTGAAACGTTTTCTTGTTGTTTTTCCAGATGTTTCACCTTCATCTGAATCCTGATTTATTTGTTGTGTTGCTAAAACATTCTGGTATTCCAGTTCAAAAATAAATAAATCTGGCATTCGCTGGTGTGTTTGTCCGACCCCGATTTATTTGTTGTGGGGCGGGTCTTGTAACTTGTTTGGCAGAGATTTGGTTTTAGTAGGAGTATGTAAAGTGAACCTGGGAATGGGGCATGAAACTGATGTGATGTTTTCTTTTGACAATCAATACCATATATATTTATAAAAGTAAATAGTATATGGTAGAGAATACTAAGATATTGAAATGCCAATAGAAATGGTAGCTGGAAGTTGGTCAAAATACACTTAATTAGTCGAGGCGTCCACCAGACGTGTAAACTAATCGCGCAACTAACTTCTAAACTAAAGCATGTGAGTTAATCGAAAATTCTGGAACAGAAAAAACTAGTAGGCTGCTGACCTCGAAGCACACTGTGGCAAGCACCGACACCTAAGATGGGCTGCCTCCGTTCTAAAATGTAGTACGTTTTAAAACATCTAAAAAGGAGCAGTATAATACTATAGTAGCTATCAACATAAGTAGAGAAAACTCTCCTTTTTAATGGGCATATAAGCACAAAGAGCTCGCTTTTTATTAAACATTAGCTGCCCAAGATTGTAAATCAATATCAGTAACCTAATGAAAAAGTTTTATCAATGTGCAATTTTAGAAAGGTATAATCAGTTTATGAATTATATATATAAATAAGCCTCCTACGCATCCCCAAATTGCCACAATAATTATGATAACTTTATTTCGGTTGAAACTAATAAGGTTGAGGTACGAGTCTTCATATCCTCATCTATAGATGTATGAAGGAGACCATCATTATGAAGAATAACATAGGGCGCAAAAATTTCTAATGACGGCTCCTTATATATGTGGAAAGAACAAATCTTAGGAAGGAATGCATACGAATATGCTGAGAGGAGGAAGTGAAAGAAAAGGAAGAGAATGAAGAGGCCGATCTCGCCGCACTAGAAAGCAAAATTGGTGTTGTGGGGCTACAAAGAATCTCCGAGTAATGAACAAACCATCGAGATTAGAGGATGATGACTATTTATAGGTCTCGAAAGGGAACTAACCATTGCAACAGCTTTACACCTAACAAGGGTATAGCCAATAGAGCCCGTTATCTTTGTACCCCTAAGGCCCGTTAAGATAGGTCCAGTCATAGGCATAGTCGAAATACGAGTTGATATCGTATGCGAACACTGTAATTTGTATTGAACCCGACCGGATCCTTGAGACCTGGCCACCTATATATAGGGGCCAGGAGAGGCCGGCCAGGGACAGATTGAGATTGAGCCAAGTGAATACCACGCTTATTCTCGATACACGCATAACCACGCCTCCGCCGGAGAGTGGAGAATTATCATGTCAGCAATTAATCATGGCACAGATGTACCTGCAAATTCACGGAGAGAAGTTTTAATGGGATATCAGTATGCCCTACATCAGCACAAAAAGAAGCTGCGAGCAGAAAAAAGCGAGCTTTGGAAAATTCAGGAGAGCAACAGCGCATCAAGCAGATCATATTGGAACGAATACAGTGAGACATCGGATTCCAGCAAAGAAAGACATCACGAACCAAAGCATAGCAGGAGAAAAATAGCACGAGGAAGGGAAGAAAAACGCGCAAGAAGTATCAGCGCGTGCTACTCGGTGATGACGCCAGAAAAGACCTGTGGCGTGTAGTTGACGTGGGAGCAGTAAGTCCTTGTGCGTGGTGATGACCAGCCCGTTGGGAACCCCAAGAGGAAGGTATGATGAGTGTAGCGGCAAGTTTTCCCTCAGTTAAGAAACCAAGGTTTATCGAACAGGAGAGGAGAGACGGTGACGACTGAAGGTGTTTGTGGAACCTGCACACACACAAACAAATACTTTGTTCCCAACTTGCGATGAGGTTGTCAATCTCACCGGTTTGCTTGAAACAAAGGTTATGAGCGTATCGAGTGGAAAACAGTAGAGTATGCTAGTAAAGTAAACAGTACGAGAAAAGTAAACAGGTGATTGCAATATGATATAAATAGGACCGGGGTCCACAGTTCACTAGTGGTGTCTCTCCATAGATAAAATAACACATGCTGGGTAAACAAATTACAGTTGGGCAATTGATAGAATAAAGATAACGTGATATGTCAAGAAGATCACTATGAGATTTACTCTGGGCATTACAACAAAATACATAGACCGCCATCCAACTGCATCTATGACTAATAATCCACTCCCGGGGATATCAATCCGAACACCCTAGAAGTATTAAGTTGCGAACAACAGATAATTGCATTAAGCAAAGTGTGTAATGTAAACAAAGCATATGCCCTTGAGCATATGAATGTTGTTTTCTCCCTAGTAGCAACAGCACATCTACCACCTTAGAGGTTTCTGTCACTCCCCCAGGTGAAATAGAGACATGAACCCACTATCGAGCATAAATACCCCCTCTTGGAGTCACTAGCAACTACTTGGCCAAGATAGCTACTAACAACGGAGAGCATGCAAGATCATAAACAACATAGAGATAACAAAAGATATAATTCAGTACAACAACTTAATCATAAACACCAATATTCATCGGATCCCAACAAACCAAACATGTAGAATTACATAACGGTGATCTCAATCATGTAAGGCAGCTCATGAGATCTAAACATGAAGCACATGGTGGAGAAGACAACCATCTAGCTACTGCTATGGACCCATAGTCCAAGGTAGACTACTCACTCATCGCTCCGGAGGCAAGCATGGCGATGAAGAAGACCTCCGGTGGCGATTCCCCTCTCCGGCAGGGTGCCGGGAAGAGCTTCTGGACCCTCCCGATCTTCGGGTCGACGGCGGCGGCGTATCGCGATGTGTTCTGGAAATCTGATCGGGCACTTAGGTTTTTCCCGTCGGGGGGTATTTATAGGCGAAGGGGCGTCGTCAGAAGAGGGGCCAGGTGGCCTCACAAGGCGGTAGCGCGGGCCAGGGGCTGGCCGCGCCACCCCTGTGTGTGGGCCCCTGGTCCCTCACCTCCTACTCTCCTTCGGATCTCTGGAAGCTTCCGGGTAAAATAAGACTTCAGGAACTTGTTTCGTCCAATTCCGAGAATATTTCATGTGTATCACTTCTGAAACACAAAAACAGCAGAAAACAGGAAACTGGCACTGTGGCACTTCGTTAATAGGTTAGTTCCGGAAAATGCATAAAAATGCCACTAAGTGTAACGAAACAATAGGCAAATGGTGTAAAAACAAGCATGGAGCATCAAAAATTATAGATACGTTTGAGACGTATCAAGCATCCCCAAGCTTAACTCCTGCTCGTCCTCGAGTAGGTAAGTGATAACAAAAGAATAATTTTTGAGGTGACATGCACCTACACAATCTTGATCATAAATATAAGCATTGGTGAGCTGGGATCAATAGAACTTAAAACATGGGCATGAAGATATAATCATGACAATAAGAACTTAGCAACCATGTTGTAAACATGCAAATGAACACAAACAAAAGATCATGAAAATGAAACAATGAAAGTCAAACGTGTGTTCAAATCATAAGGAAAACATACAAAAGGTTTTCAGCTTGTCCTTCAAAGAGAGCAAAACATAAATGCATAGGACACCTCAAAGTTTAAGAGGGCGACTAGATACAAATAATTTAAGAACAAGTGAAACCAACAATATGAATCAATCAATGAACTTTGGGACAATGCATATCACACTAAGAATGACAACTATGCTCTCTTAATGGTGCATAAAGAAAGAAGGTGGTGACTCAACATAAAAGTAAAAGAAAGGCCCTTCGCAGAGGGAAGCAGTGATTGCAAGTTTTATAACCTTCAAAAATTATGGTACTTACCGGCTTTGAGCTCTCATTGCCCCCATCATAAGCATCTTGAATGGTTAAAGTTAATGCGAGAACAATTATGATGCATATGCTTGACAAATCATAAGTTGAAAACCTCGTGCCCCGTGAATACGAGTACCCAAACCTCATGCTACTTTACTTAGAGTCCCAAGCAAGGCTCTTGTCATTGTAAGTATATGCATATCATTAAGAACCGCCAATGGGGTACCTCCGTGCCCGATGACATGGAACAAGCCCACACCAAAATGACAGGGCAAGCAGACAATGAACACCTCGACATCTCTTTTATTTGCTATATTGTTTAGCTTTTTATTGTGAGATGCGTCGTCGAATGTTCACCATGGGTATGCTGCAAATTTCCACCATGAATTATGCATGGCTTAGATTGGCGGCCCGGCGTTTCCCTAACACATATACAAACTCCATGATCCCCACAAGATTCCTATTTCATTTCACACCGCGGGCATCCATAAACAAAAGATCACGATATCAACTCAAATAAGAAGTGCAATGTTGAAAGCTTGCCCCATGACAGCATGGATGGGCTAGAATCCAACTTACAACTTGCAAGCATAACAACTCAACATAAGAGACCACAATGTCAAATTTTTAAGAACGAGAAAAAGTAAAGTGTGCCTTCCGGTTCGTGAGAGCTTTACTAACCGAGTTTCGCATAACACTGGTAAGAGTTTAATTTGAAGAGAAAATAAAATCAAGTCAAATTTACTTGGAATAGCAAATTGCTAGTAGGTATGTATGGTGGACACAATGGAAAACTTTGGCTTTTAGGAGTTGGATGCACGAGTAGAGCTCATACTCAGTACAAGGCGAGGGCTAGCAAAAGACTGGGAGCGACCAACTAAGAGAGCAATAATGGCCATAATCATGCAAAGCGACAAAGCGACATTAAAAGAAGCATAAGATGGCATCAAAAGTCAAAAACTAAATGATCATGAAGGCTATTGGCGACTTTGTAAGAGTCTAACATGTGTGAGCATGCGCCAAGTCACCCCAAATAAAGCATCAAGGAGAAAACCAAAATAATGCTTCCATACAATAAAAACAACGCATGATTTTTTCAAAGGCTCATTAAGCAATCTCAGTTATTTGAGACAAGTCATGCTACAGCAAAACCACTAAGCATACTATCAAAAAGACATCAAGCATGACATGAAAAAGCCTAAGCCGCAGTCTACACAAGCTCCTTCTTGTACCACTATTTTGCACAAAGCTTTTTCTCTTTTCCAACACCATTTGAAATTTTTAAAGACACCTCTTTTGATGAAAACCAATAAAGATCAGAGGCAAAAATACACCTTGATGAAAAGATATGACAAGATCTGAACGCAAATCAAGGCGAAAACGAAAACCAAAAGCAGTAGCAGAAAAAGTAGAACACTCGATTTTTAATAAGAGTGAAAACTAGAGCGTTCTTTGCAAATGAAAACGAGTACATATCCTCCAAAGGAAATTTGTTGGGGTCCAACCATTTATTGCAGCAAACAAACAAACTAAGAAAACTAAAACAAGTGACGCTCCAAGAAAAACACATAGTGCATGAAGCAATAAAAATATAGTGTTTTGAAAGGTGACCTGATTTTTGCCGATGAAGAAGGGGTGCCTCGGGGGCATCCCCAAGCTTTGACGCTTGTACTTCTTGGATATTTCTTGGGGTGATGCATGGGCATCCCCAAGCTTGAGCTTTTGTCCATTCTTCAACTCATCTCATCATTCTCCAATCCCTACACTTGAAAACTTCCTTCATACAAAACTAAACACAATTCTATTAGCAACATTAGTGCAAGCATAACATATAATCAATCCTCTATTTGCTTCAGGTTTCAACTCAAAACCACCACATATATAGCATATACTACTGTAGCAACCTCCCCAAAAGTTCCATGATCAAAAGAACTCAAAAGAAAGCGATAAAGTGGCAAACACAAATATTGGCTGAAATCTGTCAAAACTGAACAGCTGACAAAGGTCGAATTTTTGAGGGATTTTATGTTGCTCAAATCAAAAAGTGTTCAACTAAGAAAAGTTTGGATATAACCTGGGGCATATGCACAAGAAATCGCAGGTCCAAAAGATAAACAGAGAATTTTCACGAATTTTTACGGTGCAGCACCGAAAACAGTTTCAGGACAGCAACATCCCCAAATCTTTACCTCACTCAAATTAGAGGCTTCTCTTGGCACAAAAACGAAATAAACAAGATAAGGAGCGGTCATTACAGTAGTAATGACTTCCAACACTCAAATAAAAGAAAAAGTACTGAAAGAAAACATTGGGTTATCTCCCAAGAGTGCTTTTCTTTAACGCCTTTGAGCTAGGCGCAGAAAATTGCGAATCAAGTAATATCAAGAGATGAAGCATTAAGATCAACAGCAGAGATCTTTTCAACAATGAAGGAAAATGTGTTCAACTAAGTTTTTGAAACTCCTTTACGATCACGCTTTGGCACACTACTTTCATCGAAAAGATTTTCAGGACAAATCCAACTGGAATTCTTTTCCCAAGCATCATGAATTCCTAAAGTTCATAAGGTATTGGTACTTTAAAATCATCGGGCGTACCAACCTTAACAGGCGAGCCAAGCTTATTAAACTTCTTAAAAACTTTCCTAGCCTCAATCGCAACATCTCTAAATTCTGTGCGCAAGGTTTCTAAGATAAAAGCTTTCTTTTCGGAATCCTCAATTTCATGAAGCTTAAGGAACATGTATTGCATAGAAGAATTAAGACTAGCAAACCTAGATTCTAACATGTGAACTAAATGAGCATAAGCAACTTCATAACTAGGAGCTAACTCAACCAAAGACTTTTCCTCAACTTCCTTATGCATACTAATGTGATTAAAGAACTCCTCAATGTTACTTTTGCCAATAATCGAACCACTACCTACTGAGAGGTCCTCCAGAACAAACTTAGGGATCAACATGATAAACTAAAGTAAAGTAAAAACAACTACCAAGGATTCTATTTTTTTTTGGGTTTTTGATATAAAAACGATGCAGGTAAAAATAAATAAAGTAAAGCAAAACAAATAACAAAGTAAAGAATGTGTGTGCGAAGAACTCCCCGCGCAGAAGTCTTCTCTTCCTCCCCGGCAACAGCGCCAGAAAAGAGGCTGCTACTTGGTGATGACGCCAGAAAAGAGTTGTGGCGTGTAGTTGACGTGGGAGCAGTAAGTCCTTGTGCGTGGTGATGACCAGCCCGTTGGGAACCCCAAGAGGAAGGTATGATGAGTGTAGCGGCAAGTTTTCCCTCAGTTAAGAAACCAAGGTTTATCGAACAGGAGAGGAGAGACGGTGACGACTGAAGGTGTTTGTGGAACCTGCACACACACAAACAAATACTTTGTTCCCAACTTGCGATGAGGTTGTCAATCTCACCGGTTTGCTTGAAACAAAGGTTATGAGCGTATCGAGTGGAAAACAGTAGAGTATGCTAGTAAAGTAAACAGTACGAGAAAAGTAAACAGGTGATTGCAATATGATATAAATAGGACCGGGGTCCACAGTTCACTAGTGGTGTCTCTCCATAGATAAAATAACACATGCTGGGTAAACAAATTACAGTTGGGCAATTGATAGAATAAAGATAACGTGATATGTCAAGAAGATCACTATGAGATTTACTCTGGGCATTACAACAAAATACATAGACCGCCATCCAACTGCATCTATGACTAATAATCCACTCCTGGGGATATCAATCCGAACACCCTAGAAGTATTAAGTTGCGAACAACAGATAATTGCATTAAGCAAAGTGTGTAATGTAAACAAAGCATATGCCCTTGAGCATATGAATGTTGTTTTCTCCCTAGTAGCAACAGCACATCTACCACCTTAGAGGTTTCTGTCACTCCCCCAGGTGAAATAGAGACATGAACCCACTATCGAGCATAAATACCCCCTCTTGGAGTCACTAGCAACTACTTGGCCAAGATAGCTACTAACAACGGAGAGCATGCAAGATCATAAACAACATAGAGATAACAAAAGATATAATTCAGTACAGCAACTTAATCATAAACACCAATATTCATCGGATCCCAACAAACCAAACATGTAGAATTACATAACGGTGATCTCAATCATGTAAGGCAGCTCATGAGATCTAAACATGAAGCACATGGTGGAGAAGACAACCATCTAGCTACTGCTATGGACCCATAGTCCAAGGTAGACTACTCACTCATCGCTCCGGAGGCAAGCATGGCGATGAAGAAGACCTCCGGTGGCGATTCCCCTCTCCGGCAGGGTGCCGGGAAGAGCTTCTGGACCCTCCCGATCTTCGGGTCGACGGCGGCGGCGTATCGCGATGTGTTCTGGAAATCTGATCGGGCACTTAGGTTTTTCCCGTCGGGGGATATTTATAGGCGAAGGGGCGTCGTCAGAAGAGGGGCCAGGTGGCCTCACAAGGCGGTGGCGCGGG
Source organism: Dactylis glomerata (assembly GCA_007115705.1). Classification (NCBI taxonomy): domain Eukaryota; kingdom Viridiplantae; phylum Streptophyta; class Magnoliopsida; order Poales; family Poaceae; genus Dactylis; species Dactylis glomerata. Next base: position 2,442,476 of record QXEO01000171.1, read on the forward strand.
CCAGGGGCTGGCCGCGCCACCCCTGTGTGTGGGCCCCTGGTCCCTCACCTCCTACTCTCCTTCGGATCTCTGGAAGCTTCCGGGTAAAATAAGACTTCAGGAACTTGTTTCGTCCAATTCCGAGAATATTTCCTGTGTATCACTTCTGAAACACAAAAACAGCAAAAAACAGGAAACTGGCACTGTGGCACTTCGTTAATAGGTTAGTTCCGGAAAATGCATAAAAATGCCACTAAGTGTAACGAAACAATAGGCAAATGGTGTAAAAACAAGCATGGAGCATCAAAAATTATAGATACGTTTGAGACGTATCAGCGCGCCATTATAAGACGAAGAGGAAAACTTCATACAGGAAACACCAGAAGCAGCCCTAGTGGCAGCACAAGCATATCTATTAACCACGCACCAGAAGCAGCCCTAGTGGCAGCACAAGCATATCTATTAACCACGCAGCGGGAACCCGGAGATCCACGGGAGCACATGCATCAAGCAGCCATAAAAAGTCTTGGGTTAGTGGAAGATAAGTTAAGGCAGCACTCTTCAGAAAAGAAGTCAATATATTACAAGGATCAGGGAAAGAAAAGCCGAAAGTACCAACCCTCGCAAAGCTAAGTAAGCGACTCATCAGGCGACGAAAACCACAAGGCACGAACGGAGGATGCAAGGAATATTATAGCACAAACCAAGGTGAACAAAGCACGCTATGCATGGAATGAAGAAAACTACGAGGACGGCCAAAAGGAGATGGGTGTGTTATGCTTTACCCGAACGAGTCCCCGGTCCCTGACATCAGAGTCTCCAGCCTTAGGCCGAAGTCTTTGGGTTAGACCAGAGTCTTTGGTCTAGACTCTCCCGCCCACTTTAGTAGTAATGTACATTGGAATGTTGATATAGTGCCCCACTGGTGTGTTATTGCCTCAACACCAGCAACGCAGGCCCAGTCTCCCCTTCCTCTAAGGAATACCTCAAAGTTTGTCAACCACTAGAAGAGTTAGGTCTTTCAATTCCTTCTTCAATTTTTGATTTAGATCCTTCGTCTACCACTGGAATTTTGAAATAACCCGAACATTTCTCGTTGCTTTTTTCATATCTTGAAAGATTGGAGGCCTTATCATATGCTTTATCCACACCTGCCTATGTCTCTATTTCAGAGGCTAGTAAGCCAGACTGTACTCGTGGCCAAAGTAATATTCTAGTTGTATACACCCATTTCACTACTTGATGTCCGCCATTGAGAAACTTCACTAACGTTCCCACACAACAAAAGAAAAAGAAGAGGTAGAATAGATCGAAGATAGAAGGTCTAAAGAAAGAACAGGAGGGTTCCAGATCATGGAAATGTCGTCCCTTCCTCAAGCAAACAACGCGAGACTTAGTTAACGAAACAGGAACTCCATCCCTTGACACTAATTTCTGATACAGAAGTAGAATAAAAAAATGCGGGAAAAATGCACATTCAAAATTGAGAAAATGTTGCGTAACTGCCCTTGCCTCAAGGTCCAGAAACTAGTCGTGCAAAGCGTAGGTGGAGGAGGGAGACTAGAGACCTGGGTCCAGAGAGTTTATCTCTAGGCCAGAGTCTCTGGTCCTTTTCAACACCTTGCAAAGGCAAGAGCACCTAGGAAGAGGGCCAGAGTCTCCGGTCCCTTCCATTACCTTGCAAAGGCATGCAAGCCAGGAAGATGACCAGAGTCTCTGGACCGGTCCAAACTGGAGTCTCCGGTCCCTTCTAGTACCTTGCAAAGGCAAGGAAGGCAGGAAGATGACCGGAGTCTCTAGACCGGTCGAGACTGGAGACTCCGGTCCCTTCGAGTACCTTGCAAAGTCAAGGAAGCCAGGAAGCGGCCAAAGTGTCAGGGCTAGTCCTGGCCAGAGTCTCGGATGAGGCACATTGGAGCCTCCGGTCTGAGACTCCCAAAGTACTCCAAGTAAAGGTGTTGCACATAGACTTGCTTCGTCTCAATTCTCTCCAGCAATAATAAAGTGTGATGGCTAGTGATGCGGGCAGGATGACCACCCAGTTGGGAGCACCACGAGGAAGGTATGATGAGCACAGTAGCAAGTTTTCCCTCAGTAAGAAACCGAGATTTGTCGATCTAGTAGGAAAAAACTAAACTTAAGAAGGTGATGCTTGCTAGCTTAGTGACACTCCAGCAAGGGCGCTGTTTACGATTCTTGTTGGTGCGTCTTCAACTAGTAGCAACGCGGAACCTGCACACAACACAACCAAGTACTTTGCTCCTAACTTACGATGAGGTTGTCAATCTCACCGGTTTGCTGTAAACAAATGTATGAGCGTATCGAGTGGAAAAATAGTAGTAGTATGCGAGAAAGTAAACAGTGCGACTAATAGTAAAACGGTGTAACAATATAAAGGAAATTGGACCGGGGTCCACAGTTCACTAGTGGTGTCTCTCCATAAAATAAATAACAACATGCTGGGTAAACAAATTATAGTTGGGCAATTGATAGAATAAAGATAACGTGCATATGTCGCGATGATCACTATGAGATTTACTCTGGGCATTACAACAAGATACATAGACCGCCATCCAACTGCATCTATGACTAATAATCCACTCGCGGGAAATCATCCGAGGACCCCTTGAGTATTAAGTTGCGAACAACAGATAACTGCATTAAGCAAAGTGTGTACTGTAAACAAAACTAATATCCTTGGACACAAGAATGTTGTTTTCTCCCTAGTGGCAACAACACATCTACAACCTTAGAGGTTTCTGTCACTCCTCCAGATTAAATAGAGGCATGAACCCAACTATCGAGCATAAATGCCTCCTCTTGGAGTCACTAGTATCTACTTGGACAAGATAGCTACTAGCAACGGAGAGCATGCAAGATCATAAACAACATAGAGATAACATAAGATATATGATTCAGCACATCAACTCAACATAACACCAATATTCATCGGATCCCAACAAACACAACATGTGGAATTACACAAAGATGATCTCGATCATGTAAGACAGCTCACGAGATCTAAACATGAAGCACATGGTGGAGAAGACAACCATCTAGCTACTGCTATGGACCCATAGTCCAAGGTAGATTACTCACTCATCGCGCCGGAGGCAAGCATGGCGATGAAGAAGACCTGCGGTGGTGATTCCCCTCTCCGGCAGGGTGCCGGGAAGAGCTTCTGGACCCTCCCAATCTCGGGTCGATGACGACAGCCGATCGCGATGTGTTTCCAGAAAATTGATTGGGTCTTTAGGTTTTTCCCGTCAGGGGGTCTTTATAGGCGAAGGGGCAGCGTCAGAGGTGGGCCTAGTGGCCCTCACCACAGGGCGGCGCAGCCAGGGACTGGGCCGCGCCCCCTGGTGGTGAGGCCGCCTAGTGGCCCCCCTCCGTCTCCTCTCCAGACTTCTGGAAGCTTCGGTAAATTTCTGGACGTTCGGCTTTTGTTTCGTCCAATTCCGAGAATATTTCCTGTGTAACTTTTCTAAAACACAAAAACAGCAGAAAATAGGGAACTGGCACTGTGGCATCTTGTTAATAGGTTAGCTCCAGAAAATGCATAAAAATGCCACGAAGTGTAACGAAACACTAAGCAAATGGTGTAAGAACAAGCATGGAGCATCAAAAATTATAGATACGTTTGAGACGTATCAGCATCCCCAAGCTTAACTCCTTCTCGTCCTCGAGTAGGTAAGTGATAACAAAAGAAATAATTTTTGAGGTGACATGCACCAACACAATCTTGATCATCTAAGTAAGCATTGAGTGCTAGGATCAAAGAACTTAAAACATGGGTATGAAAGACATAATCTTGATAGAAGAAACTTAGCGACCATGTTATAACATGAAAAAGAACACAAACGAAAGATCATGAAAATGAAACAATGAAAGTCAAACGTGTGTTCAAATCATATGAAAAAACATAGCAAATGATTTTCAGGTTGTCCTTCATGAGAGAGCAAAACATAAATGCATAGGACACCTTCAAGTTTAAGAGGGCGACTAGATACAAATAATTTAAGAACAAGTGAAACCAAAATCATGAATCAATCAATGATAAACTTTGGGACTATGCACATTAAACTCAGAATGACAACTATGCTCTCTTAGACGGTGTATAAAGGTAGAAGGTGGTGACTCAACATAAAAGTAAAAGAAAGGCCCTTCGCAGAGGGAAGCAATGATTAAACATGTGCTAGAGCTTTTCATTTGTAAAACAGAGAGATAAAAATTGGGTTTTGAGAGGTGATTGTCTTTGTCAACGACTGGCAATGGGGTTCTTACTATCTTCCATACAAAAATGAAGCAAGTTTTTGAGAGAGATTGACACTTTTGTGCTCTTTTATAAAGCTTGGCACTCCTCCCCACCTTTTTTCCTTTCTCAAACCATGGCTAACCGATTTCATCGGGTGCCCACCAACATTCTCATACCATGGAGGAGTGCCTTTTTTGAATAAACAATATGGAAGATAGCAAATCCGACCACTACGTCTCCATGAGCTGAAAATAGTGTCACAAAACGAGAAGTATTTTGAAGGTTTTTTGAAAGGTAACACATGAAAATTTACTTGGAATGGCTTACAAATACCATGCATAGGAATTTATAGTGGACACATTGGAACAACTTGGTTTTTAAGAGTTGGATGCACGAGTAGAGCTCATACTCAGTATAAAATGAGGGCTAGCAAAAGACTGGGAGACACCAACTAAGAGAGCAATAACGGCCATAATCATGCATAGCGACAAAACATCATTAAGTGAAGAATAAAATGGCATCCGAAGTCAAAAACTAAATGATCATTGAGGCTTATGGCGACTTTGTATGAGTCAAACCTGTGTAAGCATGCGCCAAGTAAACCCAAATAAAGCACCAAATTAATGCTTCTAGATAATAAAAACAACGCATGATTTTTTCAAAGGCTCATTAAGCAATCTCAGTCATTTGAGACAAGTCATGCTACAGCAAAAATCACTAAGCATACTATCAAAATGACATCAAGCACGACATGCAAAAGTCTAAGCCGCAGTCTAAACAAGCTCCTTTTTGTACCACTTTTTTGTATGAAACTTTTTCTCTTTTCCAACACCATTCGAACCTTTTTGAAACAACTCTTTTGATGAAAACCAACATGTACTAGAGGTCAAAATACACCTTGATGTAAAGATATAACAAGATCTGAACAAAAATCAAGGCGAAAAACGAAAGCTAAACGCAGTTCTAGAAAAAGAGAACACTCGTTGAACGATAAGAGTGAAAAATGGAGTGTTCTTGGCAAATGAAAAACAAGGAAACTTCTCCAAAAGAAATTTGTTGGGGTACAACCATTTATTGCAGCAAACAAAACTAAACAAAAATGAAAACTATAGACAAGACGCTCCAAAAAAACGCATAGTGCATGAAGCAATAAAAATATAGTGTGTTGAAAGGTGACCTGATTTTTGCCGATGAAGAAGGGGTGCCTCGGGGGCATCCCCAAGCTTTGACGCTTGTACCTCTTGAATATTTTTTGGGGTGTGTGGGCATCCCCAAGCTTGAGCCTTTGTCCATTCTTCAACTCATCTCAGCATTCTCCAATCCCTACACTTGAAAACTTCCTTCATACAAAACTAAACACAATTCTATTAGCAACATTAGTGTAAGCATAATAATGAATCAACCCCCTTTTGCTTCAGATTTCAGCTCAAAACCACCATATATAAAGCATATACTACTGTAGCAACTTCCCCAAAAGTTCCGTGATCAAAAGAACTAAAAAAGAAAGCGATAAAGAGGTAAACACAAATAGTGGCAGAAATCTATCAAAACAGAACAGCTGAAAAGGTCGATTTTTTCGAGGGTTTTCTGTTGCTCAAATCAAAAAGTGTATAACTAATGAAAGTTTGGATATAACCTGGGGCATATGCACAAGAAATCGCAGGTCAAAAAGATATTCTGAGAATTTTCACGAATTTTGACGGTGCAGTGCCGAAATCTGTTTGAGGACAGCAACATCCCCAAATCTTACCTCACTCAAATTAGAGGTTTCTCTTGGCACAAAAATGAAATAAAAAGGAGCGGTTATTACAATAGTAATAACTTCCAAGACTCAAATAATAGAAAAAGAACTGAAAGGAAAACAATGGGTTATCTCCCAAGAATGCTTTTCTTTAACGCCTTTGAGCTAGGCGCAGAAAGTGCAAATCAAGTATTTTTGAAAGAAGCATTAAGATCAATTGTTTCCTCAAGATCACCACTTACCACACTAGGCACTTTAGAGGTTCCCGAAGATGATTCAACCTGCAAGTCACTCTTAGTTGAACTAAAAGTCTTACCAATCTTAAAAACATGTTGAGGTTTAGGCACAGACACCTTGGGAACATACATAATTTTTTGCTCTTTTCCAACAAAAGCTTTCTCCTTCTTAAATTTAAGAGGAGAGAAAATTGAACTTAAAATTTTCATGGATTCCTCTAGTTTCCCAATCCTAAAGTTTTGACTATCAAGAGTAGTGCTAGCTTCTAAAATGGTGATTCTCTTACCGATACTTTCTATCGCTTCATTAACTCGGCTAGCGTTATCAAGGATATTTGGCAAACTTTTTTCTAAAGAGCCTAGTTTTTCTATAACTTCCTCCAAAGTAATCTCAGTTTTAACAACATGAATAGGTGGTACTCCCACTAAACTTTCTATTAAAGTGCATGCTTCAAGAGCGGGAGTACCCAGAAAATTACCTCCTGCAAGAGTATCAAGAACGTACCTATTCCAACTAAATATACCAACATAAAAATTTCTAAGGATGATCATGGTAGAATGCTTCTTCGTACACCTATGATGAGAATTGATAATATGGTACCAAGCATCTTTCATGCTCTCTCCCCCTTGTTGCTTAAAAGTATGAACTTCAACTTCAAGATTACTTATTCTAACAAAACTAAAAGCAAGTAAATAAAAGCAACTATAAAGGAAACTAATTTTTTTTGTTTTTTTAATAAAACGATGCAAGCAAAAATAAAGTAAAGCAAAACTAAAACAAAGTAAAGGATGTGCGTGCGAAACTCCCCTTGCAGAAGTCTTCTTTTTCCCCGGCAACGGCGCCAGAAAATTAGCTTGATGCGGGCAGGATGACCACCCAGTTGGGAATCCTAAGAGGAAGGTATGATGAGCACAGTAGCAAGTTTTCCCTCAGTAAGAAACCGAGGTTTATCGATCCAGTAGGAAAAAGCTAAACTTAAGAAGGTGATGTGATGTCTACGCACTTCTATTCTTGTAGACACTTGTTGGGCCTCCAAGTGCAGAGGTTTGTAGAACATCATCAAGCTTCCCTTAAGTGGATCACCCAAGGTTTATCGAACTCAGGGAGGTTAGAGGTCAAAGCTATCCCTCTCAAGCAACCCTGCAATTACGATACAGAAAGTCTCTTGTGTCCCCAACACACCCAATACACTTGTCAGATGTATAGGTGCACTAGTTCGGCGAAGAGATAGTGAAATACAAGCGGTATAGATGATTATAAGTAGTAACTGTGGTATGAAATAAATATCGCTGCGAGCAAACAAGTAACAAAATAGCAAGTAAACGGTGTGCAATGCTTGGAAACAAGGCCTAGGGATCATACTTTCACTAGTGGACACACTCCCAACAATATAACATGATTGAACAAATAAACAACTTCTCTCCAATATGGTACTCTGAATTACTCTCCTATTGAAAAACACTAATCATTGTGTAGTGGCTACAGAAGCACCCCTTAAAGTTCATCAAGTACTTGACAAACACCACTCATAGAGACATCCAAATCAGATCACAGTTCAAGATAGAAATCATTGCAACTTAGACCAAGTACTAACACGGTGCACACACTGTCAACATTACACCATGAAAGGAGGAATAGATCACTCAATACTATCATAGTAATAATTACTCTCATAATCCACAAGAGATCACGATCATAGCCTAAACCAAGTACCACCACGATGCACGCACTGCCACCGTTACACCATGGCAGGAGGAATAGATTACTTTAATAACATCACTAGAGTACACTATAATAATTAAGCATAGGAGTAGCATAATATCTGAATAATAACATCTACTTGTTCAACATGATACAAAGCTCACGATCACATAAAGATCACATCATGGGAAAGAGAGGTGAACCACATAGCTACCGGTAGAGCCCTCAGCCCCGGGGGTGAACTACTCCCTCCTCATCATAGGAGACAGCAAGGTTGATGGAGATGGCGGTGAGGTCGATGGAGACGGTGGAGACGGCGATGGAGATCGATGGAGATGGCTCCGGGGGGCACTTCCCCATCCCGGCAGGGTGCCGGAACAGAGACTTTTGTCCCCCGAAATTCGTCGGTGGCGGCGGCGAAACTACGGAACTCTTTCTGGAAAATTACCGACTCTTTTAGGGTTTTCTGTCCCGAGGCTTTATATAGGCGAAGGGGCGTCGCGAGAGGGCAGCCAGGGGCTCCTCACACATGGGTGGCGCGGCCAGGGCCTGGGCCGCGCCACCCTAGTGTGAGGGCAGGCCCTGGCCCCTCTCCGGCTCTCCTTCGGATGTCTGGATGCTCCCGGGTAAAATAAGACTTCAGGAACTTGTTTCGTCCAATTCCGAGAATATGTCCTGTGTATCACTTCTGAAACACAAAAACAGCAGAAAACAGGGAACTGGCACTGTGGCATCTTGTTAACAGGTTAGTTCCGGAAAATGCATAAAAATGCCACGAAGTGTAACGAAACATCGGGTAAATGGTGTAAAAACAAGCATGGAGCATCAAAAATTATAGATACGTTTGAGACGTATCAAGCATCCCCAAGCTTAACTCCTGCTCGTCCTCGAGTAGGTAAGTGATAACAAAAGAATAATTTTTGAGGTGACATGCACCTACACAATCTTGATCATATATGTAAGCATTGTGAGCTGGGATCATAAGAACTTAAAACATGGGCATGAAAGATATAATCTTGACAATAAGAACTTAGCAACCATGTTGTAAACATGCAAATGAACACAAACAAAAGATCATGAAAATGAAACAATGAAAGTCAAACGTGTGTTCAAATCATAAGGAAAAACATACAAATGGTTTTCAGCTTGTCCTTCAAAGAGAGCAAAACATAAATGCATAGGGCACCTTCAAGTTTAAGAGGGCGACTAGATACAAATAATTTAAGAACAAGTGAAACCATAGTCATGAATCAATCAATGATAAACTTTGGGACAATGCACATTATACTCAGAATGACAACTATGCTCTCTTAATGGTGCATAAAGATAGAAGGTGGTGACTCAACATGAAAGTAAAAGAAAGGCCCTTCGCGGAGGGAAGCAGTGATTAAACATGTGCTAGAGCTTTTCATTTGTAAAACAGAGATAAAACTTGGGTTTTGAGAGGTGGTTGCTTTTGTCAACGACTGGTAATGGGGTTCTTACTATCTTCCATACAAAAATGAAGCAAGTTTTTGAGAGAGAGATTGGCAGTTTTGTGCTCTTTTATAAAGCTTGGCACTCCTCCCCACCCTTTGTCCTTTCACAAACCATGGCTAACCGATTCCATCGGGTGCCCACCAACATTCACATTCCATGGAGGAGTGCCTTTTTTTTTTGGAATAAGCAATATGGAAGATAGCAAATCCGACCACTACGTCCCCATGAGCTGAAAACAGTGTCACAAAACGAGAAGTGTTTTGAAGGTTTTTGAAAGGTAGCACATGAAAATTTACTTTGAATGGCTTGAAAATACCATGCATAGGAATTTATAGTGGACACAATGGCAAACTTGGTTTTTGGGAGTTGGATGCACGAGTAGAGCTCATACTCAGTACAAGGCGAGGGCTAGCAAAAGACTGGGAGCGACCAACTAAGAGAACAATAATGGCCATAATCATGCAAAGCGACAAAGCGACATTAAAAGAAGCATAAGATGGCATCAAAAGTCAAAAACTAAATGATCATAGAGGCTATTGGTGACTTTGTAAGAGTCTAACATGTGTGAGCATGCGCCAAGTCAACCCAAATAAAGCATCAAGGAGAAAACCAAAATAATGCTTCCAAATAATTAAAACAACGCATGATTTTTCAAAGGCTCATTAAGCAATCTCAGTTATTTGAGACAAGTCATGCTACAACAAAACCACTAAGCATACTATCAAAAAGACATCAAGCATGACATGCAAAAGCCTAGGCCGCAGTCTACACAAGCTCCTTTTTGTACCACTTTTTTGCATAAAGCTTTTTCTCTTTTCCAACACCATTCAAACCTTTTATAAACACCTCTTTTGATGAAAACCAATAAAGATCAGAGGCAAAAATACACCTTGATAAAAAGATATGACAAGGTCTAAACGCAAATCAAGGTGAAAATGAAAACCAAAAGCAGTAGCAGAAAAAGAAGAACACTCGATGAACGATAAGAGTGAAAAACAGAGTGTTCTTGGCAAATGAAAAACGGAGTTCATCTCCCTCCAAAACAACATGATGTGATCAAACCATTTATTGCAGCAAACTAAACTAAACTAATACTGAAAACTAAAATAACTGACGCTCCAAGAAAAACACATAGTGCATGAAGCAATAAAAATATAGTTCTTTGAAAGGTGACTTGATTTTTGCCGATGAAGAAGGGGTGCCTCGGGGGCATCCCCAAGCTTTGACGCTTGTACTTCTTGGATATTTCTTGGGGTGATGCGTGGGCATCCCCAAGCTTGAGCTTTTGTCCATTCTTCAACTCATCTCATCATTCTCCAATCCCTACACTTGAAAACTTCCTTCATACAAAACTAAACACAATTCTATTAGCAACATTAGTGTAGCATAACATATAATCAACCTCTTTTTGCTTCAGGTTTCAACCCAAAACCACCACATATTAAGCATATACTACTGTAGCAACTTCCCCAAAAGTTCCGTGATTAAAAGAACTAAAAAAGAAAGCGATAAAGCGGCAAACACAAATAGTGGCAGAAATCTGTCAAAACAGAACAGCTGACAAAGGTCGAATTTTTGAGGGGTTTTATGTTGCTCAAATCAAAAAGTGTTCAACTAATGAAAGTTTGGATATAACCTGGGGCATATGCAGAAGAAATCTCAGGTCCAAAAGATATACAGAGAATTTTCACGAATTTTTACGGTGCAGCACCGAAAACTGTTTCAGGACAGCAACATCCCCAAATCTTTACCTCACTCGAATTAGAGGCTTCTCTTGGCACAAAAACGAAATAAAAAGGATAAGGAGAGGTCATTACAGTAATAATAACTTCCAAGACTCAAATAACAGAAAAAGTACTAAAAATAAACAATGGGTTATCTCCCAAGAGTGCTTTTCTTTAACGCCTTTGAGCTAGGCGCAGTAATTTGCAAAGATGCTCACGTAGGCGCCATATAAGAGCTTGAGGCAAAGACGCCATATAGGAACTTAAAGCAATAGTGAGCATAAAAAACCAAATGTGAAGGACATTTAAATCTAAACCACTTCCTATGCATAGGAATCTTGTAAGAAAATAAATCAACGAGGCACATAGTAGCAAGCATGGATAGATAAAACAAGTGCCACTTCAAGATTTGTAACATAAAGAGGGGAAACTTAATATTGTTGAGATCCATAAAACCATGTTTCCCTCTCTCATAGTAACTTTCAGTAGCATCATGAATAGAACTAACAATATAACTATCACATAAAGCATCCCTATCATGAGCCACATGCATAAAAGGATTAATACTCCCTACATGAACAATAGTAGTAGGAGCAGATTCAACAGAATAATTATTCTCATCACCATAATCATCAAAAACTGGAGGCATATTGTAATCATAACTAATTTTCTCCTCAAAAGTAGGTGAACTGAAAATATTATACCCATCATCACAAGCTAGAGAACTACTATGTCGCAAAGCATACTCATCAAACATATCATCATAAGAAGGAACATGGATAGCACTAATGGTACAACAATTATTAACCTTAGAATTGGTACCAAAAAGATTTTCAATATCAAAAGTAGAGTGCTTTTCCCAATCATGATCACTAACATAGGTAACAGGCATAGGAACATCATCCCAATCAGAATTATCATAATCTATAGCAGGATCATAACGCTTAGGGGAAGATACCGTGTCCTCTCGCCTCTTTCTCCTCTTCTTCTTCTTACTCTTCTTACTTTCTCCTTTAGGAGGGAGAGACTTGAAGGGCATCTTCTCCACATATTCTGGCTTGCTGACAGAAACAACAGAAGAAACTTTGGAGGATTCCTCCTCTCTATTAATAAGATCAAAACATCTATTAGTCCTATCATAGCTTGCCAAAACATCATGTTTAATAAGATCTTGTAAGTAAGTATTTGCAAGGCAATCTTTAGCACAATAGAGATGACAACCACGAAGGGTGCTATGAAGATCAACATCATTCATGTCTACCAAAGCAATCTTTCTAGATATCTCTTCACAATTCAAAAACAAAGTAAGCTCATCATACTGATTGAAAGTAATCTTATCATCACAATACAAATCTGCGGTACTCGTTCGATTAATTGGGCATTGAAAATTAAAGTGCCCCTTTTCACCGCAAAATTCACAAAGAAAAGGATAAAGCTCACAAACCCATTCACCAAGCACATCTAGATCCTTGAGCCACATGCTGGTTTCTTCATTTGCGTGGGTGATGCAATAATCCTCCTTATTGTAACTCTGTTCACAAGGTCTATGTACTCCACAAAAATTAACATGCTTATAAGAAATAGTACTTTTAGAAGTTTGAGCATGTTTATTGCAATCATCAACAACAATATCACTTTCTATGCAAGTATCCTTAAAAGGTTCATGATACACATCCCCATTTCCTTTAGGAACATTTATATGGGAAGCAAAGGCTTTAAAGCAATCAACCATAATTTGAGGATCAAGACCATACTTAGCACTAAGCTCTTGAAAATTAGCAGTTTCAGCGAAAGACTTAATGCAATCAAACTCGTAATTCATACCTGATCCTTTACCTTTGTCGCTATCCCAACCTTCAATATTGTTTTGAATTGTCTCAAGCAGACCCCACTTGGTGTCAACATCCTTGCTTGTGAAAGACCCATCAAAGCATGCATCTAGATAGTCCTTGTAATGTCCCGAAAGCCTTGCATAAAAATTATTAATAATAATATTACGGGGAAGATCATGAATAGGACATTTATGCATTAGTAACTTCAGTCTTCCCCACGCTTGGGCAATGCTTTCTCCCTCATGAGGCCAAAAGTTATATATCCGATTACGATCTTTATGAATTTCGCTTGGAGGATAAAACTTGGAATAAAAGAGAGACACAATTTCCTCCCATGCAATAGATGGACCATCTTCAAGCAGCCGATACCATTCCTCAGCTCTGCCTTTCAGTGACAAAGAGAATAGCTTCTTCTTAACTTGGTTCATTGAAATACCTGCACACTGGAACAACTCGCATAATTCATGTATAAAAAGCAAATGATCACTAGGATGGACAGTTCCATCTCCTAAATAGCAGTTATTCTTAATATGATCAACAATTTCCATAGGTATTTTAAAAGGATGAGGAGCACAAGTATCATTAGAAGCATCACATATGGGAGATAAAATATCATCAGAGCAAACTTTCTCCACTAAAGCTGGGGGACTAAAAATATCATACTTAACAAAACCAGCTTCCCCAAGCTCAGACTTTTCTATAGCATTAACATTAACGGTATTCAAAGCATTCATACTAACAAAACTATTAGCATGCGAATTAAGCTCCAAAGGTTTTTCAATTTTCTCTTCAAACACTTCATATCTAAACTCAGGAAAAAGACTAAAGAACTCATTGTTTTCCATTAAGCCTAACTAGTGAAAATAAAAAAAATAAAAAAAAAGATGTAATTGCAGAATCTAAAGGAAATAACTTCGAGCACTCACACAGGAGGATGCGAGTACCTTTTACCTTACCTCCCCGGCAACGGCGCCAGAAAAGAGCTTGATGTCTACGCACTTCTATTCTTGTAGACACTTGTTGGGCCTCCAAGTGCAGAGGTTTGTAGAACAGCAGCAAGTTTCCCTTAAGTGGATCACCCAAGGTTTATCGAACTCAGGGAGGTTAGAGGTCAAAGCTATCCCTCTCAAGCAACCCTGCAATTATGATACAGAAAGTCTCTTGTGTCCCCAACACACCCAATACACTTGTCAGATGTATAGGTGCACTAGTTCGGCGAAGAGATAGTGAAATACAAGCGGTATAGATGATTATAAGTAGTAACTGTGGTATGAAATAAATATCGCTGCAAGCAAACAAGTAACAAAATAGCAAGTAAACGGTGTGCAATGCTTGGAAACAAGGCCTAGGGATCATACTTTCACTAGTGGACACACTCCCAACAATATAACATGATTGAACAAATAAACAACTTCTCTCCAATATGGTACTCTGAATTACTCTCCTATTGAATAACACTAATCATTGTGTAGTGGCTACAGAAGCACCCCTTAAAGTTCATCAAGTACTTGACAAACACCACTCATAGAGACATCCAAATCAGATCACAATTCAAGATTGAAATCATTGCAACTTAGACCAAGTACTAACACGGTGCACACACTGTCAACATTACACCATGAAAGGAGGAATAGATCACTCAATACTATCATAGTAATAATTACTCTCATAATCCACAAGAGATCATGATCATAGCCTAAACCAAGTACCACCACGATGCACGCACTGCCACCGTTACACCATGGCAGGAGGAATAGATTACTTTAATAACATCACTAGAGTACACTATAATAATTAAGCATAGGAGTAGCATAATATCTGAATAATAACATCTACTTGTTCAACATGATACAAAGCTCACGATCACATAAAGATCACATCATGGGAAAGAGAGGTGAACCACATAGCTACCGGTAGAGCCCTCAGCCCCGGGGGTGAACTACTCCCTCCTCATCATAGGAGACAGCAAGGTTGATGGAGATGGCAGTGAGGTCGATGGAGACGGCAGAGACGGCGATGGAGATCGATGGAGATGGCTCTGGGGGCACTTCCCCGTCCCGGCAGGGTGCCGGAACAGAGACTTCTGTCCCCCGAAATTCGTCGGTGGCAGCGGCGGAACTACGGAACTCTTTCTGGAAAATTGCCGAATCTTTTAGGGTTTTCCGTTCCGAGGCTTTATATAGGAAAAGGGGCGTTGCGAGAGGGCAGCCAGGGGCTCCTCACACATGGGTGGCGCAGCCAGGGCCTGGGCCGCGCCACCCTAGTGTGAGGGCAGGCCCTGGCCCCTCTCCGGCTCTCCTTCGGATGTCTGGATGCTCCCGGGTAAAATAAGACTTCAGGAACTTGTTTCGTCCAATTCCAAGAATATTTCCTGTGTATCACTTCTGAAACACAAAAACAACAGAAAACAGGGAACTGGCACTGTGGCATCTTGTTAACAGGTTAGTTCCGGAAAATGCATAAAAATGCCATGAAGTGTAACGAAACATCGGGTAAATGGTGTAAAAACAAGCATGGAGCATCAAAAATTATAGATACGTTTGAGACGTATCATGATGCTTGCTAGCTTAGTGACACTCCAGCAAGGGCGACGTTTACGATTCTTGTTGGTGCGTCTTCAACTAGTAGCAACGCGGAACCTGCACACAACACAACCAAGTACTTTGCTTCCAACTTACGATGAGGTTGTCAATCTCACCGGTTTGCTGTAAACAAAGGTATGAGCGTATCGAGTGGAAAAATAGTAGTAGTATGCGAGAAAGTAAACAGTACGAGTAATAGTAAAACGGTGTAACAATATAAAGGAAATTGGACCGGAGTCCACAGTTCACTAGTGGTGTCTCTCCATAAAATAAATAACAACATGCTGGGTAAACAAATTACAGTTGGGCAATTGATAGAATAAAGATAACGTACATATGTCGCGAGGATCACTATGAGATTTACTGTGGGCATTACAACAAGATACATAGACCGCCATCCAACTGCATCTATGACTAATAATCCACTCGCGGGGAATCATCCGAGGACCCCTTGAGTATTAAGTTGAGAACAACATATAACTGCATTAAGTAAAGTGTGTAATGTAAACAAAACGAATGTCCTTGGACACAAGAATGTTGTTTTCTCCATAGTGGCAACATCACATCTACAACCTTAGAGGTTTCTGTCACTCCCCCAGATTAAATAGAGGCATGAACCCAACTATCGAGTATAAATACCCCCTCTTGGAGTCACTAGTATCTACTTGGCCAAGATAGCTACTAACAATGAAGAGCATGTAAGATCATAAACAACATAGAGATAACATAAGATATATGATTCAGCACATCAACTCAACATAACACCAATATTCATCGGATCCCAACAAACACAACATGTAGAATTACACAAAGATGATCTCGATCATGTAAGACAGCTCACGAGATCTAAATATGAAGCACATGGTGGAGAAGACAACCATCTAGCTACTGCTATGGACCCATAGTCCAAGGTAGACTACTCACTCATCACGCTGGAGGCAAGCATGGCGATTAAGAAGACCTCCGGTGGCGATTCCCCTCTCCGACAGGGTGCCGAGAAGAGCTTCTGGACCCTCCCGATCTCGGGTCGACGACGGCGGCGGATCGCGATGTGTTTCTGGAAAATTGATCGGGTCTTTAGGTTTTTCCCGTCGGGGGGTCTTTATAGGCGAAGGGGCAGCGTCAGAGGTGGGCCTGGTGGCCCTCACCACAGGGCGGCGCGGCCAGGGGCTGGGCCGCGCCCCCTGGTGGTGAGGTCGCCCAGTGGCCCCCTTCCGTCTCCTCTTCGGACTTCTGGAAGCTTCGGTAAATTTCTAGACGTTTGGCTTTTGTTTCGTCCAATTCCGAGAATATTTCATGTGTAACTTTTCTGAAACACAAAAACAGCAGAAAACAGGGAACTGACACTGTGGCATGTTGTTAATAGGTTAGTTTCAGAAAATGCATAAAAACGCCATGAAGTGTAACGAAACACTAAGCAAATGGTGTAAGAACAAGCATGGAACATAAAAAATTATAGATACGTTTGAGACGTATCAGCTAGGTGGGTGCATTTGGTTTGTGCAAGAAAGATGAATTCACCCAAACCTTTCCATCAAGCAACCCCTCTTGATAGTACGGAAGCCTATAAAATAGAAACTAAATACTAGGGCTTCGAACGCAGTCTTTTTAATCCCTTTTGAGGGATCGATAACCGTCTTGTGTAGGATGTCATTTTAACCTAAAACACTAGAGCATACGGTTAGTCTCACAAGTGTTGACAACAAACACCCAAAATATCATTAGGACGGAAAATTCCCATTCACTAGGTGTCAAAGGAATCACGCAGAGGCGGCAAGCGGCGTGCGACCTGCAGGTCTGGTTTGAATAATATCGGTCTTCATGTGCCAAGTTGCCATTTTTCCTGTTGTTGGCCTCCTCGATTTGGCAGCCGACGAGTTCCAGTCTTCTCCATCAGAGATCTATGCGGATTGTCACATGACTCTCTTGGATATCTGGATCGTAAAGGATCTGGTCGTGCACACCCATATCAACCAATGCGGCTTCAAGAGGGTGTGGCAAAAAGCTTTGTTTTCTTGTCGGTGCAATGTGATATGTCTAAGTTTAGGTTCCCATGGTATTGATAGAGGTGGAGTAAGTCATGGTGGCTACGATTGGGAGGACTTGAAGTTATGTCAGAGTGGTGTATTTGATGCGATAGAGACTATGTTTCACAAGCTAATGTAGGGATATGGATTGCAAGGCGATGTTTCTGTCCATTCCGGATATGTCATACATGTGTGCCGGGTGTAGCGAGATGCGGCAATAGTGTGAACTTTATTTTTGGTAGTGCTCCTCATGTACCGAGTCGTGATTTCGAGGGTGAATACCCAAGGTCTAGTCTTCATTTTTTCCAGGCTAAAAACCTAAGATCTAATTGGACGGCGACAACATTTGTGTATTATTTCCTTTTAAAAACGTTGCTTTTGAAGAACCTCTTTTATAGTGAGGATGGATACGGTGCTACTGATGCGAGTGATTGATCATCATGTCGGGTATTTTTTTCTCTGTTTCCTTTCCGTGTGCATCCTCGATATTTTTAATATTTTATTGAAAGAGAAGGTCGGTTTAGTTAATATTATCCCAATATCTATTTTACCATTATCATATCAAGAAAACAGAAGAACCGTCTTTCAGAAAATTATTATGCTTGAACTTAGTTAATACGTATTCAGTAGGTTCAGTTTCGTTTTCGCACATGAAAAAATAAGAGGAAAATACAGGGGGTCGTATCCTCGGCGTCGTCGGGCCGGACCTGCAGCCCGTCGCCTTTACCGACAAATCACGCCATCGCGTGCCGCTCGCCCTCCAAATCCCAAATTCCACCGTCTCTCCCACCTCATCAGATCGCACCAACCGACCCGATGGCCGCGCCGCCGCTCGCCGCGGTGCTCCTGGGCGTCCTCGCCCTCCTCGCCTTCCCGGCCGCGGCCGAGATCCGCGAGACGGTGATCCGCGCCGACCCGCGCACCATCATCCCGCTCGACGAATTCGGTTTCTCCCACCAGGGCGTCCTCGAGCTCAACGTCACCGGCATCTCCTTCGACCCGCCGGCCACTTCCGACCTCGACCTCTCCCAGTTCGGCTTCTTCCTCTCCACCCTCGACGCCTGGGTCCACGTCCTCCGCCAGCTCCAGGACCTCGATGTCACCTGCGCGCTCCAGTCCGACCTCGTCAAGCTCGCCTACTCCTTCGACCGCCTGAAGCCGGCCCCAAATCCCGCCGGCGTCGAGGTCGCCCGCTCCTCCTCCTTCACCACCGCCTTCCCCGTCTCCGAGCCCGGCCAGTACACGCTCGTCTTCGCCAACTGCCTCACCGGCGGGAACCTCAAGGTCTCCATGGACGTCAGCTCTGGCATGTACAACGTCGACCCGGCCACCGGTGAGCGCGCATACCTCTCCGTAGGGTCCGCCGCGCTGCCCACCATCTACTTCCTCTTCTGCATCGCCTACGCCGGGCTCGTCGCCGCCTGGCTCTCCATACTGCTGCGCAAGCGTGCTGCCGTGTTCCGGATCCATTACTTCATGCTCGCGGTGCTCGTGCTCAAGGGCTTCAACCTCCTCGCCGAGGCCGAGGACAAGTCCTACATCGAGCGCACCGGCACCGCACACGGCTGGGATGTGCTCTTCTACATCTTTAGCTTCTTCAAGGGGATCTCGCTCTTCACGCTCATAGTGCTCATCGGCACTGGCTGGTCCTTCCTCAAGCCGTACTTGGCGGACCGTGAGAAGAAGGTGCTCATGGTGGTCATCCCCCTGCAGGTCGTGGCCAACATTGCACAGGTGGTGATTGATGAATCTGGGCCGTATGCCCGAGACTGGGTCACCTGGAGGCAGATATTCCTGCTGGTGGATGTGGTCTGCTGCTGCGCCGTGCTCTTCCCGATTGTATGGTCAATCAAGAACCTCCGTGAGGCTGCCCGCTCCGATGGGAAAGCGGCGGTGAACCTGATGAAGCTGACCCTTTTCCGCCAGTACTACGTGGTCGTCATTTGCTACATTTACTTCACGCGAGTTGTGGTGTATGCGCTGGTGACGATCACCTCTTACCGGTATCTCTGGACTAGCGTCGTGGCTGGGGAGATTGCCACCCTTGCATTCTATGTGTTCACTGGGTACAGGTTCCGGCCTGAGGTGCATAACCCATACTTTGCCATTGATGATGAAGAGGAGGAGGCTGCTGCTGAGGCACTCAAGTTGGATGATGAATTTGAGCTATGAATGCTAACAATTGGCAGCAGTTACCTTGACAGTGGATATACAGGCGGTATATGTGCTTCCACAGGACAAATGCTTTCCACAAGACAAGTGTGATAGACTGGTATCTAGTTCACATCCTTTAGTTTTTCATTTCAAGGTAGTTACATTTTGTCTTGCTGTAATTTGGTATCAACAACACACTATGTGTATGTTAAGTGATCGGCAGCTTGATTGTATCTAAATTTAATCTACAATTGTTGAGTTGAGCTGTTCTTCATTATACCTCTGTAGCTATTGTTGTATCTAGTTGTTTACTTTGTGTGCTTTGTGAAAAAAGTTGACAATCATTCAGTTTATTGATTTATATGATGCAAATTGTAGCTCTTGAGTTGAGTCCTGATTCTCTTGTTCTGTAGGATCTTTTTGTTGTATAGTGAAGAAGCAAGGTTTAAGTATAATGCACTTGAGTAGGTGAGGGCGTGCTAATAAATTTCAACGCTGAAACTATAGACTGGGTCCTCGAACACCATAGTAAGCTGCAACTGTTCTTTGTAATTCACATGATTCTTACCTACTTGCATGTTTCATGTATGCAGTATCTTCGTGTTGAATATGCTTTCATATCATATTATAACGAAGGTTTCACAAAGCGTCACCTTGATCCTTGTGGAATTTCTGTCTCTAGATTTAGCACTGTCTGCAGTTTGGAATTTTCAACTAGGACTGGGGAGAAAATAAATATCAATGAACACAAAAAAATGTCCCTTAATTTTTAAATTAAATTACAGCTAGGAGATTTTAACATTTCAATATATAAATAAAGTCATATGAACTATGGATTTTATCTACAGTTTGCCCTAGGCAAATAACTCAGAAGAGTCGTGTTGAATTAAGCTGGAGTTACTATGGTACTCCATCCCTTCTGTAATATAACATGTTATTACAAACAATTACAACCTATATTAGTTGTAATAACATCTTATATCATGGGACGGAGGGAGTACTATATTATCACCCTTGGGTTCAATCATTATTGAAAATTGAGCCAGGTTATGGCCAACCTGGACTTTGATATGGTGTCACATCTAATGACAGCGCTGATTTTCATCTTTTTGGCTGTTCTCTTTTGTCCTGCTAGGAACTTGGTGAATTCATACACAGTAGTGAAGGCATTAGATTTTCTGTCAAATCATTTGATTGGTAGCCTTTCTTTCATTATACAATAAAAAATAGTGGGCTATAATAAACACGCAAGTGGCACACTTCATGGACTGTTTCGGTTGGACTCGATACTTGTATGCCTCCAGGCTCATTGAATTCCCGATATCTGCTGCTTTCTGCTAGAACTTACTGACCTCATACACAGTAGTAAAGGCATTAGATTTTCTGTCAAACCGTTTCACTGGGAAATTTTCTTCCATTTTACAAGAAAAATTAGTGGGCTATAAAAAACACGCAAGTGGCACACTTCATTGAATGTTTCAGTTGGACTGGATATTTGTATGCCTTCAGGGCCATTGAATTTGTGTTATATGTTATCGCATCAGTATAAACATGGAAGAAAAGTAAATTGGTTTTCTGCTAGTCTACGTTTTTGAGGTTTGTATCTTATTACTAGAGGTAGGGAGGGGTGTTTTCAGAATTCAGGTAAACAGGTGTGACACTGTGTTACTCGAATATGGTCTAGATTGCCTTAAATCATCTTCTTTTATTACATAGTTATTATTCTTCTTCATGATAGTTTGCTGCATCTTCAGATGTGCACTGTTCTGCTATGTTTGGAAATGTTCCTAATTTGATCTTTAAAAATAAGTATGTGTTTTGAAATTTGATCTGCTCGACACGATTTAAGTCATCTAGAATGATGTCAGCTTTGTGTTGTAACTAGAAGACCAACATATCTTGATCACCTGGGATCTTAAATGTGCTCATTTTCCCATGCATCTTCTTTTTCTTGAAATTTAAATCAAACTTGATGGGGTACTACTCGAGATTTATGAGACTTGGCATCTCCCATTGCTCAATCAGTGACACTGGGTTCTGCAGATGCAGTTGATTACATTTGTTGGTCCTTGTAGGATTTAATGGACCTTGGGCCTAGTCAAGGATAGGCTTGGGCTCTTTCCTGGAATGCTGTCATTGTGCTAGCCCAAGCTTGTTCCTATAATTGTGATTTTAGATCTTCCATTGAATTGTCTTGCTCTAGTTTTGGCGCTGCGGGCGAATTTCTGAAGCATATAGAAAATGTACTCCAGAGCAGCACTGCGGTACATGCAACTACTGATAGAATTTCATTTATACTCCCTCTGTTTTAAAATATAAGATGTTTTAGGTTTGTGAAGTAAATGTATCTAGACATTTTTAGTGTGTATATTCGAGTTAACCTACACACTAAAAGATGTCTAAATGCATTTGCTTCACAAAGCTAAAATATCTTGTATTTTGAAACGGAGGGAGTATACTTGTAATTCCAGTTTTTTGCATCTATTCAGGCTGAAACTGACTACAAGTCTAGAAGCCCTCTTTCTGTTACCACAAAGTTACTAGCTTTGTTGGGTATGACTGAAAAATACATATATCTTGGTATGATAAAATTAAATATACATATTTGACTTTTATTGATAAAATATGTTGTGGGGTGCTTAAAATCTGCAACATTGCTTGGGATCTACGATAGAAGACATAGGAACAAGTGAAGTGGACTTGGTACTGCCAAACCGGAGGTCAAAGATGCATCGAGTCTATTCACTAGTTTTTGAATGCATATGTCAACACCTCGAGTTTTGCAAAATAAAGCGTAATTATGGTTTAAAAAGGTGCTGATTTGATCTGAGATTTAACTTATCCGTGGCGGAACTCAATTGGCAAGTAATCCACGGTGAGTGGTATGATTTTGTTTTCTATTGAGAAACGACTTGTATGATTATTATGGAGCTCGAATTTTGTATGGATTTCTACCCTGGCTCTGGGGAGGAGTAGAAGGTCTCTATCGTGCTTGTTAGGGTAAACCTTACTGAATCTTTGTGATTATAATAAAAGTTCGTTATGACGTGTTAACAGATGGTTTCAAAACCGGTGGAAGCACTGAGCTTTGCTGTTTAACAAGGTGGATCAACTTTTCATCGAGTGGATGGAGCTATGCATGGTAAAGCCTGGATTCTAGTTTGCCTAGTAAATGATCTCCTTTTGGTTGTGTCAACATCAGATCTTTTGGGAAGGCACTTCCTCCCAGTTAGTGCCTAGAGCTGATTTGATTTGGTGTTGAAAACTGCATGCTTCCTTATCGTGAAGAACCATGTTGCTAAAATAAACCAAGTCTGTTACTCTTATGTGGTGGTGTGTGCACTCTCTGGTCACTAGCTCTTGCCGGCTTGGTCATACATGCTACAGACATGGACAAATGGTTATCATGGTATGGGCTATCCTTTTACCTTTTCTGTTATGCTATTATGCTACTGCTTAGCTAGGGCAAGATTGCATGCATCTTCTCCATGAATGACTTCGGTGACCTGTCACAGTCTAATTCCCAGATGGTGCTTCCTTGATTTGCACTTGTTGGCCCTTTTACCCAATACTCTTCATCTGCATCTGCACTAGGAGTTGGACTTGGTCTGGACTTGGTCTGATGAGCCCTGAGCTGCAAGTTGTACAGTCTCGTGAACCTGCACGTATGCAGCTGCTGATGGAAGCTGCTGCCACTTTACTTGCTCCCACTCAAGTCTGATGCCAACTACACACAAGCCAAAGCTGATGATGAAGTATCATTACGGTGCAAGCTGTCTGATTCATGGGAAGAAAAGTGAAGCATACATTCCTGTATTTGCAACTTTTCTTGCATGTGATTGAAGGATGGATATGGATCCAAAGTATGCCACGGCGTTCCAGAATCTGAAATCTGAATCCTCCAGGTGTGCTGAGTAAGTTACTGTGACTGTGGCAGTTTGATTAGACCACCGATATCTTTCCAGCTGCCCTGCAGCACCTGGAGATTAGGATGCAAGTATTTTACTTACTGCGCTCAGCGGAATGCATGCCAGTTTTGTTCTCTTGAGTTCTTTCTGGACTAATCTTCTCATGAGCTGCAGCGTTGCTTTGTTTTCGAAGCCAGATGCTTGCAGAGTCGAGGTTTACCATCAGCAGAGGTTTTCTACACACCACATCAGGTGTAGTTTAGCCATTCTGCATTATAGAATATAAATGAATTCTTATTATTAGTTAGTTGGTTTTGTCTTATGTCTGTTGTCTGCATGGAAGTGGTTGCCTGCACGTAAGAAGGTTAGAGGCCATTCCAGATCACACTTGAACTGAAGCTACACCTGACCTACACCCAGCAGGGGACAGACACTCCAGATAACGCTTGAACTGAAGCCTTGAGGCTCAAATGTTTCCCAGGTCAGGGGCGACCACTCATGTTATGTCTTGTAAGCAGCAGATGGTGACCGTTGCCATGGCTCACAATCTTCCTGCTCAAATTTGGTATAGTGGTACCAGTCGTTTGGTGCAGATGAGTCCAGAAAGGAGCTCTGAAATGGCCAAGCAGGACCATGGAATTGACGGTTCAAACCATTGTTCTTTGCAGTTTTCGTTTTCAATTTTTTTGTTGCGCTAATTGCTTCATGTATTCAGGACAAGATTTGGAGCAAGCCAAGCAAATCGGCGCACCTATATATATAACTGCAGGTAACCTCGTAACCCTTGTAACGCACATTATAGTACATATACCAACTGTGTTTTTTGTAATAACTGAAATTATTCCTACACTCATTCCATTTTGAAACAGTCCACTTGTGTCAGTGTCAGTGTCAGTGTCAGCCTCTTCATCGTACCGCGAAGGTGCGGAGAAGAAGGCTCTGATCCGAAGAGAATCAACTCATCTCCATGGCCCAAACCATTCGAGGGACACAACTGTGAGGCCTCGCCCACACTAGCTTAGCTAGAATCCTAGTACTAGTCACTCTTTAGCCTTTAGTCCTTGCGAGCGTGATGGGGTGTTAGGTGCTGCTAATACGCAGATTAGACGCCCGATCGCAGACGGCAGTGGCGATGGTGCATGGAGATGGAGGCGCAGTGGTAGTGCATGGTACGTGGACAGGCGCCGGGTGCTGGCCGCCGTGATGATTAAGCCGATGACCCTCCCGGGAGATTAGACCGCAAAGCTCAAAGCTATATGGGATTCAATGGAGGGGGAATCCTCCTCCTTTTGTGCGTGCTCGGGCACCTTTGCCATGCACGAGTTAGGCCGTTAGCGCCTGCATATGATGATGCCTCGTAGGCCACGCTCACCCGGGCCATGCATCATGCAATGCATGATGCCATCCTGATGGCAAAACTTTGTCATAACTCAACACGAGCTGATTTTTAATTAAACTTAGTCGCAGTAGATCCAAAAAAGAAGTCAGTCATGTCCATTTGTTTCTTTCGGTTGTTGTTGCTCTTATTGTTATATCTTCTCATGTTGCTTGCATGGTCAAGCAAAGTACAAGATCCCATTCTCTTCTTGGCTAGTTAGAGTGCCATTGAAACGGCAGGTACGACGATCAAATAAGTAAGATTTTGCCGGATGTAATCATCATATGGAATGGAAATGTATCTATATCTGAGGGGACTGCTCTTTACGAATTCTAGTTCACTATGTCTAAGCTCAAAGCCTGAAAGTACTAATTAAGATCTTCTCAACTCGATATAATTTGAGCCTTCATAAAGTGGTCAATTAGGGGAGAGTACGTCCTCTGCTCACCAAAAATTCCATTGAACTAATTGACTCTGAATTAGGGGAGAAAAATATGCCACCGGAAAGTATACGTGCACCTGTTGGATGATATCCCATGAAGTGGAGTAGATCTTTGTTCTTTTTCTAAGTTATTAGTATATAAAAGCTAATCCCTACGGCTTTGGAGCAGCCACGCACGGGCTCCATGCATGCAAAAGTTAATTAAAAACGAAGCAAGCATCCGTATACTAACACCATATCCCTAGCTGACCTTGGCCAGTTAGTGTCGGCTCGTGCAGAGTCCAAATCAGCTCCCCACACAACACATCCCCACTTCCATGGATCATGACTCGGTCGATCGATCGACACAATGAACAAAAAGAAAAGACACACATTCTCGGCGCTTTCATCACCCGATCGAGAAAGACGTCGAATTTTCTTTATTTTGTTCTTTCTATCATTCTGAGTAAAGTAGCAAGAGGCAACAGCTAGAAAGAAGGAATTAGGGGACAGCAACAGCGCTTGACAAACGCATGTACGTCGCCGTCGATCGTCGTCGCCGACGGCAGTGCCAACATATTAAAGCTTCCAAGGCACGCGTTACAGCAAGTACGATCTCTTTCTCGTGAAAAAAAGGAGTACGCTCTCTGTCTTGGCGGGCACACAGATATCAATCAGATATCCCCACACAGTTCAAACTCCAACAAGAAAAACTCTGGAAAGGAAGACGCAGCCAGCCCAGGACGGACACGTATGCCAGGGACGCGATTGTTAGCCTGTAGCTTTTTTTTTTGGGCTCCCTGGGCGCAGACGCTGGAGTCCTGTGTCGCACCGTGCGATGCAAAAGCTAACTTGGGCTTTTTGTTTGGTGGCCAACATTGCATGTAGAGAGCCAAAATGCCCAGATTGATTGGTTGTGTGCAGGCTTCTGTGTACTCTCACCTCTTATTCATATGATGGGCTTACCACTTAACACCATAGATACTGTTTCTCCACTAGTCGCTGCGGGGCAGAGGTCAAAGTGACGCCGCAGCGCTGCCACTTGCCGCCGGTAGCCGTCGAAGTCGACGAGTCCGTCGTGCCGTGCTGGCGCTCGCCGCCGATAGGCACCAAAGCCGGCAAGTCCGAGCGCGGTGAGCATGAGCACCTGACACATATTGTAACAAGAATAATATATGGGCACGATGAAGAGGCCGGGCCGACGCCGCCGTGACGCCGAAGCCGGCGAGTCCGTCTCGCCGCGTCGGCGCTCGCCGCCGGTAGCCGCCGAAACTGATGAGTCTGTCGCACCGCGCCACGCTCCGACGATCTATGCTACAATGACGAGTGTGAACACCTCCAGTCTAGAGAGATGAACACCTTCAGTCTACAGAGGATGAACACACGTACGTACATCATTGCAGTATACAAGAGATGCAGACCAAATTTTCTATAATCACCGAAACAAAAAACTTAGAACACGAAAGTTGTGTGAAACAGTGTGGTGAAGCTACTCGCCAAAGGAAATTTTAAACGGCGAATCGTGTGCGACGAATTTGACAAAATTCGGTCAAATCGCTTTGAAACGAAATTGAAGATTACATCAAACAAAACTCGAAACGGATAGTCGAAATGGATTCACCTCGTCAAGACGTATCTTTTTCATGTCAAACACATGATTAAACGAACCATGGTTATGCTAACTAGAACACCACGGCACATAGACATAGGTACACCATAGCAGTATACAAGAGAGTTGCAGACTATATTTTCTATGATCACCAAAACAAAAAACTTAGAACGCGGAAGTTGTGTGGAACAGTGTGGTGAAGCTACTCGCCAAAGGAAATTTTAAACGGTGGACCATGTGCGACGAATTTAACAAAATTCGGTCAAATTGTTTTCAAACAAAATTGAAGGTTACACTAAACGAAACTCGAAACAGATAGTCAGAATAGATTCACCTCGTCGAGGTGTATCTTTTTCATGTAAAACATATGTTTAAATGAACCATGGTTGTGTTAATATGAAAGGGCTTAGGATGGAGTAGTATTAGGAGGGTGAGCGGAAGCAAAGTATAGGTATCCCCAGGTGCAAGATTCCCTACCTTTGCGCTCCCTAGCACCTGACCATGGGGAAACGACCGATTTGAGCGCATCCCCAGAGCTTGTGTAGAGGATACTTTTGGGTGCTTTAAAGGGCGTGCGGTACGAGATATGGAGAGACTTATGGCATCCAATCAACCCGGTTTCTACTTACTAGAGCCTGGTTGGACTCCTTGCAAGCTACCAATCGCGCCTCAGATGTAATCGAGCTTTGTGCACCTCGCACCCTTTATGTTTAGCCAGGGAACATCTACACTCTACTTGTAGCTCAACTGTTTCAACTATGCAAAGAAAAATTGAACTTCAAATACTATAGAAAATGCAAGATTGACTGTCGTCGCAGACAATTATTATTATCTCCCATTTACAGTCAGGATCTCGTGGAATTTGTCTATATAATTAACACGTAGCGGAAAAGACCCTCTGTGGTCAATTCCTTCCCCCTTTCAGTATTTGTAACATGGATAATTGTGAGGTTGCAGCATTTTGGCATTGCCCACGGTCGAATTATAATCCTGCGAATGGAAATGAGAAATCAATATTGTTTGTATGCATACAAATTAATACTATGGTTACCTGAAAAACAAAATAAAATTCATCATTACCATGAGAGTGGACATGCATATGGAGGGATTACAACCCATATTTGCAAATACAAATCATAAGATTGTCCATCTTGCAACCAAAATGAATTAGGTAGCGCATGTTGCTTATTATAGCAAGGAAAAAAGATGAATATTCATGTGATCTCACCCCACTGGGTCATATGCTCCATCCACGAGGTATTTCACAAATTCACAAAGGTAAATTGTTGATGTGATGGTTTAAACAGGAGTACTTACTACCTGTTGCTGCCCCCACATCTTCCCCTCCCGTCTGCTATAGTTCCTGAGAGCCCCAGCAGAGAGGCCTGGCCGATCCCGAGCCGTCTCCGGCGGTGCTGCCGGCCGGAGATGGCAGAGGAGAGGTGCCATAGTAGATATTAGGAGTAGCTTGGGTGCTATGCCCGTGTGTTCAAGCAGAGAGCGAGATCCTCCTGGGTGGATCTGGTTCTTAGGGTTTCTGCTTATCTTGTTTTGGTTCCTCAGGTCGGAGCTGGAGAAGGTGGAGCAGGCCACCGGCTTGCCGGAATAACCCCAGTGGTGTTGGCCTCGGCTCGTGGAGGAGCTTGGCTACGGATGGGCACCCTCTGGCTGGCCTTGGTGGTGAGGGGAGGGCGCAGGCCGCTGTGGCTTTCTCTGATGCGGTGCTCTAGCAGAGAGCTCGTTGGCTCTTCTCAGATCCTATTGCTGCTCTCTCTCCGGCCGGCCGTGGTGGCGAGGGGAGAAGAGCGGCGCAGTTGATCTCTGCAGATCTGGAGCTCCAGGTAAGGTGGGTGCCTTTGGCACCGGTGCTGTGTCGAGGAGAAGACTGCCGCTGCCAGTGGTCTTGCTGGCGTTTATCTTTGTGCTATGGCAGATGCTCTTCTTCTCCTGGAGGTTTCCATCGTCGGATTTTCAACGGAACTGCACCGTCCCTCCGACGAAGTCAATGGCTGTCACTCTGTCAGGCAGCCCCTCCCACCCTGCATGCTGCTTGGCCAGCACAGGTTATTTCTCCTCCAGGCTATGATGCCGCTGAAGAGGATCTTCCACTACAACACGGGTGCTCCCGCTGCGCCACTCCAAGTGGTTTCGTCCCCGGTGGTGATGCAGTTGTCCGTGATTCGTGGCCTCGTCGACGATGTGGAGCTGGAGCAAGAAGACAGGGTCCGATGGCCTTTCTTGTTCGCTGTCTAGGGTGCTAAGTGTTATTGTCAAGGACCTTGTTGTAATTTCTGTTTCTTCTCAGGTCCTTCTTGTAATGTGTACTCCACCGACGTTTTAATGCAGCATCGGCGTCCTTCGCGACCCCTAACCCGTTCAAAAAAACTACCTGTTGCTGGCGTGTCGTGGAGCAACGGAATTCGCCGGCCGGCCGGTGTTGGCGTCGGAAAGGCAAGGTGTTGACATGGGACAAGCTCCCACTCACGAGCTCCCTCCTTCGCACTGACTAACAACAACCTATGTGTGCTATGCATGGCCCCAATCCGCACGCACACTAACATCCAGCTACGTACGTACGTACCCATCAGGCCATCACCTTGTTGATCTTGTCGTTGCTACGTCCATGGTTGGATCAGTTAGTACAATAGTGATCCTATCATGATGATCCCCGGTGCTAGTGCTAGAGAAGTTCATTAGCGAAATAATTAAACGCTCCCTCCGGCCGGTCTTGTTCATAAGTCCATTGTTAGGTCCTCAATTTGACCAACTTAATGTGCGGTATATATCTTATAAAAATATACTATATTTTTAGGAACTTTAAATATTATATTTACTAATGGTATAACTTTTTATGTTTAAATTTTGCAATATATGAATAACTTTTTATTATGTGAATCTTCTTATACTATGTGAACATTTTATAGATATAAATAACTTATAATTTAAAAATCTTTGTTGCAATTCAACTTGCAAGTTATAGTTA
Source organism: Dactylis glomerata (assembly GCA_007115705.1). Classification (NCBI taxonomy): domain Eukaryota; kingdom Viridiplantae; phylum Streptophyta; class Magnoliopsida; order Poales; family Poaceae; genus Dactylis; species Dactylis glomerata. Next base: position 2,472,486 of record QXEO01000171.1, read on the forward strand.
AAAATCTCAGTTGCTACTTCAATTGCAACTCATAGGATACACAAATCATGATGCATTTCCCTTGATATTGAACTTGACTGAGTACTAAGCTATTATTACTCCCTCTATCACAAATTTTTCCAAATTTGGTGTATCATACATCCGAATTTAGACAAATATGCGACATCCTTTTTGCAATGGAGGGATTAGAAAACTTAGATGTTATATTTTCTAGTGATTTAATTTATGGGTGGAGATTTGTGCACATGGGCACGAGTTTTCCTTTTTTTTCAAAATAAATAAATCATATTATTAATTTCAAAAAAATGAAAAATTTATTCGCTTCTAGCCAACTATTTATTCCACAAAGGTGCAAAACATCATTTTCAATTCTAGGCTACACAAAAATAAGTAACATGTAGATCTGAGTATATATACTTTTAAACCTACAAATTTATCAGTTTTTATTTATTTTTGTGTAGCGTACAATACAAAGAATTTCTTAACGAAATTTTGCATGCTTCTAGGTTACATCATGGACTATGTGTAGATTTATTTGTATAATTATTTGAAACTTAAAAATATGAAAAATAAAGGGATCACTGGAGCTCGGGTGCCAAAAACACTCACCGTATAATTTTTATATTGTATAACTCATATTACCTAAGTTAAATTGATGCCCTAGAGATCCACACACTTATCAACCGGACCGTGGAGCTGTATCAATTATACCGGCATAAGAGGGAGATCAGCAGTTATAATTGCGCTCTAGAAGTGTGCACAGCCTCCACTAATCAAAGAAGAGAGGGCGAGAGCGAGAGATGATCATGCGTGACAATTCAGTTTTAACGGTGCCCGCACTAGCTCCCTCCCTGAGTGAGTGAGCATTTTACATGAAGCTAGCTTAGCTAGCTACTCAGCTAGTGTAGTTACATGCATGAAACGGCAGAAACAACAAGGGCAAACAACAACAAAAAATGTTGTTGGCGCGGGCGTCTAGAAGGCCGGCCGGGGTACGCGTGTGCGCAGGGGGCCGTCCGGACACCACCACGACGAGTTGACGACGACGCGTGAGACAAAGCGATATACTGTGTATACATCGTGGGGTGGCGAAAGAGATGAAAAGAGACAAACAAATATTCCCTCCCCCTGCTACGGTCCGTGGGCGTGTTACGTGACCGAATGTACCGGAGATCGATAAAGAGCACGTTTGGTCGCTAGCAGCGTCGCTGGCGCTGCAGTGCCGGTCGAATCTGCAGGGCCCCAGCTAAGCTTGCCAGCTAGATACCTGGTCTACCTTCGACCGGCCGGGCCAGGTCGAGGTGCTGTCAGATCAGATGTGTTGGCGTTTGGGTTTCAGCTAGCCTATTTTTTTAAACAAATCTGGTCTTTTGGCCAAATCAATCTTTCATATGATCCTTCGGGCAAAACTATTTCGAAATCTGACAAGTCGGCGCCAAGTAAATTAAACTCGACGCCACAAAAATTTGACAAAAAATTGGATTACAAGTTTGGCCCAAATATTGTGGCACCGATCTTGCTTCGGCGCCGGAGATGCTTGGCGCCGACCTGCACTACTTTGGCTCTATACTAGTTGCCGCCGAATTAGGGGTTAGATTCTGAAATAGTTTCATTAAGGGGTTAGATGAGACATAGTTTTGACAAAGGGTCAGATTTGTCAAAAAACCTAGCTAGCTAGCTTGAATCCAGAGAAGCTTAGGAAACTCGTTCCATTTACTGTATGTTCGTTTTGGTCCGTTTGAAGCAGGGGCAGCACACAACAACCTGACCTATTTTCACTATTCATTACGTCACCATGGACGATTTGGCATCGAAGCAAGGCATGTCACCAAAGCTTCCCTATCGGATTTTGGCGCGTGGATGGCAGTGCCCCGCGCGCTACTATTTTACACCGCTCGACTTTCGCTTGCGGTCCCGCCGATAGTTTCCATCCACTCATCGGTGGTTATAAAAGGCGACGACACGGAACTAGCCATCAATCACCATGCCTTCTCGCGACCTCGACATCTGGGCTAGCCTCACCTAGATAGGCCAGGATGGTTCCGAAGGACTCCCTCCTGGTCGAGGTGGTGGAAGCGGTTGAGAAAGATGTAGTGGAGGTGGCAGCGCTACAGGTGAGGTAGCTCCGGCAGGAGGAGGACTAGGCGAGACGGTGGCGTACAAGGTTGATGCGATGGCAGAGCGCCTCCTACTCTGGGTCTGCCAGCTCCGACCCATCCCCCCGCTGCTCCTCCTCCTCCTCCGTCGCCTCCCACAAAGACTCCTCCTTGTAATCGAACTCGCCGTAGTCAAATGAGTCATCGTCGTCGTCCGAAGGCGCGGGGGCTCTGGTTTGGCTGCGGCGGCGGCGGGACACAATGCTCCAACATAGCATACATGGTGGCTAGGTGGTGATGCATTGTTGCACTCGAGGGAGGGGGAGGCGAGAAGGTTGTGAGGCATAGAAAGCCGATTTAGGGCGCGTGGTCGAACGCGATTATCTTTCATGCATCCAATAGCGCTTTGAGCGCCGTCTAGGGATTCTTTTAGCTGCTACTAATATCGTCGGTAAACAGGGTAGGGATGCTTATAGTTGCTGCTCATTAAGATCGTCGGTAGACAGGGGATTCTCCCGGTGGAACGACCTGTGCCACCGAACAAGGGCTTCATTGGGAAGACACGCGGTCCAGTTTGATCTCTGCCGACGTGGCTACGACGTGTCATTTTGGAGGTGATTTATCGACTACAGGATACGAGAACAGTGTTGCAAGCGGCGATTCCTTATATGGTACGGTGTGCCACAGACGAGGGGACACAAATATAGGCTCTTTCGTCGTTGTTTCCAGTTCAAGTAAGGAAAACGGATATGCGATGATGCTTGGTTCGAAAAGGGATTCCATCTAGTAGTAGCAGATTTCAGTAATCAACATAATCTGCGTGGTAAAATACGGAGTACATAAGGCGCGCGCCTCTTTCCCGCGTCGCTCCGATCGACGAGCCCAAATCCACCTGACGGCTGACGGTGGCAGTATACAGCCGACGGACAGAGCGAGCGACGACACCTACCGGTCATATCATCCCCATTCACCTTTTTTTGGTAAAAGATCAGCACGTTGCCGTCAAATCGATCGACCGACCGTTGCTGGTAAAACTCATCATCCATCGATCATGGACATACGAAACGCCCATTAGTTCGAGAGCGTGTCGTAGATTGACACGCTCGGGTTGAATGGACTTAGTTTACATTAGATTCAGCTCTACGTCGCCCATGCATCGAATCCAATTCTGTCTGTCTGTCTGTCGTGGTTGACTACTCGACTAGTACATCTCTTAATTTAACTGATCAGATATTGGTAGATATGTAGTCGGTCTTCCAGCAACAGCAGTAGCAGCAGGGGATCGATGCACGGGCCGTGCATGCATCCACGGAGACATGGATTAGTAGTGGTAACAGTCTAACAGAGGCGCGGCAGTAGGGCGTGATATTTTCAAAGGGGAAAGAAAGAAGAGAGGGTGTAGTAGGGCCGTTTAGAGGCGAGCGGCAGGCCACATCAAGGCGAGATTAGCCATTAACGGGTCGACACACCTCGCGATTACCATCGGTCGTACACCCATGACAGCGTGATTAAGCGCGTTATTAATAAGCTATTAGCTAGACTAGACTAGACTGGTGGTACTATTCGCTTGGTACATGCATGAACATTACATTCAGCTAAGCTAAGCTAACTGGGATAGGAATAGGATGCATGGACCGACCGGCGAAGCTAGCCTCTCCGAGAAGATATAGTAGTAGTACTACGTGATGGAAGATATCGACTCTCCATCGCATGCAACAGGGCCAATCAATAAATGCTCGGCCGGTATGCTAAGCAAAAAATGTGAAGAACGCGCACGTTATCGAGATCTCAAGAACAACTCCGATCGATCTGCTAAGTAACAACCTTTACGTACGTACGTGTTGTTTTAGGGGAACCACGTCGTCTGTTTTTGGGGCGCCTGATCCGGAACGTATATATACGTCCCGAGGCCTCTTGCCATTCCGTACGTGCGTGCGTGTGACGGCCGGAGCAGGTCGGCAAAGGGGTCGCGCGTGAATTGACGTACGTACCTGCGCCACGCTCCATGTTTGCAGCCAAGAAACGTCGGCCGATCCACCGGCGATCGAAAGCGCACGGAATGACGGAAACCGTCTACTTTCTCCGCGGGCAGGCAGTGCGCGCGCGATTCGCCCGTATGGTTGCCGACGCCAGCGCGGGGCGCACGGCATCTCGCTCCATCCACACCACGTTATCGAGATCTCAAGAACAACTCCGATCGATCTCGCACTACGCCCGATGCCACGACTTCACCTCGGCGCACATCGAAGAGGTATCGACGGTCAGGAGCGCCAGGTACTCCTTCCTTTTGATCACGGCGGCATTAATCTTGAGGAGGCCGATCTTCACCTCTTGTTTCTCAAACATCATCGCCCACTGTGCGTCAAACTTGACCTCCCTCGCCGCCTCCTTCTCGTCCCTCGCCGTGTCGTTCGTCGCAACACCGGCGATGCACTTGTCAATGCTTGATTGCAACTTCTCCACCGCTGGCGCGTCTTCTCGTGCTTGTTTGGCCTTCTTGTTCCCCATCTTCGGGTGCCCTTGCCCAGCGGCCGGAAAGGGCGCGGTAGGGTTGAAAGCGACGTATTTTCCCTTCCCAAGTGATGCCCTCACCACCGCCCACTTGTCGCATTTTTTGATCCTTTTGGAGATATGGATGAACTTGAATTCGACATCTTCGTTGTCTTCGCGATACATTTTGAACATTCTGAGCATCTACAACAAGAACATGGCCGCAACACAACATTATCGGAACAATGCAAATGCCAACCAGCGAGCAAAGGGGCACGGCTTACTAGATCTTCGATGCTTGTTCCGCTTTCTTGCCGATCCATGAACTCTTGTTGGATTCCATGCCTCATGTTGCAAGCATGTTGAATGATTCCCCAATGATGAGACATCCCGGAAGGGTTGCGATCCATGTGCACCTTGTTGAACATGGGATCCATAATCTTGCGTTCATCGAACGCTGAAGTAGGATGAGGAGGAGGGCGACACGCCTCCTTGGCCGGTGTAATGGACGGGGACACGGTGGTGGATGGGCGAGGCTCCACTGAATCCTCCTGGTGGATAGGAGACGTTCAGGTCAGCGCTGAAGCAGCCGTGGTGCGGTTCTGGCGGCCCAAAGTAGGAGTTGGGGTTGAAGCCGCCGTGCAGGTCGCCGCCGGGGTACTCACCGGAACAGGGAGACAACGAGAATCTGGACAGCAATGTGTACACGTGCCCTTCTTGGAAAGTCGTCGGAGATGAAGGCGACAAGCTCGTCGGAGATGAGACGCTTCCTTGACTCCCGAATATGCCAGGGCAGTGAGGCAGGCCGAGAGCAGCCACCATCGCTGCAGCTTTCTTCATCTTGGCCACTGCCTCCCACTTGCGTCGGTCCTGGTTCACAACAGCCTGCCGCTGGATATCCACCGCCCATGCGGCATTCGACATCCCCTCAGGCCGCTGCTTTGTCTGCTGCCGCGTCTTCTTCATCGGTGGGAGGGCATCGGCGCCGTCGTTGATTCTTGGGAGGATGAATTTTTTGGGCGGCATCGCGGCGGTGCGGTGTAGGCGGCGACGATGTGTCTGGTGGCTACGTCAGGGGGAAATGGCGGGAGAATGGCTAGGAGGCGGCTGGATAGGGGGAAAAGGAGGAAAATCATCCATCTCTTGCTGACAATTCTGGCCCACCCGCTATTTGCCTTGCGCTGGCGCCCCCGCTCGTCCCCCTATGGATTGCGGCGCGACCTGGATGCGCCGGATGAAAAGTTGGCCCGCGCCGGAGGAAAACTAATTTTTTTTGGGGGGGGGGGGGGGGGGGGGACTGGGGAAAATAGCAGCTAGCGCCCCCATATAGCGTTTGGAGGGCGTTTGGGGGGGGGGGGGGGGGGGGAGTGGAGATACTCTAAGGATGCCAATTTTAATAGTGGGTTCTCACGATTATCTACTTCTTTCTCTGTTTATAAGCATAAGATATTTTAAAATGAGCTCGATATTTTTTATTGAGTAATTCTACACACTAAGAGTAAACTAGATACATATCAAAGTACATGAGTCCACTAAAAGCTAAAACAAATGTAGGGAGTATGTCACTATAGACTAAGACATGACCAAGAGCGAAAGGTCTAAAAGTTTTTTATTCTTCTTAACAAAATACTCCTTGCGTCCTCATCTCATGAACTCCTAGAAGGGACATTTGTACATGTCTGTGTAGGAGACGATCTCCTAGTAACAGTTGCATTTATGAGTAAGAGATCTAATTATTTCACCTACACGCATTTTTCTAGTTTTGGTGTGTTTACATATAGTTACATTGATGATATTTATGTGTAGTATTTACCTTGGTGGAATTGCACTTCACTTGAGGAAGTCAAGAACTTCATTTTAGGGAGAATTAAGCTACGAGGAGTTCGTTTCAAAGGAGGTACAACAAGAGATATGCTGCCAGAGAGCTTGGGAAGACTGTGGAGGTATTATCCTTTGGGAACCTATCACCAACGAAGACGTAACCAAGATAGAAATTTTTTATGCTTTTTAATTCTATCTCATTTTCATAGCTAGCAATAAATCCATGTTGAAATGCATGTGCATGCGGGTCCATGAACTATCCTAAAAATATACTACCTCCATTCCGGTTTAAAACGCTTACATGTATCCCTAGATTACCAATTTAACTAATAAAATATAAATTATATAATACAAAAATTATACCATTAGAAACTAGAAGATACAAAGTTTCTAATGATTTTTTTTGTAATATATACCTTATATTATGTTGTTCAAATTAGCAACTTAGAACTATGCGTAGGCCCTTTAAACCGGAATGGAGGGAGTAATTGATATCGTACTATTATTGATTGCTGGCACGATTGGAATACCATCTGCAAATAAGCATACGGCTGGTGTAAGCAAACGTGTGTTGTCTAAGTTAGCACACACGACTTCTGTAATATTGAGCATTGATCTACGACAATCTATTGGCGGTGCTATACCAAAATCAGTTTGCAATGGCTCGGATTATCGTAAACGATGCTACCGCAAAAAATGTTTGAGAAAGTTTACCCTTCGCACACGGTTAAAAAAACCGTGTACACAGTAGAAGTTCATCCCCCACCGTACCCTTGCATAGTGACAGTACGAGAAATCATGTGCGACGGCCAATTTCTACAATTTCGGCGGCCAATTTCGACAATGAGGCGTAGCAACTGAGAACCTTGGAGATGACGCAAGCTCATACGCTGTAGCAAAATTGCGACAGGAGAATTTTGGTAACCTCCCTCAAAAAATTTGCACCCTATTTCCCCCCTTCAAATTCTACCATCACCACCCAAATCTAAACCCACAATTTTTCCCCTTCAAATTCCATGGAGATGGTAGGGCATTTATCCAGTGACTTCACCCACGAGCACTACGGTAATGGTCGGTGGCAGCTAGCAGGATTCTCGCTCTTCGGCGAGTTGTGTGCTAGATGCTTTTCCCGTGGTTTTATGATACCTCTATGCCTCAATGTTGTACTTTAGATATGTAAGCATGTGCAAGATGTGGGTAGATATGAATGGATCTGATGGTGCTTTTTGCTAGCGAGTGACTATTTAGGTGATTGCAAATGATTCTCATGCTTACCATTGTTTATAGTTATGTGCTATATGTTGTTTATGTAGTGTGTGAGATTCATGGCTCTATGGTCACGATTAAGTGTACTTGTTAGTTCGAGGATTGGTTCTACACATGTTATTGCTCTTTTTTTTTGAACCAATGAATCCCCTTATTCGTGATACCATGCAATCAAACTTTGATTGTTCAATTTCATGCTTATCGTGCAGACCATTGTTGTGATTACGAGTGAACAATGTGAGATTTTTGCATTTGGATGCAGACTCCCGATGGTGTTCCTGAACTCCAGCGACATCTCGATCCCCCTCCCCATTGCCATGTGGCTGATCAAACAGGGGCTGAGCAGGGTACCGCCAAAGGATATTGGAGGGGGATACACAATGTGGTGTATCCTATCTTCATTACCGTCTACAACAACTTCTCCATCACCTTTCCGTTCTAGTCTTAGCAAACATGATGTGTGGTACAATATTATTTCCCCTGATGTATTGTGGTTCTCTATCTAGTTTTAAGCAGTAACTTGTTTATGACAATGATGAAAATAGTTTGATATGTCATTTGAATGCATGCTTGTTATTTTCTTTGAAGTTTTTATGTCCTAACGTATGAGTGCACTTTTACATTATGGGATCACCTAAGAGTTTCCCTATGCCGTGTTGATTGGAGGAGGGGACGCAAGAATGGAAAAAACCAGAGCCCAAATCTTTGATGCATGTCATCGTGGATCTTGAATCTTAATGCAATGGGTAGATCTTATATATTACTATATCTTTTTTGATCATGTATTTGGCCTAGAGATCAATCACTAGGGGTTCGTCCAATTTCCTTGCTAACCCATTTGGAAGCTGCCATCTCTCTAGAACCTTCTTGCAAAATCACAACAACACAAACGAAAAACTGGCCTTATTACCCAGATGCGCTGATTCACCAGAATCGACTAGCAGTGGTGTTTGATCTGATATACCACGTTGCAGAACACGTAGTGTGCCCAAAAGAGAGAAATTCTACTTGACACTTGCCAGAAGACGATCTAGCTGCTCGAAAGTGGGCTTTGGTGAACTATTCGCTCAGGTATATCTGCGTTCCGAGAGAACAATTCTCATGTCTAATTTTTTTCTAATATATTGGCAATTGGAGAGCTTGTACAACAAACATGGGCACAAGAGGGCATGGATATCTACAGTAAAATAAACCACAATATTGGAGTACTTTTGGTCAATCAATTAGGTAGCAATATGTACCTTGAAATGCAAAGTCAACACCCGTTGTTCTCCTATGACGACTTATGCCATCAATAATTTCCAATGACAATAATTTCTATTTATTATTCTAGTCCCCATCTCGGCTTTTGGCTCTTGAAGGAAAAAAGCAGCAGACAGATTTGCACAGGAATGAACACTACAACTGAACTGCAGAATCATATGCATGCACATTTCTTTATCTTTCTCGGGAAACAAGTCAAAAAAGCTGTTCCATACTGTCTGCTTTCTTCTCCGGTAGAGCCTCGTCGGCTGGCTAAATTAGTAGTGGTGCTGCAACCCAAAACTATCCATCCTTCGGATCATTAAGAATACTACTGTAACAGTCTTGAACATGAAAAGCAAACGGATAGCACAGACACATCGATCGACCGTTCCCGTTGCTATTGCAATTTTTTCTTAACTGTAATAAGGTCTGTTGTTGCAGTGGTTGTCGCTTGCGGTGGTTATGCTGGCCATGCCATTCTGCATGTGCTGCCTGAATCTGATGATGGTTTACCCTCGACCTCGAGGCCGTGATGCAGAGCGGATCAGTTCGGTTTGGCCTGTGGTTTTCCGGGAGATTTTTAAGGTCGCGTGTCATGGCTCCGGACGTTGGCCCCTCTCCTTTCTCGCCCCCTCTTATGCGCACCCTTCCCAATCCCCTACCCTCTCTTCCTCCTCTCTCTTCCCCCCCTTTGCCGTCTCGTGGCCCACGGGCGCCTTGGCGTTTCTCTCTCAAGGTTTGGTGGCACTTCACTAATCCCACTTGCTAGCTAGCGCAGCTGGAGCTGGGCAGGGTGTGATCGGCCATCAGTTGCTATATATAATTAAGCACCCCCCCGTTCGTTGCAGTTGTTTCCTTGTACCCCATCACCAGCAACAACTTCATTCCCTCCGTCGATCGATCATCCCATCTCCCCCTGCTAGCTGCTCTCTTTCCTTCCTTTCTTCTTACTTTCATCAATGGCAGCTAGCTCCTAGGTGGAGCATTGCCGCCTCCAGCTACAGTGTCTCGTTTTGACCAGCTGTGACCGTGTGTGAACCGAGTGAGATTCGATCATGAGCATCTCGGTGAACGGGCAGTCGGTGGTGCCGCCGGGGTTCCGGTTCCACCCGACGGAGGAGGAGTTGCTGACCTACTACCTCGCCAAGAAGGTGGCCTCCCAGCCCATCGACCTGGACGTCATCCCCGACATCGACCTCAACAAGCTCGAGCCATGGGACATCCAAGGTTCGTTACTTCATCCCTGATCCTAGCTAGTACACTCTTCGTGGGTGCAGCACAATGCTAGCTTGCATGAGCACCCATGGCGATAAAAAGTTGACCATGGTGGATTTGCAGAGCGCTGCAGGATCGGGACGGGGCCGCAGAACGACTGGTACCTGTTCAGCCACAAGGACAAGAAGTACCCGACGGGGACTCGCACCAACCGTGCCACGGCCGCCGGCTTCTGGAAGGCCACGGGACGGGACAAGGCCATCTACTCCGCCGCCGGCTCCGGCCGCATCGGCATGCGCAAGACGCTCGTCTTCTACAAGGGGCGCGCGCCGCACGGCCACAAGTCCGACTGGATCATGCACGAGTACCGCCTCGACGACGCCGTCCCGCACCCCGGGTCCGGCGACGTCGTCCCCTACTACTCCGGCGCCCCCTCATCATCCCCGGTACGTACACACATACATGATGACAGTACTATACGTAGCTCTAGGTCGCATGCACGGCGGCCGGCCGACAGATATGGAGATAGCTAGTGGTGCGCACTGCATGCGATCACCGTACTTGTGTGCGTATCTCGTACACGTGGCACGCGAGTGTAGACGACAAAGGCTAGTGAAGGTTATGCATGTTTGGGTGGTTGGAAATGGGGACACACATGACATGATCGCATGGTTTATTTGCGAGTGGGAGCTGGGATTTCCTTTCGAAGGGTCGACGTCAGGAAAAGGGGAGCCTGAAGGTAGTGGGTAGTAGGTTCAGTACTTGTGAAGGAACAAAGGCTAAGCAGCTACGAGTGATCAGTGAGTGATGGATGGATGGTACGTTGAGGTGGTGGTTAGGTGCACGCGGGTCAAGCCAGGCCAATGGCCAATTGGCAGCAGGAGAATCTGGTCCTGCACCAGCAAGATCGTTCAAACATATCATGCATGGTCTCCTAACCCAACCCTAACATGTTGGTGCACGTACGTACTTGACGACACAAACACTCACTCTCTCCAAGTGAGTGGTAGAACAGTGGACCTTTGTACGCGGAGACACTCGCATATGACAAACAAACCTCCATTATCGATCTCTTCATTTCTCGAGGTCAAACCATCCATGCATGATGCATGGATCCAGAATTGGAGACCTTTTGAGCTGGATCAGGTAGCTGCTCCTAGTACTGTACTCTTTTCGTGTAAATAATGGAGCTACCATAATTAACTTACCTTTTAGTGTAGACCAGAAATTTCAACACCATGCATACATCACACTGCGGACTAATCTAACTTAGACAATAATTGCACGCGATTAGTTAAGCACGTCACAAGCAGTAGATTGCCAATTGACTTTTGCTCTTCTTACCGATGGACCATATCTCATGCTAGTTTTTTTTTCGAACCATGTATCTCATCATGCGAGTTATCGTGCAGATCCGCGGCGTGGCCGGGGACCAGTCGGCGGCGCAGGAGGACGGGTGGGTGATCTGCAGGGTGTTCAAGAAGAAGCACCTCGTCGCGAACCACCAAGCTGCCCAGGGCAGCAGCGCCGCCGTGGCCAAGCTAGCCGGGGGCGCCGCAGCAATGGAACGCAGCCCGAGCAATTGCTCGTCGACGGTGACCACCGTCAGCGAGCACGCCAAGGCGACCCAGATGCAGCACCACCAGCACCAGCAGCTCCTGCACTACTCCGCCAGCGACGACGCCCTCGACCACATCCTCAACCACTACATGGGTCGCCCGTCGTCCACGGCGTGCAAGCAGGAGACCAAGCCGGCCGCCAGCTCCGCGCTGGATCACCTCATCAACAACACCACGGCAGGGGGCACACTCTACGAGAGGTACATGAAGCTCCCGCCTCTCGAGCACGTCGTCGCCGGCGCCGGCGGGCTCCTGCCTCCGCCACCCAGCGAGTACGGCGGCCGCGGCGCCGACTGGGACACGCTCGACCGGCTCGCGGCTTACGACCTCAACGGCATCTCCGATGGGTCGACGAAGACGAACGGGGACAGCATGTCCTTCTTCGTCGACGAACACACGGCCACCGCCTTCTCCTCGTCCGTCTCCGGCGCCGGCGACGGAGACCTGTGGAGCCTGGCGCGGTCGGTGTCGTTGTTACACGCGGACTTGACCATGAATAACGTGTAGTAGTAGCAGAGAATTAATTATTTGCGCGGTGTTTTAGTGTGGCACGTCATGCCGCATGCATGCACGTACGCACTACTAGCACTAACTCGATCTTAATTTCTACGTGCATGATTGCGTGCGTGCATGGCCTGTATTGTACGTGAATAATTCCTAAGGAGACTCAACATCGGAGATGTTCATGACGTGAAACAAAATACAGAATTGAAAAAGACGGCGTCGTAGGAGAGGAGACAAATATGTATTGTTAATTAGTGTATACATGTAGCTTGTACTGTATATGGAGCATAGTAAATATATACTACACCCTTCATTTCCGAATTATTTTATGCTTTAAATATTTTTATATAGACTACATCTAAACTAGAATGAGTGAACATACACACTGAAACACGCGTTTATATACTCCCTTCGTTCATTAATATAAGATGTTTTAGTTTTTAGTGGATTTTTTTCAAGGATATGTCCTGGATAGACGTATCGGTTTTATAGAAGAAGAGCCAAGAGGCCAAAGTACAACGCGGTCGACACAGACGTCGAGGACGCAACTCCACATTGCCTATTCTAGGACAGCAAAAGGGCCAAAAAAAAAACGCATACAACTACTCGCCAACCCTCCACCTATCCACGGAGGCTAGCCTGACCCTGAAGAGTCTGGCATCCCTCCACACCTCGACCTCGGCAAGGATAGAGAGGACCGTCTTCCGGCGCAGCTAGCCATGTTTGTCGACTGGTTGCGATCCTGGCATGGGGGGAAGGACGGTCTGCGAGACTTCTGGACGGGCATCGCTCTTGTGTGCTGGTGCTTGTGGAGGCACCGCAACGACATTATGTTTGAGGGTGCGACCCCCTCCGCGGGGTCAGTTTTTCGCTTTTAGTGGATTCATCTTATTTTGGTATGTATTCAATCTACTTTAAATGTATAGATTCACTTATTATAATGTGTATCTAGCTTACTTTAAAATATCTAAAACGTTTTATATATATGATTCACATAAATGCCAAAACTTCTTTTACTATGGAAGTCCTTTCGATCAGCCATGTAGACGTGATCGCCTTGTGCATTATTGTGATCGATCCATCGATCAGCAAGCATCATGCGTTTCAATTATTTTTATTGGGTATTTTAGACGGATGGGTGGAGATGGATCGTACGTTGTCTCGATCCCCGATCGTGTGTCGCGACAAGAGGAAGACAGTTGAGAGAAAGGTACGTATTTTTGTCCTTCTCCAGCTGTTTTGTGTTGATATTCGGTGCAAATTCGAGAAAAAAAAGGGAGATCGATCGTCAGATTGATGTGAAGTCAGACCATAAGCACTGCTTTTGGCTATATATACAAAATCTCTCGCAACCTCGCGAGTTGAAATATTGTATGCGACGCAGCACCTAGCTACCCCTCGTGCCACACGTACGAGCATACTTTTATCGCCTTGTCGCGGTCAATTGGTGGTGTAAAAATCTTGGGCGATCCTGGTTTTGTCTCTTGTCGGCAAACTTTAGCTTGGCCTTTTTGTTATGTACTGCTAGCTCCAGGGAGATCCATGAGCCTGTCACACGTGTATCACGAATTCATGCAAACCTTGAGTATATACATGCCTTTTATGAGGTCATTTTTGAAGAAAAAAATGTTATATTGCTATAGTGGTGATAGTGGCATGCATTTTGCAGCCATGCATGGTGGAGAGAGTGGAAACCTTGATGAATTCACCGAGGAGTAGCGATCAATGTAAAGTCACCCAAGTGAAGAGTAAATATATTTAGACCACCCAACCAATCTTGCATAAGAGTGAGTATCAAAATTATAGGTAAAAGAGTGACATATACCTACCAGCGCCTAGTACTATCTATTCTATTTTATTTTGCATTAAAGAAAGCTCTTTTGGGTTGACAGGCGAAGAATCCTAACTATACTCGCCCCTACACGTAATAATTACCCCGTGCATGTCGGTCTACCTAGATATTTCTTTTTTGCAGCATCTTGGTATTTGACATGTACTTTTTTAAAGAGAGATAGGTATACTCGACCTATACAATTGACCCAGATTCTACCGTAATTTTTTTTCTATGAAAGGCAAAATAATAATCCATTAACAATGGTGAAACTTCTATTAATTTTGTGTAATTATAGTACTCAAAGAAGTGACAGATCTCCAAAGAAATTGATGGGCCGGCCAAGTTAAAGAAAGCGGTTTTTCTAGATCATACCACTTCAGTAGATATTAGTCGTTGCTACTGGTTCCGTTTTTCCAGTTCAACTAAGGGTAAATGATCAGTTGCTGGTGCTCAAGGACCTTCCTCAACTTCACTTATATCATGTCTTTTTTTTTTCTAAACAAAATCAATTCTCCTCTGAGTGGCCTTTGTCATGGATAATTAGTGTTGGATGTTGCAATTTGTAAAATGTAAAGAACGAATTGAGTGAACAACTTAATATATCATGCTGTCAAATTGCTATCTAAATTTGGGGAAAGAAAGACTATAGGTAGGAAGGGAACTAGAGATGGGATGATGCTCGATTTCGCTGGATCGATTTGGACGCTGGTCTGCTGCCGGACCTACCAACCGGTGTGGCCATACGTGCCTCGTGCATCCCCGCTTCCCGCCTGTTCTTGTGTCCTATTTTCCTAAACCTAGAGAAGTAGCGCGAGAGAGCGCATCGATATAGAGCTCAGGAGACTAGTACGTTGAGGGAGACACCAAGATAGGGAGAGGTCAGGAGTTTGAAGGGAGACACCAAGATAGGGAGAGGTCAGGAGTTTGAAGGGAGACACCAAGATAGGTAGAGGTCAGGAGTCTGAAAGACAGGAAGGCAACATGAAGGGCTAGGGCCAGGAGTTGGTGGGCTGAGCCATTAATACACTTACATGAATATTTCTTTGGAGAAATATTTGTGTGTACATGGCCCAATTTGGCCCTGACACTCAAAAATTGTAATAATTGAAGGGAATATGCCCGAGAGGCAATAATAAAGTGGTTATTATCATATTTCATGTTTATGATAAATGTTTATTTCTTATGCTAGAATTGTATTAATCGGAAACATTAATACTTATGTGTTTAATAAAAACCAAAAGGTTCCTCGTGAAGACTCTCTTTTAACTAGCTCATTGATTAACCGATGATCAAGGTTTCCTGATCATGAACATTGGATGTTGTTAGTAACGGGGTCATGTCATTAGGAGAATGATGTGATGAATACTCACACACATAGTAAGAATAGCAATACGATCAAGTCATCAAGTTTCATTGCTATATCAAACTCATACGAAGTAGTTCTAATCCTTAGACCATGGGATCATGTTAATCACTGATACCAGAAGGGTACTTTGATGATATCAAACGTCACACTGTAACAGGGTGATTATAAAGGTTGATTTGGGTACTCTGAAAGTATTAGTTGAGGCTCATGGATCAAGAGTGGAATTTGTCCATCCAGATGATGGAAAGATATTCTCTAGGCCCTCTTGGTGATATTGCATTGACATCGCTTGCAAGCATGTGACTAGATCGCAAGAAAGCCTTATCACGGAACGAGTAAAGAGTACTTGTCAGGAACAAGATCGAACTAGGTATGGTTGATACCAAATGATCGGATCTTGGACAACTAATATATCATGAGACAAAAGGAATTGATTACATTTGTTAATGGTTCACACGATCACTAGATTCATCATTGAGTAAGTGGGAGTCGTCATGGATTTTCAGATCCCGCTAATGATTATTGATCGAAGAAGAGTCTCGATCATGTCCATGTTATTCACAAACCATAGGGTGACACACTTAAGGTTCGCTGACGCGTTTTGAGTGGATATAAAACTCCGGCTAAATTATTGGACATCATAGGGGTTGTTTTGGAAAATCACTGAAACTATTTCGGTATATCAAAATGGCTCAAGGGGGTAAATGTTAATGTTTGTTAATTAATTTAATTAACAAATATTAAAGAAATAAAAATGTTTTATTAATTCAATAAGTGTGGATTTTAATTAACATGAATGTCATGCAAAATTTAAATGTGGTTTACTTATTTGATGGGGGGGGGGGGGGGTTACCTTTCCATGAAGGAGGGGGTGATACGTCTCAAACGTATCTATAATTTTTGATGTTCCATGCTTGTTTATACACCATTTGCTTTGTGTTTTGTTACACTTCGTGCCGTTTTTATGCATTTTCCAGAACTAACCTACTAACGAGATGCCACAGTTCCAGTTTCCTGTTTTCTGCTGTTTTTGTGTTTCACAAAAGCTACACAGGAAATATTCTCGGAATTGGACGGAACAAAAGCCAAAGTTCCTATTTTTCCCGACACGAGACGAAGTCCAAAGCAGAGACGGAGGGGAGCCAGAGGGCGGCCACACACACCCATGGCGCAGGCCACCCCTTGGCCGCGTCGGGGCCTGGTGTGGGCCCCTGGTCCACCTCCTGACGCTGCCCTTCCGCCTATATATTCCCCTCGATGGGAAAACCTAAAGGCCCCGATCAATTTTCCTCAAAACATACTGCAAGCCACCGTCGTTGTCGACATGAGATCGGGAGGGTCCAGAAGCTCTTCCCGGCACCCTGCCGGAGAGGGGAATCACCGCCGGAGGCCTTCTTCATCACCATGCCTGCCTCTGGAGTGATATGTGAGTAGTCTACCTTGGACTACAGGTCCATAGCAGTAGCTAGATGGTTGTTATCTCCTCCATGTGCTTCATGTTTAGATCTTGTGAGCTGCCTATCATGATCAAGATCATCGTTGTGTAATTCTACATGTTGTGTTTGTTGGGATCCGATGAATATTGATACTTTGTCAAGTTGATTTATGATTATCATCTCTATGTTGTTTATGATCTTGCATGCTTTCCGTTGCTAGTAGATATCTTGACCGAGTAGATGCTAGTGACTCCAAGAGGGAGTATTTATGCTCGATAGTGGGTTCATGCCTCTAGTAATCTGGGGGAGTGACAGAAACCTCTAAGGTTGTAGATGTGCTATTGCTACTAGGGAGAAAACAACAATCTTGTGTTCAAGGACATTTGTATTGTTTACATTACACACTTTGCTTAAGGCGATAATCTGTTGCTTGCAACTTAATACCCAACGGTTGCTCGGATGATATCCGGTGGGTGGATTATTAGTCATAGATGCAGTTGGATTACGGTCTATGTATTATGTTGTAATGCCCAAGTGAATCTCATAGTTATCCTCATGATATTTGTATGCTTGCTTTATTCTATTAATTGCCCAACTATAATTTGTTTACCCAGCATGTTATTTATCTTATAGAGAGACACCACTAGTGAACTGTGGACCCTGGTCCATTCTTTCACACTGTTATTACCGTTTACCATTTACTCGCTTTATTTACATTCTTGCAAACTATTACCTTTTACCACTCGATACACTTAATCCTTTGTTTACAGCAAATCGGTGAGATTGACAACCTCACTGTAAGTTGGGGCAAAGTACTTGGTTGTATTATGTGCAGGTTCCACGTTGCTGCTGGTGCAAAGCTAAGCCCTGGACAAGGCACCATATATAAATTGTACGGAGCTGACGCGAAGCTAGCGAACATCAACCTTCGGAAGTTGGTTCTTTCTCCTACTGGTTCGATAAACCTTGGTTTCATACTGAGGGAAGACTTGCTGCTGTGCTCATCATACCTTCCTCTTGGGGTTCCCAACTAGGCGGACATCTACACACCATCAAGCAATTTTTCTGGCGGCGTTGCCGGGGAGAAAGAGGATTTCTGCAAGGGGGGTCTCTCGCTTCCAATCTTTTACTTTGTTATTGTTTTGCTTTATTTTATTTTTGCTTGCATCTTTTTATCAAAAAAACAAAAAAATAGTTCCTTTATAGTTGTTATTTTTACTTGTCTGCTTTTAGTTTTGCTAGAATGGGTACTCCTGAGAACACTGATACATCTCAAACGTATCTATAATTTTTGATGCTCCATGCTTGTTTAAACACCATTTGCTTTGTGTTTTATTACACTTCGTGGCGTTTTTATGCATTTTCCAGAACTAACCTACTAATGAGATGCCACAGTGCCAGTTCCCTATTTTTGTTGTTTTTGTGTTTCAGAAAAACTACATAGGAAATATTCTCGGAATTGGATGAAACAAAAGCCAAAATTCCTATTTTTCCCGAAGCGTCATGGAGTCCAAAGGAGAGACGGAGTGGTGCCAGGAGGCGGCCGCACCACCCCATGGCGCGGGCCACCCCCTGGCCACGCCGGGGTGTGGTGTGGGCCCCTGGCCCACACTCTAACGCCGCCCTTCCGCCTATATATTCCCCTCGACGAGAAAACCTAAAGGGACCGATCAATTTTTCTCGAAACATACTGCAAGCCGCCGCCGTCGCCGACGCGAGATCGGAAGGGTTGATACGTCTCAAACGTACCTATAATTTTTGATGCTCCATGCTTGTTCTTACACCATTTGCTTAGTGTTTTGTTACACTTCGTGGTGTTTTTATGTATTTTCCGGAACTAACCTATTAACAAGATGCCACAGTGTCAGTTCCCTATTTTTGCTGTTTTTGTGTTTCAGAAAAGTTACACAGGAAATATTCTCGGAATTGGACAAAACAAAAGCCGAACCTCCTAATTTTTACCGAAGCTTCCAGAAGACCGAAGAGGAGACGGGGGGGGGGGCACGGGCCGGCTACACCATAGGGCGGCGCGGCCAGCCCCTGGCCCGCGCCCTCTATGGGTGAGGCCGCCCTGGTCCAATCCTGACGCTGCCCCTACGCCTATAAAGACCCCCCGACGGGAAAAACCTAAACACCCGATCAATTTTCTAGAAACACATCGCAATCCGCCGCCGTCGTCGACCCGAGATCGGGAGGGTCCAGAAGCTCTTCTCGGCACCCTGCCGGAGAGGGGAATCGCCACCGGAGGTCTTCTTCATCGCCATGCTTGCCTCCGGCGCGATGAGTTAGTAGTCTACCTTGGACTATGGGTCCATAGCAGTAGCTAGATGGTTGTCTTCTCCACCATGTGCTTCATGTTTAGATCTCGTGAGCTGCCTTACATGATCGAGATCATCTTTATGTAATTCTACATGTTGTGTTTGTTGGGATCCGATGAATATTGGTGTTATGTTAAGTTGATGGTCTGAATTTTATCTTATGTTATCTCTATGTTGTTTATGATCTTGCCTGCTCTCCATTGTTAGTAGCTATCTTGGCCAAGTAGATACTAGTGACTCCAAGAGGGGGTATTTATGCTCGATAGTTGGGTTCGTGCCTCTATTTAATCTGGGGGAGTGACAGAAACCTCTAAGGTTGTAGATGTGCTGTTGCCACTAGGGAGAAAACAACAATCTTGTGTCCAAGGACATTTGTTTTGTTTACATTACACACTTTGCTTAATGCAGTTATCTGTTGTTCGCAACTTAATACTCAAGGGGTCCTCGGATGATTCCCCGCGAGTGGATTATTAGTCATAGATGCAGTTGGATGGCGGTCTATGTATTTTGTTGTAATGCCCAGAGTAAATTTCATAGTGATCCTCGTGACATATGCACGTTATCTTTATTCTATCAATTGCCCAACTGTAATTTGTTTACCCAGCATGTCGTTATTTATCTTATGAAGAGACACCACTAGTGAACTATGGACCCCGGTTCAATTTCCTTTACATTGCTATTACTGTTTACTTTTACTCGCACTATTTACTTTCTCGCATACTACTATTGCTTTCCACTCGATATGCTCAATCCTTTGTTTACAGCAAACCGGTGAGATTGACAACCTCATCGTAAGTTGGGAGCAAAGTTCTTGTTTGTGTTGTATGCAGGTTCCACGTTGCTGCTGGTGCAAAGCAAAGCCCTAGACGAGGCACCTTATAAATTGTCTGGAGCTGTCGTGAAGCTAGCAGGCACCACCTTATGAAGTTTGTCTTTTTCCTACTGGTTCGATAAACCTCGGTTTCTTACTGAGGGAAAACTTGCTACTGTGGTCATCATACCTTCCTCTTGGGGTTCCCAACTGGGTGGCTATCTGCCCGCATCAAGCAACTTTTTCTGGCGCCGTTGCCGGGGAAAAAGAAGATTTCTGCAAGGGGAGTTTCGCACGCACATCCTTTACTTTGTTTATTGTTTTGCTTTACTTTATTTTTGCTTGCATCGTTTTATCTAAAATACAAAAAAATAGTTTCCTTTATAGTTGTTTATTATGTCTAGTTTAGTTGCTGCTACTATGTCGCCCAAGGAAATGATCTTCACTTTTAGACAAAAGAGTGAGGAAAGTTTCAAAGAAGCTTGGTCTAGAATTTATGATTGGCATGGAAAAACTGAACCAAAAATGACTTTGAGTTTGCTTCTTAGTAGCTTTTACTTTGGACTTGCTCTTCGTTATAGATATGCTTTGGATGCTACAGCAGAAGGAGATTTCCTTCAATGTGATGGAGATCAGGCTTTCAATATTATAAAAAAGTTGATTACAATTTATAGCATGCCAACTGATTTTGATTCCTCCATTGTGAGCATTTTTAATAGACTTAATACTCTTGAGACTCGCACTGCTTGTTTGGGTAATTGCTATAGTACTTTGCGCAAGCATTTTAATTATGTGCCAATAAATTCTGAACCATCAAGTTGGTACCCTACGGTAAAAATCACCATTAGTGGTGAAACTTTTCATGCTCGTTGCGATATTATGTCTGAATTTTGTCTTATGCCAAAGGATGTTTATGAATCTTTGAGTCTTTGGAAACTTTCTGAGGGGGGAGAAGAAATTTCTCTTACTAATAATGCCACTATATTTCCCGTTGGAATAGCTGAAGGAGTTTATACAAAAGTCCTAGGAAAAATGGTATCTACTGATTATCTTGTTATTGAATGTGTAGGAAAAGGACAAATCATGCTTGGAAGGTCTCTACTAAAGCTCCTAGGCTCCATTATAGATGTGGGAAAAGGCACCATAAGATTCGTCTCTCCACCTTGCAATAATCATGTGTTTCCTAAAGTTAAGAGCAAAGGTAAGAGAGGAAGACGTAAGGCACCCGTTGATCCTAATGCTTCATCGCTTGATATTACTTGATTTGCACCTTTCTACGCCTAGCTCAAAGGCGTTAAAGAAAAGCACTCTTGGGAGATAACCCATTGTTTTACTTCCAGTTCTTTTTCTTTTATTTGAGTTTTGGAAGTTATTACTACTGTAATAACCGCTCCTTATCCTTTTTATTTCGTTGTTGTGCCAAGAGAAACCTCTAATTTGAGTGAGGTAAGATTTGGGGATGTTGCTGTCCTGAAACAGATTTCGGTGCTGCGCCATAAAAATTCGTGAAAATTCTCAGAATATCTTTTTGACCTGCGATTTCTTGTGCATATGCCCCAGGTTATATCCAAGGAAACTTTCATTAGTTATACACTTTTTGATTTGAGCAACAGAAAACCCTTGAAAAAATCGACCTTTGTCAGCTGTTCTGTTTTGACAGATTTCTGCCACTATTTGTGTTTGCCTCTGGATCGCTTTCTTTTTGAGTTCTTTTGATCACGGAACTTTGGGGAAGTTGCTACAGTAGTATATGCTTTATATGTGGTGGTTTTGAGTTGAAATCTGAACCAAAAAAGGGTTGATTCATTATTATGCTTACACTAATGTTGCTAATAGAATTGTGTTGAGTTTTGTATGAAGGAAGTTTTCAAGTGTAGGGATTGGAGAATGATGAGATGAGTTGAAGAATAGATAAAAGCTCAAGCTTGGGGATGCCCCCGAGGCACCCCTTCTTCATCGGCAAAAATCAGGTCACCTTTCAACACACTATATTTTTATTGCTTCATGCACTATGCATTTTTCTTGGAGCGTCTTTACTTTTGCTTTCAGTTTTCTTTTTTTTGTTTGCTGCAATAAATGGTTGGACCCCAAAAAATTTCTTTTGGAGGAGATGTACTTGTTTTTCATTTGCCAAGAACACTCTATTTTTCACTCTTATCGTTCAACGAGTGTTCTCTTTTTCTGCTACTGCGTTTAGCTTTCGTTTTTCGCCTTGATTTTTGTTCAGATCTTGTTTTATCTTTGCATCAAGGTGTATTTGGACCTCTGGTCTATGTTGGTATTCATCAAAAGAGTTGTTTCAAAAAGGTTTGAATGGTGTTGGAAAAGAGAGAAAAATTCATGCAAAAAAGTGGTACAAAAAGGAGCATGTTTAGACTGCGGCTTAGACTTTTTCATGTCGTGCTTGATATCGTTTTTATAGTATGCTTAGTGATTTTTGTTGTAGCATGACTTATCTCAAATGACTGAGATTGCTTAATGACCCTTTGAAAAATCATGCGTTGTTTTTATTTTATGGAAGCATTAATTTGGTTTTCTCCTTGATGCTTTATTTGGGTTGACTTGGCGCATGCTTACAACATGATTGACTCATACAAAGTCACCATAAGCCTTTATGATCATTTAGTTTTTGACTTTTGATGCCATTTTATGCTTGTCTTAATGATGTTTTGTCGCTATGCATGATTATGGCCGTTATTGCTCTCTTAGTTGGTCGCTCCCTGTCGTGGGGATGACTAATGGGGCATGCCACGGGCCGAGCTATCTGCCGGCTGGCGTCCCAGGAATCTCCACGGCCCTAGGATGAGAAGACCGGCTCCACCCGAAGGGCCGGTTGCGCCAGCATCCGGCTGGCAACTCCACCGAGGAGAGCCAGAGCCGGGCGATGACGACAAAAGCCTTCCAACGGCCGTCTCGCCGAAAGTGGGCTGGCCCCGACAAGGGCGGCAGAGGCCAAGGACGAGAGTGACACGCGCCACGACCGGGCTCAACCAATCAGTGATCAAGGAGCCTTCCCCATGACAGGATCTGAGGCAAAAGGGAGGGCATATGCCTCCCAGATGCCGGTCCCAGGGGAAAGGCGCTTTATAAAGCGTGATTGTCAGAGCAGGGCCAGAGGATGACGCCGAGGACGCGGCCACGGAGGAGCCGGCAGCCGGCCAAATCGCCACCTAACCTGTAACCAGACCCCCGCCTATATAAGGGGGTCTGGACCCTTAGTCTAGGGAGATCCAATCTTCTTCTTCCTCCTCTAGCCCGAACAGCTCAAGGAGCACTGTAATCGCTACTGTCGAGATAATATGAAGCAGGCAGGAAGTAGGGGTTTTACCTCCATCTGGGAGGGCCCTGAACCTAGGTAAACCAAGGTGTCTCCGTTGGCACAATCCCGAGCCGGACCCATCGTCACCACCGTCGAGCCCCTTCGATAAGTCACCCCATGGCTACTGTCTCTAAATTCCGACGACAGTTGGCGCCCACCGTGGGGCAAAGCGCGGCGGCGAGCGGAATCAAGTTCCGGCCGGGACCCTCATCGGCTCTCGGCGAGAAGGTCGCCTCCGGCCTTGTCTGGAGGTTCGGCACCTTCGACCGCGTCAGCGACAACTTGGCCTACTTCAAGAACGGCCTCGGCGACAGCGGCTCCTTCCTCAACGTTGGCAGCCATCGCTTCTACGTCGCCAAGCCCTTCCTGGAGGAGGTAACCGACGTGCTTGACCCTCTCTGTGACACAGACTCCGACGACGGTGAAAGCAGCGACTTTTGCACCATGGTCGAAGTGCTGGCCCTGGAGGAGGATGGTGGCGGTGACCCACCGTGCTCCGCGCGCCCGCCGCTTGAACGCCCACCTCCACCGGAACAAGATCTTCCACCTCCAGAGCGGGACGTGTTGGATGCAGCCATCACGGACCTGCGCGCCCCACTCGACCTCACCGCGGATCCAGTCAAGGTCTCCGAGGATCTGGAGCGGACACGCCGTAACCTTCTCAAGGAAGCGATCGACATCGAAGACACTCGTCGGCGCATCCTTTCCATGATCCAAGAGTACAACACCGCCCACGGCTTCACTCCGGCTGGAGACGGCCCTAGCCGGGCGGGACAAGTTCATCAACGAGGCCGCGAGCTGGGCGCGGAGCTGAACCAGGCAGCGCCCTCGGCGAAGCTGCCTCCAATCATCACCAAGCCCACCTACAGCACGCCCACGAAGAACCTCCGTGCTGCGCGCTACATCACCTCTGAACTGGATGGACTGCAAGGCGAGGACTTACGGGAGAAGCAAGCCCAGATCCAAGAACTCCTGGACGCTGCCGATCTGCAGCAGCAGGCGATAGAGCCGCGCGGAGAGGCGAGCGGCACATGGTACGACAACCGCATCATCGTGGCCGGCTAGAACAAGTCGTAGGGACAAGCTTCATCACCCAACCACGGCCCGGCGGAGCACAGCCGGAGCAACTGAGCTCCTAGCAAAAGCGGTGGAAATCATCGCACCCAGCATTCAGGCCACCACAACCGGCAGCCCCGAGATCCAACTGCGGTCACCAGCAAGCCGCGTCACCCTCCTCGGGCAGATGCGATGGAGCCGGCGCGCGGCAAGTCTGCGGCGCAAGCCTAACCGGCCCAGGGAGCCGGCCAAGGCGCTCAAGGTCATCAGCCGGCTCGCTCGCACGTGAGCCAGAGGATCGGGGAACGCGTCGACCCGCCGAAGGACGACGCTCGCCATCAGCTCAACCAGCTGGCGAACTCCAAGTTCGACGAGGAGGAATCTTCAGTGGGGCCGGTCTGTTTCGGCCCTCGCATTCGCAATGAGCCCTTTCTGGCCAAGTTCGCGCTCCCGCGCGACATGCCCAAATACACTGGGGCGGTGAAGCCGGAAGACTGGCTCTCGGACTACGTCACCGCCGTCGACATCGCGGGCGGCAACAAGAGGACAGCGGTGCGCTACGCACCGCTCATGCTGACAGGATCTGCTCGGCCGTGGCTCAATAGCCTACCGGCTTTGCAGATTAACTCCTGGCATGATTTCCAAGAAGCATTTATCAAGAACTTCACGGGAACCTACAAGCGACCGCCCCGCCCACGACAGCTGGCCCTCTGCAAGCAAGGCCCAGATGAGCCAGACCGTGACTACCTCACGAGATGGTCCGAGCTGCGCAACTCATGCGAAGGGGTGGGCGAGGAGCAAGCCATTGGCTACTTCACGGACGGATGCAGAGAAGGAACCTTATTGAAGCATAAGCTCCACAGGGCCAATCCGAAGTCAATGGCAGATTTCATGGCGATAGCGGACAAGTACGCTTCCGCCAACTCCACTGCAAGAGTGCAATACGTTGAGCCAGCGCCAGTTGGAGGCCAATCTCAACCGGCGGCCGGTCAAGGAGGACATCAGAACCGTGATCGACACGACAAGAGGAAGGATGAGCACCATGACAGCAAGTACGGCTCCCAGCAAGTGGCCGCTGTCCAAGGAAGCCCGGGGGCTATGGGTGGAAGCCAGAAGCGCAAAGGAGACAAATTCAGCAAGGACAAGTACACCATCGAGGTGATGCTAGATCAACCCTGCAAGTTCCATAGCGTTTCGGGCAACCGGCAGCGCATACTACCCGCCAGTGCAGTTTCACTAGGGACCTAGAGCAAGGGAACCACCAACTGCCTGGTCCTCCGCTAGGCCTGCCAGCTGAAGCGCAAGGAAACAAGAACCGGCAACCGGCTAAAGCAGCCGGGGACTACCCCGAGGAAGCTAATGTGGAACAATATCACGTGTTCACTTCCCAGATGGAAGATCCAAAGGATGAGCCATGGTTTGGTGTCGAGGTGAATGCAGTCATACAAGTTGGACTGCAGTACATGCACTGGTCTGATGCGTCTATCATCTGGGGGCGCGAAGACCATCCGCCACTCATGTCGAGACCCGGGGGCTACGCGCTGGTCTTAGACCCGATTGTGTTCTCAGAGACACACACCTGCTGATTCTCGCGCGTGCTCATCGATGGAGGCAGCAGCATCAACCTGCTCTATCGCACTTTGATGGAGAAGCTCGGGATCCCAGAGATCCAGCTGAAGCCAACCAAGCTGACCTTCCATGGGATCGTGCCAGGACACTCTTGTACGCCAATGGGGAGGATTGAATTGGAAGTGCTGTTCGGTGGAAAGGACAATCATCGTCGCGAGCCAATCTGGTTCGAGGTGGTAGACCTCAACAGCCCCTACCATGCGCTGCTTGGTCGGCCTGCCCTGGCCAAGTTCATGGCAGTCCCGCACTACGCCTACTCGAAGATGAAGCTCCTAGGCCCCCGTGGGGTGATCACTGTCACCGGGTGCTACAAGAAGTCGATAGAGTGCGCAAGGGCCAGTTCTAAGGTGGCAGAGGCTCTGGTCATCGCTGAGGAGAAGCGTCAGATACTGCAGCGGGTGGCGGCGGTCCAGCCGGGCCGCCCGGCGTCGAGCCAGCCAGCTCCTCATCTCAAGCCGGCAGGCGGCGCCAAGGAAGTCCCGCCCGAAGCGGGCAAGAAGGCAGAAGCTCTTGTCTCGGGGGCTAGCCCTTCCTCGAGGTAGGAGGGAGCACCCCACGGCCTCGCCCGAGACAAGTCAAGATGTCGATCGCTTAAGACCTTCGGCTAAGCCAAGGCAAAAAACCTTGTATCCCAAACAAGTACTGATGAATAAAAGAAAGTTGGGCGGCATACGGCTGATCCCAGGATAAAGTGCTTTAAAGTACCTTTTACATTTCTAAGCGTTATTCACGGGGGCTGGAAACCGGCTCCAGAAGGGAGCCGGCAGCCCCAACCCGACGAACCGACCCTCTTGTCAGACGAATGAGTACTGTGTGCGGACCGGACCCCGAGCCCAACCTCCATCCCGCGTCGCGCGAGATGGAGCCGGCAGGTCACCCACCAAGGAAAATCGATAAGAGGAAACACCCGCAACCCGACGAACCGAGTCCCTTGCCAGATGAACAAGTACTATGTGTGGACCGGACCCCGTGCCCAACCTCCACCCGAACCGCGGGCGATGGAGCCGGCAGGTCACCCACATAGGAAAATCGCTAAGAGGACAGAACGCAAAAATGTTAACGAGCGTTCACCCAAAAACCATGCGCATTGGTTAATAGTTGTGCGTGGACTGGACCAAGCCGAATCTCTTACACACCAAAGTACTACTCCTCATCCCGCGGCACGCTCCCACCCTAGACTGGCATTCGGTTGTCTGTCCAAGGGAGACCAACCGGCACCAGGCTGCCGGTTGGGGGTAGAAGGGCCGAAGGATGGGAAGATAAAGGAAAAAGTCGAAAGGGGTCAGGCTAAATCTGGTTCATAAACAACTAGAAACCAATACGTAAGGGACTTAGGGTGAAATGTCATCGGTGTGCATGAACGAAATGTCATTGGGCACGGCATAAGTTCAACGTGCATACAAACGAATAAGGAAGTCCAGACACAGTCAGGGGACGCTTGGCGAGCCAGCCGGCTCCAGCAGAGCAGCGTCGCCAGTTCGAGCCGCCAAGACAAAGTCGTCTCTGCTGGGGGACAGAGGAATGGAGATGTCAGCGAGATCCTCGGGGGCCTTCTGAGGTTCTTCCGCGGAGCTGGGCTCTTCGAAGTCCACGCCATCCAAGGACTCGTCGCTATCCCCAGCGTCGAAAAGCACGTCGGTTTCGGCACACTCTGCGATGGCGCAAGCGCGTTGGCGGAGCTTGGCTTTGTCGAGACCTGCCGATCTGCCCTCACGAAGGTTTTCCAGTTGGTCCAGGTTAACGCCTGGATACCATGAGAGCACGAACTCCAAAGCCTGCTCAGCGCCGGCTCGAGCCGCGGACTCTTTCCAGACGTCGACCCGGTTGGACGCAAGCGGGATCCACTTGAGGAGCGCCTGGACCTCGTCAGGCACCGCTCGCCCTGGCCACAAAGTTTCGAAGACAGAAACAACGGCTCGGCGGAGATCCCCGCCCAGTTTAGCGACTGGGTGAAGCCAGCCTTTAACCAATGCCATCAATTCCCCTGAGGAAAGCTGGGCCTTGGGGTCACTGCTAGGGACGATCTTCTGCTCTGTCTTATATTCCTCCAGCGTGGCTGCCGCGGCCCTGTTGGAGTCGGGGAAAGCTTCTGCGGGGGCAATCAGAGAGTGAGGAAACAACGTGAAAGAGCAAGAGCTGGGAAACAGGAAGGGAAATGTACCACGAAGAGCATGTTCCAGTCCCAGGAGGCCAGACTGGAGTTTGCGGTCACGGGCGCACCAAATGCAGATCTCCGTGTCATGCCGCTCACTGTCAAGCTTTCGGGAGGCTTCCAACTCGTTGATCTGGGCGTCGCGGCTCTCAACCTTGCTTTCCAGCGACGCGCAAAGTTCATCCACCTCGCTAGTGTACTTCGCAGAGAGAACTTCTTGCTCCTTGGCCAACTGGCGGTCGAATTCTAGCCGCAGCGATGACTCCGCCTCTCGAGCCTTCGTCAGCTCCGTCTCTAACTCCCGAGCCCGGGCAGCTTGAGCCTATAGGCTTTGAAGCTCCTCCGCATGCTTTTGTCTGAGCAGCTCAACCCCGTCAGCCGACATCGAGTTGGCCAGCCGGGACTCAAGCGAGGTGATGAGCGAGGCAGCATCTGAGAATGGAGAGGTGAGAGCGGGAAGGGCGGTAGTAGCGTTCCAAAGCAGAGGGTCCTGGGCTTACCTGACAGCTTCTCCAGCTCCTTTTTTAGATCCTGATACTGGGCCTTGCCGGTGCGATACTTCGCCAGCAGCTTCTGGAAGACATTGGCTCGAAGCGCGTTCAGATCCCGTGGAAGACAGAAAGGCAACGCTTCTTAGCGAAATTCATTTTCAAGCCAGCTGCCTCTACAGCTACTTTGAAACTCGGGGGCTAGGGTGCATGGTGAAATTGGCCACAGAGCTGCGGGCCTCGTCTCTCAACCAGCAGAAGAAATCAGAGGCTAAAGGCGCGGTACTTACATTGGTCGTCCGTGCAGCATCGAGGAACTGGAGGCCGACGTTCTGTAGCGACTCCTTGACGATAGAGAACTATTTGTTCAGCTCTGCCAAGGTCGGTTTGCTACCCTAGACCTTGAGTTTTTCTCCAGCATCGACGCTCGAGGCGGTGTCCGCCCATTCCTACTGAAGCTGGCTGGCAGAGCTCAAACTCCCAACGCCGGACCCAGCCGCAACAGCAGGAGCCTTTCCCCTTGAGGCGTCCTTGGTCGCAACCTCAGGAGCCGGAGAGGTTTCACCGCGCTCACTCCTCGCCACCCGAGTCGCGAGGGGTCCTTGGGAAGCTTTGCCAGAATTGGAGGCCAGCCCGAAGAAAAGGGGACCAGCGGCCGCGCCAGCCCCTGTCCCAAATGCAGGCACTACAGCCTGCGCGCTCGGTGCGAGCCCAGGGCTGGAAGGGGTCCGGGCAGCCGGCTCCGGGGGCTCCAATGACCCCGCACGCACCGGGGTCTCTTCCGTCGCTTTCGCCGCGGCCTCGCGCGCACCTTCTCGGCTGGGCGGGTCAGAGGACGCGTGGGCAGCGGCGTCATTCCCCGCCGCGGCATCTTCGGCGGCGGGAGGAGGAGGCGTGGCAGCCTCCGCCGAGGTGATTTCCCCGGCTGGCATAGGGTCAGCCTCAGCCGCGGCAGCCGGGCTGGAAACAGCATCCGCAGGCACCTCCGGGCGGACAGGCTCCTCCGCCCCAGCTTCGCTCGCCACAGACTCCAACCGCGGGGAGCGGCGGTCCTCTTCAACACAACCCAAGTCGCCACCAGTATCCTCCCTGCGCACTCTCTTGTTGCGCGGGAGGTCAGGAGTCGAGGTCTCAGCTTCCCCTGACGCGGAAGCGGGGGGGAGGCTGTGTAGTCATGTCAATGGCAATGGGAGACCTACGAAGGAGGCACCTCACGGTTAAATCGACCAGAGCTGCGGCAACCAATAGCGGAAAGAAGCGCTGAGGCGGAAAGCTTACCCGGCTACAGTGGTGGCCCGCCGTTTGGTCACCTTCCTCATCTTGGGTTGGAGCTGGCTCCTCGTCGCTGGCTCCGGCTTCCTTCGCTTCTCAGCCGGCTCGGCCGGAGCCGGCTGGCTCCTTCTCTTGGCGCCAGCCGACCTTCCTCTAGTCCCCTCAGGGTCTGCCGGCTTCAGGCCAGCCAGCTCTGGAGCAACAGGATGTAGCTCCGGAGACTCCGGTAGGTCCACGATCAGGCAAGCTTGGGCTCCAGCGGCGGCCGCGGTGGCTACATGAAGGGCTGCAACCCCGGGGGCGGCAACCGACCCTATTTCGTCATCATCGTCCTCGGACCAGTCTCTTAAGGAGGAGGGACCTGGAAACTTACTGGAGTGGCTGAGGGGCTCGCCCGAGTCCACGAGCTCTTCACTTCCTTCGTCGCCATGGGTGGCGCTTGAGCTCTCGACGACGGCGCGAGAGCCGGCATCCTCGTCCTCCTCAGCGTCGTCCCAGACGACCCCGTCGTTCGACTCCACCCTATCAGCAGCAAAGCCGGCTTGACGCTGGGTCGAGTTCTCTGCGGTCTGCAGAGCGAACAAGTTCTGCCCGAGCTAGACAAGTAAAGGTCAGAAGATCCAAATCGCAAAGGGGGAGAGACTGAAACCAAGCCCGGCAAGCGTACCTCAACGATCGGATTATTCCGGTCGTGAGGCTTCAGGCCCCATTTCCACGAGGTCGGAAGCTTGACATCAGCAACCCGATTCGCCTTCTGCGCCACCTCAGTCGCTGACAACGCCTTGGAGGAGTGACGAGTTGGATCCCTGGCCGATCCTAGGAAGCACATCTTGTGCGAGCGGCGCTGGAGGGGCGACACGCGGGCGACCAAGAAGGCGAGCAGGAGGTCGGACGGCTTCAGGCCGCCCTCCTTCTGCAGAGCGGAGATCCGCTGAAGAATCTTCTCCACGTCCGGCGCGGCGCGAGGGAGAGGAGTGCTCCAGCTATCCCGCTCAGGCCCATTCGCGTCAAAGGGTGGCAGGTTGATATGATCTGCGCCCTCCTTCAGATTCTTCACATAGAAGAAGGAGCACTGCCACTTTTTGCAAGACTCTTTCCCCTTCAATCCGGGGATGTCCGCGGTCTTGCGCGCGTAGAAGGAGGCCGTCCCGCACACTACGGGAATGGTGTCGGCCGTCTGAGTTTTGAAGTAGATCAGCCGGTGTAACAGCTCGACGTTGGGCCAGATGCCCAAATACGCCTCACAAAGGGCCGCAAACGCGGCCACCGTCATCATCGCATTCGCCCCGAGGTGGTGCGGCTGCAGGTGAAAATGGTCCAGGAACTGACGCAGGAAGCTGCTGGCGGGCAGCACGAAGCCCCAGGGGAAATGGTCGTAAAAGACCACCGTCTCCCCGGGCTCAGGAGCGGGGACGCGCTCGCCGCCAGCAGGGCGACAACCCACGAGACCCGCAGGCGGAAGCACTCAACCTTGGCGCAGCAGCTCGATCTGCTTCTCCTTCACCCAAGAGCCTTCCCAGGACCCCTTCAGTAAAGGGGATGGAGCGGCGTCCTTGTCCGGGGCCGCCCCCTTCCCTTTGGGCCGGGATGCTTTGGGAGCCATCCGGGTGCGGATCTGGATGAGCGGAATGGCGGCGGAGCGAGCGGAAAACCCTAACCCCGTGGGGACGAAGCTTGGGAGCCGAGGATTTCAGGTGGAGCGAATGCCGAAGGAAGAAGAGAAGCGGGCGACCGATGCTTTGCTTCAGGAACGCTTCCCGATTTAAAAGTGAGGGGGCGGGTCAGTTGCGTATTTCGCCCACGATGGGCTGGCAACTGACCCCTTTCGCCACGAGCCACGACCGCATAAAGATCGGGCAACCGCCGCGGTTGCCGCAAAGGATCATGGGGCCGGGGCCAATTGGACATGGCGTAACGACGCGCAGACAAGTGGTGCTTCGGTCCAGTCCCCGAGGGAGCAAGTCCCAAGGAGCCGAACAACGGCGGGCGGCCGCATGGCGGCCGCCAGCCGGATCGGTCTCGGAACCGGCTCGTCCCGAGACGGCTGGCAACACTCCGCAGGACTTGACCTCGAGGCCAACGGCTTCCAGGCCAGACAAAGAATCATGGGACTTCGACGGAAACAAACAAGACTTTGGCGAGGAAAAGAACCCGCTGAAGCCCCATGCTGACCCATGAGACTTCGCCAGTTTCAGGGGCTAGTGTCGTGGGCATGACTAATGGGGCATGCCACGGGCCGAGCTATCTGCCGGCTGGCGTCCCAGGAATCTCCACGGCCCTAGGATGAGAAGACCAGCTCCACCCGAAGGGCCGGTTGCGCCAGCAGCCGGCTGGCGACTCCACCGAGGAGAGCCAGAGCCGGGCGATGACGACAAAAGCCTTCCAACGGCTGTCTCGCCGAAAGTGGGCTGGCCCCGACAAGGGCGGCAGAGGCCAAGGACGGGAGTGACGCGCGCCACGACCGGGCTCAACCAATCAGCGATCAATGAGCCTTCCCCACGACAGGATCCGAGGCAAAAGGGAGGGCATATGCCTCCCAGATGCCGGTCCCAGGGGAAAGGCGCTTTATAAAGCGTGATTGTCAGAGCAGGGCCAGAGGATGACGCCGAGGACGCGGCCACGGAGGAGCCGGTAGCCAGCCAAATCGCCACCTAACCTGTAACCAGACCCCCGCCTATATAAGGGGGTCTGGACCCTTAGTCTAGGGAGATCCAATCTTCTTCTTCCTCCTCTAGCCCGAACAGCTCAAGGAGCACTGTAATCGCTACTGTCGAGATAATACGAAGCAGGCAGGAAGTAGGGGTTTTACCTCCATCCGGGAGGGCCCTGAACCTAGGTAAACCGAGGTGTCTCCGTTGGCACAATCCCGAGCCGGACCCATCGTCACCACCGCCGAGCCCCTTCGATAAGCCACCCAATGGCTACTGTCTCTAAATTCCCACGACACTCCCAGTCTTTTGCTAGCCCTCATTTGTACTGAGTATGAGCTCTACTCGTGCATCCAACTTCGAAAAACCAAGTTGTTCCAATATGTCCACCATACATACCTATTAGCAATTTGCTATTCCAAAGTACATTTGACTTGCTTTTATCTATCCTTCAAATTAAACTCTTTTTGGTGTTATGCGAAAATTGGTCAGTAAAGTTCTCACGAACCCGATGGCACACTTTACTTTTCTCGTTCTTAAAAATTTCACATTGTGGCTCTCTTATGTTGAGTTGTTATGCTTGCAAGTTGTAAGTTGGAAATTAGCCAAACCATGCCGTCATGGGGTAAGCTTTCAACATTGCACTTCTTATTTGAGTTGATATCGTGATCTTTTGTTTATGGATACTCGCGAGGTGAAATAAGTTGGGAATCTTGCAGGATCATGGAGTTTGTATACATGTTAGAGAAACGCCTGGGCCGCCAATCTAAGCCATGCATAATTCATGGTGGAAATTTACAGCATGCCCATTGATGCAGCACGGTGTTGATGATGTAAGTCACCGTCCAGTTGGGAACCCCAAGAGGAAGGTATGATGAGCACAGCAGCAAGTTTTTCCCTCAGTAAGAAAGCAAGGTTTATCGAATCCAGGAAAAAGCCAAACTCCAGAAGGTGATGCTTGCTAGCCTAGTGACTTCCAACAAGGGCGCCGTTAACGATAACTTGTTAGCGCGTCTTCAACTAGTAGCAACGTGGAACCTGCACACAACACAACCAAATACTTTGCTCCCAACTTACGATGAGGTTGTCAATCTCACCGGTTTGTTGTAAACAAAGGTATGAGCGTATCGAGTGGAAAACAATAGTAGTATGCGAGAAAGTAAACAATGCAAGTAAAGTAAACATGTGATAGCAATATAAAGGAAATTGGACCGGGGTCCACAGTTCACTAGTGGTGTCTCTCCATAAGATAAATAGCACATGCTGGGTAAATAAATTACAGTTGGGCAATTGATAGAATAAAGATAACGTGCATATGTCGCGAGGATCACTATGAGATTTACTCTGGGCATTACAACAAAATACATAGACCGCCTGACAAGGGTATAGTTAATAGAGCCCGTTAGTTGAGTACCCCTAAGGCCCGAATAGCTAGGCCCAATTGTAATGATAGTCGAATACGAGTCTTTACCGTATATCGATATTGTAATCTGTATCGGACCCTACCCGATCCTCGAGACCTGGTCACCTATATATAGGGGCCAGGAGGGGACGATGTAGGTCAGATTGAAAGCAAGCCAGGTTGAACACCCAAGTTTACTTTCGACACACACCTATTTCGACTAACTTTACCTTCGAATTCATCCGACGCCCTATCTCCCCGATCCTAAGTCCTTCATCTAGGACATTTGTCGAGTTAACCCTCGTCAATTGGCGCCGACCGTGGGGATCTAGGCGTTGGAATCATGAATTCGACGGCTTTTTTGCTTTTAGCCAACAGCAGTTCAGAACTCGACGGAAGTCAAGAGATGGAGTTAACCATTGGAAGTTTGAGCATCATCGTTGGGCCATCGGGTTCATCCCGCCTCTCGGATGCGACGAAACCAGATCCGTCGGCAAACAAGCCCGAAACAGAGGAAACATTGGAATCATCAGAAGGCTCTTCTAGCGAGGCAAACTCGCTGGTCAGTTTCGACAAAACACCAATCGCAGAAGGCGACAAAATCCAGAAAAATTTCGACTCAGAAGAAAAAGCGTGCCAGACGCACAACAACGCAAAGGACTTCGCCGTGGGAAGCAGAGGCGTCTCCAAGGTACATCAGTTATGCGTCATTATCACTGAAGCAGAGGAAGAAAACAATAGCAAAGGAAATGAGAATGTCGACAGGCAAGTCGACAAAGTAAAAGATCACAACAAAAAGGAAAAGGAGAAAGTCCATGTCTCGGCTGGTGAATGGAGGATGATCAAGTCAGCTATCAACCATGGTACAGAAGTACCCGAAGGATCGAGAAGAGAAGTACTAATGGGATATCAGTATGCATTATACCAGCACAGGAAGAAACTAAGGGAGGAAAGAGATATGGTTTTTCAGGATAATAACAGTATATCAAGGGAGGAATACGGGGAAGACTACAGTGAAGATTCAGAATACAGCAGAGAAAGGCGTGGAGACCCAAAACACAACAGGGGGGCGACAACATGCGGCAGAGAAGAGGGGTACTCAAGGAGCCCTACCCCACAGCTAGAAGAAGAGGAAGATGACTTCATACAAAAAACGCCAGAAGCAGCACTAGTAGCAGCACAAGCGTATTTACTGGCTACAAGACCAAAACCTGGAGACCCACGAGAAGATATGCACCGAGCCGCGATAAGAAGCCTCGGAATAGTAGAAGGAAAGATCAGGGAACAAGGTCCAGAGATAAAGTCGACAAGCTGCAAGGGAAATCGAAAGGAGAAGTTTGGATACAATTTCAAAGATAACGAGTATAGCGAGTCGTCAGAAGAGAAAAAGCGACATAAAAGGAAGGAGGACGCAAGAAGTATAATAGCACAAACTCGAGTAAATAAATCGCGTCATGCTTGGAGGGAAGAGAATTACGAGGACGACGATAAAGATATGGGTGCGTTATGCTTTACCCGCAGGGTTCGCAAAACACGGGTACCCAAAGGTTTCAAATTACCACACGACCAACCTAAGTATGATGGGTCGCAAGAACCTACCCTATGGTTATCGGATTATCTGCAAGCAGTGCAGATATTGGGGGGAACAAAGGCGACTGCAATGCAAAGTTTGCAGCTGCACCTCACCGGCGCCGCACGATCTTGGTTGAATACCCTACCCAACGAATCCATTGGAAGTTGGGGGGAACTCGAAAGTCAATTCACAAGAAATTTTCGCTCCACCTACAAGCGCCCAGCATCACTGGAGGAAGTTAAAACATGTGTGCAGAGGAAAGGCGAAACGCTACGTTCTTATATACAACGCTGGAGTATAATCAAAAACTCAGCAGAGGACGTCTCCGACGAACGAGCAATAGACGCCTTTTCAGCCGGACTTCGTCGTTCAGATCTCGTGGAAGAAATAGGAAGAACAAGACCCACGACAGTAGCCGAGCTAATGGAACAAGCCAACAAATTCGCTGATGGAGAGGACGCGTATAACAACAAAAGAGGACGTTCACCAGAAGTCGACAGAATAAGTAGACAGAGGAGACGACACCGTAGCAGGGATAACCAAGGAAGGCGAAATCAGGTAGCCGCGGGTTACGTACTAGAAGAAGAGGAAGGATATGAAAGCAGGAGGTTTCAGGCAAATGGAGTAGAAAAATCGAGATACTCCGGTCCTTCGGCCGAGGATATGCTATACGGACCTTGTCGAATCCACTACGCGTATCTCGACGGGAAAAGAGTCTCAAATCACCAGATGAAGGATTGCAGGACATTCCTAAGGTTGCAAAGCGCCATGGGCTCAAAACAAGAAGGGACGCAAGGAGAAAGACACAGAAGTCAAGGATATCAAATGCAAAAGCTAGCAAGGCACTTAGAGTCAAAAGTGTACATATCAGCCATGATTCAACCGGTGCCCAAGTCAAAGAAAGAGCGAAAGAGCATATCCAGGCAAGTCAACCTAGCAATATCATCACTACCAGCTACCACAGAGTACATGCGGTGGTCAGAACAACCAGTCAAGTTCAGCAGAGCAGACCACCCGAGGAAAGTTCCCAGGCCAGGTCACTCGCCTATGGTTTTAAAGGCACAAGTAGGAGGGTACGACATCGGAAGAGTGTTCATGGATGCAGGAAGTGGCATAAACTTAATATATGCCAGAACCCTAAAGGCAATGTGCATCTCGCTGACGAGTCTGAAGCCAACAGATTGCTCTTTCCACGGAATAGTACCAGGAGCCGCAAACTACCCTTTGGGGAGAATAGAACTCGACGTCTGCTTTGGCAGTAGCGGAAACTACCGAAAAGAGAAGCTAGAATTCGAAGTAATGGACTGGCCGTCACAATATCATGCAATCCTGGGGCGCCCAGCATTTGCAAAATTCATGGCAGTACCACACTACGCGTATCTTACGTTAAAAATTCCAGGACCCAATGGAACAATCACAGTACAAGGGAGCTTTGAAGTAGCCAATACATGCGACAGGGAATTCAACAGGATGGCGCAAACTTTCGGCATGACAGCGGAGTACGAGAGGTTAAAAGGAGAAACGGATCACAATGTACTACCCGACGTTGGACGATCCCTGCCAGATCAGGCTTTCGACATGTCTCAGGACTCGAAGAAAATCCAGGTCCATCCTACAGATGTAAACAAGACGACATCAATTGCGGTGAACTTGGATCCCGCATAGGAAAGCGCGCTCGTCGAGTTCCTCCGTGAGCGCTGGGAAATCTTCGCCTGGTGTCCATCAGACATGCCAGGGGTTCCCAGGGAACTCGTCGAGCACGCATTAAACGTAGATCCCAAGGCAAAGCCAGTCAAGCAGCCATTGCGACGATTCGATGAACCTAAGAGAAAGGCGATAGCATCAGAGTTGCACAGGCTAGAAAATGCCGGATTTATCAGAGAAATCAAAACTTCGAGTTGGGTGTCGAACCCCGTCATAGTACCCAAGAAGAACACAGACGTACAAAAAGTATGTATCGACTACACATCTCTCAATAAGCATTGTCCAAAGGATCCCTTCCCTCTACCCCGCATCGATCAGATAATCGATTCAACAGCGGGATGCGCGAGGCTTTCATTTTTGGACGCATATTCTGGTTACAATCAGATCAAATTGAAGAAAGAAGACGAAGAAAAAACGGCCTTCATCACACCATATGGGGTGTTTTGCTACCAAGTGATGCCGTTCGGCCTAAAAAATGCAGGAGCAACATATCAACGGATGATGCAAAGTTGCCTCGGAAGCCAAATAGGGCGCAACATACAAGTCTACATTGATGATGTAGTCATCACCACAAGAGAGGAGAAATCTCTAATCAGCGACTTGGCAGAAACCTTCGACAACCTGAGCAGGTACAAGCTTAAGCTTAACCCGACAAAGTGCTCTTTTGGCGTATCAGCAGGACAACTTTTAGGGTTCCTGGTATCAGCACGAGGAATAGAGGCGAACCCAGAGAAGATTCAAGCAATTTTGACAATGGGGAAACCAACGAAACTACACGACGTACAGAAACTTGCAGGACGCGTCGCGGCATTAAGTCGCTTCGTTGCTCGACTAGGGGAGAAGGCGCTTCCTTTTTATGCACTTATGAACAAGTCCGACGATAAATTCGAGTGGACAGAAGAAGCAGACGCAGCGTTTGCACAGTTGAAAAAAGTGCTTTCCACGCCACCAGTGCTGGTCGCACCAAAAGAAAAAGAACCACTGTTATTATACATCGCCGCAACCCATCAGGTGGTGAGTACAGTATTAGTAGTCGAAAGAAGCGAAGAAGGAAAAGCCCACAGCGTCCAGAGGCCAGTATATTTCATCAGTGAAGTGTTGTCTCCAACAAAACAAAGGTACCCGCACTATCAGAAGTTGGCATACAGTGTCTTCACAATCGCACGAAAACTACGACAGTACTTTGCGGTGCACCCAATTATAGTGGTCAACGAGGCGCCATTGTCGAACATATTGAATAATCCTTCAGCAACAGGACGTGTCTCTTTGTGGGGAATCGAGTTATCTCCCATGGACATCACGTACGAAAAAAGGAAGGCGATCAAGTCGCAAGTTTTGCCAGATTTTACGGCAGAGTGGCTGGAGCTGTAGAGCACAGGACCACCAGATTTATCCAGTGTTTGGACAATGTATTTCGATGGTTCTAAAAGAGTCCAAGGCGCAGGCGCAGGAGTAGTGTTGATATCACCTCATGGCGACAAATTGAGGTACGTCTTAAGGATGAGCTTTCCACAGGCTTCTAACAATGAACCAGAGTACGAGGCTTTGTTGCACGGAATGAAGATGGCTAAAGCATGTGGAGCAACTCGCCTAAAAATATTTGGAGATTCCAACCTTGTTGTCCAGCAAGTTATGAACAGATGCGACACAATCAATGACAACATGATGGCCTACAAAATTGTGTACCATTATCTAGAAGGAACGTTCGATGGATGCGAAGTCTCACACGTAAGCAGGAACAACAATGAAGAAGCCGACAATTTAGCAAATATCGGGTCACAGTGTTTACCTGTGCCATCCGGAGTATTTTGGGAGGAAATAGTGGAAAGATCAATAAAAAGTGGAAAAAGTTCGACTACTACAGCAGGCTCGGGGGCTACATCAGAACCAGAGGAGGTCATGATGATAGAAGAAACATGGATGCAGCCATATCTTGCATACATGATAAATAAAAAACTACCAGAAGATGCAGTGGAGGCCAAGAGGATATCTCGAAGATCGAAAGCGTTTGTCGTGTTACAGGGGAAATTATACAAAAAAAGTATTACGGGCGTTTTGCAGCGTTGTGTAACGCCCCAAGAAGGACAAAAGATACTACAAGACATACACGGTGGAGTATGCGGCCATCATGCTAGCAGCAGAGCAATAGCAGCAAAAGCTTTCCGAGCAGGATTCTATTGGCTAACAGCCATCGAGGACGCAAAAGATATAGTTCGAAAGTGTGAAGCATGTCAAAGGTTTGCATCTAGACCGCATGCACCAGCAGCGGAGTTACAAACAATACCATTATCTTGGCCTTTTGCACAATGGGGCCTCGATATGGTGGGAAAGTTGCACAAATCCTGGCCAGGAGGGCATGTCTACATGCTAGTGGCAGTCGATAAATTTACCAAATGGGTAGAAGCAGCCCCGGTGACAACTCAAGATTCTACAGCAGCAATCAACATCATCAAGTCAATAGTTTTCCGTTTTGGTGTACCATACAACATCATCACAGACAATGGGACAAATTTCACTTCAAAGGAATTCAAGAGTTACTGCGAAGGATTAGGGATCAAGCTAAAATTCGCATCAGTGGCGCACCCGAAGACAAACGGGCAAGTCAAAAAGGCCAATGGCCTGATATGTAGTGGGATAAAAAAGAGGCTCCTAGCACCTCTCAAGAAAGCCAAGAGCGCTTGGGTAGAAGAGTTGCCCTCCGTTCTTTGGAGTTTAAGAACTACACCTAACGCAGCAACTCAAGAAACTCCTTTCTTCCTGGTCCATGGCGCAGAAGCCGTGCTTCTAGTCGAGGTTACACACGAAGCTCCAAGAGTGACAGCATATGACGAGACAACATCAACAGAAGCATTGCAGGATGATGTCGATGCACTAGATGAAGCAAGAGATAAAGCATTAGAAAGGGCTACGCAGTATCAACAGAGCCTACGAAACTACCATAGTAGTCGAGTTCGTCCACGATCCTTCGTGGTGGGAGACCTAGTTTTGCGACTCAAGCAAGACAGCCACGGCAAGTTGGAGTCCCCTTGGGTGGGACCTTACATCGTTACCGAAGTAATACTAGGAGGAGCATATCGACTACAAGACAAGAAGACTGGGAAAGATGAGAGCAACCCATGGAATGCAGAGCAGCTACGGCGTTTTTACGCGTAGAATGCATATAGTGGTATTAATAAATTCGAGTTAACCTTCTGAACCTAGAACATGAGGCCACAGGTCAGGTTCTTTGGGTTGAACTCGACAAAATTGTACAATTATTACTTCTTCGCCTCGGGGGCTTCAACCCTCGGGTCGTGGGAAAGGAATTTTTATCGCGACTTGGAGGACTTTTTTCACTGAAAGGTTGTGCAGACAACCCGATAAATATTCAAATAACTTGGTTCACGAAGGAACCCGATATTCTTGGTTCACAAAGAACCCGATAGATGGAAAAGCGTACCTCAGAACAATGACTTGTTTTTCCTGGTACTAGTAAAAACATCAACATAGAATACGAATATTCATTACAGAGCACATGGCAGCAAGGACATTATCAAACGACATTACATAAAAAGCAAAATCCTAATGGAAGTGGACTTCAGCTTCATATTTCTTCTGGCAGAGGGTGCCGTCATAAATCTTCACGTCGAACTTCGACGTGCCGATGTGGAAGTCGAAGGCCATGAAGAAGCCTTGGTGGATGTCGTGGTCTTCTGCGAACTGCGACCAGCCACCCTTAAAGTACCGCTCGCCGTCGCCATCATACCACACCTCCACCTCGTATGGGATACCACTGCCAGATTGTTCACGGAGAACCGCCTCTCACAGTTCGCGCCCATCCATGAAGTTGGTGAAATTCAGCGGCAGGCGCTGAATCTCGCGGCACTGCGCCATGGCAATGCAGAGGAAGGAAAAGATTCGGGGAGGCGCAGCAGGAGCAGCGGAAGTAGAAGGAGGAGGAACGACTGGACCCGGAGCAGAGCCAGTCACCTTGGGCTTGTTCTTACTACCAGGTGGGCGGCCGGGGCGACGCTTAGCCGGAGCGGCCGATGATGATCCTGTTGCAGCCGGAGTGGTGTTGTTCTTGTTTTTGCTTCCACGAGGGCGACCTCGGCCTCAGGGCGCCACCAGAGAGCCAAGATTCAGATGGGAGCCATCTGCATCAGCCATGTGGACAAAGGAAAAAAGGAAAACCCTAGATGGAGGGAGAAGATGATGCGGCGGAGGAGGAATTTGATTAGGGTTTTTACCCTTGCTAGAGGGTGCTTTATTTATAAGCACGTGTTATCGGGCCCCCGTGTTAAAGCAAGGCCCGTCAACATATTTTACAATAGGAGTTAAATTCTGCACACAGCAGACGATAATATCAAAGAGCAAGAAGAGAAGATTGCGGTCGCACGATATGAAAACCTCGACTCAGGGGCTTGCAAATAGTAGACGTTAACAGAAAGTAGAAGAAATGAACTTTGAGCCTATGCTTGACTACAAGTATCCAAACATAGCCTCGGGGGCTACTCCCATCGGGAGCGCTGAGCGCGCACCCGATAGAGGATGAGATAATTAATAATGGATATGAAGAAGGATGAGTATACAAAAACTTCGACTATATAGTCGACAAAAGTGCAGAAAGATTACTCCCATCGGGAGCAAAGAAGATTAATTTAAAATCCGAATTTCTTTGATTTTATCAGTCAAAAAACTTGGCTGCGACATAAGATTCTCGAGTTGCGTTATCGCAACACAACTCGAATGCCGTGACTTATCACGAAGGTAAGACCCCGGGATCCGTCCTGTGTGGCCTGGTATACGCACATAGATGCGCTCTGCTGGTATGTATCCGTGTCTACGACGCGAAGAAAATCCTGGTGGACGCACTGGGTACCCTAAGAACCACTGGGATTCATTCTTTGTAAGTCCTAAATGCGTCAAAAGAGTGGGTTTGACCGGTATCCCGAATTCAAATCCAAGGGGATTGAATTTGAAGTAGGTGACAAGTATCTGTTCCGGCAGTTAACTGACCTCTTGATCCGTCAGAGTTGTCAGGCTTGTTCATCAAGACCCCTTGCGAGTAAATTATCATGAATATAAGTCGAAAGACCAAGTCGAAGATTTGAAGATAAGAAGAAGTCGAAGAATTGATCAAATCGAAGATTAGAAGATTAGAGATTCAACCCGAATCTACAATTCTGATAGAATCTCAGGGGCTACTAACAAGGGTATAGTTAATAGAGCCCGTTAGTTGAGTACCCCTAAGGCCCGAATAGCTAGGCCCAATTATAATGATAGTCGAATACGAGTCTTTACCGTATATCGATATTGTAATCTGTATCGGACCCTACCCGATCCTCGAGACCTGGTCACCTATATATAGGGGCCAGGAGGGGACGGTGTAGGTCAGATTGAAAGCAAGCCAGGTTGAACACCCAAGTTTACTTTCGACACACACCTATTTCGACTAACTTTACCTTCGAATTCATCTGACGCCCTATCTCCCCGATCCTAAGTCCTTCATCTAGGACATTTGTCGAGTTAACCCTCGTCACCGCCATCCAACTGCATCTATGACTAATACTCCACTCGCGGGGAATCATCCAAGGACCCCTTTAGTATTAAGTTGCGAACAACAAATAACTGCATTAAGCAAAGTGTGTAATGTAAACAAAGCATATGCCCTTGGACATAAGAATATTGTTTTCTCCCTAGTGGCAACAACACATCTACAACCTTAGAGGTTTCTGTCACTCCCCCAGATTAAATAGAGGCATGAACCCAACTATCGAGCATAAATACCCCCTCTTGGAGTCACTAGTATCTACTTGGCCAAGATAGCTACTAACAACGGAGAGCATACAAGATCATAAACAACATAGAGATAACATAAGATATATGATTCAACACATCAACTCAACATAACACCAATATTCATCGGATCCCAACAAACACAACATGTAGAATTACATAACGGTGATCTCGATCATGTAAGGCGGCTCACGAGATCTAAACATGAAGCACATGGTGGAGAAGACAACCATCTAGCTACTGCTATGGACCCATAGTCCAAGGTAGACTACTCACTCATCGCGTCGGAGGCAAGCATGGCGATGAAGAAGACCTCCGGTGGCGATTCCCCTCTTCGGCAGGTTGCCGGGAAGAGCTTCTGGACCCTCCCGATCTCGGGTCGACGACGGCGGCGGATCGCGATGTGTTTCTGGAAAATTGATCAGGTTCTTAGGTTTTCCCCATCGGGGGGGTCTTTATAGGCGAAGGTGCAGCGTCAGAGGTGGACCAGGGGGGTCTGACCCATCGGGGGCACCGGCCAGGGGCAGGTCGCACCACCCTATGGTGAGGCTGGCCCCTGGCTCGGCTTCATCTCCTCTTCGGTGTTCTGGAAGCTTCGTTTAATATCTGGACGTTTGGCTTTCGTTTTGTCCAATTCCGAGAATATTTCCTGTGTAACTTTTCTGAAACAGAAAAACAGCAGAAAACAGGGAACTGACATTGTGGCATCTTGTTAATAGGTTAGTTCCGAAAAATGCATAAAAGCTCGTCCTCGAGTAGG
Source organism: Dactylis glomerata (assembly GCA_007115705.1). Lineage (NCBI taxonomy): Eukaryota > Viridiplantae > Streptophyta > Magnoliopsida > Poales > Poaceae > Dactylis > Dactylis glomerata. The sequence goes on from QXEO01000171.1 coordinate 2,516,288, forward strand.
TAAGTGATAACAAAAATAATAATTTTTGAGGTGACATGCACCTACACAATCTTGATCATCTATGTAAGCATTGAGTGCTGGGATCAAAAGAACTTAAAACATGGGCATGAAAGATATAATCTTGATAGAAGAAACTTAGCAACCATGTTATAACATGAAAAAGAACACAAACGAAAGATCATGAAAATGAAACAATGAAAGTCAAACGTGTGTTCAAATTATATGGAAAAACATAGCAAATGGTTTTCAGCTTGTCCTTCATGAGAGAGCAAAACATAAATGCATAGGACACCTTCAAGTTTAAGAGGGCGACTAGATACAAGTATTTTAAGAACATGTGAAACCAACATCATGAATCAATCAATGAAAACTTTGGGACAATGCACATTATACTTAGAATGACAACTATGCTCTCTTAGACGGTGCATAAAGATAGAAGGTGGTGACTCAACATAAAAGTAAAAGAAAGGCCATTCGCAGAGGGAAGCAGTGATTGCAAGTTTTATAAACCTTCAAAAATTATGGTACTTACTAGCTTTGAGCTCTCATTGCCCCCATCATAGGCATCTTGAATGGTTAAAGTTAATGTGACGAGGGGTTAACTCGACAAATGTCCTAGGTGAAGGACTTAGGATCGGGGAGATAGGGTGTCGGATGAACTCGAAGGTGAAATCAGTCAAACAAGGTGGCTATGAAAGTAAACGTGGGTGTAGTACCTGGATTGCTTTCAATCTATCCCACACCGTCCCCTCCTGGCCCCTATATATAGGTGGCCAGGTCTCGAGGATCGGGTAGGATCCGATACAGATTACAATATCGACATACGGTAAGAACTCGTATTTTGACTAGTATTACAATTGGGCCTAGCTTAACAGGCCTCAGGGGTACTCAACTGACGGGCTCTATTATCTATACCCTTGTCAGTAGACCCTGAGATTCTACCAGAATTGCAGATTCGGGTTGAATCTCTAATATTTAAATCTTCGACTTGATCATTTCTTCGACTTCTTCAATTCTTCAAATCTTCGACTTGGTCTTTCGACTTATTTTCATTATAATATCTCGCAAGGGGTTTTGATGAACAAGCCTGACAACTCTGACGGATCAAGAGGCCAGTTAACTGCCGGAACAGATACTTGTCACCTACTTCAAATTCAATCCCCTTGGACTTGAATTCGGGAAACTGGTCAAACCCATTCTTTTGCCGCATTTAGGACTTACAAAGAATGAATCCCAGTAATTCTCAAGGTACCCAGTGCATCCACCAGGATTTTACTTCACGTCGTAGACACGGATACATACCAGCAGAGCGCATCCATGTGCGTATACCGGGCCACACAGGACGGATCCTGGGGTCTTACCTTTGTGATATATTTTAATCACAGCATTCGAGTTTTGTCGCGATGACGCAACCCGAGAATCATATGTCGCAGCCTTGTTTGACTACTTTAGTGTACAAAATATTCGGGTTATTTAACCTAAACCGATAAAAAGCTTCCCTCCTGATGGGAGTAATGATGCTTCCTAAATCCTCTTTCGCCTTCTTTGCTCCAGTATGCATGACTAAATATCATCAGGTGCGCACCTAGCGCTCCCGATGGGAGTAGCCCCGAGGCTATAGCCGAATTTTTTTGGGTATAGGCTCAAGAAAAATAGATAGACTTGTTCCTTATATTTCTTGTCATGACATTTGTTGACTTTATTTGCTTTTACAATTGTTCTCTCCTTCTTAAGCCCCCGAGGTGAACTTGTATTTTTTTATGGATATGTTCTCATCCCTGTCCTTTTTTCTCTCCTCCTCTTTTTTGTACGCTTCTTTGTCCTTGATACATTGACCTTTCCTTTATCGTCTGCATTAAGCAGCATATAAGAGCCTGTAATAATATTTTGGACCAAACTTTCGCAAAGGCCCATTAGTGCGTGCTTATAAATAAAACACGCGTGATGAGGGTAAAAAAACCCTAATCCAATTACTAGCTTTTCCTTCCGCCACATCGTCTTCCTCTTCAACTCATATAGGGTTTCTTCTTTCCCACCACCTGTCTCCATGGCCGATGCGGGTAAATCACACCTGACCATTGGTGCCCTAATGGAGAAACGGGGTCTCGGCCGCCCTTGCGGCAGCAAGAACAAGGCTTCAGTTGACGTCGCGCTAGCTTCATTGTCTGCTCCAGTGAAGCGGCGCCCCGGCCGCCCGGCTAGGAGCAAAAACAAGCCCAAGGTTGCTCCTGCTTCACCAGGTCCAAGTGCCCCATCTGCTAATGTTTCTTCTCCTAGGATCTATTCTTTTTTCTGCATCGCTGGCACACAGTGCTGTGAGATTCATCGCTTACCACTGAAATTCACCCAGTTCATGGACGGGCAAGAGCTGCAAGAAGCGATTCTCCGTGAACGCTCCGGGGGAGGAACTCCCTATGAAGTGGAGGTTTGGTGCGACGGCGCCGACGATCAATACTTCAAGGGCGGCTGGTCGCAGTTTGCGGAGGATCATGACCTCCATCAAGGCTTTTTCATGACCTTTGACTTCCACATTGGCACGTCGAAGTTTGACGTGAGAATCTATGACGGCACCCAATGCCAGAGGGAGTACGAAGCCGAAGTGCACTTTCATTAGTTTTCTTCTCTATGTAATCCTTCGAGTTGTTCTTCCTTGTGCTACCCATAGGAAGAAGTCGTATTTATGTAATGTTCTCGTTCTATTTAATAGACTAGGGGAACAAATCATAGTTCCGAAGTGTTTGATTTAATATATTATCGGGTTCTTCTGAACCGGCGTGTGTTTCTGCCAAATGTCGAGTTGTGAACAACCTTGCAGTATTTCGAAGATAATAATCATTGTACTCGATAATAACTTTTGTTCTTTATTTCATAAGACTCGAGGGTCCGAGCCCCCGAGTGGAAAAAATATGTACACATATTATCGAGCTAACCCAAAGAACCCGACCTATGGCCTCATGTTTTGGGTTCAGAAGATCAAAACTCAAAGAAATCCCTCATCGCCTTATGTCATCTTATGCGTAGAACCATCGTAGTTGCTCTGCATTCCACGGGTTACTCTTGTTTTGCCCCGTTTTCTTGTCTTATAGTCGATAAGCTCCTCCAGGTATTACTTCTGTCACGATGTAAGGTCCCACCCATGGGGACTCGAGTTTTCCATGGCCATCTTGCTTGAGTCGTAGAACTAGATCTCCTACCACAAAAGATCGTGGACGAACTTGACTGTTGTGGTAATTTCGCAGATTTTGCTGATACTGAGTAGCTCTTGCGAGCGCTACATCTCTTGCTTCATCAAGTGCATCGACATCATCTTGAAGTGCTTCTGTGGAAGTTGCTTCATCATATGCCGTGATTCTTGGAGCTTCATGAGTTATCTCAACTGGAAGCACAGCTTCTGCGCCGTGGACCAGGAAAAAGGGGGTTTCTTGAGTAGCTGCGTTTGGTGTAGTTCGTAGACTCTAGAGTACGGAGGGTAACTCATCTACCCAAGCGTGCTTGGCTTTCTCAAGGGGTGCCAGCAGCCGTTTCTTTATCCCGTTGCATATTAGGCCATTGGCTTTTTCGACTTGCCCGTTTGTCTTCGGATGTGCTACAGATGCAAATTTCAACTTGATTCCTAATCCTTCGCAATAGTCCTTGAACTCCTTTGACATGAAATTTGTGCCATTGTCTGTGATTATGTTGTGTGGTACTCTGAAGCGAAAGACTATGGACTTGATGAAATTTATTGCGGCTTTAGAATCTTGGGTTGTCACTGGGGCTGCCTCTACCCACTTAGTGAATTTGTCGACTGCCACCAGCATATAAACGTGCCCTCCTGGCCAAGACTTGTGCAATTTTCCTACCATGTCGAGACCCCATTGCGCAAAGGGCTAGGATAATGGTATTGGTTGTAATTCTACTGCTGGCGCGTGTGGTCGAGATGCAAATCTTTGACATGCTTCACACTTTCGAACTATGTCTTTGGCATCCTTGAAGGCTGTTAGCCAATAGAATCCTGCCCGAAAGGCTTTTGCCGCGATAGCTCTGCTACTCGCGTGATGTCCACATACTCCTGCATAAATATCCTTTAAGATTTCTTGCCCTTCTTGAGGAGTGACGCATCGTTGCAAGACGCCTGATATACTTTTCTTATATAATTTTCCTTGTAACACGATGAAAGCCTTGGATCATCGTATTATCCTTTTTGACCGTATCTTCGGGCAGCGTCTTGTTTATCATGTACGCCAGATATGGCTGCATCCAAGTTTCTTCTATCATCATAACTTCTTCTGTTTCTGCTATACTTGCCTTTCCAGCCCCCGAGCCTGTTGCTTGGTGTCGACCTTGTTCTTCTGTAGTTGAGGTTTTGCTGTTCTTTATTGATCTTTCCATGATTTCCTCCCAAAAGACTCCTTGCGGTACGGGCAAGCATTGGGACCCGATGTTTGCTAAATTGTCGGCCTCCTCATTACTGGCTCTGCTGACGTGCAAAACTTCGCATCCATCGAATGTTCCTTCAAGATAGTAGTATAAATTTCTGTACAGTGTCATATTGTCACTGATGGCGTCACATTTGTTCATTACTTGTTGGACAACGAGATTCGAGTCTCCAAATATTTTCAATCGAGTTGCTCCGCAGGCTTTTGCCATTTTCATTCCGTGGAGCAACGCCTCATATTTGGCTTCATTGTTGGAAGCTTGGGGAAAACTCATCCTTAGTACATACTTCAATTTGTCGCCTTGTGGTGATATCAGGACTACTCCTGCTCCGGCGCCTTGGATTCTTTTTGAACCATCGAAGTACATTGTCCATACACTCGATAAATCTGGCGGACCTGCATTTTGTAACTCTAACCACTCTGCTATGAAGTCTGGTAGGATTTGTGATTTGATCACCTTTTGTTTTTCATACGTGATGTCCAGGGGTGATAGCTCAATTCCCCATAAGGAGACACGTCCCGTTGCTGAAGGGTTATTCAATATATTCGATAGTGGAGCTTTGTTAACCACTATTATTGGGTGCACGGCAAAATACTGTCGTAGCTTCCATGCTGTTGTGAAAACACTGTACGCGAGTTTTTGGTAATGCGGGTACCTTTGCTTTGTCGGAGATAGTACTTCGCTGATAAAATACACTGGCCTTTGTACGCCGTGAGCTTTTCCTTCTTCACTTCTTTCGACTACCAATACTGTACTCACCACTTGATGTGTTGCTGCAATGTATAGTAGTAGTGGTTCTTTTTTCTTTGGTGCGACCAACACCGGAGGTGTGGAAATCACTTTTTTCAACTGCGCGAAGGCTACGTCCGTCTCTTCTGTCCACTCGAACTTATCATCTGATTTTTTCATGAGCGCGTAGAAAGGTAGTGCTTTCTCTCCCAATCGAGCCACAAATCGACTTAGCGCCGCGATGCGCCCTGCGAGCTTCTGTACGTCGTGTAGCTTTGTTAGTTTTCCCATTGTTAATATTGCTTGGATCTTTTCTGGGTTGGCCTCTATTCCTCTTGCTGATACCAGGAACCCTAGTAGCTGCCCTGCTGATACACCGAAAGAGCATTTTGTCGGGTTAAGCTTGAGCTTATACCTGTTCAGATTGTTGAAAGTTTCTGCCAGATCGCTGATCAGAGACTCTTCTTTTCTTGTGGTGATGACCACGTCGTCGATGTAGACTTGGATATTGCGTCCTATTTGACTTCCGAGGCAATTTTGCATCATCCGCTGGTAGGTTGCTCCTGCGTTTTTTAGGATGAAAGGCATGACTTGATAACAGAACACCCCATATGGTGTGATGAAGGCTGTTTTTTCCTCGTCTTCCTTCTTCAATTTGATCTGGTTATAACCAGAATATGCATCTAGGAAGGAAAGCCTTGCGCACCCCGCTGTTGAATCGATTATTTGATCAATACGAGGTAGAGGGAAGGGATCCTTCGGACAGTGCTTGTTGAGAGATGTGTAGTCGACGCATACTCTTTGTACGTATGTATTTTTCTTGGGGACTATAACTGGATTAGATACCCAAGTCAATGTTTTGATTTCTCGGATGAACCCTGCGTTTTCCAGCCTATGTAATTCCGATGCTATTGCTTTCCTCTTGGGTTCATCAAATCATCGTAGTGGTTGCTTGACTGGCTTTGCTTTAGGATCCACGTTTAGTGCGTGCTCGACGAGTTCCCTGGGAACACCTGGCATATCTGAAGGACACCAGGCGAAGATTTCCCAGCGCTCATGGAGGAACTCGATGAGCACGCTTTCCTATGCGGGATCCAGGTTCACTGCTATGGAAGTGGTCTTATTCGGGTCTGTGGGGTGGACCTGTATTTTCTTCGAGTCTTGAGTTGTGTCGAAAGCCTGATCTGGCAAGGATCGCCTGATGTCGGGTAGCACGTTGTGGTCAGATTCGCCTTTGAGCCTTGCATACTCTGCTGTCATGCCGAAAGTTTGCGCCAACCTATTAAATTCTTTGTCACAGGTGTTGGATACTTCAAAGCTGCCCTGTACCATGATTGTTCCTTTGGGTCCTGGGATCTTGAGTGTAAGGTACATGTAGTGAGGTACTGCCATGAATTTTGCAAATGCCGGGCGCCCCAGGATTGCATGATATTGTGAAGGCCAGTCCATGACTTCAAACTCCAGCTTCTCTCTGCGATAGTTGCTGTTGTTCCCGAAGCAGACGTCGAGTTCTATTTTCCCCAAAGGGTAATTTGCGGCTCTAGGTACTATTCTATGGAAAGAGCAGTCTGTTGGCTTTAGATTTTCCAGTGATATGCACATTGCTCTCAACGTTCTTGCGTATATCAGGTTTATGCCACTTCCTACATCCATGAATACTCTCCCGACATCGTATCCTCCTATTTGTGCTTTCAGCACCATTGGTGAGTGGCCCGGTCTGGGCACTTTTCTCGGGTGGTCCGCTCTGCTGAATCTAACTGGTTGATCGGACCACTTTAGATACTCTGTAGTAGCTGGTGGCGATGATATTGCCAGGTTGACCTGTCTTGATATGCTCTTCCTTTCTTTCTTCGATTTTGGCACTGGTTGAATCATTGTTGATATATATACTTTTGACTCCAACTATTTTGCAAGTCGTTGCATTTGATATCCTTGGCTTATGCTTTTTCCTCCCTGCCATGCCTCTTGGCTTGAATCCATGGCGTTTTGCAACCTTAGGAAGATTCTGCAATCCTTCATCTGGTGGTTGGAAACTCTTTTCCCATCTAGGTAAGCATAATAGATGCGACAAGGACCATATAGCATATCTTCTACCGAAGGACCCGAGTACCTTGGTTTCTCCTTTCCCCTGCCGTCTCTTGCTGGAAATTCTATATTTTCATAGCCTTCTTCATTCCTTCCGTTGTATCCTGCGGCTATCTGATTTCGCCTTCCGTGGATGTCGCCGTTGCGGTATCTTCGCCTTTGCCTACTTGTTTTGTCGACTTCTGGTGAACGCCCCCTTTTGTTGTTATACGCGTCTTCTCCATCGGCGAATCCGTTGGCTACTTCCATTAGCTCGGACACTGTTCGCGGCCTTGTTCTCCCTATCTCTTCCACTAAGTCCGAACGACGAAGGCCACTCGAGAAAGCGTCTATTGCTCTTTCATCGGAGACGTCTTCTGCTGAGTTTTTGATTACACTCCAGCGTTGTATGTAAGAACGTAAGGTTTCGCCTTTTTGTTGCACGCACAACTTGACTTCTTCTAGCGATGTTGGGCGCTTATACGTTGAGCGAAAGTTTCTCACGAATTGATTCTCTAATTCTCCCCAACTTCCAATGGAATCATTGGGTAGGGTGTTTAACCAGGACCGTGCTGCGCCGGTGAGGTGTAACAGCAAACTTTGCATGGCTATTGCTCTTGTTCCCCCTAGTATCTGTACTGCTTGCAGGTAATCTGACAACCATAGAGTTGGCTCTTGCGACCCATCATACTTCTCTTGGTCATGTGGCAACTTGAAGCCTTTGGGTACCCGCGTTTTGCGAACCCTGCGGGTAAAGCATAGCGCACCCATCTCCTTTTCGTCGTCTTCATAATTTTCATCTCTCCATGCATAACGTGAGTTGTTTACTTGTGCTTGTGTTATTATATTCCTTGCGTCCTCCTTCCTTTTTTGTCGCCTCTCGTCTTCTGATGAATCATTGGAGTTGTTTCGCGAGGGTTGGCGTTTAAACTCTTCTTTTCGCCTTTCCTTTTGATGTGTCGCCTTTTCCTCTGGAAGGTTTCCCATCAATCTGTTTTCTACTAGCCCGAGGCTTCGTATTGCGGCCTGATGCATATGCTCCCGTGGATCTCCAGGCTCCGGTTGTGTGGTTAGTAGGTACGCCTATGATGCTACCAACGCTGCTTCTGGTGTCTCTTGAATGAAATCTTCTTCCTCTTCTGACTGCTGTGCGCTCTGACTTTTCGCGTAGCTCTCTTCCCTTACCTATGCTGTTGTCCTCCTGTTATGCTTTGGGTCTCTGTGTCTTTCCATGCTGCTTTTTGATGCGTCGTTGTACTCATCCCAGTATCTTCCACTTGATGTACTGTCGCCATCTCAGCTTCTCATGAACATGTCTCTTTCCTCCCTTTGCTTCTTTTTGTGCTGGTGTAGTGCGTACTGGTACCCCATCAGAACTTCTCTCCTTGAAACTGCGGGTACTTTTGTGCCGTGGTTGATGGCTGACATAATGATCCTCCACTCTCCGGTTGAAACGTGAATTTTTTCCTTTTCCTTTTTGCACCGCTACGCAATTTTCCTAGCGGTGCTCTCAGAAGACTTAGGATTTTTTGCTAGCTGTAGCCCCCGAGCGTTATGGCGGATTTCTATCCGGCATAGGGCTCTAAGAGAACTACGTAGTTAAAATGCGATGAGTAGCCCCCGAGCGTTATGGCGGATTTCTATCCGGCGCAATGCTCTTAGAGAACTTCACAAAATTTATCATCGGTGTAGCCCGCGAGTGTCAAGGTGGAATTTACTTAAAAATCCGGCTTGATGCTCTTAGAGAACTTCACCAGTTATTAGATCAACATATTATGGTCGTAGCCCCCGGGCGACCAGCTCCATGGCGGCCGGCTCCAAGGTGACCTCAAGGCATCCTGCTCCATGGCGGTCTGCTCCAAGTTGGCATGCTCCATGGCGGACTCAAGGCAGCCTGCTCCATGGCGGACTGTTCCAAGATGACCGCCCTATGGCAGATTTTGGTTGCCATCAAAGGTGACCACTTCATGGCAGATTTGGGCTGCTGTCGACGGTAGCCCCCGGGTATTTGAACTGAGTGGCTCAAAAACACCTCAGATCGGGCACCAGCAAAGCGTTCAAGCGCCATATGTACCTATGACATGAAAACAAAACACAATTGTATTAAATCGTTCTTGTGTTCAACGAACAAATGCAAGGCGGGTAAAACACGGCCATTGAACAAATGTTTTAAGGCTGAAACTATGCAGCAGTTGAACAACATAAAACTGTCAAGGCGGAAAAAATTCGACTATCTTGAACAGATCATGTGCATTTAATATATTTTAAGCAAGTGCTGGTTTATCCGTTCTTTCGGTTTATATGCTTGACTTTTCGTGAGATGGCAAACTTTTGCACGAACAATCCGCCAAGGCGCTAGCGCTTAATACCAGCCGTCCAAAACCTTGGAAACGGATGGCGGCTTTAAAGTGCCAAAATATCACTACTCGGGAATCCACATATAAAACATCAGAAAACGTGTACGCCAGAAAACTTAAGCTAACGCCGGATGGCAGATTTTTGCATGATACCGGCGCCTTTAAAGGCAAGCCAGTCAAAATTTTACTCACGAGTGCAAGGCAAATCGTGGAAAAGTTATGATCAAAACGAAAGCGGTAAAAGACTCAGTATATGAGTGAACCAATCTTTATCTCAGGATCATAAACAAATATTAAATATAAAATATAAATAGGGACTTAGCTGTTTGAGCGTAGTCGGAGTGATCCGCGGTGACGGCGGTGTCGTAGTAGAAAAATAATTTACAACGAGGGTGCCGTTCTTGGCGGAGGTGAAGCTGTGGCAATGAAGGCAAAACCGGTATGTTAGACACTTCGCGATTGAAGTGACAGACGCGTTTGTATAAGTCGCCCTCCCAGCTAACGGCTTAAAAGCCGGCGGGACAGCTTTTCGCGACCATCGCTCCGGGCCTTGCTAGCCTCGGCTGTTGAAATAGACCACGATCGAAGGCGGCAGAATATCAGCTCGGGACGACGAAGTCTGCAGGCAGATGAAGACGTAGACGGCGATCCGATGACCGCAACACAGACCAAATCGGTCATGGCGGGGCAAACCAGCCATCTGACGAAATAATCCTCGGCGGCCAAGCTGTATCCGCCACTGCAGTCCGCAACAGGTAGCTACATCCGCCATATTGATGGAAACGAAGTCGTCCGCAGCAAGGGCCAAGCCGGCCATGTCGGGTGGACAGAGGCGTAGTCATGCATGCACTTAGTGTCTTGCTGCCATGCACGTAAGATGCTTCTTCATGTTGGAGTAATGCTAGCTAGCACTTGATGCTACACGTGACTTTATTACTTTGCTTTGAAGACTGCGTCCTGCACCACGTGCTTCCGCCATAATCAAGGATGACGTGACATCAAGACGCCGGTACAGTCGGAGCTTCTCCATGTTTTTTAAGTAGACAGCGGCAAAGCCAGCAAGTTGATGATGGCAGAAACACAGAATTTTTCCGCATAAGAGGTGGAGCCGGCCGTGGTGAAGTAGGAATACTCTGCGGTGGTGGCGAAGCCAGCAACACCTAGCAGATAGATCTAGCAACCATGGCCGAAACAGCTATGCAGTAATCTGCAGCCCTGCCAAAGCGAGCCGTAGCGGAGAGTACATGGCGGCGATGGCAGAACGAAATCAGCAGACCTGTGCGATAAGCATACGGCCAGGTTCATCTTTTTCTTCATGGCCGTCCTGGATTTTTGCATAGATGGCAGTATTGTTCATGGCGGCCTCAAAGTTGTAGCCAACGATGATGAAGTATTCTGCCATAATGGAGTCGAAGACAAACTTATCGGCGGCAAAGTTATACGAGCCAGCGACGATGAACTTATCGGCGGCAAAGTTATACTAGCCAACATCGATATCAGGTGATGCAGTCCGAGACAACGACTATGCCGGCTGTCATGGAGCTATAACCGGCCGCGACAACAAAAGTAGTCCGTTATGGCGGCAAAGCTAGCCATGACGAAGTAGGGGTTATCTGTGGCGGCGGCAAAGCCAGCAACGCCAAGAAGATGTAGGGACATGGCATATTGACAACCAGATCAGATCGGCGCCGCCTCGAACACAAGGGATGAGGAAAATCCGCCAGTGTGAGGGCTGTTACGTCGAGCCCCCGATTGCCTAGCCTTGGCAGTAATGAACGTTCCGCCGGTGTTGCAGATGAAAGCGATCGCCGCCGTCGAAGGCGGTGAGAAATCCGCCCGGATCGGTTCCAGAAGCCCTCGCCCCACGGTGGGCGCCAACTGTCGTGGTTCTTACGACACGTATGCCATGAGGGGTACCTCAAGGCGATAGAAAGAGGGGATAGGCGATCTGGTGCCCGGGACGGTGATAGACAGGGATTACCCAGGTTCACGTCCCCGCGGTGGAGGATCGCTACATCCTGCTACAACTCACTATAATGGCACAATGTGTACAGGTTACAATGGTTGTGCTGGTCGCGATGCGATCTGCTATGTCTTAGCTATTCTAGCTATCTCATGGCCTCAAGGGCTCCTCCACGCCGGCTTATAAAGGCGCCTGGCGTGGGCATCACGGTGGTTCCGGGGCGGATACAATATGGAGTCCTAGACTAAGTCCTATGCGTGTACTACAAGGCAACCTGTCATGGGCCTGTCTTCGGACACGCCATAAGCTCCTACGTCCAGTAATCCACCATGGTATGGCAGCATTGAATCTGCCATAAGCTCCTGCCGTCTGGGAATCTGCCATGGCATGGCAGCGTGGAATCTGCCATGGCATGCCAGCCTTCAATCCGCCATACCACCAGCAACTAGGCCGCCCGGTTGGCTATCCGCCATACCACCTCCATGGGCCACCCTGGTTTGCCGGTATGAGACTACGTCACTGGTATACATGTTTGGTATATCCACAACACAAGTCGACCTCCCTATTACCTTCATGATTGTCCTCTTCCGCTGCTTCAGTGATAATGACGCATAACTGATGTACGCTTCTAGAGACACCACTGCTTTCGATGGCGAAATCCCTTGAGCTGTCGTGAGTTTTAGCCGCTGCTTCTTCTATTTCGGGCTTTCCCCGAATTTCGTCGAATTCCTCGAGTGTTTCTATCATATCTTCTGTTGATGTGAGACTGACCGGCGAGTTCACCTCGTTGGAAGAGCCCACGGATGATCCAGATGTTGTGATTCTCTCGGTTTTGCTTGCCGACGGACCTAATTTCGTCGGATCCGAAAGGCGAGTTGAACCCGAAGGCCCGACGCAGAAGCTTAAGCTTCCGAACGTCAACTCCATCTCCTGATTTTCGTCGATTTCTGGATTGTTACTAGTTAAAGGCAAAAAAGTCGTCGAATTCATGATTCCAACACCCAGAGTCCCCACGGCCGGCGCCAATTGACGAGGGGTTAACTCGACAAATGTCCTAGATGAAGGACTTATGAACGGGGAGATAGGGCGTCGGATGAACTCGAAGGTGAAATTAGTCAAACAAGGTGGCTATGAAAGTAAACGTGGGTGTAGTACCTGGCTTGCTTTCAATCTGTCCCACACCGTCCCCTCCTGGCCCCTATATATAGGTGGCCAGGTCTCGAGGATCGGGTAGGATCCGATATAGATTACAATATCGACATACGGTAAGAACTCGTATTTCGACTAGTATTACAATTGGGCCTAGCTTAACAGGCCTCAGGGGTACTCAACTGACGGGCTCTATTATCTATACCCTTGTCATAATGCGAATACACTTATGATGCATATGCTTGACAAATCATAAGTTGAAAACCTCGTGTCCCGTGAAATACAAATACCCAAACCTCATGCTACTCGACTTAGAGTCCCAAGCAAGCTCTTGTCATTGTAAGTATACACGTATCATCGAGAACCACCAATGGGGTACCTCCGTGCCCGATGATATGGAACAAGCCCACATCAAAATGAAAGGACAAACAAACAATGAACACCTCGGCATCTCTTTTATTTACCATTGATATAGCTTTTTATTGTGAGATGCGTCGTCGAATGTTCACTATGGGCATGCTGTAAATTTCCACCATGAATTATGCATGGCTTACATTAGCGGCCCAGGCATTTCTCTAACACGTATACAAACTCCATGATCCCGCAAGATTCCCAAATTATTTCACATCGCGAGTATCTATAAACAAAAGATCACGATATCAACTCAAATAAGAAGTGCAATATTGAAAGCTTGCCACATGACGGCATGGCTGGGCTAATTTCCAACTTACAACTTGCAAGCATAACAACTCAACATAAGAGAGCCACAATGTCAAATTTTTAAGAACGAGAAAAGTAAAGTGTGCCATTAGGTTCGTGAGAGCTTTACTGACCAATTTTCGCATAACACCAAAAGAGTTTAATTTGAAGGATAGATAAAAGCAAGTCAAATGTACTTTGGAATAGCAAATTGCTAATAGGTATGTATGGTGGACACATTGGAACAACTTGGTTTTTAGGATTTGGATGCACGAGTAGAGCTCATACTTAGTACAAAATGAGAGCTAGCAAAAGACTGGGAGCGACCAACTAAGAGAGCAATAACGGCCATAATCATGCAAAGCGACAAAGCAACATTAAAATAAGCATAAGATGGCATCAAAAGTCAAAAACTAAATGATCATAGAGGCTTATGGCGACTTTGTATGAGTCAAACATGTGTGAGCATGCGCCAAGTCAACCCAAATAAAGCATCAAGGAGAAAACCAAAATAATGCTTCCAAATAATAAAAACAACGCATGATTTTTTCAAGGGCTCATTAAGCAATCTCAGTCATTTGAGACAAGTCATGCTACAGCAAAACCACTAAGCATACTATCAAAACGACATCAAGCACGACATGCAAAAGTCTAAGCCGCAGTCTACACAAGCTCCTTTTTGTACCACTTTTTTTTGCATAATTTTTTTTCTCTTTTCCAACACCATTCGAACCTTTTTGAAACAACTCTTTTGATGAAAACCAACATGGACCAGAGGTCAAAATACACCTTGATAAAAAGATATAACAAGATCTGAACAAAAATCAAGGCTAAAAACGAAAGCTAAATGCAGTTCTAGAAAAAGAGAACACTCGTTGAACGATAAGAGTGAAAAAATGGAGTGTTCTTGGCAAATGAAAAGCAAGACAACTTCTCCAAAAGGAATTTGTTGGGGTCCAACCATTTATTGCAGCAAACAAAACTAAACAAAACTGAAAACTAAAGACAACTAACGCTCCAAGAAAAACACATAATGCATGAAGCAATAAAAATATAGTGTGTTGAAAGGTGACCTGATATTTGCCGATGAAGAAGGGGTGCCTCGGGGGCATCCCCAAGCTTTGACGCTTATACCTCTTAGATATTTCTTGGGGTGACATGGGCATCCCCAAGCTTGAGCTTTTGTCCATTCTTCAACTCATCTCATCATTCTCCAATCCCTACACTTGAAAACTTTCTTCATACAAAACTAAACACAATTCTATTAGCAACATTAGTGTAAGCATAGTAATGAATCCACCCTTTTTTGCTTCAGATTTCAACTCAAAACCACCACATAAAAAGCATATACTACTGTAGCAACTTCCCCAAAAGTTCCGTGATTAAAAGAACTCAAAAATAAAGCGATCGAGAGGCAAACACAAATAGTGGCAGAAATCTGTCAAAACAGAACAGCTGACAAAGGTCGATTTTTTCGAGGGTTTTCTGTTGCTCAAATAAAAAAGTGTATAACTAATGAAAGTTTGGATATAACCTGGGGCATATGCACAAGAAATCGTAGGTCAAAAAGATATTCTGAGAATTTTCACGAATTTTTACGGTGCAGCACCGAAATCTGTTTCAGGACAGCAACATCCCCAAATCTTACCTCACTCAAATTAGAGGCTTCTCTTGGCACAACAACGAAATAAAAAGGATAAGGAGCAGTTATTACAGTATTAATAACTTCCAAGACTAAAATAAAATAAAAATAACTGAAAGTAAAACAGTGGGTTATCTCCCAAGAGTGCTTTTCTTTAACGCCTTTGAGCTAGGCGCAGAAAGTGCGAATCAAGTAATATCAAGCGATGAAGCATCAAGCTCATAATTTGCTCTAAGAATAGAGTCAAAAAGAAATTTCTTTCTCTTTCCAGGGAAGTGTTCCATACCTTTCTTGAGTGGGAATTGATATTTGATGGTGCCTTCCCTCATATCAATGATGGCACCTACAGTTTGAAGAAAAGGTCTTCCCAAAATAATAGGACATGAAGCATTGCATTCAACATCCATGACAAGAAAATCAATGGGAACAAGGTTATTGTTAACCATAATGAGAACATCATTAATCCTTCCCAAAGGTTTCTTCTTAGCAACATCAGCAATAGGAACATCATAATAGCACTTTTCAAGCAGTGGTAAATCAAGCATATCATAAATTTTTCTAGGCATGATAGAAATACTAGCACCTAGATCACATAAAGCATAGCAATCAAAACCATTAACATGCATATCAATGATGGGTTCCCAACCATCTTCTAACTTCTTGGGAATAGAAGCTTTTTGCTTCAACTTTTCATCCCTAATTTTCATGAGAGCATTGGTAATATGCTTAGTAAAAGCAATATTTATAGGACTAGCATTAGGAGTCAAAGCAAGCTTTTGCAAGAACAAAATAACTTCATATATATTGCAGCCATCAACATCAAAATCATTAAAAGAAATAGAGCTATCATCTCCTACACTCCAAAAAAATTTAGCACTCTTTTGAGAATTTTTTTAGCAGATTTAGGCTTGTTAACACTAGGAGTAGGAGTTTTCTCTACACCAATCAAAGTAAGAGGATTGCTAGCATTAGGAACAACATCATTAGAGGTAGTAATGGTACATACCTTTATTTTTCTAGCCATCTCATCTTCTCTTTCCCACCTGGCATGCAATTCTGCTAACATCCTAACATTTTCATCAATTCTAACTTGGATAGCATTAGCAGTGGCAAAGTTATTGTTCTCTTTCACATCATTAGGCAACACTTTTAATTTCAGAAGTTCAACATCATGAGCAAGGCTATCAACTTTAGAAGCAAGAATATCAATTTTGCCTAACTTTTCCTCAACAGACTTATTAAAAGCAGTTTGCTTACCGATGAAGTCCTTGAACATGACTTCAAGCTCAGAGGGCGCAGCCCTAGTGTTGTTGGAGGAATTACCATAAGAGTTTCCATAACCATTACCATTGGTAGAAGGATACGGCCTATAATTGTTACTAGCAAAATTGTTCCTATAAGCATTGTTGTTGAAATTATTATTTCTAATGAAGTTTACATCAACATGCTCTTCTTGAGCAACCAAAGAGGCCAAAGGAACATTATTAGGATCTACATGAGTCCTATCATTAGAAAGCATAAGCATTATAGCATCAATCTTATCACTCAAGGAAGATGTTTCCTCAACAGAATTTACCTTCTTACCATGTGGAGCTATCTCGGTGTGCCATTCAGAATAATTTACCATCATATTGTCGAGAAGCTTTATTGCGGCGCCCAAGGTAAGGGACATAAAAGTGCCTCCAGCAGCTGAATCCAATAGGTTCCTTGAAGAAAAATTCAGTCCTGCATAAAAAGTTTGGACAATCATCCAAGTAGTCAGTCCATGAGTAGGGCAATTCTTTATCATAGATTTCATTCTTTCCCAAGCCTGAGCAACATGTTCATTATCAAACTGGCTAAACTTCATAATATTGCTACGCAAAGCTATAATCTTAGCAGGAGGATAGTATCTTCCAATAAAAGCATCCTTACACTTAGCCCATGAATCAATACTATTTTTAGGCAAAGACAACAACCAATCCTTAGCTTTTCCACTCATAGAAAAAGGAAACAACTTAAGCTTAATAATATCACTCTCTACATCCTTATATTTCTGCATCTCACAGAGCTCAACAAAATTGTTGAGATGAGCTACAGCATCATCAGTACTAGCACCAGAAAATTGCTCTTTCATAACAAGGTTCAACAAAGTAGGCTTAATCTCATAAAAATCAGCAGCAGGAGCAGGTGGCGCAATAGGAGTGCAGATAAAATCACTATTATTAGTGCTAGTAAAATCACACAACTTAGTGTTCTCATGAGTACCCATTCTAGCAAAGCTAAAAGCACATAAGTAAAAACAACTATAAAGGAAACTAATTTTTTTGTGTTTTTGGTAAAACGATGCAAGTAAAAATAAAGTAAAGTAAAACTAAAACAAAGTAAAGGATGTGTGTGCGAAACTCCCCTTGCAGAAGTCTTCTTTTTCCCCGGCAACGGCGCCAGAAAAATTCTTGATGCGGCATGGTGTTGATGATGTAAGTCACCGTCCAGTTGGGAACCCCAAGAGGAAGGTATGATGAGCACAGCAGCAAGTTTTTCCCTCAGTAAGAAACCAAGGTTTATCGAATCCAGGAAAAAGCCAAACTCTAGAAGGTGATGCTTGCTAGCCTAGTGACTTCCAACAAGGGCGCTGTTATCGATAACTTGTTAGCGCTTCTTCAACTAGTAGCAACGTGGAACCTGCACACAACATAACCAAATACTTTGCTCCCAACTTACGATAAGGTTGTCAATCTCACCGGTTTGATGTAAACAAAGGTATGAGCGTATTGAGTGGAAAGCAATAGTAGTATGCGAGAAAGTAAACAATGCGAGTAAAGTAAATAGGTGATAGCAATATAAAGGAAATTGGACCGGTGATAAGGGTATAGTTAATAGAGCCCGTTAGTTGAGTACCCCTGAGGCCCGTTAAGCTAGGCCCAATTGTAATGATAGTCGAATACGAGTCTTTACCGTATGTCGATATTGTAATCTGTATCGAACCCCACCCGATCCTCGAGACCTGGCCACCTATATATAGGGGCCAGGAGGGGACGGTGTAGGGCAGATTGAAAGCAAGCCAGGTTGAACACCCAAGTTTACTTTCGATACACACCTATTTCGACTAACTTTACCTTCGAGTTCATCCGACGCCCTATCTCCCCGATCCTAAGTCCTTCATCTAGGACATTTGTCGAGTTTAACCCTCGTCAATTGGCGCCGACCGTGGGGATCTTGGGCGTTGGAATCATGAATTCGACGGCTTTTTCGCTTTTAGCCAATAGCAGTTCAGAAGTCGACGGAAGTCAAGAGGTGGAACTAACAATTGGAAGTTTGAGCATCCTCATCGGGCCATCGGGTTCATCCCGCCTCTCGGATTCGACGAAACCAGATCCGTCGGCAAGCAGGCCCGAAACAGAGGAAACATTGAAGTCATCAGAAGACTCTTCCAGCGAGGTAAACTCGCCGGTCAGCTCAGAAAAAGCATCAATCGCAGAAGGCGACGAAATTCAGGAAAAATTCGACTCAGAAGAAAAAGCGTGTCAGAAGCACAACAACTCAAAGGACTTCGCCAAGGGAAGCAGCGGCGTCTCCAAAGTACATCAGTTATGCGTCATTATCACTGAAGCAGAAGAAGGAAACAACAGCGAAGGAAGCAAAAAGGTCGACAAGCAAGTCGACAAAATGAAAGATCACAACAAAAAGGGAAAAGAGAAAGTCCATGTCTCGGCTGGTGAATGGAGAATGATCAAGTCAGCCATTAATCATGGTACAGAAGTACCCGAAGGATCGAGAAGAGAAGTTCTAATGGGATATCAGTATGCATTATACCAACACAGGAAGAAGCTAAGGGAGGAAAGAGAAATGGTGTTCCAAGACAATAACAGTATATCAAGGGAGGAATACTGGGAAGACTATAGTGAAGATTCAGAATATAGCAGAGAAAGGCGCAGAGACCCAAAACACAACAGGGGGGCGACAGCATGCGGCAGAGAAGAAAGGTACTCAAGGAGCCCCACCCCGCAGCTAGAAGAGGAGGAAGGTGACTTGATACAAAAAACGCCAGAGGCAGCATTAGCAGCAGCACAAGCGTATTTGCTAGCCACAAGACCAGAACATGGAGACCCGCGAGAAGATATGCACCGAGCCGCGATACAAAGCCTCGGAATAGTAGAAGGTAAGATCAGGGAACAAGGCCCAGAGTCAAAGTCGACAAGCTACAAGGGAAATCGAAAGGAGAAGTTCAGACATAATTGCGCAGATAACGAGTGTAGCGAGTCATCAGAAGAGAAAAAGCAACAGAAAAGGAAGGAGGACGCAAGAAGTATAATAGCGCAAGCTCAAGTTAATAAATCACGACATGCTTGGAGGGAAGAGAATTACGAGGACGATGATAAAGATATGGGTGCGTTATGCTTTACCCGCAGGGTTTGCAAAACGCGGGTACCCAAAGGATTCAAATTACCGCAGGACCAGAATAAGTATGACGGGTTGCAAGAACCTACCTTATGGCTATCAGATTATCTACAGGCAGTACAGATATTAGGGGGAACAAAGGCGACTGCAATGCAAAGTTTGCAGCTGCACCTCACCGGCGCCGCACGGTCCTGGTTGAAAACCCTACCCGACGAATCCATTGGAAGCTGGGGGAACTCGAAAGTCAATTCACAAGAAATTTTCGTTCCACCTACAAGCGCCCAGCATCACTGGAGGAAGTTAAAGCATGTGTGCAGAGGAAAGGCGAAACATTACGTTCTTATATACAACGCTGGAGTATAATCAAAAACTCAGCAGAGGACGTCTCCGACGAACGAGCAATAGACGCCTTTTCGGAAGGACTTCGTCGCTCAGATCTTGTGGAAGAAATAGGAAGAACAAGACCTACGACAGTAGCTGAGCTAATGGAACAAGCCAACAAATTCGCTGATGGAGAAGACGCGTATAACAACAAAAGAGGACGTTCACCAGAAGTCGACAGAATAAGTCGACAGAGGAGACGACACCGCAGCAGGGATAACCAAGGAAGGCGAAATCAGGTGGCCGCGGGTTACATACTAGAGGAAGAGGAAGGGTATGAAAGTAGGAGGTTTCAGGTAGAAGGAGTAGAAAAATCGAGATACTCTGGTCCTTCGGCCGAGGATATGCTATACGGACCTTGTCGAATCCACTACGCGTATCTCGATGGGAAAAGGGTCTCAAATCACCAAATGAAGGACTGCAGAACATTCCTAAGGTTGCAAAGCGCAATGGGTTCAAGCCAAGAAGGGAGGCAAGGAGAAAGACGTAGAAGTCAAGGATATCAAATGCAAAGGCTAGCAAAGCACTTAGAGTCAAAAGTGTACATATCAGCCATGATTCAACCGGTGCCCAAGTCAAAGAAAGAGCGAAAGAGCATATCCAGACAAGTAAACCTAGCAATATCATCACCACCAGCTACCACAGAGTACCTACGATGGTCAGAGCAACCAGTCAAGTTCAGTAGAGCAGACCACCCAAGGAAAGTTCCCAGGCCGGGCCACTCGCCTATGGTTCTAAAAGCACAAATAGGAGGGTACGACATCGGAAGAGTGTTCATGGATGCAGGGAGCGGCATAAACTTAATATATGCTAGAACACTAAAGGCGATGTGCATCTCGCTGACGAGTCTGAAGCCAACAGATTGCTCTTTCCACGGAATAGTACCAGGAGCAGCAAACTACCCCTTGGGAAGAATAGAAATCGATGTCTGCTTTGGTAGCAGCGAAAATTATAGAAGAGAGAAACTAGAGTTCGAAGTTATGGATTGGCCGTCACAATATCATGCAATCCTGGGGCGCCCAGCATTTGCAAAATTCATGGCAGTACCACACTACGCGTATCTTACGTTAAAAATTCCAGGGCCCAATGGAACAATCACAGTACAAGGGAGCTTTGAAGTATCCAATACATGCGATAGGGAATTCAACAGGATGGCGCAAACCTTCGGCATGACAGCAGAGTATGAGAGGTTAAAGGGAGAAACAGATCACAATTTACTACCCGACGTGGGACGGTCCCTGCCAGATCAGGCTTTCGACACGTCTCAGGACTCGAAGAAAATTCAGGTCCATCCTACAGATGCAAACAAGACAACATCAATTGCGGTAAACTTGGATCCCGCATAGGAAAGCGCGCTCATCGAGTTCCTCCGTGAGCGCTGGGAAATCTTCGCCTGGTGTCCATCAGACATGCCAGGGGTTCCCAGGGAACTCGTCGAGCATGCATTGAACGTAGATCCCAAGGCAAAGCCAGTTAAGCAGCCACTACGACGATTCGATGAACCTAAGAGGAAGGCGATAGCATCAGAGTTGCACAGGCTAGAAAATGCCGGATTCATCAGAGAAATAAAAACTTCGAGTTGGGTGTCGAACCCAGTCATAGTACCCAAGAAGAATACATACGTACAAAGAGTATGTGTCGACTACACATCTCTCAATAAGCATTGTCCAAAGGATCCCTTCCCTTTACCCCGCATCGATCAAATAATCGATTCAACAGCGGGATGCGCAAGGCTTTCCTTTTTGGACGCATACTCTGGCTACAATCAGATCAAACTGAAGAGAGAAGACGAATAAAAAACGGCCTTCATCACACCATATGGGGTGTTTTGCTACCAAGTGATGTCGTTCGGCTTAAAAAACGCAGGAGCAACTTATCAAAGGATGATGCAAAGTTGCCTCGGGAGCCAAATAGGGCGCAACATACAAGTCTACATTGATGATGTAGTCATCACCACAAGAGAGGAGAAATCCCTAATCAGCGACTTGGCAGAAACCTTCGACAACCTGAGCAGGTACAAGCTTAAGCTTAACCCGACAAAGTGCTCTTTCGGCGTCTCGGCAGGACAACTTTTAGGATTCCTGGTATTAGCACGAGGAATAGAGGCGAACCCAGAGAAGATTCAAGCAATTTTGACAATGGGGAAACCCACGAAACTACACGACGTACAGAAACTTGCAGGACGCGTTGCGGCACTAAGTCGCTTCGTGGCTCGATTAGGGGAGAAGGCGCTTCCTTTTTATGCACTTATGAAGAAGTCAGACGATAAATTTGAGTGGACAGAAGAAGCAGACGCAGCGTTTGCACAGTTGAAAAAAGTGCTTTCCACGCCACCAGTGCTGGTCGCACCAAAAGAGAAAGAACCACTGCTATTGTACATCGCCGCAACCCATCAGGTGGTGAGTACGGTATTAGTAGTCGAAAGAAGCGAAGAAGGAAAAGCCCACGGCGTCCAGAGGCCAGTATATTTCATCAGTGAAGTGTTGTCTCCAATAAAACAAAGGTACCCGCACTATCAGAAATTGGCATATAGTGTCTTCACCACCGCACGAAAACTACGACAGTACTTTGCGGTGCACCCAATTATAGTGGTCAACGAGGCGCCATTGTCGAACATATTGAATAATCCCTCAGCAACAGGACTTGTCTCTTTGTGGGGAATTGAGTTATCTCCCATGGACATCACGTACGAAAAAAGGAAGGCGATTAAGTCGCAAGTTTTGCCAGATTTTACAGCAGAGTGGTTGGAGCTGCAAAGCACAGGACCACCAGATTTATCCAGTGTTTGGACAATGTACTTCGACGGTTCTAAAAGAGTCCAAGGCGCAGGCGCAGGAGTGGTGTTGATATCACCTCATGGCAACAAATTAAAGTACGTCTTAAGGATGAGCTTTCCACATGCTTCTAACAATGAGGCAGAGTACGAGGCTTTGTTGCACGGAATGAAGATGGCTAAAGCATGTGGAGCAACTCGCCTAAAAATATTTGGAGATTCCAACCTTGTCGTCCAGCAAGTTATGAACAGATGTGACACAATCAATGATAACATGATGGCATACAAAAATCTGTACCATTATCTCGAAGGTACATTCGATGGATGCGAAGTCTCGCACGTAAGCAGAAACAGCAATGAAGAAGCTGACAATTTAGCAAACATCGGGTCGCAATGTTTACCCGTGCCATCCGGAGTGTTCTGGGAGGAAATAGTAGAAAGATCAATAAAAGGTGGGAAAAGTTCGACTACTACGGCAGGCTCGGAGGCTACATTAGAACCAAAGGAGGTCATGATGATAGAGGAAACATGGATGCAGCCGTATCTTGCATACATGATAAATAAAAAGCTACCAGAAGATGCAGTGGAAGCCAAGAGGATAACTCGAAGATCGAAAGCGTTCATCATATTGCAAGGGAAATTATACAAGAAAAGTATTACTGGCGTTTTGCAGCGTTGCGTAACGCCTCAAGAAGGACAAAATATACTACAAGACATACATGGTGGAATATGCGGCCATCATGCTAGCAGCAGAGCAATAGCAGCAAAAGCTTTCCGAGCAGGATTTTATTGGCTAACAGCTATCGAGGATGCAAAAGATATAGTTCGAAAGTGTGAAGCATGTCAAAGGTTTGCATCTAGACCGCATGCACCAGCAGCAGAGTTACAAACAATACCATTATCTTGGCCTTTTGCACAATGGGGACTCGATATGGTGGGAAAGTTACATAAATCCTGGCCAGGAGGGCATGTCTACATGTTAGTGGCAGTCGATAAATTCACCAAATGGGTGGAAGCGGCCCCGGTGACAACTCAAGATTCTACAGTAGCAATCAACTTCATCAAGTCGATAGTTTTTCATTTTGGTGTACCATACAGCATCATCACAGACAATGGGACAAATTTCACTTCAAAGGAATTCAAGGGTTACTGCGAAGGATTAGGGATCAAGCTAAAATTCGCATCGGTGGCCCACCCGAAGACAAACGGGCAAGTCGAAAAAGCTAATGGCCTGATATGTAGCGGGATAAAAAAGAGGCTCCTAGCACCTCTCGAGAAAGCCAAGAGCGCTTGGGTGGAAGAATTACCCTCCGTTCTTTGGAGTCTAAGAACCACGCCTAACGCAGCAACTCAAGAAACTCCTTTTTTCCTGGTCCATGGCGCAGAAGCCGTGCTTCCAGTTGAGGTTACACACGAGGCTCCAAGAGTAATAGCCTATGACGAGACGACGTCGACAGAAGCATTGCAAGACGATGTCGATGCACTAGATGAAGTAAGAGATAAAGCACTAGAAAGGGCTACGCAGTATCAACAAAGCTTACGAAACTACCATAGTAGTCGAGTTCGTCCACGGTCCTTCGTGGTGGGAGACCTAGTTTTGCGACTCAGGCAAGATAGCCACGGCAAATTGGAGTCCCCTTGGGTGGGACCTTACATCGTCACCGAAGTAATACCAGGGGGAGCATATCGACTACAAGACAAGAAGACTGGGAAGGACGAGAGCAACCCATGGAATGCAGAACAGCTACGGCGTTTCTACGCGTAAAATAAAAATAGTGTTCTCAGCCAAATTCGATTTAAACCTTCTGAACCCAGAACATGAGGCCACAGGTTGGGTTCTTTGGGTTGAACTCGACAAAATTGTACAAATATTCTTCGCCTCGGGGGCTTCAACCCTCGGGCCGTACGAAGGGAATTCTTATCACGACTTGGAAGACTTTTTTCATTATAAGGTTGTAGAAGCAACCCGATAAATATTGAAATAATTTGGTTCGCAAAGGAACCCGACATTCTTCTTATAAAATTGGTTCGCAAAGAACCCGATAAATGGAAAAGTATACCTCAGAACAATGATTTGTTTTCATGGTACTAGCAAAAACATCGACACCAAGTGCGAATATTCATTAGAGATAAACATGGTAGCAAGGACATTATCAAACGAACTTACATAAAAAAGCAAGTCCTAATGGAAGTGGACTTCAGCTTCATACTTCTTCTGGCAAAGGGTGCCGTCGTAGATCTTCACGTTGAACTTCGACGTGCCGATGTGGAAGTCGAAGGCCATGAAGAAGCCTAGGTGGATGTCGTGGTCCTCTGCAAATTGCGACCAGCCGCCCTTAAAGTACTACTCGCCGTCGCCATCATACCACACCTCCACCTCGTATGGGATACCACTGCCAGACTGTTCACGAAGAACCGCCTCTCGAAGCTCTCGGCCATCCATGAACTTGGTAAAATTCAGCGGCAGGCGCTGAATCTCACGGCACTGCGCCATGGCAATGCAGAGGAAGGAAAAGATACGGGGAGGTGCAGCAGGCACAGCAGGCGCAGCAGGAGGAGGAGCATTTGGACCTGGAGTAGCGTCAGTCACCTTGGGCTTGTTTTTGCTACCAGGGGGGCGGCCGGGACGACGTTTAGCCGGAGCATCCAAAGAAGTTCCTGCGGCGGCCGGCGGGGTATTCTTGTTCTTACTTCCACGAGGGCGACCTCGACCTCGTGGCGCCACCGGGAAGCCAAGGGTCAGACGAGAACCTTCAGCATCAGCCATGAGAACAAGGGAGAAACCTCGGAAAACCCTAGATGGAGAGAGAAGATGATGCGGCGGAGGAGGAATCTGATTAGGGTTATTTACCTTAACCGGAAGGTGCCTTATTTATAAGCACGTGATATTGGGCCCCCGTGCTACAACAAAGCCCGTAAACGTATTTTACAGCAAGAGTTGAATTCTGCGCAGAGCAGACGATAATATCAAAGAAGAAAAAGAAAAGGAGACTATGGTCGCATGATATGAAAACTTCGACTTGGACTCGGGGGCTCACCAACAGTGAGACGTTCACAGAAGAAAAGGTGGCGCCGACGAATGCCAAGTAGGTGCACAATACTGTATACGAAGGAATTTCGATTATAGCCATGGGGGCTCTTATTTTCAAGAATGGTAAATACAAACTTCTCCCTGAAGTGGTGGATGAGTATTAGATGGCAAGATGTTCTTAAGGTATCTAAAAATTGAAGTATCTCAACGATGATGTATCTGGAAGTTAAAATATCTCGAATTGGAGTATGATGAGTTACATTACATTTCTTGAGCCTATACTCGAAAAAATCCTTTTTCGACTATAGCCTCGGGGGCTACTCCCATCGGGAGCGCTGAGCGCGCACCCGACGATATTTCTGGGCAAAGCATTATAATCCGAGAAGTACAGGAGTGTTACTCCCATCGGGAGCGAGTTTTATGGTTGGAGAAACCCGAATATTTTTAGTCAAGATTTGACTGCGATATGAGATTCTCGAGTTGCGTTATCGCAACACAACTCGAATGCCGTGACTTATCACGAAGGTAAGACCTCGGGATCCGTCCTGTGTGGCCTGGTATACGCACATGGATGCGCTCTGCTGGTATGTATCCGTGTCTACGATGCGAAGAAAATCCTGGTGGACGCACTGGGTACCCTGAGAACCACTGGGATTCATTCTTTATAAGTCCTAAATGCGGCAAAAGAATGGATTAGACCGGTATCCCGAATTCAAGTCCAAGGGGATTGAATTTGAAGTAGGTGACAAGTATCTGTTCCGGCAGTTAACTGACCTCTTGATCCGTCAGAGTTGTCAGGCTTGTTCATCAAAACCCCTTGCGAAAGAATATCATGAAAATAAGTCGAAAAGACTAAGTTGAAGATTTGAAGATAAGAAGAAGTCGAAGAATTGATCAAGTCGAAGATTTGAAGATTAGAGATTCAACCTGAATCTACAATTCTGGTAGAATCTCAGGGGCTACTGACAGGGGTATAGTTAATAGAGCCCGTTAGTTGAGTACCCCTGAGACCCGTTAAGCTAGGCCCAATTGTAATGATAGTCGAATACGAGTCTTTACCGTATGTCGATATTGTAATCTGTATCGAACCCCACCCGATCCTCGAGACCTGGCCACCTATATATAGGGGCCAGGAGGGGACGGTGTAGGGCAGATTGAAAGCAAGCCAGGTTGAACACCCAAGTTTACTTTCGATACACACCTATTTCGACTAACTTTACCTTCGAGTTCATCCGACGCCCTATCTCCCCGATCCTAAGTCCTTCATCTAGGACATTTGTCGAGTTTAACCCTCATCAACCGGGGTCCACAGTTCACTAGTGGTGTCTCTCCATAAGATAAATAGCACATGCTGGGTAAACAAATTACAGTTGGGCAATTGATAGAATAAAGATAATGTGCATATGTCGCGAGGATCACTATGAGATTTACTTTGGGCATTACAACAAAATACATAGACCGCCATCCAACTGCATCTATGACTAATAATCCACTCGTGGGGAATCATCCGAGGACCCCTTGAGTATTAAGTTGCGAACAACAGATAACTACATTAAGCAAAGTGTGTAATGTAAACAAAGCACATGCCCTTGGACATAAGAATGTTGTTTTCTCCCTAGTGGCAACAGCACATCTACAACCTTAGAGGTTTCTGTCACTCCCCCAGATTAAATAGAGGCATGAACCCAACTATCGAGCATAAATACCCCCTCTTGGAGTCACTAGTATCTACTTGGCCAAGATAGCTACTAACAACGGAGAGCATGCAAGATCATAAACAACATAGAGATAACATAAGATATATGATTCAGCACATCAACTCAACATAACACCGATATTCATCGGATCCCAACAAACACAACATGCAGAATTACATAACGGTGATCTCGATCATGTAAGGCAGCTCACAAGATCTAAACATGAAGCACATGGTGGAGAAGACAACCATCTAGCTACTGCTATGGACCTATAGTCCAAGGTAGACTACTCACTCATCACACTGGAGGCAAGCATGGCGATGAAGAAGACCTCCGGTGGCGATTCCCCTCTCCGGCAGGGTGCCGGGAAGAGCTTCTGGACCCTCCCGATCTCGGGTCGACTACGGTGGTGGATCGCGATGTGTTTCTGGAAAATTGATCGGGTTCTTAGGTTTTTCCCGTCGGGGGGTCTTTATAGGTGAAGGGGCAGCGTCAGAGGTAGACCAGGGGGGTCTCACCCATAGGGGGCATGGGCCAGGGGCAGGCCGCGCCGCCCTATGGTGAGGCTGGCCCCTGGCTTGGCTCCATATCCTCTTCGGTGTTCTGGAAGCTTCATTTAATATCTGGACGTTCGGCTTTTGTTTCGTCCAATTCCGAGAATATTTCCTGTGTAACTTTTCTGAAACACAAAAACAGCAGAAAACAGGGAACTGGCACTGTGGCATCTTGTTAATAGGTTAGTACCAGAAAATGCATAAAAACACCACGAAGTGTAACAAAACACTAAGAAAATGGTGTAAAAACAAGCATGGAGCATCAAAAATTATAGATACGTTTGAGACGTATGACCCATAGTGAACATTCGACGACGCATCTCAAAATAAAAAGCTATACCAATGGTAAATAAAAGAGATACCGAGGTGTTCATTGTCTGTTTGTCCTGTCATTTTGATATGGGCTTGTTCCATGTCATCGGGCACGGAGGTACCCCGTTGGTGGTTCTCAATGATATGTGTATACTTACAATGACAAGAGCTTGATTGGGACTCTAAGTCGAGTAGCATGAGGTTTGGGTATTCGTACTTCACGGGACATGAGGTTTTCAACTTATGATTTGTCAAGCATATGCTTCATAATTGTACTCGCATTAACTTTAACCATTCAAGATGCCTATGATGGGGGCAATGAGAGCTCAAAGCTAGTAAGTACCATAATTTTTGAAGGTTTATAAAACTTGCAATCACTGCTTCCCTCTGCGAAGGGCCTTTCTTTTACTTTTATGTTGAGTCTCCACCTTCTACCTTTATGCACCGTCTAAGAGAGCATAGTTGCCATTCTGAGTTTAATGTGCATTGTCCCAAAGTTATCATTGATTGATCCATTACTATGGTTTCACTTTTCTTAAATTATTTGTATCTAGTCGCCCTCTTAAACTTGAAGGTGTCCTATGCATTTTTGTTTTGCTATTCCATGAAGGACAAGCTGAAAACCATTTGCTATGCTTTTCCATATGATTTGAACACATGTTTGACTTTCATTTTTCAAGATCTTTCATTGTGTTATTTTTCATGTTATAACATGGTTGCTAAGTTTCTTCTATCAAGATTATGTCTTTCATGCCCATGTTTTAAGTTCTTTTGATCCCAGCACTCAATGCTTACATAGATGAAGATTGTGATGGTGCATGTCACCTCAAAAATTATTCTTTTGTTATAACTTACCTACTCGAGGACGAGCAGGAGTTAAGCTTGGGGATGCTTGATACGTCTCAAACGTATCTATAATTTTTTATGCTCCATGCTTGTTCTTACACCATTTGCTTAGTGTTTTGTTACACTTCGTGGTGTTTTTATGCATTTTCCAGAACTATCCTATTAACAAGATGCCACAGTGCCAGTTCCTTGTTTCCTGCTGTTTTGTGTTTCAGAAAAGTTACACAGGAAATATTCTCAGAATTGGACGAAACAAAAGCCGAACCTCCTAATTTTTACCGAAGCTTCCAGAAGACCGAAGAGGAGACGGAGTGGGGCCACGGGCCGGCAACACCATAGGGCGGCGCAGCCAGCCCCTGGCCCACGCCCCCTATGGGTGAGGCCGCCATGGTCCACTCCTGACGCTGCCCCTTCGCCTATAAAGACCCCCTGACGGGAAAAAACTAAACACCCAATCAATTTTCCAGAAACACATCGCGATCCGCTGCCATCGTCGACCCGAGATTGGGAGGGTCCAGAAGCTCTTCCCGGCACCTTGCTAGAGAGGGGAATCGCCACCGGAGGTCTTCTTCATCGCTATGCTTGCCTCCGGCGCGATGAGTGAGTAGTCTACCATGGACTATGGGTCCATAGCAGTAGCTAGATGGTTGTCTTCTCCACCATGTGCTTCATGTTTAGATCTCGTGAGCTGCCTTACATGATCGAGATCATCTTTATGTAATTCTACATGTTGTGTTTGTTGGGATCCGATGAATATTGGTGTTATGTTAAGTTGATGGTCTGAATTTTATCTTATGTTATCTCTATGTTGTTTATGATCTTGCATGCTCTCCGTTGTTAGTAGCTATCTTGGCCAAGTAGATACTAGTGACTCCAAGAGGGGGTATTTATGCTCGATAGTTGGGTTCATGCCTCTATTTAATCTGGGGGAGTGACAGAAACCTCTAAGGTTGTAGATGTGCTGTTGCCACTAGGGAGAAAACAACAATCTTGTGTGCAAGGACATTTGCTTTGTTTACATTACACACTTTGCTTAATGCAATTATCTGTTGTTCGCAACTTAATACTCAAGGGGTCCTCGGATGATTCCCACGAGTGGATTATTAGACATAGATGCAGTTGGATGGCGGTCTATGTATTTTGTTGTAATGTCCAGAGTTAATCTCATAGTGATCCTCGTGACATATGCACGTTATCTTTATTCTATCAATTGCCCAACTGTAATTTGTTTACCCAGCATGTTGTTATTTATCTTATGGAGAGACACCACTAGTGAATTGTGGACCCCGGTCCAATTTTCTTTACATTGCTATTATTGTTTACTTTTACTCGCACTGTTTACTTTCTCGCATACTACTATTGCTTTCCACTCGATACGCTCAATCCTTTGTTTATAGCAAACCGGTGAGATTGACAACCTCATCCTAAGTTGGGAGCAAAGTTCTTAGTTGTGTTGTGTGCAGGTTCCACGTTGCTGCTGGTGCAAAGCAAAGCCCTGGACGAGGCGCCTTATAAATTGTCCGGAGCTATCGCGAAGCTAGCAGGCACCACCTTCTGAAGTTTGTCTTTTTCCTACTGGTTCGATAAACCTCGGTTTCTTACTGAGGGAAAACTTGCTACTGTGCTCATCATACCTTCCTCTTGGGGTTCCCAACTGGGTGGCTATCTGCCCGCATCAAGGGTCCAGAAGCTCTTCCCGGCACCCTGCCGGAGAGGGGTATCACCGCCGGAGGCCTTCTTCATCACCATGCCTGCCTCCGAAGTTATGCGTGAGTAGTTGATACGTCTCCAACGTATCTATAATTTTTGATGCTCCATGCTTGTTTTTACACCATTTACCCGATGTTTCGTTACACTTCGTGGCACTTTTATGCATTTTCCAGAACTAACCTATTAACAAGTTGCCACAGTGCCAGTTCCCTATTTTCTGATGTTTTTGTGTTTCAGAAAAGCTACACGGGAAATATTCTTGGAATTGGACGAAACAAGTTCCAGAAGTCTTATTTTTCCCGGAAGCTTCCCGAAGACCGAAAGAGAGCCGGAGGGGGACCAGAGGCCGCCCTCACACATAGCTGGCGCGGCCCAGGCCCTGGCCGCGCCACCCTGGTGTGAGGAGCCCCTGGCTGCCCCCTGACGACGCCCCTTCGCCTATAAGAAGCCTCGGGACGGAAAACCCTAAAGGAGTCGGCGAAATTTCCAGAACAGTTCCGCAGCGCCGCCGCCGTCGAAGCCAAATTTCGGGGGACAGAAGTCTCTGTTCCGGCACCCTGCCGGGATGGGGAAGTGCCCCCGGAGCCATCTCCATCGGTCTCCATCGCCGTCTCCGCCATCTCCATCGGCCTCACCGCCATCTCCATCAACCTTGCTGTCTCCTATGATGAGGAGGGAGTAGTTCTCCCCCGAGGCTGAGGGCTCTACCGGTAGCTATGTGGTTCACCTCTCTCTCCCATGATGTGATCTTTATGTGATTGTGAGCTTTGTATCATGTTGAACAAGTAGATGTTATTATTCAGATATTATGTGTACTCTAGTGGTATTATTAAAGTAATCTATTCCTCCTGCCATGGTGTAACGGTGACAGTGCGTGCATCATGGTGGTACTTGGTCTAGGCTACGATTGTGATCTTTTATGGATTATGAGAATAATTATCACTATGATAGTATTGAAGTGATCTATTCCTCCTTTCATGGTGTAATGTTGACAGTGTGTGCACCGTGTTAGTACTTGGTTTAAGTTGCAATAATATCTATCTTGAGTTGTGATTTGATTTGGATATCTCTATGAGTGGTGTTTGTCAAGTACTTGATGAACTTTAATGGGTGCTTCTGTAGCCACTACACAATGATTAGTGTTATTCAATAGGAGAGTAATTCAGAGTACCATAGTGAAGAGAAGTTGTTTATTTGTTCATTCATGTTATATTTGTTGGGAGTGTGTCCACTAGTGAAAGTATGATCCCTAGGCCTTATTTCCAAGCATTGCACACCATTTACTTCCTGTTTTGTTACATGTTTGCTCGCAGCGATATTTATATCATATCACATTTTCTACTTATAATCATCACTACTACTTGTATTTCACTATCTCTTCGCCGAACTAGTGCACCTATACATCTGACAAGTGTATTGGGTGTGTTGGGGACACAAGAGACTTTCTGTATCGTAATTGCAGGGTTGTTTGAGAGGGATAGCTTTGACCTCTTCCTCCCTGAGTTCGATAAACCTTGGGTGATCCACTTAAGGGAAACTTGCTGCTGTTCTACAAACCTCTGCACTTGGAGGCCCAACACTGTCTACAAGAACAGACGCGTGCGTAGACATCAAGCTCTTTTCTGGCGCCGTTGCCGGGGAGGTAAGGTAAAAGGTACTCGCATCCTCCCGTGTGAGTGCTCAGAGTTATTTCCTTTAGATTCTGCAATTATATCTTTTTGTTTCTTGTTTTTATTTTCACTAGTTAGGCTTAATGGAAAATAAAGAGTTCTTTAGTCTTTTTCCTGATTTTAGATTTGAACAGAAAATTGAAAATCCTTTGGAGCTTATTTCGCATAGCAATGTTATTAGTACGAATGCTTTGAATACTGTTAATGCTAATGCTATAGAAAAGTCTAAGCTTGGGGAAGCTGGTTTTGTTGAGTATGATATTTTTAGTCCCCCAGCTTTAGTGGAGAAAGGTTGCTCTGATGATATTTTATCTCCCATATGTGATGTTTCTAATGATGCTTGTGCTCCCCATCCTTTTAAAATACCTACGAAGATTGTTGAATGTGTTAAGAATAACTGCTATTTAGGGGATGGAACTGTCCATCCTGGTGATCATTTGCTTTTTATACATGAATTATGCGAGTTGTTCCAGTGTGCAGGTATTTCAATGAACCAAGTTAAGAAGAAGCTATTCTCTTTATCACTGAAAGGTAGAGCTAAGGAATGGTATAAAACACTGAAGGATGGTCGATCTATTGACTGGGAGGAAATTGTACCTCTCTTTTATTCTAAATTCGATCCTTCTAGTCAGGTTTATAAAGATAGAAATTACATTTACAATTTCCATCCGCATGAGGGAGAAAGCATTGCCCAAGCTTGGGGAAGATTGAAGTTACTAATGCATAAATGTCCTATTCATGATCTTCCCCGTAATATTGTTATTAATAATTTTTACGCAGGGCTTTCAGGATATTATAAGGATTATCTAGATGCATGCTTTGATGGGTCTTTCACAAGCAAGGATGTTGACACCAAGTGGGATCTGCTTGAGACAATTCAAAACAATATTGAAGGTTGGGATAGCGACAAAGGTAAAGGATCAGGTTTGAATTACGAGTTTGATTGCATTAAGTCTTTCGCTGAAACTGCTAATTTTCAAGAGCTTAGCGCTAAATATGGTCTTGATCCTCAAATTATGGTTGATTGCTTTAAAGCCTTTGCTTCCCATATGAATGTTCCTAAAGGAAATGGGGACGTGTATCATGAATCTTTTAAGGACACTTGCATAGAAAGTGATATTGTTATTGATGATTGCAATAAACATGCTCAAACTTCTACAAGTACTATTTCTTATAAGCATGTTAATTTTTGTGAAATACATAGACCTTGTGAACAGAGTTACAACAAGGAAGATTATTGCATCACCCACGCAAATGAAGAAACCAGTATGTGGCTCAAGGATCTAGATGTGCTTGGTGAAAGGGTTTGTGAGCTTTATCCTTTTCTTTGTGAATTTTGCGGTGAAAAGGGTCACTTTAATTTTCAATGCCCAATTAATCGAACGAGTACCGCAGATTTGTATTATGATGATGAGATTACTTTCAATCAGTATGATGAACTTACTTTGTTTTTGAATTGTGAAGAGATATCTAGAAAGATTTCTTTGGTTGATATGAGAGATGTTGATATTAATAGCACCCTTCGTGGTTGTCATCTCTATTGTGCTAAAGATTGTCTCGCAAATACTTACTTACAAGATCTTATAAAACATGATGTTTTGCCAAGCTATGACAGGACTAATAGATGTTTCGATCTTATTAATAGAGAGGAGGAATCCTCCAAAGTTTCTTCTGTTGTTTCTGTCAGCAAACCAGATTATGTGGAGAAGATGCCTTTCCCTCCTAAAGAATATATGTGGAGAAGATGCCCTTCAGGTCTCTCCCTCCTAAAGGAGAGAGTAAGAAGAGTATGAAGAAGAAGAAGAAGAGGAGTAAAAGGCGAGAGGACACGGTATCTTCCCCTAAGCGTTATGATCCTGCTATAGATTATGATAATTCTGATTGGGATGATGTTCCTATGCCTGTTACCTATGTTAGTGATCATGATTGGGAAAAGCACTCTACTTTTGATATTGAAAATCTTTTTGGTACCCATTCTAAGGTTAATAATTGTTGTATCATTAGTGCTATCCCTGTTCCTTCTTATGACGATATGTTTGATGAGTATGCTTTGCGACATAGTAGTTCTCTAGCTTGTGATGATACTAAACCTCTAGTTTATGATGGTTACAATGATGAGTATAATGTTTTCAGTTCACCTACTGTTGAGGAGAAAAATAGTTATGATTACAATATGCCTCCTGTTTTTGATGATTATGGTGATAAGAATAATTATTCTGTTGAATCTGCTCCTCCTATGATAGTTCATGTGGGGAGTATTCATTCTTTTATGCATGTAGCTCGTGATAGGGATGCTTTATGTGATAGTTATATTGTTAATTATATTCATGATGCTACTGAAAGTTATTATGAGAGAGGGAAACATGGTTTGATGGATCTCAACATTATTGAGTTTCCCCTCTTTATGTTGCAATTCTTAAAGTTGTACGTGTTTTGCCTTCCTATGCTTTTTGCTTTGCGCTTTCATGACTTGTCTCTTTACAAGACTATTTTTCATAGGAAGTGGTTTAGATTTAAATGTGTTCCATACTTGCTTTTTGATGCTCTCTATTGCTTTAAGTTCCTATATGGCGCCTTTGCCTCAAGCTCTTATATGGCGCCCACATGAGCATCTTTGCAAATTACTGCGCCTAGCTCAAAGGCGTTAAAGAAAAGCACTCTTGGGAGATAACCCATTGTTTTATTTTCAGTACTTTTTATTTTATTTGAGTCTTGGAAGTTATTACTACTGTAATAACCACTTCTTATCTTGTTTATTTCATTGTTGTGCCAAGAGAAGCCTCTAATTTGAGTGAGGTAAGATTTGGGGATGTTGCTGTCCTGAAACTGTTTTCGGTGCTGCACCGTAAAAATTCGTATAAATTCTATGTATATCTTTTGGACCTGCGATTTCTTGTGCATATGCCCCAGCTTATATCAAAACTTTCGTTAGTTGAACACTTTTTGATTTGAGCAGCAGAAAACCCCTCAAAAATTCGGCCTTTGTCAGCTGTTCTGTTTTGACAGATTTCTGCCAATATTTGTGTTTGCCGCTTTATCGCTTTCTTTTGAGTTCTTTTGATCATGGAACTTTTTGGGAAGTTGCTACAGTAGTATGTGCTATATATGTGGTGGTTTTAGGTTGAAACCTGAAGCAAAAGAGGTTGATTATATGTTATGCTTACACTAATATTGCTAATATATTTGTGTTTAGTTTTGTATGAAGGAAGTTTTCAAGTGTAGGGATTGGAGAATGATGAGATGAGTTGAAGAATGGACAAAAGCTCAAGCTTGGGGATGCCCATGCATCACCCCAATAAATATCCAAGAAGTACAAGCGTCAAAGCTTGGGGATGCCCCCGAGGCACCCCTTCTTCATCGGCAAAAATCAGGTCACCTTTCAAGACACTATATTTTTATTGCTTCATGCACTATGCATTTTTCTTGGAGCGTCAGTTGTTTTTGTTTTCAGTATTAGTTTAGTTTAGTTTGCTGAAATAAATGGTTAGATCACATCAAATTTCTTTTGGAGGAGATGTACTCGTTTTCATTTGCCAAGAACACTCCGTTTTTCATTCTTACAATTTCACCGGGTGTTCTTCTTTTTTTCCGCTACTGCTTTTGGTTTTCGTTTTCGCCTTGATTTGTGTTCAGACCATGTCATATCTTTTCATCAAGGTGTATTTTTTTCTCTGATCTTTACTGGTCTTCATCAAAAGAGGTGTTTATAAAAGGTTTGAATGGTGTTGGAAAAGAGAAAAAGTTTTATGCAAAAAAGTGGTACAAGAAGGAGCTTGTGTAGACTGCGGCTTAGGCTTTTTCATGTCATGCTTGATGCCTTTTTGATAGTATGCTTAGTGGTTTTGCTGTAGCATGACTTGTCTCAAATAACTGAGATTGCTTAATGAGCCTTTGAAAAAAATCATGCGTTGTTTTTATTGTATGGAAGCAATATTTTGGTTTTCTCCTTGATGCTTTATTTGGGTTGACTTGGCGCATGCTCACACATATTGACTACAAAATAAGTCGCCTATAGCCTCTATGATCATTTAGTTTTTGACTTTTGATGCCATCTTATGCTTCTTTTAATGTTGCTTTGTCGCTTTGCATGATTATGGCCGTTATTGCTCTCTTAGTTGGTCGCTCCCAGTCTTTTGATAGCCCTCATTTTGTACTGAGTATGAGCTCTACTCGTGCATCCAACTCCCAAAAACCAAGTTTGCCATTGTGTCCACTATAAATTCCTATGCATGGTATTTCAAAACCATTCCAAGTAAATTTTCATGTGCTACCTTTCAAAAAACCTTCAAAATACTTCTCATTTTGTGACACTGTTTTCAGCTCATGGGGACGTAGTGGTCGGATTTGCTATCTTCCATATTGTCTTATTCCAAAAAGAAAAGAAAAAAGAAAAAAAAGAAAGAAAAAAGGCACTCCTCCATGGTATGTGAATGTTTGTGGGCACCCGATGGAATCGGTTAGCCATGGTTTGAGAAAGAAAAAAAGGTGGGGAGGAGTGCCAAGCTTTATAAAAGAGCACAAAAGTGCCAATCTCTCTCTAAAAAACTTGCTTCATTTTTGTATGGAAGATAGTAAGAACCCCATTGCCAGTCGTTGACAAAAGAAACCACCTCTCAAAACCAATTTTTATCTCTCTGCTTTACAAATGAAAAGCTCTAGCACATGTTTAATCACTGCTTCCCTCCGCGAAGGGCCTTTCTTTTACTTTCATGTTGAGTCACCACCCTCTATCTTTATGCACCATTAAGAGAGCATAGTTGTCATTCTGAGTATAATGTGCATTGTCCCAAAGTTTTCATTGATTGATTCATGACCATGGTTTCACTTGTTCTTAAATTATCTGTATCTAGTCGCCCTCTTAAACTTGAAGGTGTCCTATGCATTTATGTTTTGCTCTCCATGAAGGATAAGCTGAAAACCATTTGTATGTTTTTCCATATGATTTGAACACACGTTTGACTTTCATTGTTTCATTATTCATGATGTTTTGTTTGTGTTTATTTTCATATTATAACATGGTTGCTAAGTTCTTATTGTCAAAGATTATATCTTTCATGCCCATGTTTTAAGTTCTTATGATCCCAGCTCACAATGCTTACATATATGATCAAGATTGTGTAGGTGCATGTCACCTCAAAAATTATTTCTTTTGTTATCACTTACCTACTCGAGGACGAGCAGGAGTTAAGCTTGGGGATGCTGATACGTCTCCAACGTATCTATAATTTTTGATGCTCCATGCTTGTTTTTACACCATTTACCCGATGTTTCGTTACACTTCGTGGCACTTTTATGCATTTTCCGGAACTAACCTATTAACAAGTCGCCACAGTGCCAGTTCCCTGTTTTCTGCTATTTTTGTGTTTCAGAAAAGCTACACAGGAAATATTCTCGGAATTGGACGAAACAAGTTCCAGAAGTCTTATTTTTCCCGGAAGCTTCCCGAAGACCGAAAGAGAGCCGGAGGGGGGCCAGAGGCCGCCCTCACACATAGGTGGTGCGGCCCAGGCCCTGGCCGCGCCACCCTGGTGTGAGGAGCCCCTGGCTGCCCCCTGACGACGCCCCTTCGCCTATAAGAAGCCTCGGGACGGAAAACCCTAAAGGAGTCGGCGAAATTTCCAGAACAGTTCCGCAGCGCCGCCGCCGTCGAAGCCAAATTTCGGGGGACAGAAGTCTCTGTTCCGTCACCCTGCCGGGACGGGGAAGTGCCCCCGGAGCCATCTCCATCGGTCTCCATCGCCGTCTCCGCCGTCTCCATCGGCCTCACCGCCATCTCCATCAACCTTGCTGTCTCCTATGATGAGGAGGGAGTAGTTCTCCCCCGAGGCTGAGGGCTCTACCGGTAGCTATGTGGTTCACCTCTCTCTCCCATGATGTGATCTTTATGTGATTGTGAGCTTTGTATCATGTTGAACAAGTAGATGTTATTATTCAGATATTATGTGTACTCTAGTGGTATTATTAAAGTAATCTATTCCTCCTGCCATGGTGTAACGGTGACAGTGCGTGCATCATGGTGGTACTTGGTCTAGGCTACGATTGTGATCTTTTATGGATTATGAGAATAATTATCACTATGATAGTATTGAAGTGATCTATTCCTCCTTTCATGGTGTAATGTTGACAGTGTGTGCACCGTGTTAGTACTTGGTTTAAGTTGCAATAATATCTATCTTGAGTTGTGATTTGATTTGGATATCTCTATGAGTGGTGTTTGTCAAGTACTTGATGAACTTTAAGGGGTGCTTCTGTAGCCACTACACAATGATTAGTGTTATTCAATAGGAGAGTAATTCAGAGTACCATAGTGAAGAGAAGTTGTTTATTTGTTCATTCATGTTATATTTGTTGGGAGTGTGTCCACTAGTGAAAGTATGATCCCTAGGCCTTATTTCCAAGCATTGCACACCGTTTACTTCCTGTTTTGTTACATGTTTGCTCGCAGCGATATTTATATCATATCACATTTGCTACTTATAATCATCACTACTACTTGTATTTCGCTATCTCTTCGCCGAACTAGTGCACCTATACATCTGACAAGTGTATTGGGTGTGTTGGGGACACAAGAGACTTTCTGTATCGTAATTGCAGGGTTGTTTGAGAGGGATAGCTTTGACCTCTTCCTCCCTGAGTTCGATAAACCTTGGGTGATCCACTTAAGGGAAACTTGCTGCTGTTCTACAAACCTCTGCACTTGGAGGCCCAACACTGTCTACAAGAACAGACACATGCGTAGACATCAATAGTCTACCTTGGACTATGGGTCCATAGTAGTAGCTAGATGGTTGTCATCTCCTCCATGTGCTTCATGTTTAGATCTTGTGAGCTGTCTATCATGATCAAGATCATTGTTGTGTAATTCTACATGTTGTGTTTGTTGGGATCCGATGAATATTGATACTATGTCAAGTTGATGTGCTGAATTATTATCTTTATGTTATCTCTATGTTGTTTATGATCTTGCATGCTCTCCGTTGCTAGTAGATATCTTGGCCAAATAGATGCTAGTGACTCCAAGAGGGAGTATTTATGCTCGATAGTGGGTTCATGCCTCTAGTAATCTGGGGGAGTGACAGAAACCTCTAAGTTTGTAGATGTGATGTTGCCACTAGGGAGAAAACAACAATCTTGTGTTCAAGGACATTTGCATTGTTTACATTACACACTTTGCTTAAGGCGACAATCTGTTGCTTGCAACTTAATACCCAATGGTTGCTCGGATGACATCCAGAGGGTGGATTATTAGTCATAGATGCAGTTGGATTACGGTCTATGTATTATGTTGTAATGCCCAGAGTGAATCTCATAGTGATCCTCATGACATTTGTATGCTAGCTTTATTCTATCAATTGCCCAACTGTAATTTGTTTACCCAGCATGTTATTTACTTTATGAAGAGACACCACTAGTGAACTGTGGACCCCGGTCCATTATTTTACATTGTTATTACCGTTTACCATTTACCTGTTTTATTTACATTCCTGCAAACTACTATCTTTTACCACTCGATACGCTTAATCCTTTGTTTACAGCAAACCGGTGAGATTGACAACCTCATTGTAAGTTGGGACAAAGTACTTGGTTGTGTTGTGTGCAGGTTCCATGTTGCTGCTGGTGCAAAGCTACACCCTAGACAAGTTTTCTGGCGCCATTGTCCGGAGCTGTCGCAAAGCTAGCGGGCATCAACCTTCGGAAGTTTGGTTCTTTCTCCTACTGATTCGGTAAACCTTGGTTTCACAACTGAGGGAAGACTTGCTGTTGTGCTCATCATAACCTTCTCTTGGGGTTTCCAACTGGGCGGTTATATATAAAAACTCCTAAATCAACACCGCACCACCAACAAGTTTTCTGGCGCCGTTGCCAGGGAAAAAGAAGATTTCTGCAAAGGGAGTCTCTCGCTTCCAAAGTTCCAATCTTTTACTTTGTTATTGTTTTGCTTTATTTTATTTTTGCTTGCATCGTTTTATCAAAAATACAAAAAAAATAGTTCCTTTATAGTTTTTTTACTTCTCCGCTTTTAGTCTTGCTAGAATGAGTAATCCTGAAGTTGAGGTTCATACTTTTAAGCAACAAGGGGGAGAGAGTTTGAAAGATGCTTGGTACTGAATTAGTAATGCTCATCATAGGTGTACAAAGAAGCATTCTACCATGATCCTCCTTAGGAATTTTTATGTTGGTATATCTAGTTGGAATAGGTACGTTCTTGATACTCTCGCAGGAGGTAATTTTCTGGGTACTCCCGCTTTGGAAGCATGCACTTTAATTGAAAGTTTAGTGGGAGTACCACCTGTTAATGTTGTTAAAACTGAGATCACTTTGGAGGAAGTTTTGGAAAAACTCAGCTCTTTAGAAAAAAGTTTGCCAAATATCCTTGATAACGCTAGCCAGGTTAATGAATCGATAGAAAGTATCGATAAGAGAATCACTGTTTTAGAGGCTAGTACTACTCATGATAGTTAAAACCTTAGGATTGGTAAACTAGAGAAGTCTATGGAAACTTTAAGTTCAATTTTCTCTTCTCTTAAATTTAAGAAGGAGAAAGCTTT
Organism: Dactylis glomerata; assembly: GCA_007115705.1. Lineage (NCBI taxonomy): Eukaryota > Viridiplantae > Streptophyta > Magnoliopsida > Poales > Poaceae > Dactylis > Dactylis glomerata. The sequence continues at coordinate 2,557,213 of QXEO01000171.1, forward strand.
TGTTGGAAAGGAGCAAAAATTTATGTATGTTCCCAAGGTATCTGTGCCAAAACCGCAGCATGTTTTTAAGATTGGTAAGACTTTTAGTTCAACTAAGATTGACTTGCAGGTTGAATCATCTTCGGGGACTTCTAAAGTGCCTAGTGTGGTAAGTGGTGCTCTTAAGGAAACAATTGATCTTAATGCCTCATTTGAAAATACTTGATTTCCACTTTCTGCGCCTAGCTCAAAGGCGTTAAAGAAGAGCACTCTTGGGAGATAACCCAATGTTTTCTTTTCAGTACTTTTTCTTTTATTTGAGTCTTGGAAGTTATTACTACTGTAATGACCTCTCCTTATCATTTTTATTTCGTTTTTGTGCCAAGAAGAACCTCTAATTTGAGGAAGGTAAGATTTGGGGAAGTTGCTGTCCTGAAATAGATTTCTGTGATGCACCATAAAAATTCGTGAAAATTCTCAGAATATCTTTTTAATCTGTGATTTCTTGTGCATATGCCCCAGGTTATTTCCAAACTTCTATTAGTTTTGCACTTTTCGATTTGAGCAACAGAAGGTCCCCGAAAAATCGATCTTTGTCAGCTGTTCTGTTTTGACAGATTCTGCCACTATTTTTGTTTGCCTCTCGATCGCTTTCTTTTTGAGTTCTTTTGATCACGGAACTTTTGAGGATGTTGCTACAGTAGCTTATGCTTTAATGGATGGTATATTTTAGTTTGAAACTGAACCAAAATAGTAGATTTATTATCATGCTTATACTAATGTTGCTAATAGAATTGTGTGAAGTTTTGTATGAGGGAAGTTTTCAAGTGTAGGGAATGGAGAGTGATGAGATGAGATGAAGTATGGAAAAAAGCTCAAGCTTGGGGATGCCCATGTCACCCCAAGAAATATCCAAGAGGTACAAGCATCAAAGCTTGGGGATGCCCCCGAGGCACCCCTTCTTTATCGGCAAAAATCGGGTCACCTTTCAAGACACTATATTTTTATTGCTTCATAATATATGCATTTTTCTTTGAGTGTCTTTACTTTCGCTTTCAGTTTTCTTTTGTTTTATTTGCTGCAATAAATGGTTGGACTCCAACAAATTTCTTTTGGAGATGACACACTCTGTTTTTCATTGCCAAGAACACTCTAGTTTATACTCTTATCGTTCAACGAGTGTTCTCTTTTTTTAGAACTGCGTTTAGCTTTCATTTTTCGCCATGATTTTTGTTCAGATTTTGTTATATCTTTGCATCAAGGTGTATTTAGACCACTGGTCTATGTTGGTTTTCATCAAAAGAGTTGTTTCAAAAAGATTTGAATGGTGTTGGAAAAGAGAAAAAAGTTTCATGACTATAGTGGTACAAATGGGAGCTTGTTTAGACTGTGGCTTAGACTTTTGCATGTCATGCTTGATGTCGTTTTGATAGTATGCTTAGTAGTTTTTGCTGTAGCATGACTCGTCTCAAATGACTGAGATTGCTTAATGAGACTTTGAAAAAATCATGCGTTGTTTTTATTAATTATATGGGAGCATGTTATTGTGGTTTTCTCCTTTGATGCTTTATTTGGGTTAACTTGGCGCATGCTTACAACATGTTTGACTCTATCAAGTCGCCATAAGCCTCTATGATCATTTGGTTTTTGACTTGTGATACCACTTTATGCTTCGGTTAATGATGTTTTGTCGCTATGCATGATTATGACTGTTATTGCTCTATTAGTTGGTCGCTCCCAGTCTTTTGCTAGCCTTCATTTTATACTGAGTATGAGCTCTACTCGTGCATCCAACTCCCAAAAACCAAGTTTATTCTAATGTGTCCACCATACATACCTATTAGCAATTTGCTATTCCAAGTACATTTGACTTGCTTTTATCTATCCTTCTTTAAACTTTTTGGTGTTATGTGAAAATTAGTCAGTAAAGCTCTCACGAACCTGACGGTACACTTTACTTTTCTCGCTTTTAATAATTTTGACCATTGTGGCTCTCTTATGTTGATGTTATGCTTGCAAGTTGTAAGTTGGAAATTAGCCCAGCCATGCCGTCATTGGGTAAGCTTTCAACATTGCACTTTCTTTCATTTAGTTGATATCGTGATCTTTTGTTTATGGATACTCGCGATGTGAAATAAGTTGGAAACTTGTGAGCTCATGGAGTTTGTATATGTGTTAGAGAAACACCTGGGCCGCTAATCTAAGCCATGTATCATTCATGGTGGAAATTTACAGCATGCCCATAGTGGGCATTCGATGACGCATCTCACAATAAAAAGCTATACCAATGGTAAATAAAAGAGATGCCGAGGTATTCATTGTCTGTTTGTCTTGTCATTTTGATGTGGGCTTGTTCCATGTCATCGGGCAAGAGGTACCCCATTGGCGTTCTCGATGATACGTGTATGCTTACAATGACAAGAACTTGCTTGGGACCTAAGTCGAGTAGCATGAGGTTTGGGTATTCGTACTTCACGGGACACGAGATTTTCATCTTATGATTTGTTAAGCATATGCTTCGTAATTGTACTCGTATTAACCTTAACCACTCAAGATGTCTATGATGGGGGCAATAAGAGCTCAAAGCTAGTAAGTATCATAATTTTCGGAGGTTTATAAAACTTACAATCACTGCTTCCCTCTGCGAATGGCCTTTCTTTTACTTTTATGTTGAGTCTCCACCTTCTTCCTTTATGCACCGTCTAAGAGAGCATAGTTGTTATTCTGAGTTTAATGTGCATAATCCCAAAATTTATCATTGATTGATTCATGATTATGGTTTTGCTTGTTCTTAAATTATTTGTATCTAGTCGCCCTCTTAAACTTGAAGGTGCCCTATACATTTATGTTTTGCTATTCCATGAAGGACAAGCTGAAAACCACTTTGCTATGTTTTTCTATATGGTTGAAACACACACTTGACTTTCAATGTTCCATTACTCATGATCTTTTTTTTGTGTTACTTTTCATGTTATAACATGGTTGCTAAGTTTTATTGTCAAGATTATGTCTCTTATGCCCATGTTTTAAGTACTTTGATCTCAGCACTCAATGCTTTACATCGTTGATCAAGATTCTGATGGTGCATGTCACCTCAAAAATTATTGTTTTGTTATCACTTACCTACTTGAGGACGAGCAGGAGTTAAGCTTGGGGATGCTTGATACGTCTCAAACGTATCTATAATTTATGATGCTACATGCTTGTTTAAACACCATTTGTTTTGTGTTTTATTACACTTTGTGGCGTTTTTATGCATTTTCTAGAACTAACCTACTAATGAGATGCCACAGTGCCAGTTCCCTATTTTTGCTGTTTTTGTATTTCATAAAAACTACACAGGAAATATTCTCGGAATTGGACGAAACAAAAGCCAAAATTCTTATTTTTCCCGAAGCGTCACGGAGTCCAAAGGAGAGACGGAGTGGTGCCAGGTGGCGGCCGCACCACGCCATGGCATGGGCCACCCCCTGGTCGCACCGGGGTGTGGTGTGGTGTAACACCCCACTTTTGTGACCAAGATTTAGATCTTACTTAAGAACTTATTTTGGAGTGACATAAAAACCTTTGCTCAGCCTTGTGCTTGTGTTCCATGGTATGCATGATTTCTTGTGAGAGCTAGCATGGGTGTTATCATGTGAATGCATGATTTTATGTGTGCAAGTGTGTATGCCCATGATTTCATGTGAGCGTGTTTGATTGATTTAAAACTTGTTTTCTTTTCAACACATGTGCTTTTACCTAGGAAGTGTGCTATGATTTCATGCAACATATTTTGACCCTAGCTCATAATTGTGTGCACCAAAAATCTTAGTATAGATCATTGGTGAGAGCACCTCTCTTTTCTTTTCCTTTTCTTTTGTTTTTGCTCCTTTATTTGGAAATAGGAGTGTCTCCAAAACCCTAGCATACCTAGCTCTAAAATTTTCAAACTTTGGTCATGTGCTCTTGAGCACCTTAGACACCCCTGGAAACTACCCTAGCTCAACTTTCAAACCTAGTTTGAAAGATTCAAATTCAAATTTGAATTTCGGCCATGAAGACCCTAGCCCATGATTTTCTCTCTTTCTTTCTTCTTCCTTCCTGCAAACCGACCAAGTGAAGGGAGAGGATCTGCTGGAGATTTTCTTCTGGAGTCCAAAGATTTGCAAATCCCTTCTTCTTGTCGTTTGCAGTTTGGAAGCGAGGGGAAAGGAGGAGCCCGAGGCAAACGACCCTCTCTGCTAAACCTCTCTCTCTCTCTGAACTCAACCAGCAGCCGCCCTCGACCCCCAGTGAATGATCGCCACCCTGTCGGAGCCCTAGCGCCAGCCCCACTTCGCAGTGACTCGGTGCAAACACCCCACGCCCGCCCAGCCATTGCCGTAGCCACCGTGGGCGCCCAGCACGGGCAGGGTCGCACCGTCCACCCCCTGCCTTGTAACCTCGCCGCCAGGCTCACCACGGCACGGCGAATCAATTCCCCAAATCAGACAGCATCGATAACCACCATACACCGTGCCCCGACCGTGACTGGTCAACGTCACCAGACCGCCCAGAGCGCGCAGCTCGTACCTCGCGTTCCGGTGCACCTGCGCCTCGTCCAGCTCCCCTCTCCACGCACGCCTGCACGGCACCCAGAGACCGTCACGACGCCATCTCTGCCCAGCCCCGAGGTGCACTGTGACGACCCCGCCATGACCCAAACCGACCGCCACCTCTCTGAAAACGGTCGGCTTGCGACCGAACCAGCATGCCACCGACAACACCACCTATACCCCTGCACTCGGACCACAATGCCGTCCCTAGACGCCGCCCACGGCGCCCAATCACATCCACCGAGGTTCACCATAGACCGAGAGCACCTCGTCCGTTTATAAACCCGGGAGCCCTCTGGAAAACCCTCTCCCCTCTCATTTGCCTCCTCCCCGTTCTCTCTCACTCCCTCAGCCACTCCGCCTTGAAGCCGACACAAATCCACGACCGGAGCTCGTCGGAGCTATGGTAGATCGACGGCAGCGGAGGAGGTTGCCGTCGACAGTTCCTCGCCCCCTCTCTGTTTCTTCTCTGGAAGCCTGGAGCACCATCGCAGCGCCTAGACCTCACCTTGTTCTCGCTCTCGTGCAGGAAAGGGTGGAGCCGACGTTGCCATCACCGTAGACGATCGAACCACAGCGGAACCCCCGACCCAGCCCTAGCCCCTGCATGCAAGATCTGCGACTGCCACTGCCATCTTCGACCTCTCCTTGACCAATTCCAACCCTCGCCTGACCCCGACGCCCTCGGTAAGCTCACTCCCTGCGAAACCCTAGCTGGCGTCGAGCTCTCTCGCGCGCATGCAACGGCAATCGGCGACGACGACGGTCGGCCATCGATCCTCGCCTAATCGCACGGCCAGGACGATCCCGTACCGCTTCGTCCACCCCGGGCTAGCCGGCGAGCCGGCTGGGCTAGATCCGGCCCAGATCCGTTTTTCTTTTTTTTCTGTGTTTTATCTATTTGTTGATTAAGTGCTGCAATTAAAATCAGTTTAAAAATGTTTTAGGCCTCAGAAAAATATGATTCAAATTTTGCTGTGTTCAGTACAATATTGTCTATCACCTGGTACTGCATGTTTGATTTTTAGGCTCCTAAATATTATCTGAGGATTTAATAGAGTAGATCTATAGATTTACACTTATTTAAGCAAATCTGTGGTTCTGTTTAATGAAAATTGTTATTTCCAATTTTCACTGATGCTTTACTGCAATATTGATTTATAGGAACTGGTTTCACTAATTTAGGAAGTGTGCATTGTTTGTAGAAATTAAATTGGTGATGTTAATATTCTGCAGTAATTGATTTATTGTGCACAGTATATTGAGTATTTTGGAGTGATTCCACTTCTGGTGTGTTGTTTGTCCCAGTAGCTTTCCAAAAAGGTCTCTGTTAAAATTTTAGGACTTACTGATTAATTTAGAGAATCATATTGCTATTCTAGTGATCTCTAGAAATAGAAAATTCTTATTAAATCACCCCTATAGTATCTTGATCTAATTCCAATTGTGATGTTTCTGAAATGTTGTTAGCTACCAGTAGGTATGTTGGTGCCATGTCTTAGGTTGATCTTGATGCATGCAAGTGTTTGGTTGTGGATAAGTGTTGCCATGCAACTAGTTATTGCTTGCTATTATGATTGGTGATTATTCCCTTTTATAAAATAGATATATGTTCTGTTATCTAAACTTGTTTGCTTCTGATACTCAAATGCTTGAGTTGTGTGTTATGGTTTGAGTGAACTTCATGTATGCATGAATTCTTATTGTGGTGTCTTGGTTTCTTTTTCCGGCGATAGAATCGAACGACGACTGTGCGGAGGAGGGAGAAGTGTTTGAGTACCAGGAGGAGGGTGATCAGGGACAAGCCAACCAAGGCAAGCCATCTACTTGTTGCATATCTGAATCCTAATAAGTAACTATGCATTGTTCTACTCTTGCTTTCATTACTATACATTGTTTTCTTATATTGCTATTCCCCTTATATAGCAATAGTTGGCGACTTAGCTCCACAAGTTGACTTGATATCATCTTTAAAGATGACACCTTTGACACCTACTTAACACCCTGGAAAGTAGAGACTCGATGATTAGCATCGAAGTCTTTGGGAAAACTTGTAGTGGAGCCAAAAACTCTAGGATTGGGAATACTCTCTCTGGAAAAAAAATCGAAAATGTTTTCGAACACCTTGGAGTAGTTGCAACCCCATTGAGATGTTTACAAATGATTTTATAAACATGGAGTTGGACTTGGGAGGTGTAGAAGTTGGTGGATTTCTGAAAAGTGGCATTGTGTATAAGTGTTCGCCAAACCAATTACTCCCGTGCAACCACATTACCCGGTATGGGACGGGCTTAGTTTGAAGTTTATTTGCTTTAGTGCGGGGAGCCTCACAACTATATAAGGGTCTGCAGGACCCCGGAATCCGGGTTGACGCTAAACGAAGGTCAACACATATCACGGCATATCCCGAGCCGCCGGAAGACACTTGGGTTCTCCCGCCGTGGCGCCGAAGTTACGCTCTGGAGGTACTGCCGGGACGTGCCGGGGAGGTAAACTCCACAGGGTAGGCACCCGTACTAAGGTAGATAGATGGAGGGCTTCGATCGATTATCCGAACCCCGCATACTTGTGTATGACGGTCCGTGGTGGTATCCCGGCGGATTTATCGAATGGTGTGGGTAAAGTGTACAACCTCTGCAGAGTGTAATCTATTCGAATAGCCGCGTCCTCGGTCATGGACGGTTGGGATGGCCATACTTAGCCTGTGTCAGGTTTTGGTTTTATAAAAGGGTTTTTCTGAAGAAAAAAATGAAGATTTGTGCCGGACGGAGTACTTGGAGGGTACGGCCGTGGCCTGGAAATGGATCGGAGTACTTGGAGGGTACTGCCGATGACTTGAGGTGGTCATGTTCGATTGGCCACCGCTCTATCCTTCAAAGGAGTTCCCCCTTTCCTAGAGATTTTACTAAATGTTTCTAAAAGTCTTCTTTAATAAGGATATAGAAATGTCGTGGGACATGCTATATCGACACAAGAAGTTAGTAGCATAGCCACTGAAAACTAAACCACCCCTTGCTACAGCCATATAGCATGTGAATATCCCTTCTTTGATGGTTTGCGAGTACAATTCCAAAATGTACTCACGGCTTTGTCCGTGGCTATTAACTTGGCCAGACTTTGGAGATGACTATGAAGAGGACGATGAGGAGTACGCCGACGCCGGTGCGAACTAGGACTCGTTTCCCGGTCAGTCGCCTGTAGGGTAGTAGGCCTGACTTGGGTCACTACGCTGCGTGTATCCGCTGCAACTTATGTTAAGAGTGTCTGTTGAACTCGCCCTGCGTGGCATGTGTATTTAGCCAAGGGACTATGTAAGACTTAACGACTCATTTATGTAATGGATGTTGTACTCTGTAATGCCAACTCTGTTATGTGGATTCATGACGGTCTTCCTGGGATCATGAATTGTATGCATAACGGGAATCCCGGGTGGTAAGCCGGGGTCCCCACATGTGGGCCCCTGGCCCACACTCTGACGCCGCCCTTCCGCCTATATATTCCCCTCGACGGGAAAACATAAAGGGACCAGTCAATTTTCCTTGAAACATACAGCAAGCCACTGCCGTCTCCGACGCGCGATCGGGAGGGTCCAGAAGCTCTTCCCGGAACCCTGCCAGAGAGGGGAATCACCGCCGGAGGCCTTCTTCATCACCATGCTTTCCTCCAGAGTGATGCATGAGTAGTCTACCTTGGACTACGGGTCCATAGCAGTAGCTAGATGGTTGTCATCTCCTCCATGTGCTTCATGTTTAGATCTTGTGAGCTGTCTATCATGATCAAGATCATTGTTGTGTAATTCTACATGTTGTGTTTATTGGGATCCGATGAATATTGATACTATGTCAAGTTGATGTGCTGAATTATTATCTTTATGTTATCTCTATGTTGTTTATGATCTTGCATGCTCTCCGTTGCTAGTAGATATCTTGGCCAAATAGATGCTAGTGACTCCAAGAGGGAGTATTTATGCTCGATAGTGGGTTCATGCCTCTAGTAATCTGGGGGAGTGACAGAAACCTCTAAGGTTCTAGATGTGCTGTTGCAACTAGGGAGAAAACAACAATCTTGTGTTCAAGGACATTTGCATTGTTTACATTACACACTTTGCTTAAGGCGATAATCTGTTGCTTGCAACTTAATACCCAATGGTTGCTCGGATGACATCCGGAGGGTGGATTATTAGTCATAGATGCAGTTCGATTACGGTCTATGTATTATGTTGTAATGCCCAGAGTGAATCTCATAGTGATACTCATGACATTTGTATGCTAGCTTTATTCTATCAATTGCCCAACTCTAATTTGTTTACCCAGCATGTTATTTACTTTATGGAGAGACACCACTAGTGAACTGTGGACCCCGATCCATTCTTTTACATTGTTATTACCGTTTTCCATTTACCTATTTTATTTACATTCTTGCAAACTACTATCTTTTATCACTCGATACGCTTAATCCTTTGTTTACAGCAAACCGGTGAGATTGACAACCTCATCGTAAGTTGGGACAAAGTACTTGGTTGTGTTGTGTGCAGGTTCCACGTTGCTGCTGGTGCAAAGCTATGCCCTGGACAAGTTTTCTGGCGCCATTGTCCGGAGCTATCACAAAGCTAGCGGGCATCAACCTTCGGAAGTTTGGTTCTTTCTCCTACTGGTTCGATAAACCTTGGTTTCACAACTGAGGGAAGACTTGTTGTTGTGCTCATCATAACCTTCTCTTGGGGTTTCCAACTGGGCGGTTATATAAAAAACTCCTACATCAACACCGCACCACCAAACACCAAGTTGTGTGATTTTACTAGCACTAATAACAATGATTTTATCTGCACTCCTATTGCGCCACCTGCTCCTGAGGCATATTTTTATGAGATTAAACCTGCTTTGTTGAATCTTGTTATGAAAGAGCAGTTTTCTGGTGCTAGTATTGATGATGCTGCAGCTCATCTCAACAATTTTGTTGAGCTATGTGAGATGCAAAAGTATAAGGATGTAGATGGTGATATTATTAAGCTTAAGTTGTTTCCTTTCTCTTTAAGAGGAAGAGCTAAGGATTGGTTGCTATCTTTGCCTAGAAATAGTATTGATTCTTGGGTTAAGTGTAAGGATGCTTTTATTGGAAAATATTATCCTCCTGCTAAGATTATAGCTTTGCAAAGTGATATTATGAAGTTTAGACAGTTTGATAATGAACATGTTGCTCAAGCTTGGGAAACAATGAAATCTATGATAAAGAATTGTCCCACTCATGGACTGACTACTTGGATGATTATCCAAATCTTTTATGCAGGACTAAATTTTTCTTCAAGAAATCTCCTGGATTCAGCTGCTGGAGGTACTTTTATGTCCATCACCTTGGGCACCACAACAAAGCTTCTTGATAATATGATGGTAAATTATTCTGAGTGGCACATCGAGAGAGCTCCACAAGGTAAGAAGGTAAATTCTGTTGAGGAAACCTCTTCCTTAAGTGATAAGATTGATACTATTATGCTTATGCTTGCTAATGATAGAGCTCATGTTGATCCTAATAATGTTCCTTTGGCCTCTTTGGTTGCTCAAGAAGAGCATGTTGATGTGAACTTCATTAGAAATAATAATTTCAACAATAGTGCTTATAGGAACAATTTTGCTAGCAACAATTATAGGCCGTATCCTTCTACCAATGGTAATGGTTATGGCAACTCTTATGGTAATTTCTCCAACAACACTAGGGGCGCGCCCTCTGATCTTGAAGTCATGCTCAAGGACTTCATCGGTAAGCAAACTGCTTTTAATAAGTCCATTGAGGAAAAGTTGGGTAAAATTGATGTTCTTGCTTCTAAAGTTGATAGCCTTGCTCTTGCTGTTGAACTTCTTAAACTAAAAGTTTTGCCTAATGATGTGAAATAAAGCAAGACTTTGAATGCCATCCAGGTTAGAATTGATGAAAATGTTAGGATGTTAGCAGAATTGCATGCTAGGTGGGAAAGAGAAGACGAGATGGCTAGAAATATGAAGGTATTTACTATTACCACCTCTAGTAATGTTGTTTCAAATGCTAGCAATCCTCTTAGTTTGATTGGTGTAGAGAACACTCCTACTCCTTGTGCAAAAAAGCCTAAAACTGCAAACACTTTTTCTACAAAAAGTGCTGAAATTTTTTGGAGTATGGAAGACAATAGCTCTACTTCTTTTAATGATTTTGATGTTGATGGTTGCAATATCTCTGAAGTTATTTTGTTCTTGCAAAAGCTTGCTTTAAGTCCTAATGCTAGTTCTATGAATGTTGCTTTTACAAAGCATATTACAAATGCTCTCATGAAAATTAGAGAAGAAAAGTTGAAACAAAAGGTTTCTATTCCCAAGAAGTTAGAAGATGGTTGGGAGCCCATCATTGATATGAATGTGAATGATTTTGATTGCCATGCTTTATGTGATATTGGTGCAAGTATTTCTATTATGCCTAAAAAGATTTATGATATGCTTAGTTTACCACCGCTTGAAAATTGTTGTTTTGATGTTCCTCTTGCTGATGTTGCTAAGAAGAAACCTTTGGGAAGGATTAATGATGTTATTTTTATGGTTAACAATAACCTTGTTCCCGTTGATTTTCTTGTTTTGGATGTTGAATGCAATGCTTCATGTCCTATTATTTTGGGAAGACCTCTTCTTAGAACTGTTGGTGCCATCATTGATATGAAGGAAGGCACCATTAAATATCCATTCCCACTCAAGAAAGGTATGGAACACTTCCCTAGAAAGAGAAAGAAATTACTTTTTGACTCTATTCTTAGAGCAAATTATGAACTTGATGCTTCATCGCTTGATATTACTTGATTTCCACTTTCTGCGCTTAGCTCAAAGGCGTTAAAGAAAAGCACTCTTGGGAGATAACCCAATGTTTTATTTTCAGTACTTTTTCTTTTTTGTTGAGTCTTGGAAGTTATTACTACTGTAATGACTTCTCCTTATCATTTTTATTTCATTTTTGTGCCAAGAAGAACCTCTAATTTGAGGAAGGTAAGATTTGGGGAAGTTGTTGTCCTGAAACAGATTTTTGTGCTGTACCGTAAAAATTTGTGAAAATGCTCAGAATATCTTTTTATCTGCGATTTCTTGTGTACATGCCTAGGTTATTTCCAAACTTTTATTAGTTTTGCACTTTTCGATTTGAGCAACAGAAGGATCTCCAAAAAATCGATCTTTGTCAGCTGTTCTGTTTTGACAGATTTCTGCCACTATTTGTGTTTGCCTCTCGATCGCTTTCTTTTTTAGTTCTTTTGATCACAGAACTTTTGAGGAAGTTGCTACAGTAGCTTATGCTTTAATGGATGGTATATTTGAGTTTGAAACTAAACCAAAAGAGTAGATTTATTATCATGCTTACACTAATGTTGCTAATAGAATTGTGTGAAGTTTTGTATGAAGGAAGTTTTCAAGTGTAGGGAAAGGAGAGTGATGAGATGAGATGAAGTATGGACAAAAGCTCAAGCTTGGGAATGCCCATGTCACCCCAAGAAATATTCAAGAGGTACAAGGTTCAAAGCTTGGGGATGCCCCGAGGCACCCCTTCTTCATCGGCAAAAATCAGGTCACCTTTCAAGACACTATATTTTTATTGCTTCGTATACTATGCGTTTTTCTTGGAGCGTCTTTACTTTCGCTTTCAGTTTTATTTTGTTTTGATTGCTGCAAGAAATGGTTGGACCCCAACAAATTTCTTTTGGAGAACACACACTCCATTTTTCATTGCCAAGAACACTCTAGTTTTCACTCTTATCGCTCAACGAGTGTTCTCTTTTTCTAGTATTGTGTTTAGCTTTCATTTTTCGCCTTGATTTTTGTTAAGATCTTGTTATATCTTTGTATCAAGGTGTATTTAGACCACTGGTCTATGATGGTTTTCATCTCAAAAGAGTTGTTTCAAAAAAGGTTGAATGGTGTTTGAAAGAAAAAAAAGTTTCATGACTATAGTGGTACAAATGGGAGCTTGTTTAGACTGTGGCTCAGACTTATGCATGTCATGCTTAATGTTATTTTGATAGTATGCTTAGTAGTTTTTGTTGTAGCATGACTTGTCTCAAATGACTGAGATCACTTAATGTGCCTTTGAAAGAATCATGCGTTGTTTTTATTATATGGGAGCATATTATCGTGGTTTTCTCCTTTGATGCTTTATTTGGGTTGACTTGGCGCATGCTTACAACATGTTTGACTTTAACCAGTCTCCATAAGCCTCTATGATCATTTGGTTTTTGACTTGTGATACCACTTTATGCTTCGGTTAATGATGTTTTATCGCTATGCATGATTATGGCCGTTATTGCTCTCTTAGTTGGTCGCTCCCAGTCTTTTGCTAGCCTTCATTTTGTACTGAGAGGGAATATTTCTCGTGCATCCAACTCCCAAAAACCAAAGTTTTCCAATGTGTTCACCATACATACCTATTAGCAATTGCTATTCCAAGTACATTTGACTTGCTTTTATCTATCCTTCAAATTAAACTTTTTGTGTTATGTGAAAATTAGTCAGTAAAGCTCTCACGAACCTGACGGCACACTTTACTTTTCTTCTTTCAATAATTTTGACCATTGTGGCTCTCTTATGTTGATGTTATGCTTGCAAGTTGTAAGTTGGAAGTTAGCCCAGCCATGCCGTCATGGGGCAAGCTTTCAACATTGCACTTTCTCTCATTTAGTTGATATCGTGATCTTTTGTTTATGGATACTCGCGATGTGAAATAAGTTGGAAACTTGTGAGCTCATGGAGTTTGTATATGTGTTAGAGAAATGCCTGGGCCGCTAATCTAAGCCATGCATCATTCATGGTGGAAATTTACAGCATACCCATAGTGAACATTCGACGATGCATCTCACAATAAAAAGCTATACCAATGGTAAATAAAAGAGATGCCAAGGTGTTCATTGTCTGTTTGTCTTATCATTTTGATGTGGGCTTGTTTCATGTCATCAGGCAAGAGGTACCCCGTTGGCGTTCTCGATGATACATGTATGCTTACAATGACAAGAACTTGCTTGGGTCCTAAGTCGAGTAGCATGAGGTTTGGGTATTCGTACTTCACGGGACACGAGATTTTCAACTTATGATTTGTTAAGCATATGCTTCGTAATTGTACTCGCCTTAACCTTAACCACTCAAGATGCCTATGATGGGGGCAATGAGAGCTCAAAGCTAGTAAGTATCATAATTTTTGGAGGTTTATAAAACTTGCAATCACTGCTTCCCTCTGCGAAGGGCCTTTATTTTACTTTTATGTTGAGTCTCCACCTTCTACCTTTATGCACCATCTAAGAGAGCATAGTTGTCATTCTGAGTTTAATGTGCATAGTCCCAAAATTTATTATTGAATGATTCATAATTATGGTTTTGCTTGTTCTTAAATTATTTGTAACTAGTCGCCCTCTTAAACTTGAAGGTGTCATATGCATTTATGTTTTGCTATTCCATAAAGGACAAGATGAAAACCACTTTGCTATGTTTTTCTATATGCTCGAAACACGCACTTGACTTTCAATGTTTCATTACACATGATCTTTTGTTTGTGTTACTTGTCATGTTATAACTTGGTTGCTAAGTTTTATTGTCAAGATTATGTATTTTATGCCCATGTTTTGAGTACTTTGATCCTAGCACTCAATGCTTTACATCGTCGATCAAGATTGTGATGGTGCATGTCACCTCAAAAATTATTCTTTTGTTATCACTTACCTACTCGAGGACGAGCAGGAGTTAAGCTTGGGGATGCTTGATACGTCTCAAACGTATCTATAATTTTTTATGCTCCATGCTTATTTATACACCATTTGCGTTGTGTTTTGTTACACTTCGTGGCGTTTTTATGCGTTTTCCGGAACTAACCTACTAACGAGATGCCACAGTGCCAGTTCCCTGTTTTCTGCTATTTTTGTGTTTCAGAAAAGCTACACAGGAAATATTCTCAGAATTAGACGAAACAAAAGCCAAAGTTCCTATTTTTCCTGACACAAGACGGAGTCCAAAGCAGAGACGGAGGGGAGCCAGAGGGCGGCCACACCCCCCCCCCCATGGCACGGGCCAACCCCTGGCCGCACCGAGGCCTGGTGTGGGCCCCTGGTCCACCTCCTGACGCCGCCCTTCCGCCTATATACGTCCCTCGACAGGAAAACCTAAAGGCCCCGATCAATTTTCTTCGAAACATACTGCAAGCCGCCACTGTCATCGACGCGAGATCGGAAGGTCCAGAAGCTCTTCCCGACACCCTGCTAGAGAGGGGAATCACCACCAGAGGCCTTCTTCATCACCATGCCTACCTCCGGAGTGATGTGTGAGTAGTCTACCTTGGATTATGGGTCCATAGCAGTAGCTAGATGGTTGTCATCTCCTCCATGTGCTTCGTGTTTAGATCTTGTGAACTGCCTATAATGATCAAGATCATCGTTGTGTAATTCTTCATGTTGTTTTTGTTGGGATCCGATAAATATTGATACTTTGTCAAGTTGATTTATGATTATCATCTCTATGTTGTTTATGATCTTGCATGCTTTCCGTTGCTAGTAGATATCTTGGCCGAGTAGATGCTAGTGACTTCAAGAGGGAGTATGTATGCTCGATAGTGGGTTCATGCCTCTAGTAATCTGGGAAGTGACAGAAACCTCTAAGGTTGTAGATGTGATGTTGCTACTAGGGAGAAAACAACAATCTTGTATTCAAGGACATTTGTATTGTTTACATTACAAACTTTGCTTAAGGCGATAATCTGTTGCTTGCAACTTAATATCCAATGGTTGCTCGGACGATATCCAGCGGGTGGATTATTAGTCATAGATGCAGTTGGATTACGGTCTATGTATTATGTTGTAATGCCCAAGTGAATCTCATAGTGATCCTCATGACATTTGTATGCTTGCTTTATTCTATCAATTGCCCAACTGTAATTTGTTTACCCAGCATGTTATTTATCTTATGGAGAGACACCACTAGTGAACTGTGGACCCCGGTCCATTCTTTTACACTGTTATTACCGCTTACCATTTACTCACTTTATTTACATTCTTGCAAACTATTACCTTTTACCACTCGATATGCTTAATCCTTTGTTTATAGCAAACCGGTAAGATTGACAACCTCACTGTAAGTTGGGGCAAAGTACTTGGTTGTGTTGTGTGCAGGTTCTATGTTGTTGCTGGTGCAAAGGTACGCCCTGGACGAGGTGCCATATATAAATTGTCCGAAGCTGACGCGAAGCTAGCGAGCAACAACCTTCGAAAGTTGGTTCTTTCTCCTACTGGTTCGATAAACCTTGGTTTCATACTGAGGGAAGACTTGCTGTTGTGCTCATCATACCTTCCTCTTGGGGTTCCCAACTGGGCGGACATCTACACGCCATCAGGGGGTTACCACCACCATGAAGAGGAGAAAAGGGCTAGGGGATGCCGCACCCCTCATGGTCTGTTGCCTCCTTCTCCTATATATATTGGATATGCCCATCTTCTCTCTTTACACACTTAGTCTTTCATCCCCTACCTTGTTGCTCCACCATGGCGGTTGCTTAAGTCAAGCGCTGCCAAAATCATTAGCCACCTACACTTGGAGAAGTGAAGGAGGAGGAGTTTCCGACGAATCCCTTCTTCCGCTACCCCCCTGGACCGAGGGCATGGAGGACGTCACTGAGCCGTACGTGTGACCAAGTACGGAGGCACTGCCGGTTATGGCGCCTTGTACGTGATCTTGAGATCAGAGCAAGTGATCAACTACGTACATCTACACGATCTTGAGATCGTCAAGTGATCGACTACGTACGTCTTCATCGACGATGTTTGTGTGGGAACGTAAATCCTGCTTCCGGTCTTTGAGGGTTAGTTAATCATTACTTCCATCTCGTAGATGATTATGGCTAGTTTTGTGTTCATGCGTAGGAAGTTTTTTGTTTTCCTTGCTACGAACCCATCAGAGGTATCAGAGCCATATCTATGCATAGATGTTATGCACGATTAGAACACATGAAGATGTGTGTGTTGATGATCATGTTATTGTTATTTTTGTATTATTGGATCATAGTGGGATGAAGCTGCCCGAGACTAACATTATGTAACCGCGTTCACGAGACTTGTCCCATGCTTCGGCATAAGCGGCTCAGCGAGTGCCCGTTTCTCCCACTCTAGTTATGATCTATTTTACAAAGAGTTGTTAATAATATTTTTATCACCGTTGTGGTTACATGTTCGTAGGTAAGAACAGTTCTTCCTAGAAAGCCCCAAACCACGTAAAATATGCAAGACAAATTATAAGCATCTAACTTGTTTTTGCAAGGCATGTGATGTGATATGGTTAAATTGTTTATGTTACAAATTGTATGCAATGATCTTTTTGTAAGCTATAAACAAGCGACAAGAGCCTGCATGCCGAATATATATATCCAAGTGATATATTGTAATGGAGGAAGACAATCAAGGTGGAGGCGCCATGGACCTTGGTGCTACGCTAGTGGAATGATGGAGAGCATACCATGACACATAAGATGGAGATCGAATGCGTGAAGGACCATATTATATCACATTATATATGCATGTGATGTTTATCCTTTTATGCATCTTATTTTGCTTAGATTTGATCGCGCGGTAGCATTATAAGATGATCCCTCTCACATAATATCAAGATAATAATGTGTTCTTCCATAGTATGCACCGCTAAGAAAGTTCGTCGTTTCGAGACACCACATGATGATCGGGTGTCATAGACTCTACGTTCGCATACAACGGGTGTAAGACAGTTTTACACACGCGAATACTATGATTCTACTTGGCGAGCCTAGCATGTACAGACATGGCCTCGGAACACGAACCGAAAGGTTAAGCATGAGTCATATGGTTGATATGATGAACATGATGTTTGCCTTTGAAACTATGTCGTTTCACGTGATGATCGGTTGCGGTATAGTGAATTTGGTTTGTGTAATCACTTAAGAAAACTAATAGGGATGTTGTTTTTAAGTGGGAGTTCACTTAGTAATTTTGAATTAAAGAACTCAATTTATCAGGAACTAAATCAAAGTGAATTTGCATAGTTTGTTGTAGTCATTGGCATTCGTTTACTACCTTGCGATTAGATATAATTGAGATAATAAAACTATAGAATTCTAGATGTTAACTTTACGAACTGGTATCGTATTGTTTGAATGTGAATCTAAATTTTAAATTCCTATTGCAAACTTCTAGCAAACCTTGTTTACTCGATAAAATTTAATAAGTAGTATTAAATCAAGAGTAACTATTCTAGTGTTAGTATCTAAGTATCACACTTGCCTCCATAATCCTTGATATTCAAAAGTTGTTTTTAGGTTCAAGGTTATCTAGGAGCTGAAAGAATTGTTTCATAAACTATCATGTGTGGAAGATACTGTGATATCTGAAACAATGTTTGGTTGCAATGTGATAGAGTATAATTTAGTAAGACACATATTCTCATATTGTATGGGAATTTGTGAAGATTGGAGATGCTAGGCGTCTAGATCTCCTAAAAAAGTTTTGGGAACTAACATTATACTCACAATACGTCCTCATGAGCTATAGTAGCTTGATCATGAAAGTTGTCATGATAGGATGAATACAAGATGTCGGTAAAATGTTTACTACACTAAAAGATTACTAAAGAATGGAATTTGGAAAGAGCGCCAAATATTTGATAATGGTGATCTACTTCAAAGTGCGAGTCCAAGGGTATTAGTGTTTGACTAATCACATATTGAACTATGTACCATGTGTATGATGCCACTATTGATGTTGATAGATCCTTTTTAAAAGGAAAGGAATTGCTAAAAGAGAATCTGAAAATTATTTTGGCAGAAAAGAAAAGACTAGAAATGTCTAGCTCGGGTATATAGAAGATATACATGTTATGGGTTTATTTGTTGCTTGTTAAAACAATGTGGTTCTTGGATATTTGATATTGAATTGGTTGGTATGAACTATCATACAGAACAATGCAATACAAGAACTACAGTGGCCTAATTAACTAGCAAATGAATATGGAATGATTCTCATCGAAAACAAATAAAGTATTATTGTGTTTCGTTGGAATTAAACCTAGCCTTCAAGATTTGTTTCAATAATTGTTATTTTGTTCTGGTATTATGAGAACAATGGCCCGCATTCATAAAAGATGGATGAACCCTTATCTCGTTGGAGAAATCACATCTATAACACTGATGCTAAAAAAATGTCTGAGGACAAATGATTAGAAGATCACTTATGAGTGACACCACCGTTTAAATCATATTGGAAAGAAAACATGAAGGAACTCCATATTGATGGAATTTTGGAGTCTTTTGATTTTGAATCAATTGACGCTTGCAAAAATTTCCTATAGATGATCAAAACTCTGTTTGTATGCCAATAAATAATGGATGACTAACTTATTGGATGTTGTACATATTGATGTATATAGTCTATTATGTGTAGCCGTGTGTGGTGGATCTTTGAACTTCATTTACTTTAACTGAGGATTTGAGTAGATATATGTGTATATTTACTTGATAAGGAAGAAGCATGAAATATTTGAATATTGTTCAAAGTATTTCTAGATGAAGTGGAAAATCATTGTAACAAGATAATAAAGAATTTATGATTGGATCATAAGGAAGATATTTGAGTAACAAGTTTAGCAAATACCTAAAAGTTAAGGAATTGTTCCATAGACTTGTATTTCCCGAAACACCATAGGAGTATAGAGTGTTTGAGAGATGAAATCAAAATTTGTTTGACATCGTTGAATCAAATGTGTCATCAATAAAACTGCCATTATATTTTAAGGATAAAGCTTTAGGAACTGTCGCTTTTACACTGAAAAGAGCGCCATCATAATCCATTGAAATGACACCATATGAGTTATGGCATGGGATAAAACCCAAGTTGCCTTTTCTAAAAAAATTGGTATGCTAGGCATATGTAAAATGTTTACAACCAAAGTCGGATAAGTACCTCTTTGTAGGCTATCCCAAAGTAATTGTTGGGTATTCCTCTAGAACACCAAAGACAAAAGTGTTTGTCGCTGAAAACGTCAAGTTTCTTGGGAAGGAAATTTTCACGAAAAGTTAAGTGGCAGGATAATAGAACTTTGATTAGGTTGTTGAACCTAAGCTATATGTGCTGAGTAGCGCAGCGCCGGGAAGTGTCCCGCAGGCGGCTACAATGCACATGGCTCCCGTGCCTCAAAGGTTGTGGTCATGGAGATCTAAGTTCCTATTGAACCGCGTGGATCGGGTAACAATCAAATAGTTAGATTTGAGAACAACTCATTATTGTTTGACAATGATGAACCGACTACATGTAAAGAAGCGATGATGGGCCCTAACTCCGTCAAATGGCTAGAAGCCATAAAATCTGTGATAGTTCCATACACGAGAAAGTAAGTTTCTGAACTTGGAAGACCCTCAAAAAGCATAAAGTCTAATGAATGTATTTGGATCTATAAAGATAGACATGGATGTTTAACATCTATGAAATAGTCAACATATCGTTAAAAGAGTTTATGATTATGTTCAAGGAGTTGACTGTGACAAGATTTGATCTTTTATAGCGATATTTAGTCTAGACGGATTACAGTAGCAACCACTACATATGCCAATTTTGGAATATGTTAGTTGAACAAATAAGACATCATTCTTCTAATAGAATGGTTACCTAGGACATGTACATGACATGGTCTAAAGGGTTTTGTAAATTCAAAGGATGCTAAAGAGTGATGCAAACTTCAATGGTTGAAGTATGCATCGCGGAGTTGGAATATTCACCGTCATGAAATAATTAAAATGTTTAGTTTCATCAGAGACGATGAATATGCTTGCATTTGCAAGAAATTAAGTGGGAGCGTTGAGACATATTTCTAGTACATTATGTAGAAGACATATTGTTAATTGGAAATGATGTATCTTTTATTGACAGAGGTTAAGAATTTCATTAAAATTAGATTTCACTAAAAGACTTAGGCAAAACCAAAATATTGGGTATCGATGTCTATGTACATAGATCAAGGTGCCAATATGGTTGTGCCAAAATACATAGATGAAATATTGAATAAAGTTCAATATAGAAACGATGAGAAAAGTTATTGCCGCATGGAAGAGGTTGAAACAATATTTAATTGTTTTTGACACTTGATGAGTGAAGCCATATGAATGATTTGATCAATCATACCGTGATATGTACATATCCAGATATGTCCTATGCTCTAAATGTTATGAGCATATACCAGAGTGATAAATGTCATAAGATGATCATTGGACAATAGTAAGGATATCCTTGTGTGCTTTGGAAGGACTAAGGATATACATTATGTATGAAGAGGTGACACATAGTTCATTGTAACGTGTTACATTGATACTAATTTCGTCACAAGATGTAAATTAAGTTTATCTCAATCTTAGCTATGTGTTAAGCCAGCATAATGTAATGAAAGAAAGTTCCACAATGGATGTGGATGAGTTCTAAAGTTAAGACATTGTGACGGGTTCTACAATAAAGGTTGAGTATATGGATGCTTTAGAAGTAGCAAAGGAGGGCATTTGTGTCAAGGAGTTTGTTATCAAACTAGGTGTAGTTCCAAGGGGGCTATTACTATGAAGATCTATTGTGCGACAATAGTGTCAACATATTTTAGCTAAAGGAACTAAGGTCTCACCTAAGGACCAAATTTATACCCAACTATCTCATTTAAGAATGAGTGATACGTAGAGACGCAAAGACATGCAAATACACAGAGAACTGAAAGTGTCATATCTAGAGATCAGCTTTACCACATGCAGCGCGTATAGATAACACATGAATACCATTAGTGTTATATACGCAAGTACTAACTAGATTATTGGCTCTAGTGCAAGTGGGAGACTAAAGGGAATATGCCCGAGAGGCAATAATAAAGTGGTTACTATCATATTCCATGTTTATGATAAATGTTTATTTCTCATGCTAGAATTTTATTAATCGGAAACATTAATACTTGTGTGTTTAATAAACAATCAAAAGGTTTCTAGTGAAGCCTCTCTTTTAACTAGCTCGTTGATTAACCGATGATCAAGATTTCCTGATCATGAACATTGGATGTTGTTAATAACGGGGTCATGTCATTAGAAGAATGATGTGATGAACAATCACACCCATAGTAAGAATAGAAATACGATCAAGTTATCAAGTTTCATTGCTATATCAAACTCATACAAAGTAGTTCTAATACTTAGACCATGAGATCATGTTAATCACTGATACCGGAAGGGTACTTTGATGATACAAATGTCACACCACAACAAGATAATTATAAAGGTTGATTTGGGTACTCCGAAAGTATTAGTTGAGGCTCAAGGATCAAGAGTGGGATTTGTCCATCCAGATGATGGAAAGATATTCTCTGGGCTCTCTCGGTGATATTGCATTGATATCGCTTGCAAGCATGTGACTAGGTCACAAGAATGCCTTATCACGGAACGAGTAAAGAGTACTTGTCAAGAACGAGATCGAACTAGGTATGGTTGATACCAAATGATCGAATCTCGGATAAGTAATATATCGCGAGATAAAAGGAATTGACTACATTCGTTAATGGTTCACACGATCACTAGATTCATCGTTGAGTAAGTGGGAGTTGTCATGGATTTTGAGATCCCACTGATGATTATTGATCAGAGAGGAGTCTCGATCATGTCCATGTTATTGATGAACTGTAGGGTGACACACTTAAGGTTCACTGACATGTTTTGAGTGGATTTGGAACTCCGACTGAATTATTAGACATCATAGGGGTTGTTTTGGAAAAGCACCAAAACCATTTTAGTATATCAAAATGACTCAGGGGGGTAAATGTTAATGTTTGTTAATTGATTTAATTAACAAATATTAAAGAAATAAAAATGTTTTATTAATTCAATACGTGTGGATTTTTATTAACATGAATGTCATGCAAAATTAAAATATGGTTTACTCATTTGATGAGGGGGTTACCTTTCTATGAAGGAGGGGGTTACCATCACCATGAAGAGGAGAAAAGGGCTAGGGGCTGCCGCACCCCTCATGGGCTGCTGCTTCTCCTATATATTGGATATGCTCCTCTTCTCTCTTTACACACTTAGTCTTTCATCCCCTACATTGTTGCTCCATCATGGCGGTTGCTTAAGCGAAGCGCTGCCGAAATCATTAGCCACCTACACTTGCAAAAGTGAAGGAGGAGGAGGAGTTTTCGGCGGATCCCTTCTTTCGCTGCCCCGCTGGACCGAGGGCATGGAGGATGTCACCGAGCCGTACGTGTGACCAAGTACGGAGGCGCCGCCGGTTGTGGCGCCTTGTACGCGATCTTGAGATCGGAGCAAGTGATCAAATACGTACATCTACATGATCTTGAGATCGTCAAGTGATCGACTACATATGTCTTCATCGACAATGTTTGTGCGGGAACATAAATCCCGCTTCCGGTCTTTGAGGGTTAGTTAATCGTTACTTTCAGCTCGTAGATGATCTTGGCTAGTTTTGTGTTCATGCGTAGGAATTTTTTTGTTTTCCTTGCTATGAACCCATCAATAATGTCATTGTGCTACCGTATACTGATTATTCATCGTTTTTGTCGTGGAGATACGCTTATACTAGTATTTTTTTGTGAGCAGGGGAGAATAGATTCAAGGGGGAATACCATTGTCGGTTGATTCGACATGCTAGAACTTAACACTTGAGAGTGTATTGAGGAAGATGGGATACTTTTCAGATTTTTCTTTTTGCTTTTTTCTATTTTTTGGTTCTTTTCTTTTTCTGTTGTTCCTTTTCATTTTAAAAACCTGAATTTTTATAAAAATGTAATATTTTCAAAGTCTAAACATTTTTTTCATCTGAGCAATTTTCAAAATTAAACATTTTTCAAAATCTATACTTCTCAAAAATCTGAAAACTTTCCAATATAAACATTTTTCAAACCTCAACATATTTAAAACTTGAACATATCTAAAAAAATATTTTATTAAGGAATATAAAAATTAAAGTAAAAATATAAATCATATAGCTTATAACAAAATAAGAAAAAGCAGAAATGAAAAAAAGATAATAGAAATGAAAAACGAACCAATAGAACAACAATTTTGCTAGTTCTCATTAGA
This sequence comes from Dactylis glomerata, assembly GCA_007115705.1. Lineage (NCBI taxonomy): Eukaryota > Viridiplantae > Streptophyta > Magnoliopsida > Poales > Poaceae > Dactylis > Dactylis glomerata. The sequence goes on from QXEO01000171.1 coordinate 2,580,873, forward strand.
CTAAGAACTAACTTAGGGCTCAGTAGAGTCCTAAACTATTAGATTTATTTCGTGATTCGTGCAATTGAGTTGCAAGTTAAATTGCAGATAGGATTTTTCAATTAGAAGTGATGCTGCAACCAGAAACTATATATCTATACCGTTAGATTGCTTCATGATTCATACTAAGAGTGAGTTGCAATATGAGTTATAACTGAGATATGATAACATGAGTCTACTAAGCACTAAGCTAATTCGAGTGAACCCTACACACATTCGTAAAAAAGGAGGGCCATCGTATAGCACGGCGAATCCTATATCCTGCCCAATGCGTACGCGTGTAGTGCATGCACACGGGGCGGGGATGTGGGGCTCAGCCATTTAGCGGCTGGCAATGCGATTTGAGACGGGCTTTTGTCGGTTTTGGCGAGTTTTTTTTTGCATGTTTTTCAGTTCTTTTTTTTGTGGTTTTTAAATTTTCGTTTTTCTATTTCTTTATTATGTTTCCCTTTTGATTGAAAAATATGACCATTTTAAAATTTTGATTTTTTTTTGAACTTTGAATATTTTTATGGTTTGAACATTTCAAAAATTTGAACAAATTTAAATTTGAACAATTTTTAGATGTGAACAATTTTCAAATTTGAACAATTTTTGGATTCGAATAATTTATGATTTTGAATTTTTTTTGGATTTGAACATTTTTCGAATTTGAACATTTTTTGATTTTGAACACTTTTTAGTTTTGAACAATTTTTTAATTTGAACAGTTTTCAAATTTGATTTTTTTTATTATTGAACAGTTTTAAATTTTGAATAATTTTTAATTTTAAACAATTTTCAAATTTGAACATTTTATAATTTACTTATTTTCAAATTTTATTTTCTTCAATTCTGAAACAAAAAGTAAAAAGGAAAAAAGAAATAGAAAAAACGCGCACGCGTCGGGCGTGGGGATGTATAGGCCCTCCCGTATAGCACGGGAGGTCCTATACTCCGCTTTAAGCGGCGATGGGAGGACTCGCCGCACGCACGCGAGGCGTCGTGGGCCGCGGCCCAACCCCACCCATCTTCTTCCTCCTCCAGTCGCGAGGTCGTCGTGTCCCCACCGCCGGCCGACCGCCTGCCGCTGCCACCCGGGGCCGGCGGTGCGAACGCCGCCTCGCCGCCCCGCCCTCCTCTATCTCAACCCCACCGCCGGTCCGCCGCCGCCCCCCCGACCTCCCTCTACCCTCCCCCACGCTCCATTTCTCTCCGACGCCGGCGCCGCACCCCGCACCCCCGCACCCCCAACCCTAAGTTCTAGGGCTCGGTGGCCGCCTCGCTCTAGACTCGCCGGCTTCGTTCTCCGCCGCAGCTCCCCGCCGGTCGCTGCGTCGTCGCCCTCGCCGGCTCGTTCCCTCGCCCTGTGCGGAGCCCCGGATCGGTCCGCAGTGGGCGCACCGCGCCGTGCAGTTTTAGGCTGACCTGGTATAGGATTTCATTTGCTTCGCACGGCGCCGCGGCCCATGGTGGGGTGAATCGTCGTGGGCTTTAGAAAGCCCAGGAGGGGACGAGGTGCTGGCTGACTGGGCCAGGCTCCCAAGTACGTACCACGCAGTCACGCACCCACAAAAGGTCTCGAAGAAATTCTAAAAAAAAAACTCTCGAAGAAAAAACCTCTCTGACGCCGACTTCCGAATTTCCCCTTGATTCAGAGTCAGAGACGGACACGAACAGGGCAGGCACCCATTGATCCAAACAGAAACCTCGCGGCCACGGCAAGGGCCGTGCACAGAGGCTATAAATACGTACACGCGCGGCCGTCACCTTTGCACGCAAGCGTAAGAACAACAAGGAGTCGAAACAAAGCATATGGCCGCCGGCATGGAGCGTTTCGCGGCCACGATGGTCTTTTGCGAGGCGCCATTCGACGGCACCATGGCCCCCGCGGTGCCCGCCGGCGACGACAAGTCCAGGCCAGCTGACGGAGTCACGGCGGCGCAGGCAGCATCGGCGTTGCTAGAGGCGGCTAAGGGGTACTTTTCCTTTGGCGCGGCGCAGCCGCCGGTGGAGCAGCATTCCAGGGACAGCGACAGCGTGGCACTGTTCTTCGAGGTTACCGCTCTCGAGTAACAAACAATGCGTGTACTGAAGTTTTGCGTACTTGCCTCTTCTCTACTTGATCTGTAGAAGCAGATCATCCATCGGCTAAAGCTTGATCTCGGTTGATTTGCAATGTAATAGGGAGCATGTCTCGATTACCTGACGAGAATCACTATTTTGGAGTATTAACTAGGTTTTGTAATGAGGGAGTTATACTTATATTTTTCCTTGAATCGTTCAAATTGTTGCTTCTTAATCCTTCCCTTCCGTTTCCGCTCCCTTCGATGTTCAGATTCACAATCTTCTATAATAATGTGCAAATACACGCACACATTTCAAAATTTCATTCAATCCGCTACTCCATGGTTAGGTTCAAACCAGAATTTTCTTATCTTGTTATGGTAATATGACAACAACAAAAAACATCTGTAATTTCTAGAAATTTGTGGAGAACACGCGTCTAAATGACAGGTTGACAATCATACATGTAAAATTTCATAAGAGATATATAGGCATTTCACAGGTGGGGGTAGGGCTGGAATTCGGCTCGACTCAGTCAAGCTCGTTGAAATAACGAGTTAGCTCGTCTCGGCTAGTTAACATAACAAGATCATATTTGAAACTCGGCTCGACTTGGTAAGCTCACGAGTAGCTCATTTAACTCGTTATAAGATGCAAATATAAGAAAAAGTAGTAGCACTCCTACGAATTTAGTAATAAAACAATTATAGTCATTCCATAATTCTGCAGAAGCAAGATCAAAGATAAATATATTAGCTTTGCACCATTTTAAGTGTAAAAAATATTAGCAATTTGGCACTTATCTATGGAAAATTCAAACTTTGTATTTGAACGAGCTTATTGAGCAAAATGAGTAGCTCGTTTAGCTTGGTTGAACAAACGAGTTCAAATCTAAAACTCGGCTTGGCTCGTTGCACACCGAGTTCGAGCTGAGTCAATCCAAATCGAGTTACTCGTTTAGCTCGTGAGTACTGAGTTTTAATTCCAGCCGTAGATGGTGGCAATCATTTACTGTACAACAGGCGACATTAAGATACAAGCTCCATCAAGGTACAATAACTTGCTAACACTGAAGTTACAATAAGTGACAGGCCACAAATGATCATAAATCTTCTTTTCCAAAATTTCACATTTCTACCTGTCCTCTACATGTATGATTTTTTTTCCCAAGTTTTTGAAGATTACAGATATGACTTCTTACCAAGTTACAAACATTATGAACAGATGGCTAGTTGTCAACCTTGTCCTCGCTTATGATGTCAACTTTGCTGGGTGTTTTGGGAGGATAAAGCTCCCACAATGCAACCGTGGTATCAGCTGAGCAGGAGGCCATCAATTTGCAGTCATGTGAGAATGTTACCGCGTTACACTGCCAGCAGAAAACGAAGCATTCAAATTACATGTTGAACAGAATTTGCTTGAGTTTATGTAAAGAAGTAATTGAGCCAATTATCGATCTCATGGATGGTGTTCCTATTAAGGTAAACAAGAGAATTTTTATTAAAAAAGCAAAAGAAGAGAATTTCGATTAAAAAAGGTAAACAAGTGAATTGAAAAGTAAATTTGTTGAAATCTAAGACTAATCGAGGGCACTACATGCAAAAAAAATAGTGCATGCAATTAGATGAAGGAAGCTGCTTACCGTAGCGCTGTGATACTTTAGAACTGCTAGGGCATTTCCTTTAGTGTAGTTATACACTCGAATTCTGCAAATAATGTAAAACACCTGAAAGATTAAAACAAATGCAAGAATTGCATACTTAGATAAAGAACTAGAAGCATGCTTGTAATACATCGCCCTAAGTTTAAAGCTGGCCCAGGGTGGACATCATGGAGGTATGCCTCACCATGGCTTGCATAGAATCTCTAGGCGTCCATGGTGAGCTGCTGGGCTACCACCTTCGAGGAGGTTGTTAGTGAGTAGTGTAAATTAAGATTGAGTGTCAGGGATGAAAGAATCCCTGACAATACTCCTTGTAGTGCTCTCCCTGGCCCATTATTTACCTATCTCCCCTTTTATGCACATAATGCTACCTATTTTCTGTTATGCACCTATTTTCTTGTTATGGATGTGACATTTCTTCTCGGTCTTACACCTGTTTCTTAAATATTCTGCCCTCTCAGAGGTGTCGGGTATGCAACTGTCACTGACCTCTTTCGTGGTTTTGCCTTACTGCATACCAGGGTCCAGGTAAGAGTCCTGATCGCCTAGTCTACCACGGGTGCTCAGCAATCACGAGGCATACATTTGATTAATTTAATTTCCCTTTGATTCAGTTATATAATTATATTCAGCCTACCACCAAATAGTATGCTATATTCAAATCAGATGCAGTTAGTGACTCGGACAGTCTGATCTATGAAGTCACTAAAAAAGGATATACTAGTATCACTGGTAAGCAAATAAAAGATAAAGATTGGGAAAACAAACCTGTGATCCCAACCAGCCGTTGCTGCAATCTTGTTGTCTGGCCGAATAGCTATACCCGCTATACCGGGTCGCTCAATTTCTATTTCATTCCTGAGAGAAAACGCGCCCTGTAATCATGACAAGTACATTTCAATTTAGGATTTCGAAAGTCTTTGTTCCCAAATGAAGTTGCAAGCACTCCAGAGCAGGCGATTCTTGCGATGAAATGGATGCAGAAATCACAGAAGTAGAGACATGTGAACTGTGAAGCTATTATATCTGAATTATATTAACTAGATCATACAAAGATGCTTGATTCCTTAGTAGTGTAAACTAGTTAGCACCACATGTACGAGTTATCACACTGACACATTGCTCCAAACCTAGGCTAATATCAAAGTACCAAAAAATGATAAACTGAAATCTCAGCATAACTGTCATTTTGGATAAGGAAGCACTCAATCAACCTCTGAAAAGAAGATGTAATACATAACAATTCAGCATCAATTTGTACTCCCTCCGATCGGAAATAACTGTCGATGACTTAGCACAAACTTTGTACTAAGTTAGTACAAAATCACCGACACTTGTTTCCAATCGGAGGGAGTACATAGAATCCATGAACATGAACATTCTTAGATCACTTGAAAACAAGTTTTTTTTTTCACCTAGACGATTTTCACACCCAGGAAAATGGCCAGTTTATTTTTTTTCAATCCTGGTTTTTCTGGGAGCAAAACATTTTGCTATCTCAAAAAGTAGCAGTCAGTTGGAACTTCATCCCTAACTGATGGGTGTTACCCACTGCTGCTTCCCACAGTAAACTGTTGTAAGCACTTCCTAGATTGTGTTACTAGCATATAGTTCAATAGTATTACTGCAGCTGTACTAAAACATGACATAACTTGGAATATGCAAAGCATACACATAAGAAAGGTTAACTCAGGTTTGTTAGGTACTACAAGTATATATAACGAAGACTTCTATTCACTGCATGCATTTTCATGATAAGGATATCTTATATAGCTGGATAGAAAAAACAAAGAACGATTGATGTCACACCTTCTGATGATCGAGGGTGAACATGGCTATTTTACTATCAGCGCCTCCTGAGATCCCACCAGTGCAAAGCCCATCAATAGCAATGGATAAAGCTGCATACCAGCATCTTATTAGACCATGCACTGTTTCACTCTACTGAAGGAAGATAAGAAATAACTACTCCTGAAACGGTAAGTTAAACATCTGAGTTAAAACCGAGAGGGAGACCTGATTCCGAATGATATTTCACCGAAGATAAAGGCGACCCAGGCTTTCGTACATCCCACCACAGGGTGCTTCCATCTTCATAACTGGTGACCGCAAAAGCATAGTATGGTATGTACCATATTTAGGTACCAACTATTGAAGATCAAATTGTATTGAGTTGTGATCATATAGTCAAGAATGAGATATTCATAAAGTTGATAACAACATACTACGAAGTGCTTGAACCCTTGAAGCATGCTTGCTTCAATTAATGGTCTTTATTATGTAAGACAAAGTGTTATGCTGTTTCACATCACAATTAACTCAATTGCTTACCTGTTATACACATATTTAAAATCCTCACTTGTCAGCTAATCAACTGAATATGCATCAACAATACCATTTACTATGTGCTGCGTCATATCCCAGGGAATACATGCAACAATATTCATGATGTGGAGGAGGTACAAATTTCTACTCTGCATATAGTCATTGACACACTTCACACAACAGCATCACTACATTTGCAATATGAATTTGATCAGGTATAACTTCTGCCATAGGGGGAAGATGGTTTTTCTTACAGTATTCTCTCAGATATGTGAGTGTAAAAGTGATTCGTGAAATAGAACTAGGCTAAAGCATTTGAATACCGTTTCCGTTCACATGTCATTGTTACTATCTAGATAAAACATACGATGTGTGCAGCTTATGGCATTTTATATTACGTGTGAATGTGATTATTACATAACACTTAGGGTGTGTTCGGTTCAGGAACGAAGTGGAATGGAATGTAACAGTTCCATTCTCGTGTTCAGTTGAGCCAAAAAAATGGAATGGAACGGTTCCGTCCGGTGTTTAGTTGAGACAAATATTTGGAATGGAATGGCTAAATTTTATGATTCAGACAGTCAATTTATGCTAATCATTTCATATATACAACACCATATATTGCCAAAAATTACTGTTTATATAGCTATATTGCAAGAAAAGAAAGATTTTCAGTCTAAGATTAATTTTCTCCTAATTTTTCTCCCACTAACCCGCTGTTCTCTTCTTCCCTGCAGTTGACGCCAATGCTTTCCCATCAACAATCGACCAATTCCTGTCACCATGGACCGATCCCCGTCGCTATGGACAGATTCCCGTCGCTCTGGACCGATCCCCGTTGCTCTGGACCGATCCCTGCCGGCCGCGTCGCCCGCCCTCTTGCTAGCCGCCGCCGGCCGTCGCCCGCCTGCCGGCCGCCGTCGCCCGCCGGCCGCGCCGATTGGTCCGTGCGCCACCAGGGATGGGTGGATTAAGGAGGGGATGAGGGAGTGAGACGTGGGGCATGGGAATAGATTAGGGGTGGGTGGTTTCATTGTTTTCGGTCAGAGAGCGATTAGGATGGGCGGAACGAGCACATTACACCAATTTGGTGGAACGACCCGGTTCCGCATCTGGGCCAAATATTCGGTTTCAAGGAACAGTTCCATTCCACTTTTTTGCCTAACTGAACACCAGGATGGATGCCAGGTGCGGAACGGTTCCATTACATTCCACCTGATGACACCAACCGAACACACCCTTAGAGCCATAACTACTAAAAAACGAAGTCAAAATAAAGGCCAGAGGATATAAGAGAGTACAGGTTCTGGACACTAATAAAAGGACCAGATTTACATGTAAGCAATTTGCCACAACTAACCTAAGAAAGAGCTCAATAATTTTTTAAAACTGAAAAGAGCTCAACAGTTTTGTTTGGATACTCTGCTAGGCTGTGGCATATCTAAATATCCTTCCAATACTATTGTACTTGCCAAAAAGTTTATCTGGGTATTAACCTTGACAAAACATTTACATAGCCGCCGCCAGATTCGCACGGGATGAAAGCTTGCACGGCCATGCATAGACCTAAGATCAACAGAATTACAGTGTTCAAAGATCACATAAAAGAATAAACAGCATTTGTCAAATAAAAACATAAACAGCAAGGACATACAAATGGAATCGAACTACTCAAAGGGAGCTTTATGACTGTCCTCCAAAAGCCAGACTATTATAAAATAATTCATAAGTTGTAAACAAGGAATCTCATGGCATGCATTATATCTTAAAATAGCAAGAAAAGTACAAAAACGGAGAATAGAAATGAACAAGATGGCATAGTCACATGTCATGGAAGAAGTATTGACCCTAAATAACATATGCACATCCTTGCTTCAGTCCTACCAGAGAGGTTAGTCAAATTGCAAGGTGTACATATCTCTGATAAAGGGATGGAGTTTATAACTTTCGACAATGCAAACTAACAATGAATGAATCGACGGACCATGTAGGTGGAGCTGCTGGGCTTAGGCCCAGCCAAACAATTCTGAAACAGAACATTCTGGATTTCTGGTAGACAAAAAATTCAACGACAAAAATGGTGGAGACAACTCAGATATTTAAGAATCTAAATACTTCAAGGTTCTATTAAGTGAGACAACAAGTTACCGCCAGATATACGTAGTAGGTTCAACCTACACTTGGTATTTTGTCGAACACGAAAAAAAAAAGGCTGTAGTAGTGAAGAGTAAAGACGAACCTCTTTGCTTAGTAGGGTGAACTGTCATATTAGCACTGCCCCTTTGGGGCAAGCACATTATTTTCCTTGAACTTTTAATGTCCCACAGCTCTACCTGCAGGGTTTATTTTAAAGTTACAACATGGAACACAAATGTTCATCCAAGTTTGCTTAATGGCAATATATAGATGAATTGTTTTATATATTGATGATCAAGTTAGCAAAAATAGCATAGTTTGGAGCTAACCTCAGGAGATTCTTGACCAGCGATTGCCAATATATTTTGTCCCTCCAAGGAACTGCCTAGCAAGTGCATAATAAAGTCAACAATGTGTAGAGCTCCCTTTTTCAACAAAGAATTATCAGATGCCATTTTCTTTACAGTATGGTATTTCTTCTACATACGTCATATTTGGAAGTCAACAAAGTGTTATATAACACAATTTCTTTACATTAGGGTCTTTCCTAATTAATAAACAAAAATGATATGTATTTGTCGGTACCATAAAGCAGGCACTTGCATAATAAGTCAATTATTAATAAATTCATATAGGATTAATAGGCTATTGCTGCCTAGGGGATGTTACCTTGTTCATCATAATCTTGGGACCCCTCTGCAGGATTTACACCATGTGATCCTGTATTTTCTTCAATAAGAACTCTCTGCGGCTCATTGTCACCATTTGAGCCACTCAAACCAGATTGTGTGCCATGTGCAGAACAGGGAATATTAACCAGTGACAACTTGCAGAAATGAAATATACTTGTTTTGATTGTAAATATCGGCCTCCTGCAGTAACCAAATACTGAATTTATAAATTCCCTAGAAACTCATAGAACATGCATAGATGTATTGGATTTGCACACAAATCCTGCGACAAAACGCTTCATGAGAAAAAGTGGATAGGGTGGGCAAACATTTAGACCAATTACAGGGTTAAGGTATAGATGAAGGGGAGAATTCTTGGTTCTATTCTATATATTAGAAGTTCATCAAAAGGCTACCAATATAGTTTACAGAAATTCTTGGTTCTATTCTATATATCAGAGTTTCTGACTAATCATGCCCCAGCATATGTTTAAGGTAAACAGGTCTCAACTTTCTTTTAGAAAAGGAAATATGCCAACCCTTGGCATCTTGTGACTGAATGTGCAGCAAGTCATACCGTGAGAGCCCAGCTTCTTCAATCACCCAGCCTTTGCACAAACCATCCCTGCCCTGGCTGTATCGATATAAACACATAGATATTGGTAAAAACTCGACCAAAATCAGCAGTGCAAAGAAACATGCTCGAAATAAGCCTCAAATGAAATCTCTTCCATCTACATTCCAGTATTCTGGAATGCAATAAGCCGCGTATAAACTAAAAGGCACTTAATGGTTCGGGCATATATATAATTTTCCCTTAGAAGTTTAAACCTAATTCCAGTACAGTATCACTTCTACAAAGCCATGTTAAGCAACTGTTACTCAATCCTGAAATGTTACACTGATTCGGTAAAAGAGTGTTCCAGATACAGTTATGACATGCTTATACCAATTATGAATAGGGAACAAGGTGAGCTAAGTTTCAGATGTCCAAGAACCAGCACTCCTGACAAAATTCTCACCTAATGATCGTGTTCCCAAGTCCGGCCCCAGCGACTATCGAGTAGACCCCAGCTGCTCCGCCATGAGCCCTGCAAAATCATATGCCATCACACCCAGCCTCCCCAAACCGAATCACCGGCGCTGTAGTTTGCAGAAGCGCGAGCTTACCAGATGGAGGAGACGGTGCGGTGGCTCGCCGTGTCCCAGACCCTGAGCTCCCCGTCAGCCGCGCTGGTTGTGAAAAAAGCAGAGACCGAACATCAGAGCGCAACACAATCAAATTCAAAAGGGTTTGTCGTCAGCGCTGTTGCGGGCGGTCATAAAAGGGGTTCAGGGTTTAGGAGGGGCACCCGGAGAAGAGGAGAGGCAGAGTGGGGTGGAAGCAGGCGTCGCTGACGGCGGCGCGGTGGCCCCTGAGCACCGCCACGGGGTCCGGCGACGGGCGGCGGCGCGGCTTCTCCGGGTTGGCCATGTTCTCCGGCGTGTGTGGCAACTTTGGGGAAAGGGAGTGGGAATTTAGAGGTCTAGCGCCGCGCGCCGAACACCGCCGCCAGGAGGACGCGCCTCTGCCGCTCCGCGCGAGGAGGACGACTCCGGGAGAAGCCCAGAGCCCTGCGCGTGCTCGCAGACCGTCGAGGAGCTGGGGGCGGAGGCGGGGCTGAGGGAGATTCGGGCGGGGGAGGGAGAGCTGAGAAGAGAGAGGACGGGGCAAATGCCACGCGGAACAGGTGCGGGGCCGTGACCCCTAGCGGGCCAAGACGCACGCGCCCGATGAACTCGGCCAGGCTGAGTTTTTTTTGACAATCAATCTTTAACTATTACAAAATAAAGATTAAAAAATAGCAAATCTTCGAGCTCTTCAAACTTTTTCTTCTTTCATAACACAATCTTACACTTTTCTAAAGGCAGTCTAAAAAGATATCAAACTATAAACCTGTAAATAACAACAAAGATTCTTCCATAATTTTAATTTAAGCCGCAATGCCAAGGCTACGTGCACGCGCGCTGCTGTTGAAGTAGTCAATCAACATTGGCAAGAGTATCAACATCAGTATGTCAGGATAAAATAATCGAACAACTTGGTCGATGTCGCTGGGGAGTCGAGATTACGAATCATCATTGTTGAGGACGTAGCAACCGGGACAAATATCGCGAGGATAGTTCTCCTCGCGGCGATCAAGAGAAAAGATCCAAAATCGATCTGGCGAAGTAAAATTTGAAGGACCATATCTAAAGGAGTTTAATCTTCCAACACCACCATTGACGCCGAATGGAAGATCTCGTCATCGATCGAAGGGCCAGAGCAATTATTATAGACGATGTCATCTCCATTGACATAGAGGCCAAAAAAGTTGGCTACCAAACTCTAATCTAATCTTGTGAAATTACTACTTTTATCAAAACCTTCACTCATAGATCAGGTTCTCCACTCCTCCTGACGCCCACAAGGCTGACTGGAGGATGGGGACCTATGGTGGAGTAGGAGGAGAGGGAGATGGCTAGGTCAAGAGGGCAGTGGCTGAGGCTAAACAACTCGGCCGGGCTGAGTTGCTCCACAACTCATCCTGCCTAAGGGCCTATTTTCATATGGGAAAAAGTCTAAAACAAACCTTCAACTTGTAGTCGAAAGTTAAATCAAACACTCAACTTCCATTTCTCAAAATTGGTACTCTAAACTTATCAATCTCGGTCTATTTTTAAACTTAAACCTGTTTGGTGATGTGGCGGTGTGTGATAGTGTAAATCACCGTCCAGTTGGGAACCCCAAGAGGAAGGTTTGATGAGTACCGCAGCGAGTTTTCCCTCAGTAAGAAACCAAGGTATGTCGAATCCAGGAAAAAGCCAAACTCCAGAAGGTGATGCCTGCTAGCCTAGTGACTTCCAACAAGGGCGTCGTTTACGATTCTTGTCGGTGCATCTTCAACTAGTAGCAACGTGGAACCTGCACACAACACAACCAAATACTTTTCTCCCAACTTACGATGAGGTTGTCAATCTCACCGGTTTGCTGTAAACAAAGGGTATGAGCGTATCGAGTGGAAAGCAATAGTAGTATGCGAGAAAGTAAACAGTGCGAGTAAAGTAAACAGTGCGAGTAAAGTAAACAAGTGATAGCAATATAAAGGAAATAGGACCGGGGTCCATAGTTCACTAGTGGTGTCTCTCCATAAGATAAATAACACATGTTGGGTAAACAAATTACAGTTGGGCAATTAATAGAATAAAGATAACGTGCATATGTCGAGAGGATCACTATGAGATTTACTCTGGGCATTACAACAAGATACATAGACCGCCATCCAACTGCATCTATGACTAATAATCCACTTGCGGAGAATCAATCCGAAAACTCCACAAGTATTAAGTTGCGAACAACAGATAACTGCATTAAGCAAAGTGTGTAATGTAAACAAAGCATATGCCCTTGGACATAAGAATGTTGTTTTCTCCCTAGTGGCAACATCATATCTATAACCTTAGAGGTTTCTGTCACTCCCCCAGATTAAATAGAGGCATGAACCCAACTATCGAGCATAAATACCCCCTCTTGGAGTCACTAGTATCTACTCGGCCAAGATAGCTACTAACAACGGAGAGCATGCAAGATCATAAACAACATAGAGATAACATAAGATAATATTCAGCACATCAACTCAATCATAACACCAATATTCATCGGATCCCAACAAACACAACATGCAGAATTACATAACGGTGATCTCAATCATGTAAGGCAGCTCACGAGATCTAAACATGAAGCACATGGTGGAGAAGACAACCATCTAGCTACTGCTATGGACCCATAGTCCAAGGTAGACTACTCACTCATCGCGCCGGAGGCAAGCATGGCGATGAAGAAGACCTCCGGTGGCGATTCCCCTCTCCGGAGGGTGCCAGGAAGAGCTTCTGGACCCTCCCAATCTCGGGTCGACGACGGCGGCAGATCGCGATGTGTTTCTGGAAAAGTGATCGGGTTTTTAGGTTTTTCCCGTCGGGGGGTCTTTATAGGCGAAGGGGCAGCGTCAGAAGTGGGCCAGGTGGGGCTCACCACAGGGCGGCGTGGTCAGGCCCTGGGCCGCGCCCCCTGGTGGTGAGGCCACCCCTTGGCTCCGTTCCATCTCCTCTTCGGTTCTCTGGAAGCTTCGGTAAATTTCTGGATGTTCGGCTTTTGTTTCGTCCAATTCCGAGAATATTTCCTGTATAACTTTTCTGAAACGTAGCCGTTGCTGAGCTGGAGAGGCGGATTATCCGGCCAAAGTATGGCCGGATTATCCGGCTGGCCGGATTATCCGCCCCCCTGGCCGGAATATCCGGCCCCTATACTGGGTGACGCCGAAGCAGGTCCTTAGCCGAATTCTGAGGTCGTCAAAGGGGAGGGCGGATTATCCGGCCCCCGGCCGGAATATCCGGCTCCATTACTGCATGACGCCGACTCAAGTCCTTAGCAGTTTTTGAGCTCTCATCGGGGGGGCGGATTATCCGGCCCCCTGGCCGGAATATCCGGCCCCATATCTGGTTGACGTCGAGCAAAAGACTTAGCCGTTTTCGACCTCTCGTCGGAGGGGGCGGATTATCCAGCCCCTAGCCGGATAATCCGGCATGGAACTGTAAAATCTGCACCACTTAACACACACTTAAAATTCCTAATGTTGTTATCTAACACACAAAACATGAGGGATACAAAGTATGCACTTTCAATCTCCCCCTTTTTGGTGTTAGATGACAACACTAGGATTTGCAATAGAGATCGAATATTTCAAACAACAAATATTTGAGCAAGAAATAAAGCTCCCCCTAAATGTGTGCATCTACACAAATGAGTTTGTAGGAGGCATACCTTTTCATGGATAACTCAATCAATATGGAATTCTGAATATGATAATGACGAGTAACCGGACAATAATTCCATAGCCATCTCACACATATACCATGAGCTCACAAAAACATAAGTGAACAAACATAATGTTCCACATGGCACATATAGAACATATAACATAGTCTCATACACACCATAGTAGCAAATAAACCACACGAAGTTCAACCACACGAAGTTCCAAACTTAAGACAAGTGAAATAAGAAGAAACACAAGCGCCAAAGGAATGATAAACGCGCAAGCTTGTGTTTCCACCCATGCAAATCCCGTAAGACTCCTAATAGAACTACTTCTCCCCCTTTGGCATCAAGACACCAAAAAGGGAGAAGAGCGATGCTACACGCCCCGAGGAATCAATCCTCCCAATCACCAATGTCGTCGGAGTCCTCAGCATAATCATCTCCGCCATCACCATCATCTCCTTCAGCATCTTCATCACCTCCAGCATCTTCATCCTCAAAGTCCTCCTCAGCCTCTGGATGAGTATCTCCTGTGGGAGCATCTGGAGCACTAAAGAGATGCTTCTGCATGAAGGTTGAGATCCACCGTGAGAACTACCAGGCCTATGTTGAGAGGAAGAGCATTCAGGACACTCAGCAGCTGATCTTTCACCATCTCAGTGGTGCTCAGACCGCCGATCCCACTCCTACTGCTCCTACGCCCTTCCTCAGCTGGTTTGAGAGGAACGTTCTCTGCATGAAGGTTGAGATCCACCGTGAGAACTACCAGGCCTATGTTGAGATAAAGTCCTCAGCAGGGTCGGTCGAAGTAGCACACTCATGAGCAAAAGCGAGGAGGTCAACAAGTGAGGTCCGAATGGCATCATTGTTACCACCACTAGGAGCAATGTTCTCTCTGAAAATGCGGACAAGCTGATCATAGAGTGGATGCAGGCCATTGATGAAGCCCACAACGCCTGTGGAGTCATAGAGGTCATATAGCTTATCCTTGTCAGGCTTGGTCCCCGGATTGTGAATACGGCGACCCACTGGAGTGTCTCCATTATACGCATACCCCAAGAGAGAGGCAAACGTAGAGAAGTCCGATGTACACTCATGCTCTCCAGTCATCCACTTCATAGACTTCTGAGCATTGGGCAAGATCACAAGAGTAGCATAGAACTGCTTGATGAGGCCGGGGTTATAGTTGCACTAAATGCTAGCCAACCCTAACAATCCCAATCTCTCCACCACAGAAACTGCTTCATCAAAATAGGTCTTGCTGCGAAGGTGATCGAAGTCAATAGGATGCATCGGTCGACACGGATTCTTGAAAGGCTCATAGACATCACGGAAAATGCCCCACTGCTCTTCATTCCAGAAACCACGGTCCTCAATATCTTCATCTCTTGTTGTGGCGTACCAATTGTTGCGCCGCACAAGAATATACTCGGCCTCTGGCATGCTCTTGTAGTTGATACGTGGTGCTTGTGCTGCCTTGCCTTTGCGACGATGGGCTTGAGCCTTGGCAGCCTTTGCTTTCTCAGCTTTCCTAGCAGCCTCCCTCTGTTGCTGACGGATTGCAACCTCATCAACTAGAACTCCTTCCTCATTCCGAATCAACCGGCGCTTGCGCTTCGGCATACTCGAACCACCTGTGAAAGAGAGATGCAAGGAGAGCATGGGGATAAGCATATGCACACGAGTTACGGAAAGGATCAAAGAATCAAGTAGTATGAACAAACAAACTTCACCAAAAAATCAAATTGAGGGCAGCAAGATAGAAAAATATGACAGTGAACTCCCAGGCCGGATTATCCGGCCAGGGGGGCGGATAATCTGGCCCCCTCGAAATTTTTTCTAACAGTTGCTGCAGCCTACAATTTGATAGATCGGGGAGAGAGAGCCATACAACATGATTCATGACAGAGGAAAACAACAAATAAAGGGCCACATCACCAAGATAATGCAAAAAGGTAACATCACACCCTAGGGATAGGAGATGAGAGAGATACCCGCATCCATGGCACAAATGGCTTGGTGAAGACCCTCCCAAGAAGGAGGAGACCCAACACCGACGAGGAGAGGACGGGAGAATGGCCGGAACTCCGGCGGCGGAGAAGGGAAGGCGGCGGCGGCGGCTAGGGAACCCTAGGGGTGGGGGAAAAGAACTGCCCCCCCGACCCCTCCTTTATATACCCAGCCCGAGCCAGCCGGATATTCCGGCCATAGTGAGCCCGGAATATCCGGCCCCCCGGATATTCCGCCCATGTGGGCGGATATTCCGGCCTGGAGCGCCAGAACTGAACACCTTGGAAATTTTCAAAAACAGATGTTGTTTTGACGAAAACTTTGAACTCGTGTGCAAAGATTAGATGTCTTGAGATAGGATGGCTTAGGTGAGATAGCAAACATGGAGTGGTTCTCGGCACTTGACATTGCAAGAGCAAATCAACGAAAAATCCAATGCAAGTGCCTTCCCATATCAAATTAAGAAACAACACCAAGAGAGAACACCAATACCTCAAATAAGATATGCAAGGAATCAACTCTTCGAAAAGAAGAGGTCGGTGGCCGAAGCCACCATGTTTGAGTGTTATGGCATTGGACCGCGAAGATGTATCTTGGGTCCATAACCACTACTCGTCATTGAAGCTCATATATCACAAAAATGATATTAAGAGAATGATATGATTACTATTGGCATTATGGGGGGAGGGATAGCCCAATTGATTAGGACCGCACTCCCCCTATCTCTATGCCCACACCTAAACCAAACAAGCATTGAAATATAGGTGTATTTGCAAGATGTTCAAGCCACACTCCTTGAATCGATGATATTTCGCTCATTCCTCAAATATCCAAATCTTGCTTCATCAAGAGGCTTCGTGAATATATCGGCAAGTTGATCCTTGGTGCTAACATATGCAAGCTCAATATCACCACAGGCAACATGATCTCTAATGAAATGATTCCGGATCTCAATATGCTTGGTTCTTGAATGTTGCACCGGATTATAGGCGATCTTGATAGCACTCTCATTGTCACATAAAAGAGGCACTTTGTCACAATTGACACCGTATTCCTTTAAAGTTTGCCTCATCCATAACAATTGAGTGCATCCACTTGCGGCGGCAATGTATTCGGCTTCGGTGGTGGAGAGAGATATACAATTTTGCTTCTTAGAAGACCAACACACCAAAGACCTACCAAGAAATTGGCAAGCTCCGGAGGTTGATTTCCTATCATCCTTGTCACCGGCCCAATCCGAATCCGTGAAGCCACAAAGAGAGAAATCTGAGCCTTTGGGATACCAAAGCCCATAAGTTGGGGTATGAACCAAATATCGAAAGATCCTCTTAACCGCCATAAGGTGGCTTTCTTTAGGAGCGGCTTGATACCTTGCACACACACCTACACTCAACACAATATCGGGTCTAGATGCACAAAGGTAAAGCAACGAACCGATCATAGAACGGTATACCTTTTGATCCACGTTTTTACCATTGGGATCTAGTTCAAGATGACATTTAGTGGCCATTGGTGTGGCGGCCCCATTTAGTTCCTTCATCTTGAACCTCTTGAGCATGTCTTGGACATATTTGGCTTTATTAATGAAAGTCCCTTCTTTCAATTGCTTGATTTCAAAACCAAGAAAGAACTTCATTTCGCCCATCATAGACATCTCGAACCTATCGGTCATAAGCTTTGAGAATTCATCATTAAAAGCTTTGTTAGTAGAGCCAAAAATAATATCATCAACATATAGTTGGCATACGAAAAGCTCCCCATTGACCCTCTTAGTAAAAAGAGTGGGATCGATTTGCCCAACTTCAAACCCACGGTCTAGAAACAACTCCCTAAGGTGCTCGTACCACGCACGTGGGGCTTGCTTAAGGCCATAGAGTGCCTTATGGAGTTTGTAGACATGGTTAGGGAAGTTGAGGTCCTCAAACCCCGGGGGTTGCTTAACATACACTTCCTCTTTCAATGGACCATTTAGAAAAGCACTTTTAACATCCATTTGTTGCAACTTAAAGTTATGATGAGTGGCATATGCAAGAAGGATACAAATGGACTCAAGGCGAGCCACGGGAGCATAAGTTTCTCCAAAGTCAATCCCTTCAACTTGAGAGAAACCTTGAGCAACCAATCTTGCCTTGTTCCTCACAACAATTCCATGCTCATCTTGCTTGTTCTTGAATATCCACTTTGTGCCAATCACATTGCGGCACTCCTTTGGCTTCTCTACTAACACCCATACATTATTGCGCTTGAAGTTGTTGAGTTCTTCATGCATAGCATCCAACCAATCCGGATCTTCAAGGGCTTCAAATACTTTCTTGGGTTCAACCATGGAGATATAAGCATGATGAGTGCTAAATTGTGCCAATTGACGCCGGGTTGACACTTTGCTCCTTAAATCTCCAATAACCCTCTCAAGGGTATGACCTTTAAGTTCCAAGTCTCTTTCAACTCTTCTCTTGCGACGGGCTTCGATCTCCTCATTTGACCTTGGAGGAATCACTTGATCATCTTGATCATTTTGGTCCCCGTCTTGACCATCAACTTGACCTTGATCATCATTATCTTCATGAGTAGGTTGATCTTGGTCTTGTGAAGAATTGGGGGCGGTTGAGATAACCGGGGAGGCTGGTGGTGCCCCTTCTTCTTCATGAAGGTCCTTGTCTTGTTCTTCGGTTGGTGCATTAGTTGCTTTCTTGGGAGAGGCTTGTTGAGCTTGTGAAGATGAAGGCTCCACTTGAGTAGAGCATAGTCCTTCTCGGTCCGCCACAAGGTGTCCCTCAATGGGGCGGAAAAATCCCACGCCCATTCTTCCTATGGCTTCTCGAGGTATTTCATCATCTACATCACAAGAAACAACATCTCGCCCCCCTTGGGAGCCGTCATTCTCTTCGAATACCACACTACAAGATTCTTCAACACGTCCGGTGGACTTGTTGAAGACTCTATAAGTGTGGGATTCGGCACCATAACCAACAAAAATACCTTATATTGCTTTCAGATCAAATTTACCTAAACGAACTCCTTTTCTTTGAAAGAAACACTTACACCCGAAAACTCGGTAGTAGGAGATGTTGGGCTTGCTTCCGGTGAGTATTTCATATGGAGTCTTGTTTAGGCCTTTGCGGAGGAAGAACCGATTTGAAGAGTGACAAGCCGTAGAGATAGCTTCGGCCCAAAAGTTGTATGGAGACTTAAACTCCGCCAACATGGACCTAGCCATATCCATAAGAGTCCGGTTCTTCCTTTCGGCTACACCATTTTGTTGAGGGGTGTATGCAGCGGAATATTGATGATGAATCCCCTCATCACTAAGAAATCCATTTAAGGTGTAGTTCTTGAACTCGGTGCCATTGTCACTTCTTATTGCCAATATAGTTTGCCCATGTTGACGTTCAACTTCTTTGGCAAAGTCGATGATGGTTTGTTGAGTCTCACTCTTGTGCTTGAAGAAATAGACCCAAGTGTATCTTGAATAGTCATCAACAATCACCAAACAATATTTCTTCCCACCAAGACTTGCATGAGAGGGAGGACCAAAGAGATCCACATAAAGGAGCTCCAAGATCCTCTTGGAAGAAATGATAGTCTTGCTTGGATGGGGAGAGTCATGCATTTTTCCTAGAACGCAAGCCCTGCAAACACGATCTTTGGCAAAAGAAATATTCTCTTTTAGTCCGAGTATGTGGCCACCCTTGTAAAGACTTTGCAAAGTTCTCATATTGACATGGGCTAGTCGGCGATGCCAAAGCCAACCCACATCGGTCTTTCCAAATAAACACATTGCACTTGTAGTGGTTTTCCCCGAGAAGTCCACCACATACAAGTTGTTTTCAACGTGCCCAACGAAAGTGACTTTTAGAGACTTGCTCCACAAGAGTACCACAATATCATTATCAATGAAGATGGCAAAGCCCATCTTACCAAGTGCACAAACTGAAAGTAAATTGTAACCTAGGGTCTCAACAAGCATGACGTCCACAAGGGAAATATCCGGTGCGACTACCACCTTGCCAAGACCCAATATCTCGGATTGTGACATGTCTCCATAAGTGACGGTTATGTTGTTGTCATTAGGCCTCATCTCCGTCATAATCTCCTTGCTTCCGGTCATATGACTTGTGCATCCACTATCAAGCACCCATTTTGATCCACCGGAAGCATAGTCCTACAAGAGATTATTGCTTGGTTTTAGGTCCCCATTTCTCAATGGGTCCTCTTTTGTTAGCAACAAGGGTCTTTGGAACCCAAATAGACCAAGCAACATAACCATCATTTGGACCAACATATTTTGCATAAACATCACCATAATAATCACGAAATAAGACATAGTGAGGGTTAGCAATTCCCGCATGATCATCATGAGTGGCTTTGCCACCCACAATAGGATCCTTCTTTGCTTGTGCGGGCTTGGCCTTCTTTTTCTTGTTCTTCTTCTTCTTCTTCTTTGAGACAAAGCCAATCCCCGTTTTATCACCAAATGCCTTTTGCTTACTCAAAAGGTCATTCAAGTTTTTCTCACCTATGAGAATGGAGGACTTGGCAAGCTCATCTTTCAACCTAGCATTTTCTTCAATAACATTTGCATGATCACAAGTAGAAGTAGAAGAACTAGGCACATTATTCTTAGTCAATTGAATTTGAAGTTGTTCATGTGACTTGGTAAGAATAGAGTGTTCACTTTTCAAGGCCTTGTGAGCCTTGTCAAGATCTTCTAAATCCTTAACAAGTATATCATGACCAACACCAAGTTCAACCTTTTCCTTTTTAAGCATTTTTACTTTAGCACGAGCATGGTCTCGCTCTTTAATGAGTTTGGAAACAACTTCATTATTAGATTCCTCAATGGAATCGAGCTTCTCTTCGAGAGTTGCTCGTTCCTCTTGCTCTTCTTCAAGAGACTCGGTTAGTGAGGCAATATCTTGAGCATATTCCTTTTCAAGTCTCATTTGTTCATCTAGTTTTTCAAGAGTTTTACCATATTGGCTCAATAGATGTTCAAAGTGTAGCTTGTGAACACCATCTACACTAGACACATAATCATCTAAAGCAACAATTTCTTCCTTTACTCTAAGACTAGCAAGATCATTCAAGGAAGCATCATTAGTCTTAGAGGAGGAGAAAGGTATGGGTGATACCTCGGAAGACTTGGCCATAAGGCACTTGACATTCTTGACGAGAGAGTCCTCATTGGGGGATTCAAAGAGTGATGTGGGGGAAGTGGAGGTGGTTGCCATTGCGGCCATCTCACTAGTTGTGGTTTCTTCTTCATCACTCTCACTTGCGGAGTACTCTTCTTGAGTCAAGAACACAAACTTTGGTTGTTTCTTCTTTGGTCCACCCTTCTTCACAAATGGCTTCTTTGATGGTGACTTGGTCTTGCTTTTGAGGATGAGCTTTCCACCATGGTCTTCTCTCTTCTCATAAGGGCACTCGGCAACAAAGTGGAATCTATCATTGCAATTGTAGCATGTCCTCACCCTTTGACCATTGTTGTCATTCCTTTGATAGCCACTTGACTTGCTTCTTCTTTGATTGTCTTCTTTAGCCTTGTGTGGATCAACCCAAAAGGTTTTTCCATAGAAGGCCATGTGCTCATTGTACTCATGTCTTATGTCCTCGGGACACATCTCTAGTCTTGCTTCAATACTATCTTGAAGAGGAACCTCTTTCTCAACCACACTTGCTTTTAATGCAAGATTAGAGCTTCTTTACATTCCTATGGCACGAGCACGAGCATCTTCCACATTTTGTGCGGAAACCTTGTAGGCTTGAATCTCTTGCATCACTTGATTGGAGGTCATCTCATTGAAGTTGTGCTTTCCTTGAACACTCTTCACATCCGCGGGCTCATATGGGGTGAGAGCAAGAATGTACTTCATCTTGATCCACTCATCATCAATATGGTGAGCACCGAGGTTCTTGAAGGTGGTAGCAATTGACTTGAGTCTTCTATACATCTCTTGATGATCCTCACCATCCATCATGAAGAATCCCTCCGCTTGATTTGAGAAGGCAATATATCTTGTTTTCTTCATACTCTCATTGCCAACAAAAACATCGGAGAGTCCTTGCCAAGCTTCTTTGGCGGTGGAGAAGTGTTGGATGTGATGCAAGTCCTTGGATCCAACGGCGACTTGAATCATGTGAAGAGCGGTAGCATTGAGTTGACTATCGACCATCTCTCTTCTTGTCATGTTGTTGGGATCCACGGCCTTGAATCCTTCCTCAACGATCCTCCAAAGCTTGATGCAAGAACTGCGCATATGAGAGATCATTTGATATTGCCATTGACCAAAGTTTAATGCATCAAGCTTAGGTGGATCTCCTCTATTGTTAATATGAGGATGAGGAACCGGCGGGTCAGGTGAATACCAATGTGGTAATTCACCTTTCCCGTCGCCCTTGGTGGAAGACTTAGCATCGCCATTTTTGTCGGCACCCTCCACATCTACCACCACATTCTCCACTTGTGGAGTAGCGGGTTTTTCCGGAGGTGGAGGAGCATTAGCAGTTTTAGCTTGCATGAGTTGCGCTATCATTTCACGCAACTCGCTTATTTGAGATGTCATGGAAGTCATGGATGATTCCAAAGATTTGAACTCACCCATGGAAACTTGACCCGAGCCCTCACTAGGTGGTGGATCCATACTCTTAGGCGGTTAAGCCCGAAATAAGAGCCGAGGCTCTGATACCAATTGAACGGATCGTATGGGCACCTAGAGGGGGGTGAATAGGTGCTACTCAAATTTTAATTCTTTTTCAATTTAGGCTTGACACAAAAGGTAAATTCTCTAGATATGCAACTAAGGTGAATTTACCTATATGACAACTAGCAAGGTAGTCAAGATACAAGTAGTAAAGGCAATAAAGGATAGAGGTAACCGAGAGTGTAGCACACGGAGACACGGATGTAATTCCCGTAGTTCCTTCCTTTTTAGGGGAAGTACGTCTACGTTGGAGGGGTGTGGTTGCCACAAAGGCCTAACCAACGCCACAAAGGCTCACCCTATTCTCCGGTGCAAGCTTCCGCCACAAAGGCCTAGCTCACTTTCCACTAAGGGATTCCTCAAGGCGGAATCGGCCTTTACAAAACTTGGGGCACAACTCCACAACTGAATTGGAGGCTCCCAAGCACCACAAAGCAATCAATCAACAAGTATCAAGATATCAATCACACAAATCAAGGTCAAGGGACACAAGGGAACCCAAGACACAAGGGGCCCTCAAGCAAATGAGAGGGGAAATCAAATCGCTTCGGTGAGGATGTAGATCAAGGCCTTCTCCTTCGATTCTCCAAAGATCAAGAGCTTTGGTGGGTTGAGGAAGGAGATCTTGTGGATTTGGTGGCTCCAAATGAGGTGTTCTTCTTGTGCAGGACGAGCAGCTTGAGGTGGAAGAAGGGGAGGGGTATTTATAGCCCCTCCCAAAATGTAGCCATTGCTGAGCTGGAGAGGCGGATTATCCGGCCAAAGTATGGCCGGATTATTCGGCCCCCCTGGCCGGAATATCCGGCCCCTATACTGGGTGACGCCGAAGCAGGTCCTTAGCCGAATTCTGAGGTCGTCGAAGGGGGGCGGATTATCCGGCCCCCGGCCGGAATATCCGGCCCCATTACTGCATGACGCCGACTCAAGTCCTTAGCAGTTTTTGAGCTCTCGTCGGGGGGGCGGATTATCCGGCCCCCTGGCCGGAATATCCGGCCCCATATCTGGTTGACGCCGAGCAAAAGACTTAGCCGTTTTCGACCTCTCGCCGGAGGGGGCAGATAATCCGGCCCCTAGCCGGATAATCCGGCCTGGAACTGTAAAATCTGCACCACTTAACACACACTTAAAATTCCTAATGTTGTTATCTAACACACAAAATATGAGGGATACAAAGTATGCACTTTCAATAGGCATCTTGAATGGTTAAAGTTAATGCAAGTACACTTATGATGCATATGCTTGACAAATCATAAGTTTAAAACCTTGTGTCCCGTGAAGTACGAATACCCAGACCTCATGCTACTTTACTTAGAGTCCCAAGCAAGCTCTTGTCATTGTAAGTATACACGTATCATTGAGAACCGCCAACGGGGTACCTCCGTGCCCGATGACATGGAACAAGCCCACATCAAAATGACAGGACAAACAGACAATGAACACCTCGGCATCTCTTTTATTTACCATTGGTATAGCTTTTTATTGTGAGATGCGTCATCGAATGCTCACTATGGGCATGCTGTAAATTTCCACCATGAATTATGCATGGCTTAGATTAGCGGCCCAGGCATTTCTCTAACACATATACAAACTCCATGATCCCGCAAGATTCCCAATTTATTTCACATCGCGAGTATCCATAAACAAAAGATCACGATATCAACTCAAATAAGAAGTGCAATGTTGAAAGCTTGCCCCATGACGGCATGGCTGGGCTAATTTCCAACTTACAACTTGCAAGCATAACAACTCAACATAAGTGAGCCACAATGTCAAATTTTTAAGAACAAGAAAAGTAAAGTGTGCCATCAGGTTCGTGAGAGCTTTACTGACCAATTTTTGCATAACACCAAAAGGAGTTTAATTTGAAGGATAGATAAAAGCAAGTCAAATGTACTTTGGAATAGCAAATTGCTAATAGGTATGTATGGTGGACACATTGGAACAACTTGGTTTTTAGGAGTTGGATGCACGAGTAGAGCTCATACTCAGTACAAAACGAGGGCTAGCAAAAGACTGGGAGCGACCAACTAAGAGAGCAATAACGGCCATAATCATGCAGAGCGACAAAGCGACATTAAAAGAAGCATAAGATGGCATCAAAAGTCAAAAACTAAATGATCATAGAGGCTTATGGTGACTTTGTATGAGTCAATCATGTGTGAGCATGCGCCAAGTCAACCCAAATAAAGCATCAAAGGAGAAAACCAAAATAATGCTTCCAAATAATAAAAACAACGCATGATTTTTTCAAAGGCTCATTAAGTAATCTCAGTCATTTGAGACAAGTCATGCTACAGCAAAACCACTAAGCATACTATCAAAAAATACATCAAGCACGACATGCAAAAGCCTAGGCCGCAGTCTACACAAGCTCCTTTTTGTACCACTTTTTTGCATAAAACTTTTTCTCTTTTCCAACACCATTCGAACTTTTTTGAAACAACTCTTTTGATGAAAACCAATATGGACCAGAGGTCAAAATACACCTTGATGCAAAGATATAAGAAGATCTGAACACAAATTGACGAAGGAATGACAAATAGGCCCTCGATATTCGCCTACCTGGTTTTTGGCCCAGGAGGGATCACTGTCGAAGGGATCACAAGGCCCATAAAGATGGCGGCCTGACGCGGTTCAGGAGTAGTACGTGGCGTACAAGCAAAGGCTCGGAGAGTCCAAGTTGGAGTAGTTTTCGACTAGGGTTTGTTCAAAACCGATTCTATATGTTCTTGGCTTGGTGGACAATCCTGAGACCCAGCCTTCGCATATAAAAGGCTGGGAGGGAGGTCCCGAAGCGGCGAGACGCCTTTTCACCACCGCACGCCGGAGCGCTCGAAACTTTAGAGCTCTCCACTCATAGCTAGATCCAATCTACGCCTCCATTGTAACACCTCCATTGTAGCCACCCCATCAATAAAAAGTCAGACAAGCAGGACGTAGGTCATTACCCTACCAAGGGGGCCGAACCTGGGTAAAACCTCATGTCCCTCTGCTTTCGTCTGATCGCCGTCGAGTTCACCGGATCCCGCATACGCTCCATGTCTCGAAAGCCCACAAACATGGGCCTTGCCGGGGTAGAACCTCGTCACAAATCAAGGCGAAAAACGAAAGCTAAACGCAGTTCTAGAAAAAGAGAACACTCGTTGAAACGATAAGAGTGAAAAACGGAGTGTTCTTGGCAAATGAAAAGCAAGGCAACTTCTCCAAAAGGAATTTGTTGGGGTCCAACCATTTATTGCAGCAAACAAAACTAAACAAAACTGAAAACTAAAAACAACTGACGCTCCAAGAAAAATGCATAATGCATGAAGCAATAAAAATATAGTGTGTTCAAAGGTGACCTGATTTTTGCCGATGAAGAAGGGGTGCCTCGGGGGCATCCCCAAGCTTTGACGCTTGTACTTCTTGGATATTTCTTGGGGTGACATGGACATCCCCAAGCTTGAGCTTTTGTCCATTCTTCAACTCATCTCATCATTCTCCAATCCCTATACTTGAAAACTTCCTTCATACAAAACTAAACACAATTCTATTAGCAACATTAGTGTAAGCATAGCAATGAATCAACCCTTTTTGCTTCAGGTTTCAACTCAAAACCACCACATATAAATCATATACTATGGTAGCAACTTCCCCAAAAGTTTCGTGATCAAAAGAACTAAAAAATAAAGCGATCGAGCGGCAAACACAAATATTGATAGAAATCTGTCAAAACAGAACAGCTGACAAAGATCGAATTTTTAGAGGGTTTTTTGTTGCTCAAATAAAAAAAGTGTATAACTAATGAAAGTTTGGATATAACCTGGGGCATATGCGTAAGAAATCGCAGGTCCAAAAGATATTCTGAGAATTTTCACAAATTTTTACGGTGCAGCACCGAAATCTGTTTCAGGACAGCAACATCCCCAAATCTTACCTCACTCAAATTAGAGGCTTCTCTTAGCACAAAAATGAAATAAAAAGGATAAGGAGAGGTTATTACAATAGTAATAACTTCCAAGACTCAAATAAAAGAGAAAGAACTGAAAGTAAAAACATTGGGTTATCTCCCAAGAGTGCTTTTCTTTAACGCCTTTGAGCTAGGCACAGAAAGTGCGAATCAAGTAATATCAAGTGATGAAGCATCAAGCTCATAATTTGCTCTAAGAATAGAGTCAAAAAGCAATTTCTTTCTCTTCCTAGGGAAGTGTTCTATACCTTTCTTGAGTGGGAATTGATATTTGATGGTGCCTTCCTTCATATCAATGATGGCACCTACAGTTCGAAGAAAGGGTCTTCCCAAAATAATAGGACATGAAGCATTGCATTCAACATCCATAACAAGAAAATAAACGGGAACAAGGTTATTGTTAACCATAATAAGAACATCATTAATCATTCTTAAAGGTTTCTTCTTAGCAACATCAGCAATAGGAACATCATAATAACACTTTTCAAGCGGTGGTAAATCAAGCATGTCATAAATTTTTCTAGGCATAATAGAAATACTAGCACCTAGATCACATAAAGCATGGCAATCAAAACCATTAATATGCATATCAATGATGGGTTCCCAACCATCTTCTAACTTCTTGGGAATAGAAGCTTTTTGCTTCAACTTTTCATCCCTAATTTTCATAAGAGCATTGGTAATATGCTTAGTAAAAGCAACATTTATAGGACTAGCATTAGAAGTCAAAGCAAGCTTTTGCAAGAACAAAATAACTTCAGATATATTGCATCCATCAACGTCAAAATCATTAATGGAAATAGAGCTATCATCTCTTATACTCCGAAAAATTTCAGCACTCTTTTGAGAAAAAGTTTTAGCAGTTTTAGGCTTTTTAACACTAGGAGTGGGAGTTTTCTCTACACCAATCAAAGTAAGAGGATTGATAGCATTAGGAACAACATCATTAGAGGTAGTAATGGTATATACCTTCATCTTTCTAGCCATCTCATCCTCTCTTTCCCACCTGGCATGCAATTCTGCTAGCATCCTAATATTTTCATCAATTCTAACTTGGATAGCATTAGCAGTGGCAAAAGGATTATTCTCTTTTACATCATTAGGCAACACTTTTAATTTCAGAAGTTCAACATCATGAGCAAGGCTATCAACTTTAGAAGCAAGAATATCAAGTTTGCCTAACTTTTCCTCAACAGACTTGTTAAAAGCATTTTGCTTACCGATGAAGTCCTTGAGCATTACCTCAAGCTCGGAGGGCACGGCCCTAGTGTTGTTGGAGGAATTACCATAAGAGTTACCATAACCATTACTATTGGTAGAAGGATACGGCCTATAATTGTTACTAGCAAAATTGTTCCTATAAGCATTGTTGTTGAAATTATTATTTCTAATGAAGTTTACATCAACATGCTCTTCTTGAGCAACCAAAGAGGCCAAAGGAACATTATTAGGATCAACATGAGTCCTATCATTAGAAAGCATAAGCATAATAGCATAAATCTTATCACTCAAGGAAGAAGTTTCCTCAACAGAATTTACCTTCTTACCTTGTGGAGCTCTCTCGGTGTGCCATTCAGAGTAATTTACCATCATATTATCGAGAAGCTTTGTTGCGGCGTGATACATCCATTTTGCATCACTATTTTGTATCCTAATTTACTATTATTCATTGATATATTTCACATTTAGAGATGATACTTATGTCGTTTCCTCTGTTTTTACATGTTTGATGATCATTGGAGGATTTGCTGCCGGAGTCAGGATTCTGCTGGAAAAAAGGACCATCAAGACACCATATTTTGAAGATCAGGAAAATTCCAGAAAAATACCAGAAAATTATATTTTATCAGAAGACTGAAGAAGCCAGAAGGAGGGGGCGAGAGGGGCCACAGGGTATCCTCACCACCAGGGGGCGCGGCCCAGCCCCTGGCCGCGCCCACCTGTGGTGAGAGCCCCCTGGCCCACTTCTGCCATCGCCCCTTCGCGTATTTCATCATCCCTGAAAACCTAAGTCAAGGGGGGGCTCAGAGATAGACACTGCCACCTCTGCGGGGCGGTAAACACCAGAGAGAGAAAAGCTCTCCGGCAGGCAGAAATCTGTCGGGGAAATTCCTTCCCGGAGAGGGGAGATCGTCGCCATCGTCATCACCATCGCGCCAGACTTCATCGGGATCATCATCGTCATCATCTCCATCACCAGCACCTTCATCTCCACCATCACCATGCCATCCCGCTGTAACATCTTGAGTTGAATCTTGTCAAATTCTTAGGGGAAACTTTCTCGGTGTTGATTACTCTTGTGGTTGATGCTATTGAGTGGAACCGTTGAATTAAGGTTTATGTTCAGATTGTTATTTACCATTATTTCACCTCTGATCATGATCCATATGATGTCTTGTGAGTAGTTCGTTTAGTTCTTGAGGACATGGGAGAAGTCAAGTCGTTAGTAGTGGAATTATGTTGAGTAATATTTAATGGTTTGATATTTATTTGTTGTGGTGCTATTTCACTAGTGGTGTCATGTGAACATCGACTACATGATACTTCACCATTTATGGGCCTAGTGAGATGCATTGTGTATTTGGATACCAATTGTGGGGTTGCTGGAGTGACAGAAACCTAAACCTCTGTTGGGAAACCATTACACCAGGGAGCGTAGGATCTTAGAGTTTAATGCTGTGGTTAGATTTATCTTAATTACTTTTTTGTATTTGCGGATGCTTGCAAGGGGTATAATCACAAGTGTGTATTTATCCTAGTAAGGGTAGTGCGCTAGCACAGGTTCACCCCCATAACACTTATCAAACCAGTAAAGATTATTTAGCGGTATGAAGCGAAAGCACTTGACAGAAACTCCCGTGTGTCCTCGAGAACGTTTGGTTATCATAAGTTACACGACTGGCTTGTCCTTTGCTCTAGAAAGGATTGGGCCACTTGCAGCAATTATTGTTACTGTCTTTTATTTACTCGTACTTTATTTATTTGCATTACCAAATACCCCTGAAAACCTGTTTGCTAGTATTTACAGTGAATCCTTGATCAAAACCACTTGTCAACACCTTCTGCTCCTCGTTGGGTTCGACACTCTTATTTATCGAAAGTACTACGATACACCCCCTATACTTGTGGGTCATCAAGACTATTTGCTGGCGCCATTGCCGGGGAGTGAAGCGCTATTGAAGAGTGGATTTGGTAAAGGTAACCATCGTTGTGAGTATTGTTTTTATTTATGTCTTTTACTTTTATTTTATTTTGCTATGGAGAATTCTCCATTTGGTTTCCTATTTGGGAACACTTCTACCACTGCTGCACATGTGGATGAACCACCACCACCACCACCTGCTCAATTAGATCCTTTTAAAATACCTATGAAAATTGTTGAACGTGTTATGGATAACTGCTATTCAGGAGATGGAACTGTCCATCCGGGTGATCACTTACTTTTTATACATGAATTATGCGAGTTGTTCAAGTGTGCAGGTATTTCGCTGAGCCAGGTCAAGAGGAAGCTTTTCTCATTATCACTGAAAGGCAGAGCTGAGGAGTGGTATCGACTGCTTAAAGATGGTCCATCTATTGCATGGGAGGAAATTGTACCTCTCTTTTATTCCAAGTTTTATCCTCCAAGTGAAATTCATAAAGATTGTAATCGGATATATAACTTTTGGCCTCATGATGGAGAAAGTATTGCCCAAGCGTGGGGGAGATTGAAGTTACTAATGCTCAAATGTCCCATTCATGAGCTCCCCAATAATATTGTTATTGATAATTCTTATGCAAGGCTTGCTCTTCATGATAAGGATTATTTGGATGCCTCCTGTTTTGGATCATTTACTCATATGAAGGAAGATGCTAAGTGGAATCTCCTTGACCGTATTCAAGAGAATGCTGAAGGATGGGAAAACGACAAAGGTAGGAAGTCAGGTATAAATTATGATTATGAATGCATTAAAACTTTTATGGGAACCGATGACTTTCATAATGTTAGCACTGCTTATGGTCTTGATTCTCAAATACTTGCTAACTGTTTTAAGGCCTTTGCCTCATATCTTGATGTTCCAAAGAAAGATTGGAACAAATATCATGCGCCTTATAAAGATTCCATTAGTCATATTCCTGCTGCAGCTACTGAAGTTTGTACTGTTGATAACATTGTGCCTGAACCTTATTTTGAGAAGACACCTTTCCCTGCTAAGGTAAAAGAGTATTCTACTTTGGTAAGTGTGTCTAATAAAAGTACTAAGAAAGCTGTAGAGCCTGATGAGCAAATTACTATTAAGTCTCCTGTAGCTATATTGAAGGACATGGTTACTAAAGATGTAGGGGATGAATATGTTCTCTTTTGTGAAGATGCTACTAACATTATTTCACATCCTAATAGGCGTAGGAAAACAAGTGTTCCTGTTATTTCTGTCAGGATTGGAGATCACTGCTATTATGGTTTATGTGACATTGGTGCGAGTTCAAGTGCCATTCCTTTAGAGCTTTACAAAGAAATTATGCATGAGATTGGCTCTTGTGAACTAGAAGATATCGATGTGGTTGTTCAGCTTGCTAACAGAGAGACTATTTGGCCTCTGGGTATTGTTCGAGATGTGGAAGTTCTTTGCGGTAAGACCAAATATCCCACTGATTTTCTAGTACTTGGTAAGGAGGCTAGTAAAACTTGTCCTATTATTTTTGGTAGACCCTTTTTGAATACTTGTGGTGCTGTGATAGACTGTAAGAAGGAGAAAATTTTCACTTAGTTTAATGGAGAGTCTTATGAGTTTAATTTTTCTAAGTTTGCTAAGACTTCTTATGAAAATGACATGCCTGATGAAAATTTTCAAGTTGAACAGCTTGATTCTATTACTCTTGCTCCTAATAATGCTTTGTAGCAATTCATGGAGGACCATGAAAGTGATGTTTACAGGAAGGAAAGAGAAGAGATTGATGATATTTTCCTTCGTCAACAACCGTTGATCAAGCACAATTTACCTGTGGAGGATCTTGGTACCACTTTGCCACCTAAAGAAGATCATGTTTTTGAATTAAAACCTTTACCTGATGATCTTAAATATGCCTATATAGATGACAAGAAAATATATCCTGTTATTATCAGTTCTAAGCTTTCAGGAAAGGAAGAAGAAAGGTTATTGGAGATATTGAGGAAACATCAAGGAGCTATGGGATATACTCTTGATGATTTAAAAGTGATTTCCCCCACTTTATGTCAGCATGCTATTAATATGGAGGAAGACGCGAAGCCAGTTGTGGAAGATCAGCGCCGCTTAATTCCCAAGATGAAGGATGTGGTAAGAAATGAGGTATTGAAGCTCCTTGATGCTGGTATTATTTATCCTAGTGCTGATATTAGATGGGTTAGCCCTGTTCATTGTGTTCCTAAGAAAGGAGGTATGACTGTCGTGCCTAATGAGAATAACGAGCTTATTCCTCAAAGGGTAGTAGTTGGTTATAGGATATGCATTGACTATAGAAAAGTTAACAAGGTTACTAAGAAAGATCATTATCCTTTACCGTTTATAGATCAGATGTTAGAGAGGTTGTCTAAGAAGACTCATTTTTGTTTTCTGGATGGTTACTCTGGTTTCTCTCAGATTGCTGTTAAAAGGGAAGATCGGGAAAAAACCACTTTTACTTGTCCTTATGGAACTTATGCTTATAAATGTATGCCGTTTGGTTTGTGCAATGCTCCTGCTACTTTTCAAAGATGCATGTCTGCTATTTTTCATGGTTTTTGTGAAGAAATTGTGGAGGTTTTCATGGACGATTTCTCCGTCTATGGAACTTCTTTTGATAATTGTTTGCACAATCTTGATAAAGTTTTGCAGAGGTGTGAAGAAACTAATCTTGTTCTTAATTGGGAGAAATGCCACTTTATGGTGAATGAAGGAATTGTCCTTGGACATAAAATTTCTGAAAGAGGTATTGAAGTTGACAGAGCAAAAGTTGAGGCAATTGAGAAAATGCCCTATCCCAGAGATGTTAAAGGTATTCGTAGTATTCTTGGTCATGCTGGTTTTTATAGGAGGTTTATTAAAGATTTCTCTAAGATTTCAAAGCCTCTTACTAATCTTCTTCAAAAAGATGTACCATTTGTCTTTGATGATGATTGTAAGGAAGCTTTTGAAACTCTTAAGAAGGCTTTAACTACTGCTCCTATTGTTCAACCACCTGATTGGAATTTACCCTTTGAAATTATGTGTGATGCTAGTGATTTTGCTGTTGGTGCTGTTCTTGGACAGCGCGTAGATAATAAGTTGAATGTTATTCATTATGCTAGTAAGACTCTTGATGCTGCTCAGAAGAATTATGCTACTACTGAGAAAGAGTTTCTTGATGTTGTTTTTGCATGTGATAAGTTTAGACCTTACATTGTTGATTCTAAAGTTACTATTCATACTGATCACACTGCTATTAGATATCTTATGATGAAGAGGGATGCTAAGCCTAGGCTTATTAGATGGGTGTTGCTTTTACAAGAGTTTGATTTGCATATCGTAGATAGGAAAGGTGCTGAAAATCCTGTTGTTGGGGATATACCAAATGGGTATACCAGCGACGTAGTCCTAAATCAGCAAGCCAGGGTGGCCCATCAGGGGTGGTATGGCAGATCCGCCATACCGGGCGGCCCATTTGCTGAAGTTCCCACGGCGGTACTGGACGCAGGCGCTTATGGCGGATCCTCAGACAGGCCTGGCGGATTACTGACGACAGGCCCATGGCGGATCCGGAGACGGCCCATGGCGGGTTACCTTGACGTGGACGCACAGGACTTAGTCTAGGACTCCAAGTTGTATCCGCTCCGGTACCAACGTGTAGCCCACGCCAGGCGCCTTTATAAGCCCGGCATGGAGCACCCTTGAGGCACGTTAGACGTTCTAGTCATAAGGTCAATCGCATAGCAAAATAGCCAACCTCATCATTGTAATCGAGCACTTGTTGCCATATAGTGAATTATAGCAGCACGTAGGATCTCGCCACCGTCGCGGGATCTGAAGCTGGGTAAACTCGTGCTACCACCATCCTGGATCGCTCCTCCGTGTTCACCCCCTTCCACAAACCGCCATACCCCTACCTCTATGGCAGATCTGTTGACGAAACCACGACAGTTGGCGCCCACCGTGGGGCTTAGCGCGTCTAGAGCGCGGATCCAGGCGGGATCCGCCTTTGCAGGCATCGGCGACACCGTCGCCATCGGGCGCGTCCTCTATGATTCCGGCTTCCCCATCGTCCTAGCGGATAACCTCTGGGTGCCGGCTAGAGAAGACCCTGCTCGATTCACCGTCGTTCCGATTGGAGATATCCATATCTTCATTGGAGAGACAAACCCTACCCCCACCACGGAAACCAATTTCCGGCGGATCGGTATGACTGAAATCCCCAAACGGACCGCTTTCGAGCTGGAAACGGAGGAGGACTCATTTGACCTGGAACTTTCCAAGTTGCCCAGATCGGATCTGAAAAATAATCCCACCCAGCCCGCCCTAGAGGTAGAGGAAGTGGTGGAAGACCGCTGTGAATCCGCCATGAGTAATCTGGCGTTAGAGACACCACGGTACTGCCTTGTTGCGTTCGCAGGCATCACTTCGGGATCTACCTCCAATGGAGGAGAAGATAGCCCAGGTGAATCCATCCTTGAGGCACTTAACGAAAGTGGTGAATCGGATGACTGGGACAGCAAGGGCTATGATTCTGACCATTACGATGCCGCCATGAGAAAAATCGAGGCAGAATTAGCGCAGCATGCACTTTAAGAACAGCAAGCAGCGGCCAAGCAGGTGTTCGTAACCAACAAAGGAGATGATGCTGGGCAGGCAACTGGTGATCCGCCATCTCAGGCAGTCCACGACGGAGATGCCGGCAAAGAGCAGGGTAATCCGCCACCAGCCGCCGATCCGGCCACGGAGCAACTTCCTGAGATCCACGGCGGACCTAGGCCTCTGCAACCCGCCATCCCCGAGGATCAACACCCAGAAGACTTCACGACCCCGCTGGATAAGGTCGTCTACAGAACTCTAGCAGATCCAATCACCCCTGACTATGTCAGAGATGTGAACGATCTCGAGAAGAAGAGGCGAGCACTCCTAAAGGAAGCAAAACGAGTCGAGAAGATGAGCCAGCAGCTTGATGGCGAATTTGCCAAGGCTCAAGACACACTGAAGCGCGCAAGGAACATGGAGGAGAAGTATGTTACTCTCATCCAGAACCAGATAGCCGAGGGAGGCGACCCGCAGCTGGTACGAAACCTTGAGTTCACCGTACCAACAGCGGAAACTCTGGCCAAGATGTACATCAAGAATCCGCCATACGTGGATAAAAACCGCGATGAAGTCACGGCTACGCCCATTGAAAATATTGTGGCTGCAAAGGAGCTATTGGAGCATAATAAAAGTCCAACAGCCCTAGAAACGGCGGTGAAACTGATGACCAAAGCATTAGTGCAGCAGGAGAAGGCTACGTCGTCACGACGGCTCGAATCTGATCCCGCGCTATGCAGGTCCAGCACTGCCTCTAAGGCTCAGGGGGCTGGCAACCATGGTATGCGCCCTGACAACGAATCTCATACCGGATCCTCAGAAATCCAAAGAAGAGAAGCTTGCAACCGGGCGAACGCCATCCCAATATCCTCCGATGACAAGCCAAACGGTAAAGGCCCGCAGAGAAATCCATCGCCACCCCGCAAGAACTACCCTGCCTATGGATACCACCAAGACAATGCTGCTCCTCGCCATAAGACCAACATGCCGCCACCAAAGTATAAGACGTTCGAAGTCCCAAAGGGAGGGATCGTCATACGCGACAATGATGACAAGCGAGGACGAAGCCGTGACGCTGGACGCAGAGACGATCCGCCACGACGGGAAACCAGCAGAGACGGCGGATCTAAGAGAAGGGACCGATCTCGCCATGACGACGGCGCGCACCGTGACGGCGGCAAGGACAAGCATCGCTCCACTCGCCATCACGATGACAAAGGGCAAGGCTCCCGCCGCCATGACGACGATCCATCTCCACGAAGAACAGAAGGAAGCTGTCGTAGCTGCAAAGATCAGTCGCAGGACGGCGAGAGCAAACGACGACGTGACCCTTCCCCATCCCCACCAGGGAACCCCCATGGCGGCGGCGGTGGTGGTGGAGGACCAGCAAGGTCACGCAACTCTCGCAGGGATCCGCCGGACCAGCAGCCCTACGACGCTCGTACCCATCTAAACGAGATTGCCAAGTCTCAAACAGCCTTCTTTCTCGGCCCAAAGTGCTTTGGACAACGGATTCGTGATGAGCCCATCCCGCATGGGTTCAAGATCGAGAAAAATATCCGCCAGTACAATGGAGTCGATCGGCCTTTAACTTGGCTACAAGACTACTTCAACGCAGTACAATTCGCCGGGGGATCACCCAACGTTGCTGTCCGCTATTTGCCCCTGATGCTATCCGGCACTGCGAGGCAGTGGATCAACGACTTGGCAGAAAACTCCATCCAAACCTGGTTTGATATGCAAACTGCGTTCACCGAAAATTTCGAGGGGACTTACAAGAGACCCCATAACATTGGTGACCTCCAACGGTGTCGGCGGGCCGACGACGAGACCTCCCGAACTTTCCTCGCACGATGGCTAGATATGAAGAACTCCAGTGAAGGGGTTACTGACGAATCCGCCATCCTCGCGTTTATTGACAGTTTGGAAAGATGCCAACTGCTCCGCCATCGCCTGTTGCGGGAAAGGAACGAAGGGAAACTGACCCTCAATTCCATGATCACCATCGCAAGCAACTACGCGGTGATGCGTGGTGAATGACCAGCCCGTTGGGAACCCCAAGAGGAAGGTGTGATGAGTATAGCAGCTAGTTTTCCCTCAGTTAAGAAACCAAGGTTTAATATCGTTCAGGAGAGGAGAGACAATGACGACTGAAGGTGATGATTGCTAGTTTGCAACAGCAGCGGACAATTTATATATGGCGCCTCGTCCAAGCTTTGCTTGCTAGCTGCAACGTGGAACCTGCACACACACAAACAAATACTTTGCTCCCAACTTACGATGAGGTTGTCAATCTCACCGGTTTGCTTGAAACAAAGGTTATGAGTGTATCGAGTGGAAAACAGTAATAATATGCGAGTAAAATAAACAGTGCGAGAAAGTAAACAGGTGATAGCAATATGATGGAAATAGGACCGGGATCCACAGTTCACTAGTGGTGTCTCTCCATAGATAAAATAGCACATGCTGGGTAAACAAATTATAGTTGGGCAATTGATAGAATAAAGATAACGTGATATGTCAAGAAGATCACTATGAGATTTACTCTGGCATTACAACAAAATACATAGACCGCCATCCAACTGCATCTATGACTAATAATCCACCCCCGGGGATATCAATCCGAACACCCCAAAAGTATTAAGTTGCAAACAACAGATAATTGCATTAAGCAAAGTGTGTAATGTAAACAAAGCATATGCCCTTGAGCATATGAATGTTGTTTTCTCCCTAGTAGCAACAGCACATCTACCACCTTAGAGGTTTCTGTCACTCCCCCAGGTGAAATAGAGGCATGAACCCACTATCGAGCATAAATACCCCCTCTTGGAGTCACTAGCAACTACTCGGCCAAGATAGCCACTAACAACGGAGAGCATGCAAGATCATAAACAACATAGAGATAACAAAAGATAATATTCAGTACAACAACTTAATCATAAACACCAATATTCATCGGATCCCAACAAACCAAACATGTAGAATTACATAACGGTGATCTCAATCATGTAGGGCAGCTCATGAGATCTAAACATGAAGCACATGGTGGAGAAGACAACCATCTAGCTACTGCTATGGACCCATAGTCCAAGGTAGACTACTCACTCATCGCTCCGGAGGCAAGCATGGCGATGAAGAAGACCTCCGGTGGCGATTCCCCTCTCCGGCAGGGTGTCGGGAAGAGCTTCTGGACCCTCCCGATCTTCGGGTCGACGGCGGCGGCGGATCGCGATGTGTTCTGGAAATCTGATCGGGTACTTAGGTTTTTCTCATCGGGGGGTCTTTATAGGCGAAGGGGCGATGTCAGAGGGGGAGCCAGGCTCCCTCACGCGGGCCCCGCGCGGCCAGGGGGCTGGCCGCGCCGCCCCTGCGTGTGGGGCCCTGGTGGCCCCCCTCCTACTCCTCTTCGGATCTCTGGAAGCTTCCGGGTAAAATAAGACTTCAGGAACTTGTTTTGTCCAATTCCGAGAATATTTCCTGTGTATCACTTCTGAAACACAAAAACAGCAGAAAACAGGAAACTGGCACTGTGGCACTTGTTAATAGGTTAGTTCCGGAAAATGCATAAAAGTGCCACAAAGTGTAACGAAACAATGGGCAAATGGTGTAAAAACAAGCATGGAGCATCAAAAATTATAGATACGTTTGAGACGTATCAAGCATCCCCAAGCTTAACTCCTGCTCGTCCTCGAG
The DNA here is from genome assembly GCA_007115705.1 of Dactylis glomerata. Taxonomy (NCBI): domain Eukaryota; kingdom Viridiplantae; phylum Streptophyta; class Magnoliopsida; order Poales; family Poaceae; genus Dactylis; species Dactylis glomerata. Next base: position 2,618,709 of record QXEO01000171.1, read on the forward strand.
TAGGTAAGTGATAACAAAAGAATAATTTTTGAGGTGACATGCACCTACACAATCTTGATCATATATGTAAGCATTGGTGAGCTGGGATCATAAGAACTTAAAACATGGGCATGAAGATATAATCATGACAATAAGAACTTAGCAACCATTGTTGTAAACATGTAAATGAACACAAACAAAAGATCATGATAATGAAACAATCAAAGTCAAACGTGTGTTCAAATCATAAGGAAAAACATACAAATGGTTTTCAGCTTGTCCTTCAAAGAGAGCAAAACATAAATGCAGAGGACACCTCAAAGTTTAAGAGGGCGACTAGATACAAATAATTTAAGAACAAGTGAAACCAACAATATGAATCAATTTATGAACTTTGAGACAATGCATATCACACTAAGAATGTTAACTATGCTCTCTTAATGGTGCATAAAGAAAGAAGGTGGTGACTCAGCATAAAAGTAAAAGAAAGGCCCTTCGCAGAGGGAAGCAGTGATTGCAAGTTTTATAACCTTCAAAAATTATGGTACTTACCGGCTTTAAGCTCTCATTGCCCCCATCATAAGCATCTTGAATGGTTAAAGTTAATGCGAGAACAATTATGATGCATATGCTTGACAAATCATAAGTTGAAAACCTCGTGCCCCGTGAATACGAGTACCCAAACCTCATGCTACTTTACTTAGAGTCCCAAGCAAGGCTCTTGTCATTGTAAGTATATGCATATCATTGAGAACCGCCAATGGGGTACCTCCGTGCCCGATGACATGGAGCAAGCCCACACCAAAATGACAGGACAAGCAGACAATGAACACCTCGACATCTCTTTTATTTGCCTTTTGTTTAGCTTTTTATTATGAGATGCGTCGTCGAATGTTCACCATGGGTATGCTGCAAATTTCCACCATGAATTATGCATGGCTTAGATTGGCGGCCCGGCGTTTCCCTAACACATATACAAACTCCATGATCCCTACAAGATTCCCAATTCATTTCACACCGCGGGCATCCATAAACAAAAGATCACGATATCAACTCAAATAAGAAGTGCAATGTTGAAAGCTTGCCCCATGACAGCATGGCTGGGCTAGAATCCAACTTACAACTTGCAAGCATAACAACTCAACATAAGAGACCACAATGTCAAATTTTTAAGAACAGGAAAAAGTAAAGTGTGCCTTCCGGTTCGTGAGAGCTTTACTAACCATATTTCGCATAACACTGGTAAGAGTTTAATTTGAAGAGAAAATAAAAGCAAGTCAAATTTACTTGGAATAGCAAATTGCTAGTAGGTATGTATGGTGGACACTTTGGAAAACTTTGGCTTTTAGGAGTTGGATGCACGAGTAGAGCTCATACTCAGTACAAGGCGAGGGCTAGCAAAAGACTGGGAGCGACCAACTAAGAGAGCAATAATGGCCATAATCATGCAAAGCGACAAAGCGACATTAAAAGAAGCATATGATGGCATCAAAAGTCAAAAACTAAATGATCATGAAGGCTATTGGCGACTTTGTAAGAGTCAAACATGTGTGAGCATGCGCCAAGTCAACCCAAATAAAGCATCAAGGAGAAAACCAAAATAATGCTTCCATACAATAAAAACAACGCATGATTTTTTCAAAGGCTCATTAAGCAATCTCAGTTATTTGAGACAAGTCATGCTACAGCAAAACCACTAAGCATACTATCAAAAAGACATCAAGCATGACATGAAAAAGCCTAAGCCGCAGTCTACACAAGCTCCTTCTTGTACCACTATTTTGCACAAAGCTTTTTCTCTTTTCCAACACCATTTGAAATTTTTATAAACACCTCTTTTGATGAAAACCAATAAAGATCAGAGGAAAAAATACACCCTGATGAAAAGATATGACAAGGTCTGAACGCAAATCAAGGCGAAAATGAAAACCAAAAGCAGCAGCAGAAAAAGAAGAACACTCGATTTTTAATAAGAGTGAAAACTAGAGCGTTCTTTGCAAATGAAAATGAGTACATCTCCTCCAAAGGAAATTTGTTGGGGTCCAACCATTTATTGCAGCAAACAAACAAACTAAACCAACTAAGAAAACTAAAACAACTGACGCTCCAAGAAAAACACATAGTGCATGAAGCAATAAAAATATAGTGTTTTGAAAGGTGACCTGATTTTTGCCGATGAAGAAGGGGTGCCTCGGGGGCATCCCCAAGCTTTGACGCTTGTAATTCTTGGATATTTCTTGGGGTGATGCATGGGCATCCCCAAGCTTGAGCTTTTGTCCATTCTTCAACTCATCTCATCATTCTCCAATCCCTACACTTGAAAACTTCCTTCATACAAAACTAAACACAAATCTATTAGCAACATTAGTGCAAGCATAACATATAATCAATCCTCTATTTGCTTCAGGTTTCAACTCAAAACCACCACATATATAGCAAATACTACTGTATCAACTTCCCCAAAAGTTCCATGATCAAAAGAACTCAAAAGAAAGCGATAAAGTGGCAAAGACAAATATTGGCAGAAATCTGTCAATACTGAACAGCTGACAAAGGTCGAATTTTTGAGGGATTTTCTGTTGCTCAAATCAAAAAGTGTTCAACTAAGAAAAGTTTGAATATAACCTGGGGCATATGCACAAGAAATCTAAGGTCCAAAAGATAAACAGAGAAGTTTTACGAATTTTTACGGTGCAGCACCGAAAACAGTTTCAGGACAGCAACATCCCCAAATCTTTACCTCACTCAAATTAGAGGCTTCTCTTGGCACAAAAACGAAATAAACAAGATAAGGAGCGGTCATTACAGTAGTAATGACTTCCAAGACTCAAATAAAAGAAAAAGTACTGAAAAGAAACATTGGGTTATCTCCCAAGAGTGCTTTTCTTTAACGCCTTTGAGCTAGGCGCAGAAAATTGCGAATCAAGTATTATCAAGTGATGAAGTGCTAGGATCAGCACGTACCTTACGTCTCCCTTTCTTACCTTTGCTCTTGACTCTAGGAAATATATGGTTATTGCAAGGTGGAGAGGTAAATGTTATATTGCCTTTTCCCACATCGATGACGGCGCCCAGGAGCTTCAGAATGGATCTTCCAAGTGTGATTTGTCCTTTTCCTACGCATTCAATAACAAGATAATCAGTAGATATCATTCTTCCTAGGACTTTTGTAAAGACTCCTTCAGCTATTCCAAGGGGAAATATAGTGGCATTGTTAGTAAGAGAAATTTCTTCTCCTCCCTCAGAAAGCTTCCAAAGGCTCAAAGATTCATAAACATCCTTTGGCATGAGACAAAACTCAGACATAATATCACAACGAGCATGAAAAGTTTCACCACTAATGGTGATTTTAATCGTAGGATACCAACTCGAAGGTTCAGTATTTGTTGGCACATAATCAAAATGCTGGCGCAAAGTATTGTAGCAAGAATTCAAACTAGCAGTCTGAGTCTCAAGAGTATTAAGTCTATTAAAAATGCACACAAGAGAGGAATCAAAATAGGTTGGCATGCTATAAATTGTAATCAACTTTTTAATAATATTGAAGGCTTGATCTCCATCACAATGAAGGAAATCTCCTTCTGCAGTAGCATCCAAAGCATATCTATAACGAAAAGAAAGTCCAAAGTAAAAGCTACTAAGAAGCAAACTCAAAGTCATTTTAGGTTCAGTTTTTCCATGCCAATCATAAATTCTAGACCAAGCTTCTTTAAAGCTTTCCTCATCTTTCTGCTTAAAAGTAAAAATCATGTCCTCTGGTGACATAGTAGTAGCAACTGAACTAGACATAATAAACTAAAAGTAAAGAAATAACAACTACCAAGGATTCTAATTTTTTTGGGTTTTTGATAAAAAGCAATGCAAGTAAAATAAATAAAGTAAAGCAAAACAATAAAACAAAGTAAAGAATGTGTGTGCGAAGAACTCCCCTCGCAGAAGTCTTCTCTTCCTCCCCGGCAACGGCGCCAGAAAATTAGCTGCTGGCGCGTAGTTGACGTGGGAGAGTATAGTTGATGTAGGAGCTTCTTCTTCTTCAAGTCCCCGGCAACGGCGCCAGAAAATTAGCTTGATGCGTGGTGAATGACCAGCCCATTGGGAACCCCAAGAGGAAGGTGTGATGAGTATAGCAGCTAGTTTTCCCTCAGTTAAGAAACCAAGGTTTAATATTGTTCAGGAGAGGAGAGACAATGACGACTGAAGGTGATGCTTGCTAGTTTGCGACAGCAGCGGACAATTTATATATGGCGCCTCGTCCAAGCTTTGCTTGCTAGCTGCAACGTGGAACCTGCACACACACAAACAAATACTTTGCTCCCAACTTACGATGAGGTTGTCAATCTCACCGGTTTGCTTGAAACAAAGGTTATGAGTGTACCGAGTGGAAAACAGTAATAATATGTGAGTAAAATAAACAGTGCGAGAAAGTAAACAGGTGATAGCAATATGATGGAAATAGGACCGGGGTCCACAGTTCACTAGTGGTGTCTCTCCATAGATAAAATAGCACATGCTGGGTAAACAAATTACAGTTGGGCAATTGATAGAATAAAGATAACGTGATATGTCAAGAAGATCACTATGAGATTTACTCTGAGCATTACAACAAAATACATAGACCGCCATCCAACTGCATCTATGACTAATAATCCACCCCCGGGGATATCAATCCGAACACCCCAAAAGTATTAAGTTGCGAACAACAGATAATTGCATTAAGCAAAGTGTGTAATGTAAACAAAGCATATGCCCTTGAGCATATGAATGTTGTTTTCTCCCTAGTAGCAACAGCACATCTACCACCTTAGAGGTTTCTGTCACTCCCCCAGGTGAAATAGAGGCATGAACCCACTATCGAGCATAAATACCCCCTCTTGGAGTCACTAGCAACTACTCGGCCAAGATAGCCACTAACAACGGAGAGCATGCAAGATCATAAACAACATAGAGATAACAAAAGATAATATTCAGTACAGCAACTTAATCATAAACACCAATATTCATCGGATCCCAACAAACCAAACATGTAGAATTACATAACGGTGATCTCAATCATGTAGGGCAGCTCATGAGATCTAAACATGAAGCACATGGTGGAGAAGACAACCATCTAGCTAATGCTATGGACCCATAGTCCAAGGTAGACTACTCACTCATCGCTCCGGAGGCAAGCATGGCGATGAAGAAGACCTCCGGTGGCGATTCCCCTCTCCGGCAGGGTGCCAGGAAGAGCTTCTGGACCCTCCCGATCTTCGGGTCGACGGCGGCGGCGGATCGCGATGTGTTCTGGAAATCTGATCGGGTACTTAGGTTTTTCTCATCGGGGGGTCTTTATAGGCGAAGGGGCGATGTCAGAGGGGGAGCCAGGCCCCCTCACGCAGGCCCCACGCGGCCAGGGGGCTGGCCGCGCCGCCCCTGCGTGTGGGGCCCTGGTGGCCCCCTCCTACTCCTCTTCGGATCTCTGGAAGCTTCCGGGTAAAATAAGACTTCAGGAACTTGTTTTGTCCAATTCCGAGAATATTTCCTGTGTATCACTTCTGAAACACAAAAACAGCAGAAAACAGGAAACTGGCACTGTGGCACTTGTTAATAGGTTAGTTCCGGAAAATGCATAAAAGTGCCACTAAGTGTAACGAAACAATGGGCAAATGGTGTAAAAACAAGCATGGAGCATCAAAAATTATAGATACGTTTGAGACGTATCACGCGGCCGCCGCCGACGACGCCCGCGAATCTCTGAAGGCTTCCGCCATCCAGAACACTGGAAAGCGGAATAGCAACAACAAATGGAAGAATCCGCCAGAAGAGCAGCAGGCTCCGGATATGGTGGCCACAACCTTCATTGACAAGGGCTAAAGCAGTCAGCGCGGTAGGGGATGTGGTACTAGCAGTGGCCAGCCGCGGAGTTCTGCAACGCCCGCTTCGGTGCCATCCGCCCCCGTGTCTTACGACGAATACCGCGATATGCCATGTTTCGCTCATCGCGACGCTTCAGGAAAGTGCAATCACACCAACCGGAACTGCAAGTTTGTCAACGACCTTAAGGCGGATCAAGAGGCTGGCTTCAAGCGCAGCCGGCGACAACGGCCTCGTGGCAAAGGAAAAGCGGACAAAGACAAGGAGTCCAGGGATGGCAGTGACATGGACGAAGACCCCGCGCCCAAACCCGCCGAAAAGGCAGAGGGTGGCGCTGGCAAGGGCAACCCAATCAAGGACAAAAAAGGTGCCTTTCACACATTCCTGGGACCCCCCATGGCCAAGGCACAGAGAGCTTCTATGCGCTCCCTCAATGCCACCGTGCCAAAAATCCGCCAGTACGTCCGATGGTCCGAAGTACCGGTGCGCTGGAGCCGCGATGATCATCATGAGCACATCCCAGATGGATATTACGCCATGGTGGTATGCCCTGTAATCCATGGCTACGAGTTCTCCAAGTGCTTAATGGACGGCGGCAGCAGCCTGAACATCATGTATGTGGAAACTTTGACGAAGCTCGGCCTCACCAAGACCCAACTCTGCCATAGCGCGGTCACCTTTTATGGGGTGGTTCCTGGTCGCCAAGCCAAGTCTCTCGGGTCCATCACACTCAAGGTTGCCTTCGGTAGCGAGGAAAATTACCATGAAGAGCCTATAACCTTTGAGGTAGTCCCGTTCAAAAGCACATACCACGTGATCTTCGGTCGCCCTGCCTTCCACAGCTTCCATGCCAGGCCATGCTACATCTACAATCAGCTGAAGATGCCAGGCCCGGATGGCATAATCACCATTTATGGCAGTTTCAGAAAGGCAAAGGAGTGCGAGGAAGGTGAAGCCGCCTTCGCGGAAGTAGTGTTCTTCGGTGAGGAATTCAAAGAAATTCATGCCGCTACGGACCCCGCGGAGATGCCGGCATCCAAGCAGGAGATTTCTGCCTCCCCGCCCACCTTCAAGCCTACGGTCGACACAAAACAGGTGGAACTTGTCGTTGGCGATGCCGCCAAGACCACCTCCATTGGGACAAACTTGTCTCCTGCATAGGAAAGCGTGCTCATCGAGTTCCTCCGTGAGAACCGGGATATCTTCGCATGGCAACCATCAGACATGACGGGTGTACCCAGAGAACTCGCCGAGCACGCTCTGCAGATAATTCCTGGCTCAAAGCCAGTCAGACAAGCCATGAGACGCTTCGGAGATGAAAAGCACCGTGCCATAGCAAAGGAAATTTCCAAGCTGTTGAAAGCAGGCTTCATCAAGGAAGTGATCCATACCAAGTGGGTGGCAAATACGGTACTAGTTCCTAAGAAAAACACAAAAGTTCTGCGCATGTGTGTAGATTACACTGGCCTGAACAAAGCGTGTCCAAAAGACCCTTTTCCCTTGCCTCGCATTGACCAAGTCATTGACTCGACGGCGGGATCGGAGCTGCTGTGTTTCTTAGATGCCTACTCAGGATACCACCAGATCAAGATGAAAAAGTCCGATCAGCTCGCTACATCGTTCGTAACACCTTATGGCACATATTGCTATGTCACAATGCCATTCGGTCTGAAAAACGCAGGAGCAACGTATCAGCGCACTATGCAAAAGTGCCTGGCAGATCAAATTGGACGAAACATCCACGCATACGTGGACGACATAGCGGTTATGTCTAAAAAGCAAGATGGCCTTATAGCGGATTTGCAAGAGACCTTTGATAATCTTAGGAAGTACAACATGATGCTTAACCCCACAAAGTGTGTCTTCGGGGTGCTAGCTGGACAACTTCTCGGATTCATCGTCTCCCACCGCGGAATTGAGGTTAACCCGGAGAAGATCAAGGCAATCCTCGACATCTCCCGGCCCATAGATCTAAAAGATGTACAGCGACTCACAGGCTGCGTGGCAGCAGTGAGCAGATTCATCAGTCGTCTTGGCGAGAAGGCTTTGCCACTCTACAAGCTGATGAAGAAATTAGACGAATTCGTCTGGACCGACGAGGCAGACGCTGCACTTAAGGATCTGAAGAGAGTGTTATCCACTGCACCAGTCCTAGCGGCTCCCGAAGACCAGGAACCCATGTTACTATACATGGCGGCAACTAACAGGGTGGTCAGCATCGTCATGGCGGTAGAGCGTAAGGAAGAAGCGCAGGAGTATGGCGTATAGCGACCAGTCTACTATGTCAGCGAGGTCCTGACAGAATCCAATCAGCGCTACCCTCACTACCAAAAATTGGCATACGGAGTTTTCCTAGCTTCTCGTAAGTTGAGGCATTACTTCTATGACCATAAGATTACAGTGGTGAGCAAAGCCCCACTGAAAGACATCATCAACAACAGCGACGTAACAGGACGAGTTGCGAAGTGGGGTATTGAATTGGCCTCTTTCGACATCGACTATAAGCCTCGCACCGCCATCAAGTCTCAAGCTTTGGCGGAATTTATGGCGGATTGGAAAGAAGCGCAGGAAACTACGCCCGTCCCAGAACCAGAGCATTGGGTGATGCACTTTGATGGCTCAAAGTTGCTACACGGCTCGGGGGCTGGAGTGACACTCAAATCTCCCAAGGGAGATGAGTTAAGCTATGTTCTCCAGATCCACTTCCCCACCACCAACAACATCGCGGAGTATGAAGCTTTACTGCACGGGCTACGTGTCGCAAAGGAGATCGGCGTACAACACATCATGTGCTGTGGAGACTCTGACCTTGTGGCTCAGCAGGTGGCTGGCACATACAAAGCTCGGAACGAAGTTATGGCGGCATACAGAGACGAAGTGGATGAGATGGCCAAAAGTTTCCTCGGCTACGACATAAAACATGTACGACGAGAAGATAACATGGCGGCCGATACCTTGTCAAAACTAGGATCTAGCCGTAAGGCAGTTCCGCCAGGAGTATTCCTCGAGCATCTACGCGTACCATCGGTAAAGATGGTGGATCCAGAAAACTCGGAACTAGCAAGCTCCCCTGTCATGGCGGTTTTGCCCAGCAATCCGCCATGGGCAGAGCCCTACCTGGAATTTATGACGAACAAGAAGCTACCCGAAGATGAAGTCCAAAAAGACAAATCGAGCGTAGAGCCAAAGCATACACCATCATAGATGGACAGCTCTACAAACGAAGCACCTCAGGAGTTTTCATGAAGTGCATATCCCAAGTTGATGGAATCGAAATACTAAGAGAGATCCACGAAGGTGAATGTGGGCATCACGCCGCCGCCAGATCCCTAGTAGCTAAAGCATTCCGCCATGGATTCTACTGGCCAACAGCCAAGGCAGATGCAGACCGTATTGTGGAGCTCTGCCACAGTTGCCAGATGTACTCCAAGCAAACCCATATGCCCGCCACAGCACTGCATATGATTCCTATAACTTGGCCCTTTGCAGTCTGGGGGCTGGACATGGTGGGTCCGCTGAAAACAGCACCTTCAGGATTTACGCACCTCCTGGTAGCGGTAGATAAATTCACGAAGTGGGTGGAAGCTAAGCCCATCAGAAAACTTGATGGCAAAACTGCCCTCAAATTTGTCAAGGACATTGTGGTTAGATTCGGCATCCCACATAGCATCATCACCGATAATGGCACTAATCTGTCTCAGGGAGAAGTTGAAGAATACTGCCATCACAACAGAATCCGCCTTGACGTAGCATCTGTGGCACATCCACAGTCTAATGGCCAAGTTGAGCGGACCAACGGACTAATCATGTCAGGGATCAAGCCACGCCTGGAAGCACCGCTGCACAGAGCAGCTGGAGCCTGGGCAGAGGAATTGCCATCTGTGCTGTGGAGTCTACGGACCACGCCAAACAGATCAACTGGCCTTACCGCTTTCTTCTTAGTCTACGGAGCGGAGGCAATCTTGCCAAGTGATGTTCAGTACGATTCTCCAAGAGTCGAGGCCTACAAGGAAGAAGATGCAGAAGCATCCAGACAACTATCTGTGGACCTGCTGGAAGAAGAACGAGACCTAGCAGCCCAGAGATCCGTCATCTACCAGCAGAATCTCCACCGCTATCATAGCCAGCGAGTTCGCCAACGCTCGTTTAAAGAAGGTGACTTGGTGCTACGCCTCAAGCAGCAGAAATCCCACAAGCTATCCCCGCCTTGGGAAGGACCCTTCGTCATCAGCAAAGCTCTACTGAATGGTTCCTACTACCTCGTTGATATTCGCGAGCTAGATAAGCGACCAAGTAAGAAGCGCAAACGAAGAGACCCTGACGATATCTATGACGAGACAAATCGTCCATGGAACATCGCACAGCTACGTCCTTTCTACACTTAGCACTTATCTAGCTATGTAATAGGCACCTCTATATGATCAATGAAATAAAGCATTTGGTTCACTCTTGATTTTTTCTGAGTCTTTTACCTCCTTTATTGTTCATTTAGATCGTATAGAACCTTTTTGCGCAATTGTGCTTTGCACTTGCGTCTCTTTTAAATCTGCCATAAGCGGTCCGCGCAGCTTTTTTATGTTTTGATCTTCATTCGATGTTTTCTGTGTGGATTCCAGAGTAGTGACTTTTTGACGATCTAAGCCTCCATCTGCTCAGGGTTTTGGACGGTTGCTATTAAGTATCGTCGCCCTAGCGGATTGTTCGTGCGAAGATTTCGCCATCTCACGAAAAGTCAAGCACAGAGAGCCGGATGGCGGATCGCATAATCCTACGCGTGATTTTTTTTCAAAGTGTTGTTTTTTGGGCATGTCAAAAACTGCAAGTTGCATAAAACTAGGCCTGGCAGTTCATTCGCACAGTAAAACCACTTCATAAAAAAAACAAGCTGCAAGAGTTTAAAAGCATTCCACTGATCCGCCACAAGCAGATCAGTCACAGTGCAGAAGCATTCACACACAGTTTAAGTTTAACTTACAGACCCACTCAGGGGCCGAATTGATGCAAAGTATTTTTCCTGCCATATTGCAGGGCACGTCCTAAGAAGACGGCGGAACCTTGGAGGACACCTCGTCACCGCCATCACCACCGGCAGTAGCTGCGGAGGCTGATGCCGAAGCCTAGCTTGGCGACCCTGGCAGCTCGTATGCTTCATAGAATACGTTCAACTGAGTGCCAAGGGCACACAGTTGATCGTATCCAAGCACGCTCTGCCGGATGGCAGTCTCGTCCACCGGCGCACCGTCCTCGCCGCTCTCCAGGATGCCAGAGGTGAGCAGGTCCAGGTCCATCTCGGGATAGTGGGCCTTCGCCAAAGTCAGAGCAGTCCTGGCACCACCCCGAGCAGAGGACTGTTTCCAGTCCACCATGAGCCCTGGCACCAGCAGCAGCTTCTGGGTAAGCGCTAGGGCGGAGAGGTTGGAAGAACCCGCTATCTGCAGGCTCCCGCACGCTTGGCGACCAGCGTTGAGAAGGCCATCAAGCTCCTTCTTTGCTGCGTCGGTGGCCATGCGCAAGCCTTCGGCGGTATCCGCCTCGCCCTGCCCCAAAGCGACTGCATAGCGGAAAAAGAAGATGCGTCACGCACGGCATAGCAGAAATTGAAAAACTTTACGTTATAAGAAGAATGGTACCTAGCAAGGTGTCCTGGAAGTAATGGAGGAGCTCATTAAAGCCTTCACACCGCTTTTCAAAATCAGCAGCGGCTTTGCGGAGATCCTCTATCTCCTTGTCCTTCTTGAGGTTCTGGCGCTTCTGGTCCTTCAGCTGCTCTTCGAGGAGGGTGTTTGCGGCCAGAGATTTCTGGAGCTGCTGCTGCAGCCCATCCATCGCAATGGCGTGGCCCTTCTCAACCCCCTCAAGTGTGGACTTGAGCTTGGCAGCATCTGCATGGCGGAAGTATCAGCACAACATTGATTGAATAAGCATAAGGGAATTAAAACTTGTTGAAGTAAATTACCGCTATTCTCAAGCTGTTGCTGCAAGTCCGCCACAAGAGCGCTTTTGGTTGCCAGCTCCTTCTCTTGCAAGCTGACGACCTGGACCAGGTCCTGTACCACCTTCTTGTAGTTCTGGCAAAATAACTTGAAGTGTTAGTCACTCTTAGAGCTTTATGCCGGATAAGTATCCGCCATAATGCTCAGGGGCTACTCAAGATGATTTTTTAGTCACTTAAGAGCATCATGATAGATAGAATCCACCATGATGCTCGGGGGCTACTTATGCTGATTTTTTGTCTTCCTAAGAGCTTTATGCCGGATAGTGATCCGCCATAACGCTCGGGGGCTACTCAGTATGAAATTTAAAAGTTCTCTATAGAGCACTGTGAAATTACCAGCGCTCGAGGACTGTGTTATTCAAAAACTTACAGGAGTCACTCTTGAAGCCCCATAGCAGACCGAATCTACAAATCCGCCATGGCGCTCGGGGGCTACTGGGAGTACATACCTTCTTCATAGTCGTTGTTTTCTCAACAAAAGCGGTAATGCTGCTGGACAGCTAGTTGCTGGCATCTTCCTGGCTAGAAATAAGATTGACGACCTCAAGTTGTTTTTGTCTCCAAAATAAACTGCCCCCCGTCGGAGCATCCGCCACTTGACCCTGAAACGAGCCAGAAGCCTTTTCGCTTTGGACGACATCATTAGCCGCAGCTTCAGTCATTGGGTTGGCTTCTGGCATTGGGTCAAACTGACCACCGACATCCTCCATATCAATATCGATGCGAGCGGAGGAGGGAGTTGGTACGTCAGGGGTGAGCGGAACAGCAGCAGGGGAGGGCTTCGCTCGCTTGGATGACGGCTCCTTGACAGTAGGCTTCTTTCTTCTGGGGAAAGGAGGATTAGAGATGGAAAGCAGCAACAATGAAGAAGGATGTCCAAAGATTACCTTGACTTGGGCAGATTGATGGTAGCGGTATTCTCGAATGGCGTTTCTAACTCCGCCCTGCGTTGAGCTTCGAAACGACGGGAATCAGCAGATTTCCTGCCACCACCGCGAGTTTTTCCACTACCAGCCCATTTCTTGGGAACCACCTTCTCCTGGGTCATATGGGCTGTATCATCCACATTCCCCGCCATCTCCTCTTTGTTTCCGCTAGAGTGAACAACTTCCTCCTTAGCGGTAGATTTGAGGTTGGAGCGGCGAAGGGGATGGGCAAAGTGAGCAGGACCAAGCGATTTGAGCTGATAAGAAGAAAAATGTTATGTCCTATGAAATATAAAGATATCATGCGGTACTATGGCGGAAAGGGAACTTACTGAAGGGCAGGTGCCATTCTCAAACATAGCCATGCCAAACTTCAAAGGTTTCTTCCTAGGAGACTTCATCAAGGAACGGATGCGCTTCTCGATGACTTTAGGGTCCAGCTCCTGGTCCGAACAACGCATGCCATCATTTGCACCAGTATACTCATGCATCAGGCTGTCGCGGTATTGCAGCGGCTGAATCCGCCGGGATATCCAGCAGTTGATGGTGTCGATCCCTCTCAAGCCATCCACAGATAGCCTGGCAATCCGCCGAGCCAAGAGCTTGACGTAGGGAGTGGCGGATTCGTCGTTGACAGCCGTCCAGGAGTCGCGAGATTCAGCAGCAACGTTCTTAAAGGGAGGAAGGCCGCGGGCTTGAGATGGCGCGGGCTTATCTGCCATATAGAACCAGGACCCTCTCCATCCGATGGCGGAATCCAGAGGCATGATGAAAGGGTATTCCTTCGACCTTCGTGGAAGAAAGCAAACCGTTCTGCAGGTCCGAAGGGATCCATCATCTTCATAATTGGCCCGCACGGAGAAGAAAAGTTGGAAGAGGTCTACCCTGGGGCGGATCCCGAGGTATCCCTCGCACAAAGCTGCGTAGCCCGCCACAGACACCAGGCTGTTTGGTGATATGTGGTGGAGCTGCAATCCATAGAACATCAGAAGATTAGTGAAGAAAAGAGATGGAGGCATACTGAGACCCCTCTCCACGTGAAATTTGAGCATCACGATCTCGGAGGGGTTAGGAATAGGCACTGGGGCCTTGAAGTCAGTCCGCCATCCGGATTCGGCTTGAGGAGCCACAGTGCCCTCGCTTTCCATGGCCTGGACGTCAGAATCCTTAACATGAGATTTCTGCCAATACCCATGGAGGTTCTGGGGGATCTGCTCTTCCTCGTCCTCAGCACCTTCCTCCTCAGCCTCGCCATCCGCTTCCTTGTCTGCGGGATCATCCGGGTTTGCTTCCGCCATCTCCTCTTCGGCCTCGGACATAATGTCCTCTGGGTCCAAATCCGCCATTGCAGGATGTGTTCCCTGAGTTGACTGTTGAAGGGGAGAATCCTCCTCCTCGGCTCCGGAATGATGGCGGGAAGGTGATCCGGCGTCCATGGCATTGAGCGAAAGGAAGATTCCGCTGTGAAATCTGCGAAGTGCCTGAGCAAGCTGCTCTGGCGGAAATAGCTACCGGCGGCGAGGTTTTCCGCGGCGGCTCGTCGGAGATGATGGAGCTCTCGTGGCGGCGCTGAAGAGAGAGAAAGCGATGGGGCGAATGAGGGGTAAACCGGCTGGGGGTGAGAGGCCGGGGTATATATAGACCCCGGGCCTCGAGATTCGTGCCCGCCATCACCACCGCTCGTCCCGATCGCAGAAACCCTAATCCGATGACACGTGTCCAGGGGTAAAAAAGTAACTTGGCGAAAACAGTGCATGCACTGTAAATCTTGCCCTAGAAGGAACTACGTACCGGAATTTACGGTGGATTTCCATGGTATGATCCAACGGATCCCGAAAATCTCGCTAAGATAACTACGTCGCTTGATCCATTATTTACGGCGGATTAATAGATGGAAGAAGGAACATCAAGATGACCGCCATCCCAGCACAGAAGGGAAGAAGAGCTATGGCGGAAGAAACTCACCAAGACTATGCATGGCGGATGTAGATGGCAATCTTGAAGTTCCCTGGGGGCTACTGTTGGGGATATACCAAATGGGTATACCAGCGACGTAGTCCTAAATCAGCAAGCCAGGGTGGCCCATCAGGGGTGGTATGGCGGATCCGCCATACCGGGCGGCCCAGTTGCTGAAGTTGCCACGGCGGTACTGGACGCAGGCGCTTATGGTGGATCCTCAGACAGGCCTGGCGGATTACTGACGACATGCCCATGGCGGATCCGGAGACGGCCCATGGCGGGTTACCTTGACGTGGACGCACAGGACTTAGTCTAGGACTCCAAGTTGTATCCGCTCCGGTACCAACGTGTAGCCCACGCCAGGCGCCTTTATAAGCCCGGCGTGGAGCAGCCCTTGAGGCACGTTAGACGTTCTAGTCATAAGGCCAATCGCATAGCGAAACAGCCAACCTCATCATTGTAATCGAGCACTTGTTGCCATATAGTGAATTATAGCAGCACGTAGGATCTCGCCACCATCGCGGGATCTGAAGCTGGATAAACTCGTGCTACCACCGTCCTGGATCGCTCCTCCGTGTTCACCCCCTTCCACAAACCGCCATACCCCTACCTCTATGGCAGATCTGTTGACGAAACCACGACACCTGTGGCTGACAACTTGTCTAGATTGGAAAACATTTCTTTTGATCCTATTCCTGTTAATGATAGTTTTCTAAATGAACAGTTGGCTTCAATAAATGTAACTTCACGAGACCTTCCTTGGTATGCTGATTATGCTAACTTTATTGTTTCCAAGTATTTGCCTCCAACCTTTACAGCTCAGCAAAGAAGGAAATTCTTTTACGATTTAAGGCATTACTTTTGGGATGACCCACACTTATATAAAGAAGGAGTTGATGGTATTATGTGAAGATGTGTTCTGGAATATGAGCAATAAGAAATATTAGGAAAATGCCATGGAAGCGCTTATGGAGGACATCATGCTGGAGATAGAACCGCGCAAAAGGTTCTACAATCAAGTTTTTATTGGCCAACCCTCTTTAAAGATGCTAGAAGGTATGTTTTATCTTGCGATGAATGTCAAAGAGTTGGTAATATTTATAGACGAAATGAAATGCCTATGAGTTACACTCTTGTTATTGAACCATTTGATTGTTGGGGATTTGACTTTATGGGTCCTTTTCCTCCTTCAAAAGGCTATACTCACATACTTGTTGCTGTTGATTATGTTACCAAGTGGGTAGAAGCCATACCTACGAAGAGCGCCGATGGTGAGACCTCGTTAAAAATGCTTAAAGACGTTATTTTTCCTGGGTTTGGTGTGCCTAGATATCTTATGACTGACGGAGGTTCTCATTTTATTCACGGTGGTTTTAGAAAAACTCTTGCTAGATATGACGTTAATCATAGAATTGCTTCTGCTTATCATCCCCAAACTAGTGGGCAGGTAGAGCTTTCGAATAGAGAGATCAAGTCTATCTTGCAGAAGACTGTTAATAGATCTAGGAAAAACTGGGCTAGCAAGTTAAACGATGCTTTATGGGCTTATAGAACTGCTTATAAGAATCCCATGGGCATGTCTCCTTATAAAATGGTTTACGGAAAAGCGTGTCACTTGCCTTTAGAATTAGAACACAAAGCTTTTTGGGCAGTGAAAGAGCTTAATAGGGATTTTAAACTTGCCGGTAAGAAAAGGTTGTTAGATTTGAGTTCTCTAGATGAGTGGAGAAACGAAGCCTACGAGAATGCCAGACTTTTCAAAGAGAAAGTCAAACAATGGCATGATAAGAGAATTCTTAAAAGAGAGTTTCATGTTGGTGAGAAAGTTCTATTGTATAGGTCTCGTCTCAGATTTTTTTTGCAGGAAAATTACTCTCTAAATGGGAAGGACCATATGTTATTGTGGAAGTGTACCGCTCAGGTGCGATAAAGATTGCTTCGTTGAAAGATGACACTACACAAGTGGTGAATGGGCAAAGACTCAAACATTATATTGCTGGAGATTCTTATAATGAAGATGTTGATGTAATTGAAACAGTTTCTCCGGAAGAATTCATCCAAGACAATTTGCAGGAACCTGTAGAGTTTGTTTTCGAATAGGTAACAGTTCTAGTCAGAAAAGGTTCGCGAAAAACTTTTCCATTAATATTTTTATTGTTTTTGCTAAATATGAAAAATCGCGAGACGAAAACGGGCAGGAGATGGAGTCCGGTGGCTCCTCACCACCAGGGGGCGCGGGCCCACCCCAGGCCGCGCCGCCCTGTGGTGAGTCCACCCCGGAGCTCGTTTCCGTCCCGGTTTCCTCCTGTGATTTCGTCTCGATGTATAATTTTTGCCTATATAACCCCTGAGTCCCCGAGGTCTGTATATCATTTTCTCGTCGTGTTTTGTTTCGAGCTGTTTCTGTCAGGAGTTGATCTTAAGTTTTGAGAGCATCATGGCTCCTTCAAGCGACGACAAGGGGAAGAGGCCTAGAGAAGAAGACCCCAAGCTGAAAGAGGAACAAGAAGCTGGAAAATCAAGGGCAAGGAACTCAACTTTTGTAGGGTCAATGAATGCCGGACGTGCCTTTTCTCATGATATGCGGGGACCAATGTTCCCAGTCTTGGATCTAAATTTCATGCCCGTGATAAAGGAAGGTATGCTGGTCACTGACGAGCTCTGTGCCCAATACCGAGTTCTGGAGAGGGAGATAGAGATACTTCAAGAAGAGAATCTCAGGCTTTGCAGGATGCTGGAACATTTAATTAACCCAAGGGTGATCCCGCCACCGCCAAAGGAGTAATTCTTCGTCGTTATAGGCATCCCCTTGTCTTGTTCCAAGCTTGGGGGAGTGCCGCGGTATCACATCATCACCTTTTACTCATTTACTTTTCAAGTAGAGTCATATCATGAATAGAGAAGTTATCTTATAGAATAGTTTGCAGTGTGGAAGTATCCTCCTTAGTTGGTTATCTATGTATCCCTTGGTGTGAGTTGCGGTAATGAAATATTAATGAGAAGTTTTATAGTTTACTTTCCGCACACTTTATTTTAGTTTGCAATGTCTCTCATATGACTAGTCTTGTTGATTAGTATTGGTATCACTTTGGGAGCATGAGTAAATTTAGTTGGTTTTGGCAAACTTAGCTTGGTCAGTAGCAACTTTACCTTGAGGTTTGAGTAGAAAAGAAGAAAGAAGTGCTTGTAGTTGCATCACTTCAGTTTTCCTTCATGTTTGGCTTATAAGTAATATTATTCTCAAAGTTAAAATTGTTGTACCTTCAAGGAAGTTTGCATGATTGTTCTTATTATATGTATGTTTGTTTGTTTCATGCAACTCTTATGCTTGCTACCCAGCCTTGCTAGCCAAAGACCTGTACTGAGAGGAAATGCTTCTCGTGCATCCAACTCCTAAAAACCAAGTCACTTCCAAAGAGTCCACTATAAATTCCTATGCATGGTATTTCAAGCCATTCCAAGTAAATTTTCATGTGCTACCTTTCAAAAACCTTCAAACACTTCTCATTTTGTGCCACTATTTTTAGCTCATGAGGACGTAGTGGATGGGTTTGTTATCTTCCATACTAAATTAAGTACCCCTCGACTAGGCAGCTTCATCTGCTCGTCATTAATTTTGCAAGGGGGCTGGTCAGACCATTATAATCTCAAAAAGAAAAGAAAAAGGCACTCCTCCATGGTATGTGAAAGTTGGTCGCCACCCGATGGAATCGGTTAGCCATGGTTTGAGAAAGGAAAAGGTGGGGAGGAGTGCCAAACTATAAAAGAGCACCAATGTGCCAACTAATCAAACATCTCGGAACCGCTCTCACTTGTTTAGTATGGAAGATATCAAGAAATCCGTTGCTAGTCGTTGACAAAAGCAACCACATCTCAAAACAATTTTTACCTCTGTTTTATAAATGAAAAGCTCTAGCACATGTTTAATCCCTGCTTCCCTCTACGAAGGGCCTGTCTTTTACTTTCATGTTGAGTCAACCTATTCCCCTCTATCTCAAGCAAGCATTTGAGTTGTTATGTTTCACTCATTCATATGTTGATCCGTTTAATCATGTTTACTAACTTCTTTTGTTAGTACAATGCTTTTATCTGAAGGAATATATCTTTGAAAGCTTTCTATGAATGCAAAAGTTTGTTTTCTCGAGCATATGGTTTTTGCTATATTAGCTCTGTTTTTAAAAAGGCTCCATTCAAAAGCTAGTATAGTTTGTTCATTGTTCTCTGACCAAGAACTAAGGTTTGCCATCACCAATTATAGTTTACCTTGTGCATCTTTATTTGTGATTCCCTTTTACTTATTGCAAGTCTATATCTTATAAAGGGAAGTTGCTGTCTATTATAATTTGTGCCTTGGTGAATGTGATGCTTCTTGTCCGTATTTTGATTATCGACACTCCACTCCATAAACCTGTGGTCATGTTTACCGAGTTTAGTTTTCGCTTGGGGACAAGCGAGGTCTAAGCTTGGGGGGGTTGATACATCCATTTTGCACCACTATTTTGTATCCTAATTTACTGTTATTCAATGATATATTTCACATTTAGAGATGATACTTATGTTGTTTCCTCTGTTTTTACATGTTTGATGATCATTGGAGGATGTGCTGCCGGAGTTAGGATTCTGCTGGAAAAAGGACCATCAAGATACCATATTTTGAAGATCAGGAAAATTCCAGAAAAATACCAAAAAATTATATTTTATCGGAAGACTGAAGAAGCCAGAAGGAGGAGGCGAGAGGGGCCACAGGGCAGCCTCACCACCAGGGGGCGCGGCCCAGCCCCTGGCCGCGCCCACCTGTGGTGAGAGCCCCCTGGCCCACTTCTGCCATCGCCCCTTCACGTATTTCATCGTCCTCGAAAACCTAAGTCAAGGGGGGGCTCAGAGATAGACACCGCTGCCTCAGCGGGGCGGAAAACACCAGAGAGAGAAAAGCTCTCTGGCAGGCAGAAATCTGCCGGGGAAATTCCTTCCCAGAGAGGGGAGATCATCGCCATCGTCATCACCATCGCACCGGACTTCATCGGGATCATCATTGTCATCATCTCCATCACCAGCACCTTCATCTCCACCATCACCATGCCATCCCGCTGTAACATCTTGAGTTGAATCTTGTCAAAT
Source organism: Dactylis glomerata (assembly GCA_007115705.1). Lineage (NCBI taxonomy): Eukaryota > Viridiplantae > Streptophyta > Magnoliopsida > Poales > Poaceae > Dactylis > Dactylis glomerata. Next base: position 2,638,539 of record QXEO01000171.1, read on the forward strand.
TCTTAGGGGAAACTTTCCCGGTGTTGATTACTCTTGTGGTTGATGCTATTGAGTGGAACCGTTGAATTAAGATTTATGTTCAAATTGTTATTTACCATTATTTCACCTCTGATCATGATCCATATGATGTCTTGTGAGTAGTTCGTTTAGTTCTTGAGGACATGGGAGAAGTCAAGTCGTTAGTAGTGGAATTATGTTGAGTAATATTTAATGGTTTGATATTTATTTGTTGTGGTGCTATTTCACTAGTGGTGTCATGTGAACGTCGACTACATGATACTTCACCATTTATGGGCCTAGTGAGATGCATTGTGTATTTGGCTACCAATTGTGGGGTTGCTGGAGTGACAGAAACCTAAACCTCCATTGGGAAACCATTACACCAGGGAGCGTAGGATCTTAGAGTTTAGGGATTTCTATTTTCGTGCCCTCAGGTCCTTAGTTGTACTCAGTTTTCCCCAGCTAGTTAGTTTTTCCTCAGTTTTCCCCAAGCCCTTGTCTGAAACCCTCAGAAGGAGCTCGGACGGGAGGATTCCTGTTTAGTTGACTGTTCCGTGCTGACGAGTGGGGCCACGTCGTGTGGGGCTGGTAGAAAGGGACCGCGTGGGACAGGACGAGACCGTGTTTGGTCATACGAGCGGAGCTGGGGCCGTAGTGTGTGGGGTCGTAGCGTGTGGAGCGTGTGGGTCCGAGACGTGGGCATGAGTGGTTTCTGTCTCTTTCGCCCAAATTAGCAGTTTTCAATGCACCTTTTTCCTCTCTCTCGCTCGATCTCATTCATTCTTGATTGCCCAAATTGGTAGCAAATCTAAAGAAGCTTCTCCTTCTGTTTTTTAACGCCATTCATTTCTTTATGGCTTCGTTTTTACCCAATCAGGTACTCCCTCCGATCCATATTACTCTTCACTAATACGGATGTATCTACCACTAAAATGTGTTTAGATACAACCACATTAACGAAGAGTAATATGGATCGGAGGGAGTAGGAAATCTAGGGCACAAATCCAGAGAAAATATATGATAAGCTGCATACAGCAGCCAACATAGCATAGATATATGGGATCACGACAGATCCAACAGTACTTCCAAGATCCAACATAAGCTACATTTTACATGGGATTAAGCTAGGAGGTTGCGCAGGTGAATCCCAAGTGCTTTGTGTTTGGCCATGAACGCATGCACGTTCACGGTCGTTCCAACTCTAGCGCCGCCAATGGCTCTGCCAATGGATTCAGCATGGTTCACCAGGCAGTTGAAATCGGTGGCACGTAGCCTCCTGTTGCAGAAGGGGCACCTGTAAATGCCTCGAGCAGCCTCCTGAGGACGTGACGAGTCTTGGTGTGGAAGGACTCGTCATCGCTGTCGACATCGCTGCTCTGCACCTGTCACGTTGATGCGTGGTAAATGACCAGCCCGTTGGGAACCCCAAGAGGAAGGTATGATGAATATAGCTGCAGATTTTCCCTCAGTTAAGAAACCAAGGTTTGTCGATCAGGAGAGGAGAGACAAACGACTGAAGGTGATGCTTGCAAGCTTCGCGACAGCTCCGGACAATTTATATATGGCGCCTCGTCCAAGCTTTGCTTTGCTAGCAGCAACGTGGAACCTGCACACAACACAACCAAATACTTTGTTCCCAACTTACGATGAGGTTGTCAATCTCACCGGTTTGCTTGAAACAAAGGGTATGAGCGTATCGAGTGGAAAGTGATAATAGTATGCGAGTAAAGTAAACAGTGCGAGTAAAGTAAACAGGTGATAGCAATATGATGGAAATAGGACCGGGGTCCACAGTTCACTAGTGGTGTCTCTCCATAAGATAAATAACACATGCTGGGTAAACAAATTATAGTTGGGCAATTGATAGAATAAAGATAAATGTGATATGTCAAGAAGATCACTATGCGATTTACTCTGGGCATTACAACAAAATACATAGACCGCCATCCAACTGCATCTATGACTAACAATCCACTCACGGGGATATCATCCGAACACCCCATGAGTATTAAGTTGCGAACAACAGATAATTGCATTAAGCAAAGTGTGTAATGTAAACAAAGCATATGCCCTTGAGCATATGAATGTTGTTTTCTCCCTAGTAGCAACAGCACATCTACAACCTTAGAGGTTTCTGTCACTCCCCCAGGTTAAATAGAGGCATGAACCCACTATCGAGCATAAATACCCCCTCTTGGAGTCACTAGCAACTACTCGGCCAAGATAGCTACTAACAACGGAGAGCATGCAAGATCATAAACAACATAGAGATAACATAAGATATATTTCAGTATAGCAACTCAATCATAACACCAATATTCATCGGATCCCAACAAACCAAACATGTAGAATTACATAACGGTGATCTCAATCATGTAGGGCAGCTCATGAGATCTAAACATGAAGCACATGGTGGAGGAGACAACCATCTAGCTACTGCTATGGACCCGTAGTCCAAGGTAGACTACTCACTCATCGCTCCGGAGGCAAGCATGGCGATGAAGAAGACCTCCGGTGGCGATTCCCCTCTCCGGCAGGGTGCCGGGAAGAGCTTCTCGACCCTCCCGATCTTCGGGTCGACGGCGGCGGCGGATCACGATGTGTTCTGGAAAAGTGATCGGGTCCTTAGGTTTTTTCAGTCGGGGGGTCTTTATAGGCGAAGGGGCTGATACGTCTCCAACGTATCTATAATTTTTGATGCTCCATGCTTGTTTTTACACCATTTGCCTACTGTTTTGTTACACTTCGTGGCACTTTTATGCATTTTCCGGAACTAACCTACTAACAAGTTGCCACAGTGCCACTTCCCTGTTTTCTGTTGTTTTGTGTTTCAGAAGTGATACACAGGAAATATTCTCGGAATTGGACAAAACAAGTTCCTAAAGTCTTATTTTGTCCGGGAGCTTCCAGAGATCCGAAGGAGAGTAGGAGGGGAGCCACAGGGGCCCCACATGCCAGGCCGGCGCGGCCAGGGCCTGGCCCGCGCCGCCCTGGTGTGAGGCCACCTGGCTCCACCTCTGACATCGCCCCTTCGGCTATAAAGACCCCCCGACGGAAAAAACCTAAGGACCCGATCACTTTTCCAGAACACATCGCGATCCGCCGCCGCCGTCGACCCGAAGATCGGGAGGGTCCAGAAGCTCTTCCCGGCACCCTGCCGGAGAGGGGAATCACCACCGGAGGTCTTCTTCATCGCCATGCTTGCCTCCGGAGCGATGAGTGAGTAGTCTACGTTGGACTATGGGTCCATAGCAGTAGCTAGATGGTTGTCTTCCCCACCATGTGCTTCATGTTTAGATCTCATGAGCTGCCCTACATGATTGAGATCACCGTTATGTAATTCTACATGTTTGGTTTGTTGGGATCCGATGAATATTGGTGTTATGATTAAGTTGCTGTACTGAATTATATCTTTTGTTATCTCTATGTTGTTTATGATCTTGCATGCTCTCCGTTGTTAGTAGCTATCTTGGCCGAGTAGTTGCTAGTGACTCCAAGAGGGGGTATTTATGCTCGATAGTGGGTTCATGCCTCTATTTAACCTGGGGGAGTGACAGAAACCTCTAAGGTTGTAGATGTGCTGTTGCTACTAGGGAGAAAACAACATTCATATGCTCAAGGGCATATGCTTTGTTTACATTACACACTTTGCTTAATGCAATTATCTGTTGTTCGCAACTTAATACTTGTGGAGTTCTCGGATTGATTCACCACAAGTGGATTATTAGTCATTGACAAGGGTATAGTTAATAGAGCCCGTTAGTTGAGTACCCCTGAGGCCCGTTAAGCTAGGCCCAATTATAATGATAGTCGAGATACGAGTTCTTACCGTATGTCGATATTGTAATCTGTATCGGACCCTACCCGATCCTCGAGACCTGGCCACCTATATATAGGGGCCAGGAGGGGACGGTGTAGGGCAGATTGAAAGCAAGCCAGGTTGAACACCCAAGTTTACTTTCGATATACACTTATTTTGACTAACCTTTACCTTCGAGTTCATCCGACGCCCTCTTCCCCCGATCCTAAGTCCTTCATCTAGGACATTTGTCGAGTTAACCCTCGTCAATTGGCGCCGACCGTGGGGAACTTGGGCATTGGAATCATGAATTCGACGGCTTTTTCGCTTTTAGCCAACAGCAGTACATAAGTTGATGAAAATCAAGAGATGGAATTGACAATCGGAAGTTTAAGCATCCTCATCGGGCCATCGGGTTCATCTCGCCTTTCAGATCCGACGAAACAAGATCCGTCGGCAAGTAAGCCCGAAACAGTAGCAATGATGGAATATTCTGACGGCTCTTCCAGCGAGGTAAACTCGCCGGTCAGCTTAGAAGAAGTGCAAAAAGGAAAGATCGCAGAAGACAACGAAGCAAGGGAAAATTTCGACGCAGGGGTCCAATTCGACGATCTCATGATCTACCTCGACGATATCTCAGACAAATCAACAGACACATGGAAGACAGGGTTAGAGCTTTCTGAAGATGGTGACTCGATCTTCTCAAGCTTCAATAGTAACATCGGCAAACAATGCCAGGTGCTCGCCATCGTGGGAGACAACTCAGAAGAATTCGACGAAAACAACAATCCAGTGCTAAACCCAGCAAATATTGACAGAGGAGCAAATCACCTAGCAGAAGGGCAAACAGCAGAATCCCTCACAACCAGGGAAATTTTTTGACTATCAGTCGACGAATGGAGGATAATAAGAGAAGCCGTAGAACACGGCACGCCAATACCATCAAATTCTAGCAAAGACATGCTTTTGGGGTATCATTATGCCCTAAGGCAGCAGGCAAAGCAATTAGCAAAGGAGAAAATAGAGATACAGAGAAGTAAAGACTCAGCCATTTCAGCTAGCAACGCCGCTCGTAAAGCGCGAAGCAACGCATCATATAGTAACGCAAGGAAAAATCGTCGACATGGTTCAAGGTACGATAACCTCGAGTACTCCGACAGGCAAAGCATTTCCAAAAACCTCGACTCGTCCTTCTTATCGGTCGACGAACAAGGAAACATCGTACCAAGAACTCCTGAAGCAGCATTAGTGGCAGCTCAAGCTTATCTGCTCACAACTCGACCAAGCCTGGGGGATCCTAGAGAACATATGCACAGAGCAGCATTGAACGGACTAAACATGGTGGGCCACAAGCTATCAGCAAAAGGAGAGGAAGCACACCACCATAAGGAAACGCACAAGCCAAGATCGCCCCGCCATCACAACAGTCCTCGGCGCAGAAGCAGCAATCAACGATCTCGATCGCCATCACCAAAACAACACGGAGGAACCCGAAGATCCCGATCCCCAAATGAAAAACGCGACTATGAAGACGACGAAAAAGAGATGGGGCATCGTGCTTTACCCGCAGGGTTCGCACCACTCCAGTTCCCAAGGGATTCAAGTTACCTCATGATCAGCAAAAGTACGACGGATCACAGGAACCACAATCATGGCTCTCAGATTGTCTACAAGCAGTACAAATATTAGGAGTAACCAAAGAAACAGCAATGCAAAGTTTGCAACTACACCTCACCGGTGCAGCAAGGTCATGGTTGAGCAAACTAGAGAAGGAAACTATTGGAAGCTGGGAAGACCTCACAAAGCAATTTACAAGCAACTTCAGGTCGACATACAAGCGACCAACATCAATAGAAGAAGTCAAAGCGTGTGTGCAACAACGCGACGAAACACTGCGGGCATACATCCAAAGATGGAGTCTTATCAAAAATTTAGCAGTCGAAGTTTTAGACGAAAGAGCAATAGATGCGTTCATCATTGGATTAAGGCGAAGAGACCTAGTCGAAGAGATGGGCAGAATCAAGCCAAAAACAGTGTCAGACCTCATGGACGTAGCAAACAGATTTGCAGATGGAGAAGACACATGCAACAACAAGCGGACGCGATCCCCAGAGGACGATAGAAGAAATAGATATGGAAGTCAAAGGAGACGGTCCCGAAATTACGACAACTACGGCTCCCATAGCCAAGTCGCCGCAGGATACAAAGACAACAACTATCAAGGAAGTGATCGCAGAAGCTCGGGATATCAAAGCTACGGAAAAGAGGACTATAAAAAGTTTCCCACGAGAGAACCCAGAGAGTACAACCCGTCGCCAGAAGACATGCTCAACGGACCCTGTCATATACACTCAGCGTTCGTCGATGGGAAGCGAGTATCAAGGCACGCAATGAAAGATTGCACAACATTCTTAAAACTACAAGAGGCAGCACTAAACAAGCAAACCGAAGCAAGGCGACAAGGATTTGAAGGAAGCAACAATCCTCCGACAAAACAACAAGGAAACAACGGAGCTCCTCAAGGACAAGACCAGCAAAACCAGGGACACGATGATGACGAAGGGTACGTTCCATCAAAAGGACACATCACAGCAATGATACAACCTGTGCCCAAATCGAACAAAGAAGAAAAGAGTATCACTCGACAAGTCAACCTAGCAGTCATTTCACCTCCAGCCACAACGGAGTATCTGCACTGGTCAGAACAACCAATCGAGTTCAACAGAGAAGATCACCCTATAATAGTACCTCGGCCAGGAAATGCGCCTTTGGTACTCAAAGCTCAAATCGGTGCATATGATGTCGACAGAATATTCATGGACGCAGGAAGTGGAATTAATCTGATATACGCAAAAACACTTAGAGCAATGCATATATCACTAGAATTCCTGAAGCCAACAGATTGTTCCTTCCACGGAATCGTACCAGGAAGTGCCAATTACCCACTGGGTCGAATAGCACTCAATGTTTGCTTCGGCAACCGACAAAACTACAGAAGAGAAAAGCTGGACTTCGAAGTCATGGACAGGCCATCTCAGTATCACGCGATCCTCGGACGACCCGCGTTTTCGCGATTCATGGCAGTGCCTCACTATACATATTTGGTACTTAAAATGCCAGGACCAAGAGGAATAATTACAGTAAAAGGAAGTTTTGAAGTTTCAGATCTCTGCGACAGGGAGTTCCACAAGATGGCGCAAAACTTTGGTATGACAGCCAACTATGCAGAGAAGGCGAAAAGCACGACTACAGAAGGCGTCAAGCTACTTGAAGGACGCGTTGCGGAGCCCGAGATGAAGAAACCACGAGTAGGAGCATCAGGAGAAGACAAGGATACAAAAGAAGAAGAGAAAGCCATGACGGCGTAAGCATCAAAAAACAATAAAGTAGAGTAGAAGAATAAGGCTGTAAAAGTCACGAGTTATACCAGGGGCAATGCCCTCTAGATCCAGAACACAGGTCATAGGCCGGATCTCTTGGGTCACCCCGTGTATCTTACAGTACAAGTATAATAAAGACAAAACGTTCCTCATATTCGAGTTTACGAGTCTTTCAAAGGAAAAATGCGGCAAACGCATGAATCATACAATAACGCTTTGAGGACAAATTTTCGACATAAAGTCACGAAATAAGACACTCTCGCGTTCCACATATACAAAAGATATTACAATAATGGGTTATCAGAATCATCTACGCCTAAGGGATCTAAATAGTGGTACTCACGAAAAAATGCAGCATCCGCTTCTAGCAGCCTAGCCACGAGCCTTCGAGCAGGTTGCAGTGTGTTCTCCATATGTACTCGAAGGCTAGCTCCACCTGGAGCCAAACTCAGGGACATAGAGCTATAATTAAGCTTCGGGTACCACTTGCGTATCCACCCGAGAGCAAAATTGGCACCTGCCACTAAGTTCAGCTCTATCAATCTATGAATACGGTGGCTGGATCGGAAAGTATCAAGAAGAAGCGGGAAAGTTGTAGGCAGAGGATTGCGAGGAAGCATAACAGAATGCATAGTTGTGAGAGCCCGTCGGCAACCATCAACTGACTCGCCAATATGTTGGGCACGGTCCTGAAGCAGTACAATGGCACTCCGACGTCGAGGATCAGACCACAAAGTCTCAAAGCCTGCCGACATTCTCTCCAAAGCCGCATTTTGCTCGGTAACCCGACGATCTTCAGCAGCGAAATCCAGACAAGTGCCTATGATGGCAAAGGATGCCACAAAAACAGCAGTGAAGAAACAGGGAAAAGAGAAGTCGAAAGAAAACTTACATCGCAACATCTCGCAGGCAGACTCGACTATGCCAAGAATAAAAGATTCGCATTCTTCATTATGGACAATCTTTGCCGTCAAACTGGAAACCTTTTCATCAAGAGAAGATATCTGCTTCAGATAACCACAAGCTTTACTAGCTTTGCTCACAGCCATCTGTGCTTGACGTTTAGCCAAAGTCAGGCGAGACTCAAGATCAGAAATCCTTGAAGAGTACTCTGCGCACTGATTACATCGGCTAGGAGGCGACGAAATCGTCGAACCGAATGTGCGGGCAGCGGAAGGAGCAGGTCCGCCAGTCAAAGGATCATTGATATGCATCAACTGGAAGTCAAAAGAAAAGAAAGAAGAAACATTTTAGAGAGACAGCACAAGACTTCATAAGAAGGAAATATATTTACATAAGTGCAAAACCCTTTGACTAAGATTCTCGGGTTGCACGCGACTACAAGTTTTTACATTCAAAAGGATAAATGGAAAACTACAAGAAAGCCGAGTCTACGCCACCTCAGCATTTTGCTCCGTGGCAGAAGAAGGCATGATAAATTCCTCGCCAACAGTCAACGGAGACGCAGGGTCTTCCGCCGCTGGAGGTGGCGCAGCAGATGTCGCGGAGGCTGCTGAAGGAGAAATAATCGCCACCAGCGCAGGCGCCAACTTCTTTGCCTTCTCGAAGAAAGACTTCATCTCATCGCGGGTGCGGCCATGGGAAGAGTTCACCTTCTCCCAGTCAAAGTCCGCACCATGGGCAAAAGAAAGTGCAATAGCACCCTCAGCACCACACTTCAGAGAAAGCCCCTTAAGCTGGAGGGTGGGGTCTTCAGTTGTATCGAAAGCCTTGGCAAGCTTGCCCAAGTTGTCCTTCGGAACTTCTGCCTTCTTCTTCGGCCACAACCCGACGAACAGCCGTGACAGAATGCGGCTAACTAACTCAAAAGTCTCCTGGATAGATATCCAGTTTGCCTCGAGTAGGTTAACCGCAGTCATCAGAGGATCATCGTCCGGTTGCAGGGACGACGAAGGTACCCCGATAAATCCTGCACAATAAAAGAAGATAGAAGAGAAAAGGAAAGAAAAGTGTCAACAAGTACAACAGTGCAACAGAAGTCGAAATAGAAGACAAGGCGAAGTACTTACTTTCAGCAGCAGTAGACATTGTGCGAAGACGCTCTGCCACGGCTTGCTCTCGCTGAGCATGCTCCTTGTTGGCATCAGCTAAAGCTTTTCCAGCTTTCTTCGCCTTACCAAGCGCAGATTTCCGCGACTTCTCAGCATTTGCTTTAGCAGCGGCTGCAACATCATAAGCCTTCTGCGAAGCACTGAGCTCCGCCTCCAGCGACGCAATTCGAGCATTGGCTGTTGCTAGAGCAGCTACAGAAGAAGACGAAAGGGAGTAAGATAAACAACAAAGGATAAGCACAGAGGAAAAGTAATGACTAGATGTCAAAAGTGTACCTTCAGAAGCTTTTGCAACCTTTAAGTACTCAGTACATTCAGTGCCCAAGGCGACGAATCTTTGCAACAATGCCTGGGAAAAAGGGCGTGTAAGAACATAAATGTATACAAAGAGAGCAAGTCAATAGAAGTTACTTACATCACTGGGAGAAATCGTCGATGCATGGGCCTCAAGAAAAACGTCGGTTTCTTTTGCCTTCTTCGAGCGTTTGAGGTTTCGAGTTACAGGAATCTTCTTGACAGAAGCCCTGGTAACCCTCGGTGCAACTTCTTGCTCGACAGGCTCATCAGTAGTCACAGGTGAAGTCGAAGGAGCAGTTGTAGCATCTTTTGGAGGCTCCTCGTCATCTCTACAAAAAGAAAACAAATTATGTATAACACGTCAGAAACAAGGCAAAAGCGGTGCAATTGAAGAACTCGAATAAAGCACTTACGATGCCAAGAGGTCGAAGTATTCCATATCTCCTGTAAGAACAGGGGCTTTATCAGCCGCTGCGGAACTCGAAGAAGCAAATTCGTCGACACGCTTCCTCTTCTTGTTGACACCAGCATCTTCAGCAAGCACGGGAGGAGGCGATGTCGACGAGCTAGTTTCCTCTTCTGATTCTTCGGCATCATCTCTGTCCTGATTCTCGTCAGCCTCGGGGGCTTCAGATACAGACGAGGCCAGATCAGCCGGAAGGGGCCCTGCCTCTGGAAGAGGAGGGCGCGAAACAAGGAATTGGTGACCCTGCATGTAAATAAGTCAGCAGAGTACAAAGGCAAAGAACAACACAAGTCGAAGCAAACAAAATTCGACAACAAGTGAACACAAAGATACGTACCTCGGGTAGGGGGTGCACGGAGTCGAAGTAGTCAACGGTCAAATCAGCAACCGCATGATCCTTGGTGAGCTTGGTGAGGCTCCTGACTCGCTTGTCGACATCTTTTTTCTCTATCAAATCTTCGGAGACACGAGTAGGATCTTCCAAACCAGAGTAACTCCAAAGCTTGGTGAGGCGGTGCTGCAGGGGTTGAACTCGATGTTGCACAAAGAACGCCATGAGTTGAATACCCGACAAAGCTCCTCCTTGGCCTCCTTTCAAAGCTTGAATGCGAGATAGAAGAGGAAGAACTTGTGCTATTTCTGCATCTGAGGGAAGCGCATCCCACGACGCCAATTTCTTCACTTCCTTGGAGGCTTCGAAAGGGGCTAAACCATATTGGTCTTTAGGAGAGGATTTGCGATCTTGGATATAGAACCATTTGGTTCTCCACCCCTGAACAGATGCGGCAAAAGAAAATTCGAGGTACTGCGCCTCAGGGCGCACAGAGACAACGGCTCTGCCCAATTCAGGCTTTCTAGCCAGAGCAACATTGGGGCGAAGTCGAAAGATTGACCTCCAGAGAAGAAAGTGGGGCTCAATGCCCAAGAATGACTCGCAAAGAGTCACGAAACAAGCAATATGAAGAAGGGAGTTTGGTGTGAGTTGGTGGAGCTGCACACCGTAAACAAAGAGAAGCCCACGGAGAAACTCGTGGGTAGGAAGAGAAAGGCCGCGGAGGAGGAAGGCAAGGAACATTACCCGATAACCGCTTGGGGGCTCCGGGATCCGCTCAGTGCTTGGAAACTTGATGGAATCCTGGGCGGAGATGAGGCCGTCCGTCCTGGCCTTCTCCACCTCCTTCTTCATGATGGAGGAGCGCACCCAGCTGGTGGCAGAAGAGGTCTTGGCCATGGTGTTCTTGGTGGCTAGGTGTTTCACGCGCATCTAAACGCGATGCGCTTGGGGGCTATGCACGAGAGGAGGAGGAAGAAGAGATCAGCAATGGAGGCGGCGGAGAGAACGAGCTGGTAAACAGTAAAATCCCCCACTACGCCCCTTATATACCTTCTGGGAGAAGGATTGTGGGCTGAGACGTGGCGCAAGGAGCGGAAACGGCAGCCCACTAACGGTAAAAAATTGCGAAAATTACAGTGCTGCCCATAAAACGGTTCGCACTCATACAGAGTGACGTACTCATTGATGTCATAAAGAAGATGATATAAGAAAGAAGAAGGATGGCGCCGACAAGTGCAAAATCTATAGACAAGATTATATATGAAGGATTTTCGATTATAGCCTTGGGGGCTACTACTTTCAAAAATATTGAATGCAACTTTTAACTAGAGTGATGGACGCGTATTCGACGACAAGATATCATTAAAATATTTTGAGTTAAAGTATGATGGACTACACTATATTTTGAGCCTATACTCGAAAAAGTCTTTTTCGACTATAGCTTCGGGGGCTACTCCCATCGGGAGCGCTGAGCGCGCACCCGACGATATTTTTTTGGTAAAGCATTAGAGTATGAGAAATGCAGGAGTGTTACTCCCATCGGGAGCGAGTTTTATGGTTGTTAAAACCCAAATATTTTCAGTCAAAATTTGACTGCGACATGAGATTCTCGAGTTGCGTTATCGCAACGCAACTCGAATGCCGTGACTTGTCACGAAGGTAAGACCCCGGGATCCGTCCTGTGTGGCCTGGTATACGCACATGGATGCGCTCTGCTGGTATGTATCTGTGTCTACGACGCGAAGAAAATCCTGGTGGACGCACTAGGTACCCTGAGAATCACTGGGATTCACCCTTTGTAAGTCCTAAATGCGGCAAAAGAGTGGGTTTGACCGGTATCCCGAATTCAAGTCCAAGGGGATTGAATTTGAAGTAGGTGACAAGTATCTGTTCAGGCAGTTAACTGACCTCTTGATCCGTCAGAGTTGTCAGGCATGTTCATCAAAACCCCTTGCGAAAAATTATCATGGAAATAAGTCGAAAGACCAAGTCGAAGATTCGAAGATATGAAGAAGTCGAAGAATTGATCAAGTCGAAGATTTGAAGATTAGAGATTCAACCCGAATCTGCAATTCTGGTAGAATCTCAGGGGCTACTGACAAGGGTATAGTTAATAGAGCCCGTTAGTTGAGTACCCCTGAGGCCCGTTAAGCTAGGCCCAATTATAATGATAGTCGGGATACGAGTTCTTACCGTATGTCGATATTATAATCTGTATCGGACCCTACCCGATCCTTGAGACCTGGGCACCTATATATAGGGGCCAGGAGGGGGCGGTGTAGGGCAGATTGAAAGCAAGCCAGGTTGAACACCCAAGTTTACTTTCGATATACACTTATTTCAACTAACCTTTACCTTCGAGTTCATCCGACGCCCTCTTCCCCCGATCCTAAGTCCTTCATCTAGGACATTTGTCGAGTTAACCCTCGTCAGTCATAGATGCAGTTGGATGGCGGTCTATGTATTTTGTTGTAATGCCCAGAGTAAATCTCATAGTGACCTTCTTGACATATCACGTTTATCTTTATTCTATCAATTGCCCAACTGTAATTTGTTTACCCAGCATGTGTTATTTATCTTATGGAGAGACACCACTAGTGAACTGTGGACCCCGGTCCTATTTCCATCATATTGCTATTACCTGTTTACTTTACTCGCACTGTTTACTTTACTCGCATACCTCTACTGTTTTCCACTCGATACGCTCATAACCTTTGTTTCAAGCAAACCGGTGAGATTGACAACCTCATCGCAAGTTGGGAACAAAGTACTTGGTTGTGTTGTGTGCAGGTTCCGCGTTGCAGCTAGCAAGCAAAGCTTGGACGAGGCGCCATATATAAATTGTCCGAAGCTGTCGCAAACTAGCAAGCATCACCTTCAGTCGTTATTGTCTGCTTTTCTCCTGATCAATATTAAACCTTGGTTTCTTAACTGAGGGAAAACTAGCTGCTATACTCATCATACCTTCCTCTTGGGGTTCCCAACTGGCTGGTTATTCACCACGAACAAGGAATCTTTTGGTGCCGTCACCCACGCGCCAGCAGCTAATTTTCTGGCGCCGTTGCCGGGGAAGAGTGGAAGACTTCTGCGAGGGGAGTTTTCGCATGCACATCCTTTACTTTGTTATTGTTTTACTTTACTTTATTTATTTTACCTGCATTGTTTTATATCAAAAACCCAAAAAAATTAGAATCCTTGGTAGTTGTTTTTATTTGTTTGCTTTTAGTTTTGCTAAAATGAGTAATCCTGAAGTAGAAGTTCGTAGTTTTAAGCAACAAGGGGGAGAAAGTTTAAAAGATGCTTGGTATCGTATTAACAATGCTCATCATAGGTGTACCAAAAAGCACTCTACCACGATCCTCCTTAGAAATTTTTAAGTTGGTATATCTAGTTGGAATAGGTATGTTCTCGATACTCTTACAGGAGGTAATTTTCTGGGTACTCCCGCTGGAGAAGCATGCACTATAATTGAAAGTTTAGTGGGAATACCACCTATTCATGTTGCTAAAACTGAGACCACCTTGGAGGAGGTGGTAGAAAGGCTCAGCTCTTTAGAGAAAAGTTTGCCAAGTATCCTAGAAAATGCTAGCCGAGTTAGTGAATTAATAGAAAATATTGGTAAGAGAATCACCGTTTTAGAGGCTAGCACTACTCTTGATAATCAAAACTTAAGGATTGGTAAACTAGAGGAGTCTATGGAAACTCTTAGCTTAATCTTCTCTTCTCTTAAATTTAAGAAAGAGAAAGTGTTTGTTGGAAAAGAGCAAAAATTTATGTATGTTCCCAAGGTTTCTGCGCTTAAAACTCAACATGTTCTTAAAATTGGTAAGACTCTTAGTTCCACTAAGGGTGACTTGCAGGTTGAATCATCTTCGGGAACTTCCAAAGTGCTTACTGAGGTAAGTGATGCTTCATCACTTGATATTACTTGATTCGCAATTTTCTGCGCCTAGCTCAAAGGCGTTAAAGAAAAGCACTCTTGGGAGATAACCCAATGTTTTATTTTCAGTACTTTTTCTTTTATTTGAGTCTTGGAAGTCATTACTACTATAATGACCGCTCCTTATCTTGTTTATTTTGTTTTTGTGACAAGAGAAGCCTCTAATTCGAGTGAGGTAAAGATTTGGGGATATTGCTGTCCTGAAACTGTTTTCGGTGCTGCACCGTAAAAATTCGTATAAATTCTCTGTATATCTTTTGGACCTGCGATTTCTTGTGCTAATGCCCCAGGTTATATACAAACTTTCATTAGTTTAACACTTTTTGATTTGAGCAACAAAAACCCCCTCAAAATTCGTCCTTTGTCAGCTGTTCTGTTTTGACAGATTTCTGCCAATATTTGTGTTTGCCGCTTTATCGCTTTCTTTTGAGTTCTTTTGATCATGGAACTTTTGGGGAAGTTGCTACAGTAGTATGTGCTATATATGTGGTGGTTTTGAGTTGAAACCTGAAGCAAAAAGAGGTTGATTATATGTTATGCTACACTAATGTTGCTAATAAAATTGTGTTTAGTTTTGTATGAAGGAAGTTTTCAAGTGTAGGGATTGGAGAATGATGAGATGAGTTGAAGAATGGACAAAAGCTCAAGCTTGGGGATGCCCATGCATCACCCCAAAAATATCCAAGAAGTACAAGCGTCAAATCTTGGGGATGCCCCCGAGGCACCCCTTCTTCATCGGCAAAAATCAGGTCACCTTTCAAAACACTATATTTTTATTGCTTCATGCACTATGTGTTTTTCTTGGAGCGTCAGTTGTTTTAGTTTTCTTAGTTAGTTTAGTTTTGTTTGCTGCAATAAATGGTTGGACCCCAACAAATTTCCTTTGGAGGAGATGTACTCATTTTCATTTGCCAAGAACACTCCGTTTTTCATTCTTACAATTTCACCGGGTGTTCTTCTTTTTCCGCTACTGCTTTTGGTTTTTGTTTTCGCCTTGATTTGCGTTCAGACCTTGTCATATCTTTTCATCAAGGTGTATTTTTTCCTCTGATCTTTATTGGTTTTCATCAAAAGTGGTGTCTTTAAAAATTTAAAATGGTGTTGGAAAAGAGAAAAAGCTTTATGCAAAATAGTGGTACAAGAAGGAGCTTGTGTAGACTGTGGCTTAGGCTTTTTCATGTCATGCTTGATGTCTTTTTGATGGTATGCTTAGTGGTTTTTCTGTAGCATGACTTGTCTCAAATAACTGAGATTGCTTAATGAGCCTTTGAAAAAATCATGCGTTGTTTTTATTGTTTGGAAGCATTATTTTGGTTTTCTCCTTGATGCTTTATTTGGGTTGACTTGGCGCATGCTCACACATGTTAGACTCTTACAAAGTCGCCAATAGCCTCTATGATCATTTAGTTTTTGACTTTTGATGCCATCTTATGCTTCTTTTAATGTCGCTTTGTCGCTTTGCATGATTATGGCCATTATTGCTCTCTTAGTTGGTCGCTCCCAGTCTTTTGCTAGCCCTCGCCTTGTACTGAGTATGAGCTCTACTCGTGCATCCAACTCCTAAAAGCCAAAGTTTTCCAAACTGTCCACCATACATACCTACTAGCAATTTGCTATTCCAAGTAAATTTGATTTGCTTTTATTTTCTCTTCAAATTAAACTCTTACCAGTGTTATGCGAAATTCGGTCAGTAAAGCTCTCACGAACCGGAAGGCACACTTTACTTTTTCCTGTTCTTAAAAATTTGACATTGTGGTCTCTTATGTTGAGTTGTTATGCTTGCAAGTTGTAAGTTGGAGACTAGCCCAGCCATGCAGTCATGGGCAAGCTTTCAACATTGCACTTCCTATTTGAGTTGATATCGTGATCTTTTGTTTATGGATGCCCGCGATGTGAAATGAATTGGGAATCTTGTGGGGATCATGGAGTTTGTATATGTGTTAGGGAAACGCCGGGCCGCTAATCTAAGCCATGCATAATTCATGGTGGAAATTTGCAGCATACCCATGGTGAACATTTGATGACGCATCTCACAATAAAAAGCTAAACAAATGGCAAATAAAAGAGATGTCGAGGTGTTCATTGTCTGCTTGTCCTGTCATTTTGATGTGGGCTTGTTCCATGTCATCGGGCACGGAGGTACCCCATTGGCGGTTCTCAATGATATGCATATATTTACAATGACAAGAGCCTTGCTTGGGACTCTAAGTAAAGTAGCATGAGGTTTGGGTACTCGTATTCACGGGACACGAGGTTTTCAACTTATGATTTGTCAAGCATATGCATCATAATTGTTCTCGCATTAACTTTAACCATTTAAGATGCTTATGATGGGGGCAATGAGAGCTCAAAGCCGGTAAGTACCATAATTTTTGAAGGTTATAAAACTTGCAATCACTGCTTCCCTCAGCGAAGGGCCTTTCTTTTACTTTTATGTTGAGTCACCGCCTTCTATCTTTATGCACCATTAAGAGAGCATAGTTGTCATTCTTAGTATAATGTGCATTGTCCCAAAGTTTTCATTGATTGATTCATATTGTTGGTTTCACTTGTTCTCAAATTATTTGTATCTAGTCGCCCTCTTAAACTTGAAGGTGTCCTATGCATTTATGTTTTGCTCTCTTTGAAGGACAAGCTGAAAACCATTTGTATGTTTTTCCTTATGATTCGAACACACGTTTGACTTTCATTGTTTCATTTTCATGATCTTTTGTTTGTGTTCATTTGCATGTTTACAACATGGTTGCTAAGTTCTTATTGTCAAGATTATATCTTTCATGCCCATGTTTTAAGTTCTTATGATCCCAGCTCACAAATGCTTACATATATGATCAAGATTGTGTAGGTGCATGTCACCTCAAAAATTATTCTTTTGTTATCACTTACCTACTTGAGGACGAGCAGGAGTTAAGCTTGGGGATGCTTGATATGTCTCCAACGTATCTATAATTTTTGATGCTCCATGCTTGTTTTTACACCATTTGCCTACTGTTTCATTACACTTCGTGGCACTTTTATGCATTTTCCGGAACTAACCTACTAACAAGTTGCCACATTGCCAGTTCCCTGTTTTCTGCTGTTTTTGTGTTTCAGAAGTGATACACAGGAAATATTCTCGGAATTGGACGAAACAAGTTCCTGAAGTCTTATTTTGTTCGGGAGCTTCCAGAGATCCGAAGGAGAGTAGGAGGGGAGCCACAGGGGCCCCACACGCCAGGCCGGTGCGGCCAGGGCCTGGCACGCGCCGCCCTGGTGTGAGGCCACCTGACTCCACCTCTGACATCGCCCCTTCGCCTATAAAGACCCCCTGACGGAAAAAACCTAAGGACCCGATCACTTTTCCAGAACACATCGCGATCCGCCGCCGCCGTCAACCCGAAGATCGGGAGGGTCCAGAAGCTCTTCCCGGCACCCTGCCAGAGAGGGGAATCGCCACCGAAGGTCTTCTTCATCGCCATGCTTGCCTCCGGAGTGATGAGTGAGTAGTCTACCTTGGACTATGGGTCCATAGCAGTAGCTAGATGGTTGTCTTCTCCACCATGTGCTTCATGTTTAGATCTCATGAGCTGCCCTACATGATTGAGATAACCGTTATGTAATTCTACATGTTTGGTTTGTTGGGATCCGATGAATATTGGTGTTATGATTAAGTTGCTGTACTGAATTATATCTTTTGTTATCTCTATGTTGTTTATGATCTTGCATGCTCTCCGTTGTTAGTAGCTATCTTGGCCGAGTAGTTGCTAGTGACTCCAAGAGGGGGTATTTATGCTCGATAGTGGGTTCATGCCTCTATTTAACCTGGGGGAGTGACAGAAACCTCTAAGGTTGTAGATGTGTTGTTGCTACTAGGGAGAAAACATCATTCATATGCTCAGGGGCATATGCTTTGTTTACATTGCACACTTTGCTTAATGCAATTATCTGTTATTCGCAACTTAATACTTGTGGAGTTCTCGGATTGATTCGCCACAAGTGGATTATTAGTCATAGATGCAGTTGGATGGCGGTCTATGTATTTTGTTGTAATGCCCAGAGTAAATCTCATAGTGATCTTCTTGACATATCACGTTTATCTTTATTCTATCAATTGCCCAACTGTAATTTGTTTACCCAGCATGTGTTATTTATCTTATGGAGAGACACCACTAGTGAACTGTGGACCCCGGTCCTATTTCCATCATATTGCTATCACCTGTTTACTTTACTCGCACTGTTTACTTTACTCGCATACCTCTACTGTTTTCCACTCGATACGCTCATAACCTTTGTTTCAAGCAAACCGGTGAGATTGACAACCTCATCGCAAGTTGGGAACAAAGTACTTGGTTGTGTTGTGTGCAGGTTCCGCGTTGCAGCTAGCAAGCAAAGCTTGGACGAGGCGCCATATATAAATTGTCCGAAGCTGTCGCAAACTAGCAAGCATCACCTTCAGTCGTTATTGTCTGCTTTTCTCCTAATCGCTATTAAACATTGGTTTCTTAACTAAGGGAAAACTAGCTGCTATACTCATCATACCTTCCTCTTGGGGTTCCCAACTGGCTGGTTATTCACCACGCACAAGGAATCTTCTGGTGCCGTCACCCACGCGCCAGCAGGGGCATCGTCAGAGGTGGACCGAGGGGCTCTCACACATAGGGGGCGCGGCCAGGGGCCAGGCCATGCCGCCCTGGTATGTGGGGCCCTCGTGGCCCCCCTCCAACTCCTCTTCGGATCTCTGGAAGCTTCTGGAAAAAATAAGACTTCAGGAACTTGTTTCGTCCAATTCCGAGAATATTTCCTATGTAGCACTTCTGAAACACAAAAATAGCAGAAAACAGGGAACTGGCACTGTGGCGACTTGTTAGTAGGTTAGTTCCGGAAAATGCATAAAAGTGCCACAAAGTGTAACGAAACAGTAGGCAAATGGTGTAAAAACAAGCATGGAGCATCAAAAATTATAGATACGTTGGAGACGTATCAAGCATCCCCAAGCTTAACTCCTGCTCGTCCTCGAGTAGGTAAGTGATAACAAAGAATAATTTTTGAGGTGACATACACCTACACAATCTTGATCATATATGTAAGCATTTGTGAGCTGGGATCATAAGAACTTAAAACATGGGCATGAAAGATATAATCTTGACAATAAGAACTTAGCAACCATGTTGTAAACATGCAAATGAACACAAACAAAAGATCATGAAAATGAAACAATGAAAGTCAAACGTGTGTTCAAACCATAAGGAAAAACATACAAATGGTTTTCAACTTGTCCTTCATAGAGAGCAAAACATAAATGTATAGGACACCTTCAAGTTTAAGAGGGCGACTAGATACAAATAATTTGAGAACAAGTGAAACCAACAATATGAATCAATCAAAACTTTGGGACAATGCACATTATACTAAGAATGACAACTATGCTCTCTTAATGGTGCATAAAGATAGAAGGTGGTGACTCAACATAAAAGTAGAAGAAAGGCCCTTCGTGGAGGGAAGCAGTGATTGCAAGTTTTATAACCTTCAAAAATTATGTTACTTACCGGCTTTGAGCTCTCATTGCCCCCATCATAAGCATCTTGAATGGTTAAAGTTAATGCGAGAACAATTATGATGCATATGCTTGACAAATCATACGTTGAAAACCTCGTGTCCCGTGAATACGAGTACCCAAACCTCATGCTACTCAACTTAGAGTCCCAAGAAAGGCTCTTGTCATTATAAGTATATATGTATCATCGAGAACCGCCAACGGGGTATCTCCGTGCCCGATGACATGGAACAAGCCCACATCAAAATGACAGGACAAGCAGACAATGAACACCTCGACATCTCTTTTATTTACCATTTGTATAGCTTTTTATTTTGAGATGCGTCGTTGAATGTCCACTATGGGTATGCTGCAAATTTCCACCATGAATTATGCATGGCTTAGATTGGCGGCCCAGGCGTTTCCCTAACACATATACAAACTCCATGATCCCCGCAAGATTCCCAATTCATTTCACACCACAGGCATCCATAAACAAAAGATCACGATATCAACTCAAAAGAGAAGTGCAATGTTGAAAGCTTGCCCCATGACAGCATGGCTGGGCTAGTCTCCAACTTACAACTTGCAAGCATAACAACTCAACATAAGAGACCACAATGTCAAAATTTTAAGAACAGGAAAAGTAAAGTGTGCCTTCCGGTTCGTGAGAGCTTTACTGACCAATTTTCGCATAACACTGGTAAGAGTTTAATTTGAAGAGAAAATAAAAGTAAGTCAAATTTACTTGGAATAGAAAATTGCTAGTAGGTATGTATGGTGGACACTTCGGAAAACTTTGGTTTTTAGGAGTTGGATGCACGAGTAGAGCTCATACTCAGTACAAGGCGAGGGCTAGCAAAAGACTGGGAGCGACCAACTAAGAGAGCAATAATGGTCATAATCATGCAAAGCGACAAAGCGACATTAAAAGAAGCATAAGATGGCATCAAAAGTCAAAAACTAAATGATCATAGAGGCTATTGGCGACTTTGTATGAGTCTAACATGTGTGAGCATGCGCCAAGTCAACCCAAATAAAGCATCAAGGAGAAAACCAAAATAATACTTCCAAACGATAAAAACAACGCATGATTTTTTCAAAGGCTCATTAAGCAATCTCAATTATTTGAGACAAGTCATGCTACAGCAAAACCACTAAGCATACTATCAAAAAGACATCAAGCATGACATGAAAAAGCCTAAGCCGCAGTCTACACAAGCTCCTTCTTGTACCACTTTTTTGCATAAAGCTTTTTCTCTTTTCCAACACCATTTGAAATTTTTATAGACACCTCTTTTGATGAAAACCAATAAAGATTAGAGGCAAAAATACACCTTGATGAAAAGATATGACAAGGTCTGAACGCAAATCAAGGCGAAAATGAAAACCAAAAGCAGTAGCAGAAAAAGAAGAACACTCGGTTTTTGATAAGAGTGAAAACTAGAGCGTTCTTGGCAAATGAAAAGCAAGGCAACTTCTCCAAAAGAAATTTGTTGGGGTCCAACCATTTATTGCAGCAAACTAAACTAAATTAACTAAGAAAACTAAAACAACTGACGCTCCAAGAAAAACACATAGTGCATGAAGCAATAAAAATATAGTGTCTTGAAAGGTGACCTGATTTTTGCCGATGAAGAAGGGGTGCCTCGGGGGCATCCCCAAGCTTTGACGCTTGTACTTCTTGGATATTTCTTGGGGTGATGCATGGGCATCCCCAAGCTTGAGCTTTTGTCCATTCTTCAACTCATCTCATCATTCTCCAATCCCTACACTTGAAAACTTCCTTTATACAAAACTAAACACAAATCTATTAGCAACATTAGTGTAGGCATAACATATAATCAACCTCTTTTGCTTCAGGTTTCAACCTAAAACCACCACATATATAGCATATACTATTTTAGCAACTTCCCCAAAAGTTCCGTGATCAAAAGAACTCAAAAGAAAGCAATAAAGCGGCAAACACAAATATTGGCAGAAATCTGTCAAAACAGAACAGCTGACAAAGGCCGAATTTTTGAGGGGTATTTTGTTACTCAAATAAAAAAGTGTTCAACTAATGAAAGTTTGGATATAACCTGGGGCATATGCACAAGAAATCGCAGGTCCAAAAGATATACACAGAATTTACACGAATTTTTACGGTGCCGCACCGAAAACAGTTTTAGGACAGCAACATCCCCAAATCTTACCTCACTCAAATTAGAGGCTTCTCTTGGCACAACAACAAAATAAAAAGGATAAGGAGCGGTCATTACAGTATTAATGACTTCCAAGACTCAAATAAAAGAAAAAGTACTGAAAATAAAACATTGGGTTATCTCCCAAGAGTGCTTTTCTTTAACGCCTTTGAGCTAGGCGCAGAAAATTGCGAATCAAGTAACATCAAGAGATGAAGTAATTATGAAAGAAGCATCGGGATCCACAATAGGAGTCTTTTCAACAATGCAAGGAATTATGTCCAAATGAGTTTTTGAAGATCCTTTATGATCACGCTTTGGTACACTATTTTTATCGAAAGGATTTTCAGGACAAATCCAACTAGAATTATTTTCCCAAACATCATGTATTCCTGAAAGTTTATAAGGTATTGGCACTCTAAAATCATTGGGTGTGCCAACAACCGTTACAGGTGAGCCAAGCTTATTGAATTTCTTAAAAACTTTTCTAGCCTCATTGGCAACATCTTTAAATTCTAAGCGCAAAGTTTCCAAGATAAAGGCTTTCTTTTCAGGATCTTCAATTTCATGAAGCTTAAGGAACATGTTTTGAATAAAAGGATTAAGACTAGCAAACCTAGCTTCCAACATGTGAATTAAATAAGCAGAAGCAACTTCAATACTAGGAGCTAGCTCAACCAAAGACTTTTCCTCAACTTCTTTATGCATACTAATGTGATTAAAGAACTCCTCAATGTTATCTTTCCCAATAATTGAACCACTACCTACTGAGAGATCCTCCAAAACATACTTAGGGAACATCATAATGAACTAAAGTAAAGAAATAACAACTACCAAGGATTCTATTTTTTTGGGGTTTTTGATAAAAAATGATGCAGGTAAAATAAATAAAGTAAAGCAAAACAATAACAATGTAAAGCATGTGCATGCGAAAAACTCCCCTCGCAGAAGTCTTCTACTTCCTCCCTGGCAACGGCGCCAGAAAATGTGCTTGATGCGTGGTAAATGACCAGCCCGTTGGTAACCCCAAGAGGAAGGTGTGATGAATATAGCAGCAGATTTTCCCTCAGTTAAGAAACCAAGGTTTGTCGATCAGGAGAGGAGAGACAAATGACTGAAGGTGATGCTTGCAAGCTTCGCGACAGCTTCAGACAATTTATATATGGCGCCTCGTCCAAGCTTTGCTTTGATAGCAGCAACGTGGAACCTGCACACAACACAACCAAATACTTTGTTCCCAACTTACGATGAGGTTGTCAATCTCACCGGTTTGCTTGAAACAAAGGGTATGAGCGTATCGAGTGGAAAGTGATAATAGTATGCGAGTGAAGTAAACAGTGCGAGTAAAGTAAACAGGTGATAGCAATATGATGGAAATAGGACCGGGGTCCACAGTTCACTAGTGGTGTCTCTCCATAAGATAAATAACACATGCTGGGTAAACAAATTACAGTTGGGCAATTGATAGAATAAAGATAAACATGATATGTCAAGAAGATCACTATGTGATTTACTCTGGGCATTACAACAAAATACATAGACCGCCATCCAACTGCATCTATGACTAATAATCCACTCATGGGGATATCATCCGAACACCCCATGAGTATTAAGTTGCGAACAACAGATAATTGCATTAAGCAAAGTGTGTAATGTAAACAAAGCATATGCCCTTGAGCATATGAATGTTGTTTTCTCCCTAGTAGCAACAGCACATCTACAACCTTAGAGGTTTCTGTCACTCCCCCAGGTTAAATAGAGGCATGAACCCACTATCGAGCATAAATACCCCCTCTTGGAGTCACTAGCAACTACTCGGCCAAGATAGCTACTAACAACGGAGAGCATGCAAGATCATAAACAACATAGAGATAACATAAGATATATTTCAGTATAGCAACTCAATCATAACACCAATATTCATTGGATCCCAACAAACCAAACATGTAGAATTACATAACGGTGATCTCAATCATGTAGGGCAGCTCATGAGATCTAAACATGAAGCACATGGTGGAGGAGACAACCATATAGCTACTACTATGGACCCGTAGTCCAGGGTAGACTACTCACTCATCGCTCCGGAGGCAAGCATGGCGATGAAGAAGACCTCCGGTGGCGATTCTCCTCTCCGGCAGGGTGCCGGGAAGAGCTTCTGGACCCTCCCGGTCTTCGGGTCGACGGCGGCGACGGATCGCGATGTGTTCTAGAAAAGTGATCGGGTCCTTAGGTTTTTTCCGTCAGGGGGTCTTTATAGGCGAAGGGGCATCGTCAGAGGTGGACCGAGGGGCTCTCACACATAGGGGCCGCGGCCAGGGGCCAGGCCGCGCCGCCCTGGTGTGTGGGGCCCTCGTGGCCCCCCTCCAACTCCTCTTCGGATCTCTGGAAGCTTCCGAAAAAAAAGACTTTAGGAACTTGTTTCGTCCAATTCCGAGAATATTTCATGTGTAGCACTTCTGAAACACAAAAACAGCAGAAAACAGGGAACTGACACTGTGGCGACTTGTTAGTAGGTTAGTTCCGGAAAATGCATAAAAGTGCCACGAAGTGTAACGAAACAGTAGGCAAATGGTGTAAAAACAAGCATGGAGCATCAAAAATTATAGATACGTTGGAGACGTATCACACATAGAACCAAAGATCGAAAAACATGGAGTCAATTGCAGCGATGATGGAACAAAGAGTGAACAAAAGATCATGCATGATAATATGGGCACGAAAAAAAGAGGTAGCCTCAGTTACATTGGACACACTTATATCCAGGATTTGAGTCAGTGAACCAAAGATCATGCACAACAAATTTGTACACAGCAATTGTTCACTGACCAAACCCTGAATCAATTTGTGCCCAAATATTCATCATCATCGGCACAAATTAACCGGATGGGATTGATTACTCACATAAGTTAACTGAATCTTAAACAAAAGCAAATCACAAACACTAATAACGCAAGATCTAGAACTAGGAACAGACGAACCCTAATAACGCAAGATCTAACACAAAAGGATTGAACTAGGAACAGACGAACCCTAATAACGCAAGATCTAACACAAAAGGATAGAACTAGGAACAGACAAACCCTAATAATGCAAGATCTAACACAAAAGGATTGAACTAGGAATAGACGAACCCTAATAATGCAAGATCTAACACAAAAGGATTGAACTAGGAATAGACGAACCCTAATAACGCAAGATCTAACACAAAAGGATTGAAATGGGATAAGAACAAGGGAACAAAGGTTTACCTCCTTGTCGTCGATGATGCTGGTGTCGTAGCGGTTCTCCGGCGTGACGTACGGCTCTTGTTCGTGCGGTTCCCAATCGACGGGGGCCTGGACGGGGGCGGCGGCCGATGCGCCGGCGGCTGCATCAAAAGCAGCGACGGGGAACTGGACGGGGGCGGCGGCCGATGCGCCGGCGGCTACGTTCGAAGCAGCGACGGGGGCCTGGACGGGGGCGACGGCCAATGCGCCGGCGGCTACGTCGGAAGCGCCGACAATGGGCATCTCATTCTTCTCCATCGCTGGGGTTTTTTCTTCGGTGTTTTTTCGACGCGAAGTGGAGAAGATGATGGTACAGGAGAGGCGGTTGCAGTGAGAATGAGAGAGTGGGTGAGCGTCGAGGGAGAGAAAGAGGGGCTCTATAAAGACGAAGGTGGCATGTACCGCAACACGCGTCCTCTATGCACGGCTGCAGCGTGCACCGCGACACGAGGCTAACCCTTCGACGTTTGGTGTACTCGGTTCTAACCTCGGGCCTTATACAGAAATTTTTATCTGTACTCAGTTTTCCCCTCGAGTACTTAGACTGGCAAGTGCAATATACTCAGTTCTACCCTCAAGTAGCTGGTCAACAAAGAGTCAACAAATGAGATTAACATAGCTAATTGAGTCATTTCATGCGCAAAAAAAATCCAAAAAAAAAATAAAAACATAGTGGCACCTACTCATGGAGTCTTCCTACGCAACCTGCCACCTAGGAAACCTTAACAAACATAGATAAATCAAGTTTTACCACAAATTGCCACTTCTCAGAATCACTAGTAGCTATGAAGATGCATGGTTTTCCACTCAAACCCCTTTGCAAAACATCTTCCCCAAAACATAGTTTGTCTAAATGAGGCCATAATTGTCACACTCATGTATATTTGAATTAGAAATAATTTGATGTAGCCCAATATGAATTATATTGTACAAAACACACATTTTTTATTTTGTAATTCTTTTGTTTGAATCCCTTAGTCTATTTACTATTTACGTGCCCTTGGTTTCTTAGTACTACTCAGTTTTGCCCTCAAGTACTGTCACAAATGCTCAGAGAAGCCCAAACTTATCCTGATTGGTTGAGCCGTTGTCACACGGATCGACTCCACCAACCGTTGATCCACTGATCTAACGGGCAGTATACCCCTCTTCGTCTCTTCGTGGCCACCCCTCTCTCTCTCTCTCTCTCTCTCCGTGGCCACTGCTCTCTCTCTCTCTGTCGGTGGATCAACGGTTGGTGGAGTCGATCCGTGTGACAAGAGACATACATTTACGGATTATTTTGCCACGTAACTATATTCCCTCTATTTATGCATTATTTTCCACGATTTAAAAATGTTAAACTAAAAAGTGGTATAATTTTGGTGTAAACAAGAGACATACATATTTGCGGATTTCGGTGAATGGATTATTTATCACCCCTCTAACAATTATCAACTATCTTTAGCATTCCCTTTCTTTTAGGGAATATAGTTTTGGTAATTTGAAACGGCCCAAAAGTGGTATAATTTTGGTAGAAACATGAGACATACATATTTGGCATATTTGGGGGATTTCGGTGAATGGATTATTTATCACCCCTCTAACAATTATCAACTATCTTTAGCATTCCTTTTCTTTTAGGGAATATATTTTTGGTAATTTGAAACGGCCCAAAAGTGGTATAATTTTGGTAGAAACATGAGACATACATATTCGGCATATTTGTGGGATTTCGGTGAATGGATTATTTATCACCCCTCTAACAATTATCAACTATCTTTAGCATTCCTTTTCTTTTAGGGAATATAGTTTTGGCAATTTGAAACAGCCCAAAAGTGGTATAATTTTGGTAGAAACATGAGACATACATATTTGGCATATTTGGGGGATTTCGGTGAATGGATTATTTATCACCCCTCTAACAATTATCAACTATCTTTAGCATTCCTTTTCTTTTAGGGAATATAGTTTTGGCAATTTGAAACGGCCCAAAAGTGGTATAATTTTGGTAGAAACATGAGACATACATATTTGGCATATTTGGGGGATTTTGGTGAATGGATTATTTATCACCCCTCTAACAATTATCAACTTTCTTTAGCATTCCTTTTCTTTTAGGGAATATAGTTTTGGTAATTTGAAACGGCCCAAAAGTGGTATAATTTTGGTAAAAACATGAGACATACATATTTGTGGGATTTTGGTGAATGCATTATTTGTCACCCCTCTAACAATTATCAACTATATTTAGCATTCCTATATTCCCTAACACTTATTTTTTTTCGTAATTTCGGTGAATGCACACACTAACTTTGAAAACAACTATAAGTACATGTAACTGAATAATGGATTTGTAACAAGGGATCCCTTGTAACAACTTCTAGCGTTTGATGAGCAATGATAAGAATCCGATCGCAATTATACAAAAAAAAACAACCAGCCATCAGATTAGTTTGCTTCTTCAACTCGATCAGCTGCTTTAACTGCTTGTTCATTTTGTTCAGTTCTCCCTTCACTTCCACCAGTTCTGCATTGGGAGCATTAGGCATAATCGGAACGGCTCCTCTCTCCGCCACATTCTCTATAGCAAGTCCCCCCTCCCAAATTGCGCTCCCCAATAGCGCCAATTGATTCCTGCAATTTAACCATCTGAACGTACACATCGATCCACTCGAAATACCTGCATTTCTTCAGGATCTGAAAACAACAACTTGAACCCTAAATCCCAAATTCGAGGGAATAACAAGAAAATCGAGAGAAAATAGAGCAATTGGAGCGAGATCTAACCTTATCCCCCTCTCTATATGGCAAGCTCTCGCATGCAAGGAACTCACATCCACGGTTGCCATTGTCGTCCGTCTTACAGATCGACCACTTCAGAGGCTCCTGGCGTGGGCAGTCAGGGCATCTTGTCAAAGGCATGGGTCCATACTGCGGCCATGAAGAACAGGAGGTCGAAGAGAAACTAGACATCACCCGCCTGCCGGAGAAGGGTTGCCGCTGGCAGAGAAGAAGAACAATGGGGCGCGAGGAAAGAAAGGGGAAGCAATAGCACGGGCACGGGCGCGGGGCTGGCTCGGGCTCCCATTTTGCAACGGTCACCTGGGTAAGCTGTGGGTCCGGCGCGCTAACGTGGACAAGTTGTGGGTCCCATGATGATCTGGATAAGTGGAGACGTGTCCACTGCGGGGAACCAACAGCGGCCCCACTTGCCAGCACCAACCAACGGTCAACTAAACGGGATTCCTCCCGTCCGAGCTCCTTGTGAGGGTTTCAGACAAGCGCTTGGGCAAAACTGAGGAAAAACTAAGCGGCTGGGGAAAACTGAGCACAACTAAGGACCCGAGGGCACGAAAATAGAAATCCCTAGAGTTTAAGGCTATGGTTAGATTTATCTTAATTACTTTCTTCTATTTGCGGATGCTTGCAAGGGGTATAATCACAAGTGTGTATTTATCCTAGTAAGGGTAGTGCGCTAGCACAGGTTCACCCCCATAACACTTATCAAACTAGTAAAGATTATTTAGCGGTATGAAGTGAAAGCACTTGACAGAAACTCCCGTGTGTCCTCGAGAACGTTTGGTTATCATAAGTTACACAACCGGCTTGTCCTTTGCTCTAGAAAGGATTGGGCCACTTGCAGCAATTATTGTTATTGTCTTTTATTTACTCGTACTTTATTTACTTGCATTACCAAATACCCCTAAAAACCCGTTTGCTAGTATTTATAGTGAATCCTTAATCAAAACCACTTGTCAACACCTTCTGCTCCTCGTTGGGTTTGACACTCTTATTTATCGAAAGTACTACGATACACCCCCTATACTTGTGGGTCATCACGGCGCCCAAGGTAAGGGACATAAAAGTGCCTCCAACAGCTGAATCCAATAGGTTCCTTGAAGAAAAATTCAGTCCTGCATAAAAAGTTTGGACAATCATCCAAGTAGTCAGTCCATGAGTGGGGCAATTCTTTATCATAGATTTCATTCTTTCCCAAGCCTGAGCAACATGTTCATTATCAAACTGGCTAAACTTCATAATATTGCTATGCAAAGCTATAATCTTAGTAGGAGGATAGTATCTTCCAATAAAAGCATCCTTACACTTAGCCCATGAATCAATACTATTTTTAGGCAAAGACAGCAACCAATCCTTAGCTTTTCCTCTCAAAGAAAAAGGAAACAACTTAAGCTTAATAATATCACTTTCTACATCCTTATATTTCTGCATCTCACATAGCTCAACAAAATTGTTGAGATGAGCTGCATCATCATCAGTACTAGTACCAGAAAATTGCTCTTTCATAACAAGGTTCAACAAAGCAGGCTTAACCTCATAAAAATTTGCAGCAGGAGCAGGTGGCGCAATAGGAGTGCAGATACAATCACTATTATTAGTGCTAGTAAAATCACACAACTTGGTGTTCTCATGAGTACCCATTCTAGCGAAGCTAAATGCAGACAAGTAAAAACAACTATAAAGGAAACTATTTTTTTGTATTTTTGATAAAACAATGCAAGTAAAAATAAAGTAAAGCAAAACAATAAACAAAGTAAAGGATGTGCGTGTGAAACTCCCCTTGCAGAAGTCTTCTTTTTCCCCGGCAACGGTGCCAGAAAAATCTTTGCTGTGGCGGTGTGTGATAGTGTAAATCACCGTCCAGTTGGGAACCCCAAGAGGAAGGTTTGATGAGTACAGCAGCGAGTTTTCCCTCAGTAAGAAACCAAGGTATGTCAAATCCAGGAAAAAGCCAAACTCCAGAAGGTGATGCCTTCTAGCCTA
Source organism: Dactylis glomerata (assembly GCA_007115705.1). Lineage (NCBI taxonomy): Eukaryota > Viridiplantae > Streptophyta > Magnoliopsida > Poales > Poaceae > Dactylis > Dactylis glomerata. The sequence goes on from QXEO01000171.1 coordinate 2,668,552, forward strand.
GTGACTTCCAACAAGGGCACCGTTTACAATTCTTGTCGGTGCGTCTTCAACTAGTAGCAACATGGAACCTGCACACAACACAACCAAATACTTTGCTTCCAACTTACGATGAGGTTGTCAATCTCACCGGTTTGCTGTAAACAAAGGGTATGAGCGTATCGAGTGGAAAGCAATAGTAGTATACGAGAAAGTAAACAATGCGAGTAAAGTAAATAGGTGATAGCAATATAAAGGAAATAGGACTGGGGTCCACAGTTCACTAGTGGTGTCTCTCCATAAGATAAATAACACATGCTGGGTAAACAAATTACAGTTGGGCAATTGATAGAATAAAGATAACGTGCATATGTCGAGAGGATCACTATGAGATTTACTCTAGGCATTACAACAAGATACATAGATCGCCATCCAACTGCATCTATGACTAATAATCCACTTGCGGAGAATCAATCCGAGAACTCCACAAGTATTAAGTTGCGAACAACAGATAACTGCATTAAGCAAAGTGTGTTATGTAAACAAAGCATATGCCCTTGGACAAAAGAATGTTGTTTTCTCCCTAGTGGCAACAACACATCTACAACCTTAGAGGTTTCTGTCACTCCCCCAGATTAAATAGAGGCATGAACCCAACTATCGAGCATAAATACCCCCTCTTGGAGTCACTAGTATCTACTCGGCCAAGATAGCTACTAACAACGGAGAGCATGCAAGATCATAAACAACATAGAGATAACATAAGATAATATCCAGCACATCAGCTCAATCATAACACTAATATTCATCGGATCCCAACAAACACAACATGTAGAATTACATAACGGTGATCTCGATCATGTAAGGCAGCTCACGAGATCTAAACATGAAGCACATGGTGGAGAAGACAACCATCTAGATACTGCTATGGACCCATAGTCCAAGGTAGACTATTCACTCATCATGCCGGAGGCAAGCATGGCGATGAAGAAGACCTCCGGTGGCGATTCCCCTCTCCGGTAGGGTGCCGTGAAGAGCTTCTGGACCCTCCCGATCTCGGGTCGATGATGGCGGCGGATCGCGATGTGTTTCTGGAAAAGTGATCAGGTTTTTAGGTTTTTCCCGTCGGGGGGTCTTTATTGGCGAAGGGGCAGCGTCAGAAGTGGGCCAGGTGGGGCTCACCACAGGGCGGCGCGGCCAGGCCCTGGGCCGCGCCCCTGGTGGTGAGGCCTTCCCCTGGCTCCGTTCCGTCTCCTCTTCAGTTCTCTGGAAGCTTCGGTAAATTTCTGGATGTTCGGCTTTTATTTCGTCCAATTCCGAGAATATTTCATGTGTAACTTTTCTGAAACACAAAAACAGCAGAAAATAGGGAACTGGCACTATGGCATCTCGTTAATAGGTTAGCTCCGGAAAACGCATAAAAATGCCACGAAGTGTAACGAAACACTAAGCAAATGGTGTAAAAATAAGCATGGAGCATCAAAAATTATAGATACGTTTGAGACGTATCATTTGGCACACCGAGAAAGAAAATATCCCGGTCGAGAATACAAACTACTCTCATTGACAGTAGGGACCCACCAAATTTGGCACACCAACCTGGGATTTTCCTCGTCATTCACTTCGTCGTCTACCTCAGTCTGGCACAAGGGAGATAGGGGGGCCACTCGCCTCCGGTGTGAGGAGCCATGGCAAGGTCGAACGAAGGCCGAATGACACCCCCAAGACCCGCCACGTCCCGGCAAGGTGCTTGTGTGGACTGGGACCACTTCTGCGAGTTGCCCCGGATCTTGCCCTATGGTGGCCAGGCGCGCCTGCGTGGAGGCGTGATGACCCACAAGTATAGGAGATGTATTGTAGTACTTTCGATAAATAAGAGTGTCAAACCCAATGAGGAGCAGAAGGTGTTGACAAGCAATTTTGATCAAGGATTCACTGTAAATACTAGCAAACGGGTTTTCAGGGGTATTTGGTAATGCAAATAAATAAAGTACGAGTAAATAAAATACAATAATAATAATTGCTGCAAGTGGCCCAATCCTTTCTAGAGCAAAGGACAAGCCGATTGTGTAACCTATGATTACCAAACGTTCCTGAGGACACACGAGAGTTTTTGTCGAGTGCTTTCGCTTCATGCAGCTAAGTAATCTTCATTGGTTTGATAAGTGTTATGGGGGGTGAACCTATGCTAGTGCACTAACCCTACTTGGACTAATCCACTAGGCCCATAAAGGTGAAATATCATGTAGTCGATGTTCACATGACACCACTAGTAAAATAGCACCACAACATATAAATATCAAACCATTAAATATTACTCAACATAGTTTCACTACTAACATCTCGACTTCTCCCATGTCCTCAAGAACTAAACGAACTACTCACAAGACATCATATGGATCATGACCAGAGGTGAAATAATGGTAAATAACAATCTGAACATAAACCTTAATTCAACGATTCCACTCAATAGCATCAACTACAAGAGTAATCAACACCGGGAAAGTTTCCCCTAAGAATTGGACAAGATTCAACCCAAGATGTTACAGTGGGATGGCGTGCTGATGGTGAAGATGAAGGTGCTGGTGATGATGGTGATGAAGATGATGATCCCGACGAAGCCCATCTCGATGGTGATGACGATGGTGATGATCTCCCCTCTCTGGGAAGGAATTTCCCCAGCAGATTTCTGCCTGCCGGAGAGCTTTTTCTCTCTCAGTGTTTTCCGCCCCGCAGAGGCGGAGTCTAACTCTGATCTCCCCCTTGTCTTAGGTTTTTGGGGACGACCATATACGAGAGGGGGCGATGGCAGAAGTGGGCCAGGATGGCCACACCAGTGGGTGACGCGGCCAGGGCCTGGCCCGCGCCACCTGGTGGTGTGGGCCCCTGGCTGCTCTCCTCGCTCTTCTCTTTTGGCTACTTTCGTCTTCTGATAAAATATGAATTTCTAGGAATTTTACTGGAATTGATGATCTTCAGAAATATGGTGTCTTGACGGTCCTTTTTCTAGCAGAATCCTGACTCCGGCAGCAAGTTCTCCAATAATCATCAAACATGCGAAAAAAGAGGAAACAACATAAGTATCATCTCTAAATATGAAATATATCAATGAATAACAGTAAATTATGATATAAAATAGTGATGCAAAATGGACATATCAATCCCCCCAAGCTTAGACCTCACTTGTCCCCAAGCGAAAACTGAACTCGATAAACATGACCACAGGTTTACGGAGTGAAGTGTCGATAAACAAAATACGGACAAGAAGTATCACACTTACCAAGGCATAAGTCATAATAGACATCAACTTCCCTTCATATAATTTGACTTGCAATAAGCAAAGGGAATCACAATAAAGATGCACAAGGTAAATCATGATTGGTGATGGCAAACCTTTGTTCTTGGTCAGAGAACAATGAACAAAATACGCTTATATTTCGATCGGAGCCTTTTATATCATAGCTAATATAGCAAAAACCACATGCTCAATCATAACAATCTCTTTACAGTCATAGATAGCTTTCAAAGATATATTCTTTCAGATAAAAGCATCGTACAAAACAAAGGAAGCTAGGAAATAAGATTGAATAAATCAACATATGGGTGATTGAAACACAACAACTCAAATGCTTGCTTGAGACAGAAGGGAATAGGTTGACTCAACATAAAAGTAAAGGATAGACCCTTCATAGAGGGAAGCAGGGATTAAACATGTGCTAGAGCTTTTCATTTGTAAAACAGAGATAAACATTTGTTTTGAGAGGTGGTTGTCTTTGTCAACGACTAGCAACAGAGTTCTTGCCATCTTCCATACTAAACAAGTGAGAGCGGTTCCGAGATGTTTGATTAATTGGCACAATTGTGCTCTTTTATAGTGTGGCACTCCTCCCCACTTTTCCTTTCATAAACCATGGCTAGCCGATTCCATCGGGTGCCCACAAACTTTCACATACCATGGAGGAGTGCCTTTTTTTTCTCTTTTTTTTTGTTATAATGGTCTGACCAGCTCCCTTGCAAAATTAGTGACGAGCAGATGAAGCCTGCAAGTCGAGGGGTACTCAATTTAGTATGGAAGATGACAAACTCAACCACTACGTCCTCATGAGCTAAAAAATAGTGGCACAAAATGAGAAGTATTTGAAGGTTTTTGAAAGGTAGCACATGAAAATTTACTTGGAATGGCTTGAAATACCATGCATAGGAATTTATAGTGGACTCTTTTGGAAGAAACTTGGTTTTTGGGAATTGGATGCATGAGAAGTATTCCCTCTCAGTACAGGTTTTTGGCTAGCAAGGCTGGGTATCAAGCATAAGAGTTGCATGAAACAAACAAACATATATGTGATATAAAACAATCATGCAAACTTCCTTGAAAGTACAAATGATCTTAGCTTGAGAATACTAATGCTTATGAGCCAATCATGAAGGAAAGCTGAAATGATGTACCTACAAGTATTTCCCTCTTTTTCTACTCAAGCCTCAAAGTATTGTTGCTACTGACCATTGCCAAGTTTGCTAAAACCAACTAGATTTACTCATGCTCCCAAAGTGATACCAAAACTAATCAACAAGACTAATCATATAAGAAAGATTGCAAACTAAAATGAAGTGTGCAGAAAGCAAATGATAATACTTCTCATTAATATTTCATAACCGCAACTCACACCAAGGGATACATAGATAACCAACTAAAGGAGGATACTTCCATACTGCAAACTATTCTATAAGATAACTTCTCTATTCATGATATGACTCTACTTGCCCAGTAGTTTGGGGATGATAAGCAGAAGCAATTCTATGATTAACGTCATATCTAGCAAGAGTCTTCCTAAAACCACCATGAATAAAATGAGAACCTCCATCAGTCATATGATATCTAGGCACACCAAACCTAGGAAAAATAACATCCTTAAGCATCTTTAACGAGGTCTCACCGTCGGCACTCTTCGTAGGTATATCTTCTACCCACTTAGTAACATAATCAACAGCAACGAGTATAACCTTCTAAAGGAGGAAAAGGACCCATAAAGTCAAATCCCCAACAATAAAATGGTTCAATAACAAGAGAATAATTCATAGGCATTTCATTGCGTCTAGAAATATTTCCAACTCTTTGGCATTCATCACAAGATAAAATAAACTTTCTAGCATCTTTAAAAAAGGTAGGCCAATAAAAACCTGATTGTAGAACCTTTTGTGCAGTTCTATCTCCAGCATGATGTCCTCCATAAGCACTACCATGACATTTCCTCAATATCTCTTGTTGTTCATGTTTTGGAACACATCTTCGCATAATACCATCCACTCCTTCTTTATATAAGTGTGGGTCATCCCAAAAATAATGCCTTAGGTCATAAAAGAATTTTCTTCTTTGCTGAGCTGTAAAGGTTGGAGGCAAATACTTGGAAACAATAAAGTTAGCATAATCAGCATACCAAGGACTCTCTCATGAGGTTACCTTTATTGCATCCAACTGTTCATTTGGAAAACTATCATTAATAGGAATAGGATCAAAAGAAATGTTTTCCAATCTAGACAAATTATCAGCAACAGGATTCTCAGCACCTTTCCTATCTACGATATGCAAATCAAACTCTTGCAAAAGCAACACCCATCTAATAAGCCTAGGTTTAGCATCCTTCTTTGCCATAAGATATCTAATAGCAGCATGATTAGTATGAATAGTAACTTTCGAATCAACAATATGAGGTCTAAACTTACCACATGCAAAAACAATAGCAAGAAACTCTTTCTCAGTAGTAGCATAATTCTTTTGAGCAGCATCAAGAGTCTTACTAGCATAATGAATAACATTCAACTTCTTATCTACACGGTGTCCAAGAACAGCGCCTACAGCAAAATCACTAGCATCACACATAATTTCAAAGGGTAAATTCCAATCAGGTGGTTGGACAGTAGGAGCAGTAGTTAAAGCCTTCTTAAGAGTTTCGAAAGCTTCCTTACAATCATCATCAAAAACAAATGGTACATTCTTTTGAAGAAGATTAGTAAGAGTCTTTGAAATCTTAGAGAAATCTTTAATAAACCTCCTATAAAAACCAGCATGACCAAGAATACTACGAATACCTTTAACATTCCTGGGACAGGGCATTTTCTCAATTGCTTCAACCTTTGCTCAGTCAACTTCAATACCTCTTTCAGAAATTTTATGTCCAAGAACAATTCCTTTATTCACTATAAAGTGGCATTTCACCCAATTAAGAACAAGATTAGTTTCTTCACATCTCTGCAAAACTTTATCAAGATTGTGCAAACAATTATCAAAAGAAGTTCCATAGACAGAGAAATCGTCCATGAATACCTCCACAATTTCTTCACAAAATCCATGAAAAATAGCAGACATGTGATACGTCTCAAACGTATCTATAATTTTTGATGCTCCATGCTTATTTATACACTATTTGCTTTGTGTTTTGTTACACTTCGTGGCGTTTTTATGCATTTTCTGGAACTAACCTACTAATGAGATGCCACAGTGCGAGTTCCCTGTTTTCTACTGTTTTTGTGTTTCAGAAAAGTTACACAGGAAATATTCTCAGAATTGGATGAAACAAAGGCCGAACCTCCTATTTTTACCAAAGCTTCGCGAAGACCGAAGATGAGACGGAGGGGGCCCAGCCACACCATGTGGTGGTGCGGCCCAGCCCCTGGCCGCGCCACCAGGTGGTGAGGCCACCTGGCCCACCTCCTGACATTGCCCTTTTGCCTATAAATTCCCCTCGATGGGAAAAACCTAAAGGACTGATCGCTTTTCCTCATAACATACTGCAAGCCACCGCCGCCGTCGAAACGAGATTGGGAGGATCCAGGAGCTCTTCCCGGCACCCTGCCGGAGGCCTTCTCCACCACCATGGTCACCTCCGGAGTGATGTGTGAGTAGTCTACCTTAGACTACGAGTCCATAGCAGTAGCTAGATGGTTGTCTCCTCCACCATGTGCTTCATGTTTAGATCTTGTGAGCTGCCCTACATGATCAAGATCATCTTTATATAATCATACATGTTGTGTTTGTTGGGATCCGGTGAGTATTGGTACTATGTCAAGTTGATGTGCTGAATATATATCTTTATGTTATCTCTATGTTGTTTATGATCTTGCATGCTTTTTGTTGCTAGTAGATATCTTGGCCGAGTAGATGCTAGTGACTCCAAGAGAGAGTATTTATGCTCGATAGTTGGGTTCATGCCTCTAGTAATCTGAGGGAGTGACAGAAACCTCTAAGGTTGTAGATGTGTTGTTGCCACTAGGGAGAAAACAACATTCTTGTGTCCAAGGACATTAGCTTTGTTTACATTATGCACTTTGCTTAATGCGATTATCTATTGTTCGCAACTTAATACTCAAGGGGTCCTCGGATGATTCCCCGCGAGTGGATTTTTAGTCATAGATGCAGTTGGATTACGGTCTATGTATTTTGTCGTAATGCCCAGAGTGAATCTCATAGTGATGCTCATGACATATGTACGTTATCTTTACTCTATCAATTGTCCAAATGTAATTTGTTTACCCAGCATGTGTTATTTATCTTATGGAGAGACACCACTAGTGAACTGTGGACCCCGGTCCAATTTCCTTTACATTGCTATTACCATTTACTTTTACTCGCATTGTTTACTTACTCGCATACTATTACCCTTTTACCACTCGATACGCTCAATCCTTTGTCTACATCAAACCGGTGAGATTAACAACCTCATCGTAAGTTGGGGCAAAGTTCTTGGTTGTGTTGTGTGCAGGTTCCACGTTGCTGTTGGTGCAAAGCAAAGCCCTGGACGAGGCACCTTATAAATTGTCCAGAGCTATCGCGAAGCTAGCAAGCATCACCTTCTGAAGTTTGGCTTTCTCCTACTAGTTCGATAAACCTTGGTTTCACAACTGAGGGAAGTCTTGCTGTTGTGCTCATCATACCTTCCTCTTGGGGTTCCCAACGGGGTGTTACTTACACGCCATCAACATGCATCTTTGAAAGGTAGCAGGAGCATTGCACAAACCAAAAGGCATACGTCTATAAGCATAAGTTCCATAAGGACAAGTAAAAGTGGTTTTCTCTTGATCTTGCTTTTTAACAGCAATCTGAGAGAAACCAGAATAACCATCAAGAAAATAAAAATGAGTTTTCTTAGATAACCTTTCTAACATTTGATCTATAAACGGTAAAGGATAATGATCTTTCTTAGTAACTTTATTGACCTTTCTAAAATCGATGCACATCCTATAACCAACTACTACCCTTTGAGGAATAATCTCGTTATTCTCATTAGGCACAACAGTAATTCCTCCTTTCTTAGGAACACAATGAGCAGGACTAACCCATCTACTATCAGCAATAGGATAAATAATACCAGCATCAAGGAGTTTCAATACCTCATTTCTTACCACTTCCTTCATCTTAGGAATTAAACGGCGTTGATGTTCAACAACTGGTTTTGCATCTGGCTCCATATTAATAACATGCTGACATATAGTAGGAGAAATTCCTTTTAAATCATCAAGAGTATATCCCATAGCTCCTCGGTGTTTCCTCAAGATCTCCAATAACCTTTCTTCTTCCTTCACTGAAAGTTTAGAACTAATAATAACTGGATATATTTTCTTATCATCAATATAAGCATATTTAAGATCATCGAGTAAAGGTTTCAAATCAAAAACAAGATCTTTCTTAGGTGGCAAAGTGGTACCCAAATCCTCCACGGGGTAAATTGTGTTTAAGCAACTCTGGTTGACAAAGAAAAATTTCGTCGATCTCATTTCTTTCCTCCCTGAAGATCTCACTTTCGTGATCCTCCATATATTGCTGCAAAGCATCGTTAGGAGCAAGAGCAATAGAGGCAAGCTGTTCAACTCTAAAATCTTCATTAGGCAATTCAGTTTCATAAGGAGCTTTGGTAAACTTAGAAAAATTAAACTCATAAGATTCTCCATCAAACTTAGTCAAAATTTTCTCCTTCTTACAATCTATAGTAGCGCCATAAGTATTCAAAAAGGGTCTACCAAAAATAATAGGACAAGTTTTACTAGTAGCTTTACCAAGTACTAGAAAATCAGTAGGGTATTTAGTCTTACCGCATAAAACTTCCACATCTCTAACAATACCAATTGGAAAGATATAGTCTCTCTGTTAGCAAGTTGAATAACCACATCGATATCTTCCAGTTCACAAGAACCAATTTCATGCATGATTTCTCTGTAAAGCTCATAAGGAATAGCACTTGAACTTGCACCAATGTCGCATAAATCATAATAGCAATGATCACCTATCCTGACAGAAAGCACAGGAACACTTGTTTTCCTAGGTCTACTAGGATGTGAAACAATGTTAGAAGCATCTTCACAAAAGATAATATGTCCATCTTCTACATTTTTAGTAACAAAGTCCTTCACTATTGCTACAAGAGACTTAACAGTTATTTTCTCATCAGGTTTTAAAGCTTTCTTTGCACTTTTATTAAGCACACTAGTTAACATAGAATGCTCCTTTACCTTAGCAGGGATAGGCGTTTTCTCAAAATAAGGCTCAGGCAAAATGCCATCAACAGTACAACCTTCAGTAATTCTAGCAGAAACACAACTAGTAGTATCTTTATAAGGCGCATGGTACTTGTTCCAATCCTTCTTTGGAACATCAAGATAAGAGGCAAAGGCCTTAAAACAGTTAGCAAGGATTTGAGAATCAAGACCATACACAACACTAACATTATGAAAGTCATCGGTTCCCATAAAAGCTTTAATGTATTCATAATCATAATTTATACCTGACTTTCTACCTTTGTCGTTCTCCCATCCTTCAGTATTTTTTGAATATGGTCAAGAAGATCCCATTTAGCTTCTTCTTTCATACGTGTAAATGATCCAGAGCAAGAAGCATCCAATAAATCCTTGTCGTGAAGAGTAAGCCTTGCATAGAAGTTATTAATAACAATATTACTGGGGAGCTCATGAATGGTACATTTGAGCATTAGTGACTTCAATCTCCCCCATGTTTGGGCAATACTCTCTCCATCATGAGGTCAAAAATTATATATTTGATTCCGATCTTTATGAATCTCACTTGGAGGATAGAATTTGAAATAAAAGAGGGGTACAATTTCCTCCAAGCCAATAGATTGACCATCCTTTAGCAACCTATACCATTCTGCAGCTCTGCCCTTCAGTGATAAGGAGAAGGGATTTCTATTTTCGTGCCCTCAGGTCCTTAGTTGTACTCAGTTTTCCCCAACTCGTTAGTTTTTCCTCAGTTTTCCCCAAGCCCTTGTCTGAAACCCTCAGAAGGAGCTCGGACTGGAGGATTCCCATTTAGTTGACCGTTCCATGCTGACATGTGGGCCCGTGTCATGTGGGGCCGCGTCGCGTGGGGCTGGTAGAAAGGGACCGCGTGGGACAGGACGAGACTGCATTTGGTTGTACGTGAGAGCTCGGTTCTGTCTCTCTCGGCCCAAATTGGCATTTTTCAGAGCACCTTTTCAGAGCGCCCTTTCCCCTCTCTCTCTGTAACAGTTCTCTCTCTTTTCACCAAATTAGTATCAAATCTAGAGAAGCTTCTATTTCTGTCTTTCTTCAATGATTGTTGCCTTTTGGCCCTCATTTTTTGCCCAATATGGTAACAAATCTAGTAGAAAATCTAAAAGCTAGTATAGGATAAATTCACAGTAGCATAGTAAATTGAGAAAACTAAGTATAATACATAAACTGCATACAGCAGCCAAAAGCAGCCAATAACGATGTTAATGTTCACGACAAACTAAGCTGAAAATAATACAAGACACAATGTATGACCAACATGAAGGTTCTTCATTCTTCATCATATATTTCGTCGTCGCTACATTCCATGAGACGAAGGAAATATTCACTGAACTCCTTCCGTCTGCAGTGTGCAGCCAATACATCTCCAAACGGTATGACCTTTGTTCAGTTTTCAGACCGTCGTATCCTAATCTATCCACACGTCGTGGCCACTCATCCCAGGCCTTTCTATCATCAAAGTACTATCTGATATAACCCAAATCCACGTAGTAGATGCAGCCAGGTCGAAGTGTCGGGTGCACTCTGGTATCGATGGAGATACACCGGATATAATTGACGAAGAAGGCATGACTACCAATGTTACTGACGGCATAGAGAGAGCGGCTCTCAGTGTCCACACGGTACACCAATGGTTGACCTTCCTACAAATGCTTGTTGTTGTCAATGCTGCCGCCCAACAACACAAGCAGCAGATCACCATCCGACTTCACAAGGTAGAACTTGGAATCATTTCTAAGTTCTGGAAATGAAAATAGTGTCTTCATGTTGACAGTGCTCGCGCGCTGCTCCAACTAGACATTGTTGGTGCACACTAATGTTCCGAACTCATTCACAGCTATTGCATACAATTCACCATTGAACGGGGTAATGCAATGCAGATAATGGTCCTCGATCAAAAATCTTCCTTCTCCCCAATCTTCTTCATCTATATCCTTAGTTGGAGAGCTCTCATCGACCCAAGCAATTTCATTGGGGTAACCTATGCAAACGAAGACCATAGTTGGGGACTTCATTACAGTGACTGACTCCACAATAACAGATGGCATCTGCGCCTCAAAAGTAGTATTCAATATCTTTGTGAGTGGGTTCAGAAGCCGTATCTTGTGCGGCTGGTTCTTCTGGGCAAGCACGATGACGCCACGGTAAAAGCCGACGAAGTAGTATCTAAAATATATTGATGAAGATAACATTCAGCACTAAGATGTTTACGATGGAAAATAAAAATAGATTAACTCTATAGATATGGAGGAATTTGAACCTTGCATGAACTTCCGTTAGATCGATGGTGACGTAGCGGGATGTGCGGAGGTTGAGGAAGGAGAACTCAGCGGCGCGTGGAAGGGCGTGTTCTACCATGATCCATTCGTGCGGGTGCACGTTGGGCTCAGGTAAATCTGAGCGCCAATTTGTACAAACTTGCCTCAGAGCAGAGTAGGTGTCCACGTACTCCTCGTTCGCCAGTAAGCAGTCGCCGATCTTGTGAAGTGGTCCGTCACCCTTAAGAGAGGCCCAGTTCACGGAGGCGCCGCGCTTGGATGCGCCGCCCTCGGAGGCGACAGGCTTGGCGGCGACGGCCTCAGATGCGACGGGCTCGGCGGCGATGGGCTCGGATGCGACGGGCTCGAAGGCGATGGGCTCGGAGGCGATGGGCTCGGAGGCGATGGGCTCGGGGGCGACGGCCACCGGCGCATTCTTCTTCTCCATCGCCGGCAGGGGAGCGCGCGTAGGGCGGTTGGGGTTTTTTCGATTTGGAGAAGGTGATGGGACGTGAGAGGCGTGGTTGCGTGCGTGAGTTATAATGAGACTGTGTGCAGAGGGAGGGAGAGAAGGGCTCTGTACTGGCAAAGTGACGGTTCGTCTCAGCAGTTTAGTCTCAACACGCGTCCAAGGTACTGCACGTCTGCACCGTTACGTGTACTCAGTTCTACCCTCGAGTCTTACACTGGAAAAATATTTGTACTCAGTTTTTTCCTCGAGTACTAATACTGGCTAGTGCAATATACTCAGTTTTAATCTCAAGTGGCTGGTCAACAGAGAGTCAACAGATGGGATTAAGCTATCTAATTGAGTCATTTCATGCGCAAAAAAATTCAAAAAATTTAAATCATAGTGCCTCCTACTCATGGAGTCTTGTTACGCGACCTGCCACGTAGACAATCATATATAAATCAAGTTTTAACACAAATGACCACTTCTCAAATCACTAGTAGCTATGAAGGTTCATGGCTTTCTACTCAAACCCCTTCTCAAGACATCTATACCCAAAACATAGTTTGTCTGAATGAGGCCATAATTTTCACACTCATGTATATTTGAATTGCTAATACTTTGAGGTAGGCCAACCTGGGTTTCATTGTACAAAACATGTGTTTTTCTTTTTCTAAATCTCTTATTTGAATTCCTTAGCCTGTTTACTATTTACTTGCCCTTGGATCCTTGATACTACTCAGTTTTACCCTCTCCCTTCTCACAGAAGCCCAAACTTGGCCTAATTGGTTGAGCTGTTGTCACACGGATCATGCCCACCTACCATCGATCCTATGATCTAACGGGCAGGATAACCCCTATTTCTCTCTCATCATGGCCACCCTCTCTCTATCTGTCGGTGGCAAACTACTAACCCTCTATGTATGCTAAATAACGAGTTTGCCACCGGATTCAACAAGTTTGGTAATCACGAATTTCTTGTAGGCATTACTTTTCACGGTAAAATGATAAACTATCATGAATTTCCATTTCTTTTAGGCATTACTTTTCACGGTAAAATGATAAACCATCACGAATTTCCTTTAGGCATTACTTTTCACAGTAAAATAATAAACTATCACGAATTTCCATTTCTTGTAGGCATTACTTTTCACGGTAAAATGATAAACTATCACGAATTTCCATTTCTTGTAGGCATTACTTTTCACAGTAAAATGATAAACTATCACGAATTTCTATTTCTTTTAGGTATTACTTTTTTGTTGAGATATAAACCCCCACAACGGTCATCTCCTCCTTAATTTATTGTGTAAACCCTACAACGGTCATCTCTACCTTAATTTATGGTGTAAACCCCACAACGATCATCTCTCCTTTATAAACCCCCACAACGGCCATCCCTCATATCAATAAGTTCTGCCTCTCTCTTCTTCGTTCACATACACTTGATCCATTGCCATGGCTTCCACGTCTCGGACGCCGACCGGAAGGGGAAGGGGAAGGGGCGGCCTGGGTGGTGGATCATCATCATTGCCACCACCACCGTCAACACTGCCATTGATGATAGAGGAGTTCTTAATCGTCATCTATGAAGGCCCTTTGGCCAAGAGGGTACGTACGCTTTCCCACATATATGATGCATGTGATTAATTATGTGCATGTTCTAAAAAACCTTTAATTTCAAACGATCGGCGCTCGATCTCTTTGCAGGCACTCCCAAAAAAGTTTGCGGACTATCTTGACGGGCAGGAACCCGCTAAGGTGTATCTGCGAGCAGCTGACTGCGGTCCTCGTCTCTGGACCGTGGATGTCCTATTTGACGGACAAGGCCGGATGTACCTTGACAAGGGCTAGGAGAATTTCGCCATCGCATATGGTGTGGATTTCGGCTACATCCTACACTTCAAATATGAAGGCGATGATGTGCTCACAGTGAAGGTGTTCAACATAACAATGTGCAGGAAGTACTACTACACGGACGATGAAGATACTGACGATGAAAGCGACGACGACGTGAAGCCATGCATCCATCCCCTTTAGATAAGGGGATTATGACCAAGAATATATATGTAGCTTCATATGCATCGATTTAGAAATCTAGCTATTTTCTATATATTATGCATGTAAAAATAATAGGGAATCGCAATTTCCATCATGATTCGAGCACCACAGCCTCCAAACGATGCCGATGCTGATATCGGCATGGTCAGAACGGCTATGCATGCTCGCCGCCACTACTAGGTTACCGTCGGGATGCACCCTCAATCCCGTCCCCTCATTCAATCACTGACACACCAGAGATACCGCCGAGGCTAATGACGAACGTACATGCTGATGCCAATGCCGAACATGCATGCCACTATAGGCACGGCCACACCGCCCCGCTATGCTGGATGCCACAGACCACCGCTAGGTCTTTCCCTTCGCCACCACACTCCCCTAGCACCCATCTATACACGCCAGAAAGGAGAGACACTAGTTTTCTCTACGTTGCTCGCGTTCGTGTCCGACACCGTCAGTCAAAGTGTTGAGGTCGTCGTCGATGTCCTCGACCATTTCTTCTCTTCTATGCATGGTTAAATGCGTCTAGTTCATATCTATCTAATGCGTCTGGTCTCGCCTCATGCAGTTCTTTGTGGACGTCGATCTCATCTCGGCACCCTGCAGGCCACCTCCTCCGTGCCATCGCTGTAGAGCTCCGTTTAAAAATATAATCCTACCCGTGTATTGCCCCATGTATCAGCGTCATGGCCCCACTTGTCATTCGATATACCGAAGCCCCACTCGTTTGCGTTTTGGTCAGGGATACGGCGATGCTTACGGTCAAACAAAGATGGATGCTCTGACGTATCTTTGCGGGCTCTATGTGGCTCCACTAGTCAGCAGATAATGGTCAAAGTTGTTGACCCGTCGGGAATCCGGCCGTTCCACCACTTGTTAGGGTTTCAGACAAGGGCTTGGACAAAACTGAGGAAAAACTAAGGCGCTAGGGAAAACTGAGTACAACTAAGGACCCGAGGGCACGAAAATAGAAATCCCTAAGGAGAATAGCTTTCTCTTAACCTGGCTTGATGAAATACCTACACACTTGAACAACTCGCATAATTCATGTATAAAGAGTAAATGATCACCCGGATGGACAGTTCCATCTCCTGAATAGCAATTATTCATAACACGTTCAACAATTTTCATAGGTATTTTAAAAGGATCTAATTGAGCAGGCGGTGCTTCATCCACTACCATAACAGTGGCAGTAGTATTCGCAAATACGGAACCAAATGGAGACTTCTCCATAGCAAAATAAAATAAAAGACAGAAATAAAGACAATACTCACAGCAAAAGTTACCTTTACCAATTCCACTCTTCAATAGCGCTTCACTCCCCGGCAATGGCGCCAGAAAATAGTCTTGATGACCCACAAGTATAGGGGGTGTATCATAGTACTTTCGATAAATAAGAGTGTCAAACCCAATGAGGAGCAGAAGGTGTTGACAAGCAGTTTTGATCAAGGATTCACTGTAAATACTAGCAAACGGGTTTTCAGGGGTATTTGGTAATGCAAATAAATAAAGTACGAGTAAATAAAAGACAATAATAATAATTGCTGCAAGTGGCCCAATCCTTTCTAGAGCAAAGGACAAGCCGATTATGTAACTTATGATTACCAAACGTTCCTGAGGACACACGAGAGTTTTTGTTGAGTGCTTTTGCTTCATGCAACTAAGTAATCTTCATTAGTTTGATAAGTGTTATGGGGGTGAACCTATGCTAGTGCACTACCCCAACTTGGACTAATACACACGTGTGATTATACCCCTTGCAAGCATCCACAACTATAAGAAAGTAATTATGATAAATCTAACCACAACCTTAAACTCTGAGATCCTACACTCCCTGGTGCAATGGTTTCCTAACGGGGGTTTAGGTTTCTGTCGCTCCGGCAACCCCACAATTAGTAGCCAAATACACAATGCATTCCACTAGGCCCATAAAGGTGAAGTATCATGTAGTCGACGTTCACATGACACCACTAGTAAAATAGCACCACAACATATAAATATCAAACCATTAAATATTACTTAACATAGTTTCACTACTAACATCTCGACTTCTCCCATGTCCTCAAGAACTAAACGAACTACTCACAAGACATCATATGGATCATGACCAGAGGTGAAATAATGGTAAATAACAATCTGAACATAAACCTTAATTCAACGGTTCCACTCAATAGCATCAACTACAAGAGTAATCAACACCGGGAAAGTTTCCCCTAAGAATTGGGCAAGATTCAACCCAAGATGTTACAACGGGATGACGTGGTGATCGTGAATATGAAGGTGCTGGTGATGAAGATGATGATCCCGATGAAGCCCAGCTCGATGGTGATGATGATGGCGACGATCTCCCCTCTTCGGGAAGGAATTTCTTCGGCAAATTTCTGCCTGTCGGAGAGCTTTTTCTCTCTTGGTGTTTTCCGCCCCGCAGAGGCGACGGAGTCTAACTCTGATCCCCCCTTGTCTTAGGTTTTCAGGGACGACCATATACGCGAGGGGGCGATGGCAGAAGTGGGCCAGGGTGGCCACACCATTGGGTGGCGCGGCCAGGGCCTAGCCCGCACCACCTGGTGGTGTGGGCCCCTGGCTGCTCCCCTCGCTCTACCCTTTTGGCTACTTTCGTCTTCTGATAAAATATGTTTTTTTGGGAATTTTCCTAGAATTGATGATCTTCAGAAATATGGTGTCTTGACGGTCCTTTTTCCAGCAGAATCCTGACTCCGGCAGCAAGTTCTCCAATAATCATCAAACATGCAAAATCAGAGGAAACAACATAAATATCATCTCTAAATATGAAATATATCAATGAATAACAGTAAATTATGATATAAAATAGTGATGCAAAATGGATGTATCAAGGCGTAGCGTTCCGGCAAGGAATGACGGCATCGAAGGACCAATAGGCGCCCACAAGACGTAGCGGAAGCGGAGTGAGCACATCGCGGGAAGACCCGCTCGTTGGGGATACTACGCGCGGCGACACCTGACCGGTGACGGGGAAGAATATCACTGTGCCGGTAATAGGGGCCTTTGAAGTCGATTCCATGTGTAGGGAGAAGCAGGAGCACGAGGTGAGGATGAGTCCCTGACCAGCTGGACTCAAGGACGACGATTTAAAGTTGTCGGCGGCGCTCAGCTCTATCTTCGTCGAGGTGGTCACTCATGGGCTTGACGAGCTCGGTGCAATTATATCGGAGGTGGGCCTCAACTCCAAGATGATCCTCCGATGGTTGGCTCTCAACAACATTGACTCCTTGTCGTGGTATTTTGATGACAGTAGCCATAGGGATGGCTTAACGAGAGGGCTCGACGTGGAACAGCGTCGGGTCCGGCTTGGGTTGGGTAGTGACAACACAACATGTACCCAGGTTCAAGGCCCTCCTCGCAGGAGGTAACACCCCTACGTCATGCCTTATTCTTTATTATGAGCACACGGTGGCTACAATGGTGCTCCTTGAGCTGTATTGTCTAGAGAAAGAAGAAGACTTAGTCGATCCCTACTCTAAGGGTCCAGGCCCCCTTATATAGGCAGGGGTCTGGTTACATGTTCTGGTCCGGCTGCCCGGCAGCCGTCTTCACAGTGGTTGTGACGTTGGCACTGGTCCCGCTTCCCCTGCTCCTCTGCCTGGCGCTGGCCGCTTTATAAAGTAACCCTGTCCCTGGATCGGCATATCCGTGGTATATGCCCCCGGCTCGCCTCGGATCCTCCCGTTGGAGGCCGCTTTACTTGGGCGGTTGGTACGACGGTCCGTGGCTGGTGTCATCGCGATCTCCACCCTCTGCACTTCTGTCGGGTTCCTGTAGACTAAAGCGTTGGTTAGGAGTGGCATCGTTGTTGCCGGCTTGGGCCACCAACGGAGAAGACCAGAGCCGGCTGCTAGCGTAGCCGGCCCTTCGGGCGGAGCTAGCCCTGCTAGTCGATTGTAGCGCTGATCCCTGAGACGCCAGCCGGCAGGTTCTGCTGCCTTCGGCATACCTAGGTGGTCATCCCCACGACACTAGCCCCCGAAACTGGCGAAGTCTCATGGGACAACATGGGGATCCAGCGGGTTCGTTTCCTTGATGAAGTTCATTCGCATCCGTCGAAGTTCAGGGCCCTCCTCGCGGAAGGTAACACCCCTACGTCATGCCTTGTTCTTTATTATGAGCACACAGTGGCTACAATGGTGCTCCTTGAGCTGCGTTGTCTAGAGGAAGAAGAAGACTTAATCGATCCCTACTCTAAGGGTCCAGGCCCCCTTATATAGGCAGGGCCTGGTTACATGTAATGGTCCGACTGCCCGGCAGCCGGCTTCATAGTGGTCGTGACGTCAGCACTGGTCCCGCTTCCCCTGCTCCTCTGCCTGGCGCAGGCCGCTTTATAAAGTAACCCTGTCTCCTGGACCGGCATATCCGCGGTATATTCCCCCGGCTCGCCTCGGATCCTCCCGTTGGAGGCCGCTTTACTGGGGCGGTTGGTGGCGACGGTCCGTGGCTGGCGTCATCGCGGTCTCCGCCCTCTACCGCTTCTGTCGGGTTCCTGTAGACTTTAATAAAATGTTGGTTAGGAGTGGCGTCGTTGTTGCCGGCTTGGGCCGCCAACGGAGAAGACCAGAGCCGGCTGTTGACGTAGCCGACCCTTCGGGCGGAGCCGGCCCTGCTAGCCGATCATTGGCGGTCGCTTTACTGGGCTTTCTTCTCGGAGTCTCGGTGGTTATGAGACTGTCGGCCTGCTCTAGATTAGATATTTTTAGACAAATCATTTGCTGGTTATATGGTTATAGGGACAGTTCGACCTCTTGGCCCTTGAGCCTTGACTAGCCCGCCGAGCAGACACTATGGACCTGCAGTCAGTGTCATACGGCTCACACCCGAACACGCGCAGAAGGAAGCCCGGGCACGCCCATCCAGCATTCGTTCTTCTGACCCTGGAGTTTGTCCAACGCCAGGCACATGCGGAAGTGAAGCCCGGGCAAGCGCCGGGTAATAGGGATGTTGTGTCCGCTGTGCTCTTAAGCAAGCGGTCAGAGCAACGACACCGTTGCTCTTCTCCCTCGACCACGTCCTCCTCAACATTGTGCCTCCTTAGCTAAGTTTTTCTCGCTCCAAATCGAGTTAAATCAACTATCCTAGATGTTTTTTTTGAAATCAATACCATATATATTTATAGTAAATAGTACACGATAGAGTGACTCCAACTATTACAAAATAAAGTCTAAAAGAAAACGAGCTAATCTTCAAGGTCTTCAAACTCTTCTTCTTCCATGACATAATCTTGTATTTTTCTGAAGGCAGCCAAAAGATAATGGCACAAATATCATACCATATACCTGCAAATACCAATAGAGGTGCTCCCATATTTTTGATTTGAGCCGCAATGCCAAGGCTACGTGCACGCACGCAACCATTAAAATAATCAATCCACATCGGCGAGAGTACCAACACCAATATTCCAGGGAAAAGAGACCGAACAGCCTGGTCGACGTCGTTGGAGAGCCGAGTATACGAATCACCATTGTCGAGGACGTAGCAGCCGGGATAAATATTACGAGGATAATCCTCCTCGCGGCAACCAAGAAAAAAACTCCAAAATTGACTTGGCGAAGTAAGATCTGAAAGACCGTACCTATAGAACTGTAATCTAACACCACCACCATTAACGCCGAGAAGAACTCGTCGTCGAACGAAGGGCCGAAGATTACTTATTGTAGACGATGCCATCTCCATTGACATTAAGGCAAAAAAAAAATTGGCTACCAAATCCCTAATCTAATCTTGTGAGGACACTATTTTAATTGAAAACTCCACCCATAGATCGGGTTCCCCACCCCTCCTGACACCGGCAAGGCCGGCCGGAGGAGGAGGAACCAATCTATGGAGGAGGAGGAAGAGAGGCGGCGGCTAGGTCAGAAGGGGTGGCGGCTGGTTAACTATCCTAGATGTTGTTTCTTGCAAGATCGTTGTACTCTCTTTGATTCACACTTTTATGGATTAGAGGGAGTATTATTTTTCACTCCAAAATAAAACGCGCTCCTCAGCCCAAGGCCTATCAAGCACCGTATTCGCAGCTCATGACAAAGCAGCCCAAAAGGACCTAGCCCACGAGCACAAGAAGCACGGCAGTAGAGGGCAGAGCCCAGGTGAGATTGCCACGTCAGCAATCCGCGGCTGTCTCGCGGAGGACCAATCACGCTCGCTCACGGTCGAGCACACGGATAGTGTGTTTTCTCAACAGCAATCCTAGCCGTCGAACGGACAACCATCCCGAAACCTTTCCTCCAACGGTCACCTGCAAACCGCCTCGGTCCACGCGTCTCCGTCCTCGCGCCCCACCAAACGGCGCCTTTAAATACCCCAATCACGCAATCCTCCCATCACTATTCGACTTTTCTCATCCAGTTTGGTCGCCTTCCAATTCGAATCCACAGAGAGGGTAGCAGTTCCAGAAGCGGAGAGCGATGGCCCGTACCAAGCAGACCGCCCGCAAGTCCACCGGCGGGAAGGCCCCGAGGAAGCAGCTCGCCACCAAGGTTCGTCTCGCCGGCCTCTCTCTCTACTCACGTTTTCTCCTTCGCTCCAGATTTTCGGTGCAGCTTTGACTGACGTTCGGTTCGAATCGTGTTGCAGGCTGCGAGGAAGTCGGCCCCGACAACCGGCGGAGTGAAGAAGCCCCACCGCTACAGGCCCGGCACGGTGGCGCTCCGTGAGATCCGCAAGTACCAGAAGAGCACAGAGCTGCTGATCCGCAAGCTTCCCTTCCAGCGCCTCGTCCGCGAGATCGCCCAGGACTTCAAGACCGACCTCCGCTTCCAGAGCCACGCCGTGCTGGCGCTCCAGGAGGCCGCCGAGGCGTACCTCGTCGGGCTCTTCGAGGACACCAACCTCTGCGCCATCCACGCCAAGCGCGTCACCATCATGCCCAAGGACATCCAGCTCGCCCGCCGCATCCGCGGTGAGCGCGCCTAAGCCTTCTCGCCGCTCAAGCCCCGTAGATCAACGGAATGGGGACCAAGTCGTCGCCAGTGAATTTCGTTGAAGCTCCTTCCGGTGTTTTTAGTTCCTAATTGCTGTGTTAGGTCTCGTTCCGTGTAGATGAGATGTGGTTGGTGTAAGACTATTATCAGTAATGTGTCCTTTTGGTTTGCGATGAGGCAAACGTATGTTGGAAACTATTATTTTTAGCAGTTAATTCCGTCCTATGATTGATGCTATCCTTGTTTGTGGTTGCGTGTGGTACACCGACTCAATCGATGCGTTATTATCTGTATTTTTTGGTCATTTTCCAGCTGTATCGTCGTGGTGCCGTGTGGGCGACGTATTCTGTCGTAGTCGTAGGGCGCTGCCGCCCGTTCGCGTCGAGCGAGACACGTTTGTCACCGTGTTTCTTCACGTCATCGTTTTAACTGTTACAGTATATATATATTATCGCACTATTTCAAGTGTGGTTTTGGATTTTTTGTGCAAAGACATTGCCTGGTGGGCTTTCTCGGCCGGGATCGTTGTATGGCGTGAGATGTGCACGTTCGTCGTGCTGTCGGCTTCTTTTGTCATATGCTTTATGCAAAATGAGTATTCGTTAGCCCGTGTTTGATGCTATCCTTCGTGGTTTGTCTTTGTGGTACCTATTCCATCGCTGTATTGTCGGTTCACGTTGGTCGACGCGTGTTTAGCCCGGCGTCGATCTTCTGAATTTTTAACCGTGTATACATTGCATGTGGTGTAGGAACTTTGTGTGGTCAGCGTGAGGTACGTGCAATGTTTAGAGGATGCTGCTTGGACTATGCGTACAAAGCCAAATTCTCGAATTTGCGAGCCATCACAGCCGAGGATCCCAGGGAGCGACGCCCCCCTATTTTTTTTTGGCAAGAATAATATTCTAGAAAAAAAAGTTGCCAAGGGCCACCAGGAAATCACCTGGCAATTTCTTTTCTTGGCCAAGCTAACTTGCTAACTGGCGGATGTTTTTCCAATATATTTTCCGTTAAATTAATGACC
Organism: Dactylis glomerata; assembly: GCA_007115705.1. NCBI lineage: Eukaryota > Viridiplantae > Streptophyta > Magnoliopsida > Poales > Poaceae > Dactylis > Dactylis glomerata. Next base: position 2,690,809 of record QXEO01000171.1, read on the forward strand.
GTAGGAAATTCTAATTTCATAGATACTGAGATGAGTCACTATAGGAAACTTAATAGAATTTTAGTCTAAAAAAAGAAAATTGCAAATTCATTTGAATTCTGTTGTCTTTATATGATAATTGTAAATTTATCTATTGAGAATTAGCTTTCTCAGTCACGTCCATAACGGTAGGATACGATGCACTTGATCTTCCTGTTTGTCTGCCTAGGTTTGTTATGTTTAGATTCATGTTGTGCTGTCTTTTCTGTAGTGGGCTTGATTTTTCTACGTGTATCACTGTATCTATATATGTTGTTCTAGCAGTGCAATGTGTCAAACCTTGCTTGGTCCAGAAAAGATGAATGGCTCGATTTTATTCTTTCTATGATTCCCGCCCCCCCCTAAATTTTTAAAGATTGTTTCCAAATTTTTCAGCGAGTTGATTCTAAATTTCAGTACATTCGGAGTATATATCATACACACATCGGTAAGTACATCATGCACATATTTGTTTATCTTTGCTGCAAGTAAGTGACTAGCAGGCCCCATAGGCACATCTGCAAAGGCGACGACCCTAGCTTACATCGAAGCTCAGTATTGTGGCATGAAGCTTTGCGGGTGATATTGAGAAACTCGAATTGAGCTATAAATAGTGCCTCAACCTTGTTTATAAAGGTCAAGTCATCGCGTTTAAGGGTACCGCTTAGTGGATTGAGGCACCCACATTGTGTGAGGCCTCGAGAAGAATATGGTGAGCCTTTTGTGGCTCTTGATGGGCTTTGTGCCACCACACCTCTCGAACGAAGACATATTTTCCTCAACGAAATTAGCTATGGGATAACCATCGTATCTCTTTGCGGTTATTTCTATCCTTATTTAGTCGTTGTCCTATAAAAATGGTCCAACACCGCATATCAGCCGTACTTATAAGGGTTGAGGTCGGTTCGTGGGATATGGTAGAGCTGCTCTTACATTTATGTTTATCCCCTAAAATTAAAAATGATTATAAAAATTGATAGTCGCATATTTACCCATAGTCGACCATACGGTCGGCCGCGAGCACGAAAAAAGGTGAAATACTAACGGAGTCTTCCACTACGGCTAACAGCGTCGTATGGTGGTGAGACGGCGCGTGGAGGTTGGTTGGCATCTGGACCCGCGGTACAAATCGAGCGGGCAGAGGTACATGTGCCGTTGTCCGGCAATTGAGATGGCGCATGTGTCGCTGGATCTGAACCCCGTCGTCCCCTCTCTCTTGTTTCGGTCAGCTCCGTGTAGGCTAAGAAGAGGAGGTGGGGGCAGGTGCAGGTGCGGATGGGCGGCGCCCTCTGCTGGTGCTTCGTATTTGCGGCGAGGGGAGGAGAAAAGGTAGGGCGCTGCCGGTACTCCAATTCAAACGCCGATGGATGGAGGGAGCAGTGCGGGTGGAGTCGATGGCCGCATCGATGTCGATGGCGGCGAACAGCGTCGCGGGAGTGGCGGAGGGAGAAGTGCTGGAGGAGACAGTGCGCGCATCAGTGTCGGTGCCGGCGGACAGCGGCGCGAGGTGCAGGCGGGAGAGGGCGGTGCGCGCATCGACGCCGGTGGCGGCGAACATCGGCTTCGGCTTGGATTTCCCGCTGGATCCTGAGAGCAGGTAAACATGTTTTACCTCGTGGCATAGCGCATGTGTGATTTTTGTGTGCTCGATCTGCCGGTGTGCTTGACTAGAAGTTTCCGATATGAGTTTCAGCTTGCTCAATCTGTCTCCTCCACCACCACCAACCTCCCGTGACTGAAATCGGCGAGATTTTGGATGGTCGTGAAGAGAAAAGGGGCGGGGGAGGAACGGCTGGTTTAGGGCGGCGAAGGCGCGGCAGGTTGGTGGCGACGGAGGCGCGGCAGCATGGGAGCGACGGAGGCGCGTTCTTGCATCACCATCACTGTGGTTCTCTGTTTCTCGGATACGTCAATGAAGGTGAACAAAGAAAGAGATGATAAGGAGAACGAAAGGTGAGTGGGACCCATAGAAAACAATGGGTATATGCCACGGCAGGTAGGCTGGTGGCTGATGGGTAGCATTTTTTAAATAATTTAGGGGCTCTTCTTTGGAAAAGAATGGAGTCAACAAAGAAGGAGTTGGGCCTTGGCGTCGTAGTCCAGAATAACTCGCCGTCGGTCCAGTCATTGGGCTTCGTTTGTACCAACACAGTTTAACGGGAAGACTTGCATTAAATCGATCCTGATCTGGTGCCACGGGCACTGTACCATATTCTGGTGTACATCCCTGATACGAAACAAAATACACGAGCGGTGATCAACTTGTCCGCGACTGATTGGCCCAAAAAACGGGATCATATGGTCCCGAGCTCCAAAACGCATTTCCGCGAGCCGAACCTCTTCAGTTAAGCATCTACAACACAGATTAATCTTCATGATCATCTTGGTCTTCAGAGTCTGTTCGATAGAAGAGGTAGCTTATAAGATATTGATAAGAATATGCTGCGGAGATATTAAATGAATCTAACACCGAAAGTGAGCAAGAAAAGGATCACTGACCGGATCGAACATCGTCACCAACACATCCTCTGGATTGGATTTGTTTGACAAGCATCCGGTAAATAAGTACCCACCAATATATGTGAAAGACTAAAAGTGTGAACAAGAGACTGTTGAAAATATAGTAGTATGAGGAGCTGAAGATTTTTTTGTTCTCCTTGTCCAAGATCATAGCTACTTCACAACTGAAATAGACACGAGAACGTCGAATTGATCATTAATTGCGCTATCTAAGGAGGTCAAGTAGCAACAGATGCAAGAGCAAGCTAGTACATTGCTACAAGCTGTAGTAGATGCTTACCTTGTGTTTCTTAGAATCCAGAAAGGAAAAATTATTAGCCGAAGAAGGATCCACGAAGCCACAAAAAGAAGAAATGCTACAACAGCTAGCCATTCACAGCTACTGTACTTGGCCATCTTTCCTATCTCTAGGAATATATCGCTTGCATCATGGATGGCTAAAATGACCGAGCCAGGACGAGATAATCTGTTTGGAAGTAGCAACAAAATCAAAGATCTGGCCAACTTATGTATCATCAAAGCGATCGAAAAATATTTCTGGAGATTTTTTTTTACAGGTCGTGGTGCATATGCGTCAAAAAAAATTAAGGGATCCTCAACGGTCGAGACGGATAAACATGACCCTAAAAACATCATCTCTGCTCGTCCAAACAATACATCGATCTGCTAGGTGGTCTTCTCCCGTCAGTGGCTAAGGACGAAAATAATTTGAGATAGGGTGAGTTCTAAAAATATGATGTGAAGATAAATATAGTCTCGAGATATTAATGACATATATCATTGTAATACAACCACCTAGTATAATAAAAATGGAAACATATTTTAATATGAGTAAAATCTTTGAAATATTAATAATTCTGTTGATTAAGACTTCTTAATATCCCTTGCTCAATGTAACTCATCATCAAGTCATCAAGAATCAATCATCAAGAAAGCACTATTAAATTTGTCATCGCCACTGATAAAAGAAATGCTAGCTCAATAAAGAGATAAACTACATGAAACTTAACATGCCTTTCAGATGTCAAGACAATCTCTTACGTGTTCAATTCTAGAGAATGTATAAAGAATAACTGAGATTATTGTATATATGCTCACATTCATAATTATCCATTATAAACCTCTGTAAGCTGAGCAATCTTATTCACGTTAAATCTATAAAATGAACCTCTTGAGTCGAGATAACGGAAATTCTTAAGCAACTTTCAAGACGACTCATTAAATCAATGGTCAAAATTTGTGATAAGAGAGTCTACAGCAAGTGACCAAAAATATTCTTAAATCCTACTTCAATATCTCACCTAGGAATTATTGAGAGTAAAATTTTGTTCAATTCAGATGTATATATTGTAATGAAAAAAGTTAGTTTGGCGACTAGACTAGACCTAATACGTGTTTTTGGTTCAAAATCGATTTTGCGCAGTGTTCATTAAAACAAGGATAACTTTCTCATACAATGCCCGTTTTTTATGTATGACCACTCAAAATGTTCAAAAAACTCGTGCACAAAATGGTTTTCAACAAAACTTAAGGTAGGGCACTTAACCTAAGGAGAGCTTCGCCCCTGTCTCCCGTCGTCTAACCAAGACATCGATCCGCTAGCAGGTTAAACTACGATGGAAGTAGCAACGTAAGACATACTTTTACAAGGTGGGAACATACAGAAACCCAAACTTATTTGATTCAATTATTAGCTCCCTTGAAATTGAATTAGATAGACAATCAGTTAGCAGTAGTACACAACCATCATTAGACCTTTTTTTAGGGAAACCATCCTTAGACGTTATTATCATATGATGAAAAAAAAGATTTTGTGGCCTTATATTATCCTGGTTACACAATAACATAAGAGTGCCTTTCCAGTTTTTAGATAAGTAAGTCCATGCAACCAGAATTAAATATTACTTTTGTTCCAAATTATAAGCCTTACAACAAGGCGTTTTTGCACCCCTGAGCATTTGCTCCGGATTTTAATGAGCTTTAAAAACATTTTAAATGTCAAAAAATTCAGACAAAAAAGGCCACACATACATCTTGATGTTCTATGTGATTGTGAAGTCGACTCACGAAAAACTGGTATGTTTCGTGTCATGTGTAAAAGGACAAAATTTGGTGTTAAAGAAAAGCTCCTCAAGAGATATTTCCTTTTATTTTTTATACAAGACACACAAAAATCGGTTTACTGCGAAACTTGACGTGCACATACAGAATGTCGATATGTATGCGTAAATTTTGTGTTCAATTTTTTTTTGACATTTTAATTTTTTTTATGGTGGCAGGAGCATATGCACCCAAGAGCAAAAGTGAATTTTTATTTGTATTATGGAACATAGGTAGTATCAAATAATTAATTCAGGTTGCAATCATTTAAATATTATGTTATGAACAAATGGAAAATGATCTGGGTCGACTCCTAGCCAAAAATAGATCTCCTAGATACTGGCCAAATTTCCACGTTAAATTTCTTCACATATATTTAGAGGATAGAAATCACACATTTATCAAAGACTAAGAAGTCTATGCATTCTATTTTCTCTATATCCAGGTTACCTTAACAATAATTCTTTGAAATGAATCCGGTAGGGGAGGTTCCTACAACAGTTCTGAGTTTTGATTGAATAAGAACTCAAATTCGTGTCCATGAGGATTGGACCAGGGTGGTTCGGATCTTAACAACAACAAGGTTAGTTTTATACAATTTTTTTTTCCTTTGTTAATTCACGGTTGCCTAATTTTTTTTAGTTCTAGGTCAGCATAGAGAACCATTGAATCAAAGTAGTCAGTGCAAGTTTTCTATTACTATAAGAAAACACATTACATGTTTTATGCATGTGATAAATAAATTATAGTAAGATAAACTTATTATTACGTATGTGTGGATGTTGAAAAATTTACTGAGAAGTAGGTGATACGGCAACTTTTGCACAAATACAGAACTATGAACAATCCTTAGATTTATATGTACAAATTTTGAGTGCGATATATGTGTGCCCTAGAAATAAAACTAGATTCTAACGTATCATGATTATAGAGGAGAAAAAAAGGATCAGAACGATTTTTTTGAAAGTAATGCGGTAGGGGAAGTCCTAGAACGATTTTATTTTGAAATAATAAGAAATGGGGACTTGAACCTAGGTGGGGTAGTACATCCACTTCCCTAACCAAGTGAGCTAGGCTCACTTCTTTAATCAAACGACTTATGTTGATAAGACTATGTTATATGATGTAGAATGGTTTGATATAAAATGATCTACATAAATATTTAGATATATCAATTCTAGTCGAGAATAGGCAGCATGCAAAAAAAGAGAATATGTAGTATGCGGCCACGAAGCAAAAAAAGGTCCACTATGCATCAGGTGAATTAATATCTATTGGTTGGTTCTACCAATAAAAAAGGGGTATTTACTAGAATGAGCTTGACATTTATGGCTAGAAGCGATATATAAATGTATAGTAAACTATAAATGTAAATTTATGATAAAATATAAAAGTACATCTATGAGAATTCACTCTTAAAAATTGGCAATTTATCACAGTGAATTGTGGGCCATTATCGCTTAGTTATGCAACAAACACATTGATACCAAGGGACATGATATAAATAGGCTTGCAATAGATTGTTCCTTGATGTGGAACCTTTATATGCATAGCCTTCCGTAGCAGGGCTCAGGTCATAAGATCAAAGCACCAACATTATCCCTTTTTGTGGATTTCAGCAAATACAAAATACAAATTAATCTAGCTCAAATACAAAGGACACCATAGTAGTAGGTTGGTTTCATAGGAAGTCCAAAAAGTAACTAATTTTTTCAGAAAAATTACATTTTTACAAGATTTGGAATAAATATAAATGAGATAACAAATTTCGTTTCTGTAAGAAACTAGAAATACATAAGGAGAAAACTTTCACAAGAAATTTAGAATAAGGAATAAAATCAATTAGCTATTTTATTTTCATATGTGTTAAAACTTACAACTATCTAAATTTCAAGCATTATTCATACTAATTAGTATGTTTCTTCCTATTTTAACTATATTGTTTTTATATTTTGAGAGATACATGCATGCTAATGTAAAGTGGGTCAGTTCGAATATAATTGACCCCTCAAGAGAATAGTATTAAATATAACAAGATTTATTTGATCAAGCCGGGCAAATGCGTGGATGTCACTTCTAGTCTGTATAGAAAGGAAATTACGTTCGTCACCATACCTGCAAATATAGGACATAACAATCAGAACAACAGTCGCCACATGGTGAGATATAGAGACACCAAAGTCCTTGCGTCTTGTTTCCCAAAACAGAAGAGCAAAGATGGAATATATGTAAAATCCGGCGGCATACATGTATACAGCCTTGAGCTTCAGCCTGAAAAGGAATTAAAAGTAAACATTATGATCTTTCGGGTTAAAAGGGAAGTTGCAATTAGGAACAAAGGAGATTGTTTTGTCTCTTACTTCATCTTTTGGTTAGGCCAGAGCTGCTCGCCAGGCCCTACCCAAAAGAATCTCGTATTTGTAAACCATGGCTCATTGTATGTTACAGACAATGAAAGTAGTTCCGCAGAAAGGAAATAAAAAAACTTCCATGCAGACTCCTTAAATTTATTTATTCTCTTTATCCTTTCACCTGTTTCATCAAGCTTCTCGTACCCTATTCCAAACATAAGTCTTCTCGCTAATACCTGCAATTTAGTGAGATGATGGGGTTATGGTACTACTCCCTCTGTTTAGAAATATAAGATGTTTTAGCTTTGTGAAGCAAATGTATCTAGACATCTTTTAGTGTATAGATTCAAACGAACCTATATATTAAAAGATGTCTAGATACATTCACTTCACAAAACTAAAACATCTTATATTTCCGAACGGAGGGAGTATAACACAAGCATGTGAGGAGGTACCGGTTAGCATAAATGCTACACACCAAGTCAACAACCATCCCATTCATGATGACACAATTCTTGAAATAATTTTTAATGATCTACAGATTTAATATGACATAATTTAAAATATAACACATTAGAAATTACGGAACAAGAAAAATACACGGTGCAAAACGGACATGGCTTCTTTTCCAATTCCTTTCTTTTGCAGGAGATAATGGAAACAAACATAGTAGTCCATGATTACAAATCGAAATTAACTTCAGTATAGTGAATTGTGTCCAGTATAATGCAACTAAGCGAAAAAGTGTGAGTTGTATATTATGCTAAACGGAAGTTGAACTTTTCGGAACCGATCAAGACATATGAAAATCTTAATCGACCAAGACAGGGACGGACCGTTAATTTATGTATAATAATCTTTTCCCACTTATTTATTAAATGGAAGTTTTCATTAGCCTGTACCTCTACATTACACTACATTGTTTTCATAAACGACCACTCAGATTCTTATAAATATCACTTCAACAGTACCGCTCTAGTAATGAAATGAAATTAGGTGTGACTACTCTGGTAATGGAATGAAAATAGGAGTAACATAAAGCAGTAGGCCAACTTCAGTGTTTGCATGGGGCCATGAATTTTAAAGTTACGGCAGCAGCTATATATGTTGATAAAATGCGTGCGGAAGATAGCACTGACATCCAAAGTGCACTTTAAATGCCTTTATGCATATCCACCCTTCGATTTCCCCTTTTTCTGTAGCTACCACTGCAAAGTAAACCCTTTGCTCGTTTATGCATACAGAAAAATGATAGGGAAAAAGAATGCATAGACAATTTGTTGTTTTGGGTCATTTTAATGATCTGTTTTGGTCGTGGAAAATTGCACAAATATTTTGTTGGTAATGCAAAATATTGGAGAAGTCAGTGCTACTCATACTGAAAAGACTTGCATGTCCAAACAAAGGGTGAAAAGGTAAAGAATTCTATTCTTATGGATTTTATTTTGGTCATGATAAAAATGCATAAAGTTTTGTGGTAATTTGAAATGTTGAAAAACTCACCGGTGTCTTGTGATGTTGCTGCACATATACAGATGGTTGGATGTGAAGAATGTATATGAATCGGACACAAAATGTAGCAACTCTCTTTTTGGAACCAAGGGCTGCTGAACTCAACATTGGAGCCAGTTGGAAGGCTCGCTTGTGAAAAGTTGGGACGGTGAAAGAATCAACGTATATTAGAAAAGCGTATTTCCAGAGTTCAAGAAAATCCAAAAAGAACATTTGCACGTAGGTGATGGGTGTACACCGTGTACTCAACTTAATGTATCTTAGTGTAACTTACTCCTACTGTCAGTGGCATCTCGACTTGCCTCACATGCAAGCCCTCTCTATTGGGAGCCGTATTCGGCTGCCCCTAGGTTCTTTAAACAGGACTGCCCCTAAGTTCAGAAGATGATTTTCATCCTCAAGACCTCAACCACATACATTCGACTATCCTAGCTAGCCTGTCGCCTTAGTGCCCTCAAAGGCTCGAACCAAACGGCACCCTAAACGAAAGGAAAGCAACCAAAGAGTTTACCTCGAAGACGAATCGGTCGAGAAGGAACCGGCAGGCTGGGAAGAAGGCGACGAGGAAGGGCAGCACGGAGTAGTCACCGTACGTCGGGTAGGCTTCCGCCTCCCAGTCCACTGGTGCCGAAGACGAATAGGATCCCATGAAGAGCTCCGCGAGAGTCGCCATGGCAGGCAGAGGCTGGAGATTCAAATCCACTTGGATCCAACGACTGTCCAAAGGAGGCGAAATGGACGCGTCGCCGAAGCGTCGGCTAAGAAGAAGGATGAGTCAACATTAGAGATGGGACAAGGAGAAATTTGGGATGTCTGGAACTACTGAGCACGAACCTATGCGTACTATACAATCTTGTTGATGGAGGAGTACTAGCAGCTGGAGTATAGGACGCGAGCGAATGAACTGGCGCCCTTTTCTGTTGGAGATTAGCAAATTGATAACTCACTGGACTGTACACTACACGTAGGAGTCTGAAAGTCAGCTTTATATTTTATTTGTTATGACACTAACTAAGCCAGATTCGATGCCATCGTGAGATGGGATCTCGTTAAGTGCAGGAAACCGAAATAGATTTCATCCAGCTCTGGCCTTGGCTGGTTTGTGCTTGGCCAGTTGGCTGATCACAAGTCCACACAACACAACGTGAGGCAGAGTGGCAGACCCTCCGTTCCATAATTTGTTTTGGTAAGGCAAGAAAGCCACACACACACACCCATTATACTGCTAGTTAACTTCATAGCGTGAACCGCGTGCACTGGCCGGAGCCAGGGCCGCATGACCCGCATGGGTTTAATATACTCGAGCTAGCTGGCCGCTCGCCTGGCTTCGTAGAACTATGGTGGATCCTACGATTGGCCAGTCGATTTGATCACATGCTTCGGATGATCACTATAGGGACTAATTCAGATTAGTAGCATGCATATGTTACTATTCTACTACCAGTGCATGTGGCGGTACCGAAGAGTTGGATCTGACTTAATTTTCAGAAAGAGCTTCTTGTGTTGAAGTATCCAAAATATATCAAATTTGGTAATATTCCCCCCACCATGAATATCAAATTGGAGAGGCAATGACGATGTCTAGCCCAGATTTGAGAAGCACCAATACATGGGAACAGTGGCGCCAGGAGAAGAGCCAAAAACATGACAAATGACAAAGCTGGAGTATAGGACGCGAGCGAATGAACTGGCGCCCTTTTCTGTTGGAGATTAGCAAATTGATAACTCACTGGACTGTACACTGCACGTAGGAGTCTGAAAGTCAGCTTTATATTTTATTTGTTATGGCACTAACTAAGCCAGATTCGATGCCATCATGAGATGGGATCTCGGCTGGTTTGTGCTTGGCCAGTTGGTCGATCACAAATCCACACAATGACACAACACAACGTGGAGGTCTGCTTCCCTGCTTACCCCCTAGCCCTCCCGTTCCGAGAATTTGCCCTTCCGTTCCGAAAATAAGTGGGCGGGAAACTTGTTTTTTCTTTGGCCCGTGTTACCCATATCCAGGGCCATATATTACCCTATGTATTCATATGGTATAATACGGTACATGTATACACTGTACCTCTTTATCCAAAAAAAAGTAAAAAGTACACTCTACCTGAAAAAAATGACCCACACCCACGACGGAGGAAAAACTACCGTCCCATAACTAGACCTAGCTAGGGTTTATCACGGGGTCTGCTCCTCTCCGTCGATCTTGACGTCGCCGATAGCCTCTCTGGTGATCTCGAAGGCGCCGTTCTCCCCTCCGCCGATCTCCTCTCCGCCGATCTTGACGTCGCCGATAGCCTCTCTGGTGATCTCGAAGGCGCCGTTCTCCTCTCCACCGATCTCCTCTCCGCCGATCTCGTTCGTCATCGCCGTTCCAAGGTAAGGCATGCCTCCATTTTCCTCCGCCTCCTTTACCTCCTGATCTTGTCCATCTGCATGGAACGACCATCAGCCGCCGCATTCCCCCATGTTGATGTGGTTGGTGATGCGATCGCGGAGTGCACGCATTCCCCCAGCGGGATCCCGCCTCCGCCTCCACTGATCACGGCCAGAACCGGAGTGGTTGAGGCCGTCCATCGTCACTTGGCTAGGGATCCCGTCTCCACCTCCACTGATCACGGCCAGAACACCGCATCTATCCGACGGCTTAGGTTATAACACATATATCTGGTAATCGTCATCCGCGGTGTGGGTAGGGTTCACGTCCTGGTGTATTCGTGGCTAGGGTTCACGTCCTTCTCCATAGGCGTGACTGATCCAATAGTTTTCAAGGTTGCTGTGGCGGCGTTTATTTGAACTACGTGAGCTTAGCTGATATGTTGTATTACATGAGATAATGATTTGGTGGTTGAATAATAATGAATTCCGCAGGTGTTTTATAGTTTGTCATTGTAAATGAGATCACATGCATGTGATAATTAATTGGTGTTTGAATATTAAAGGATTCCATAGGCGTACGTGAATGATCCATCGGTTTTTTTTATAGTATGTACTTGTAATTTTCATCACATGTGATATTGAACTTGCGTTTAATTGCTGCAGAAAATGGCGGACATCGGGTTATCTGATATTGAGCTAGGAGATATTGAGTTTGGAGATCTGCTGAAAGACTATATAGAAGATTGGTCTGATGACGACGAAGATTCAGTTCCCGGAGATTTGGCAGAGAATGGGAATGAAGGGGAAGCTACTAATGTGACTGGCTTTATCATGTTTTAATTTTTTATAGCTCAATTCAACATCATAATTAATTATGTGATGACATTTTGCAGATGGAGTTGGATGGTGATAGTGTGGAAAACAATTCAGATGTGTTGCATGAAGATTACATGAGTCAGGTACGAAAGTGGAATTTTTTTGGCATGTAATTAATTAAATGATCATATACTTTGATTGCTAATTAACTCAATGTGTTTAATTTTTCAGCTAATATCAGAAGCTCATAATGCATACGACTATTAAGGTGAATCCGACGCGGAGGTAGACTTTGCTGACTTTTCAGAAAATGCACTTGAATCTGGGGAGTCGCAGTCGTCGGTTGAGATGAGTGGGGTATGTATCAAGTCAATTTTGTATGCAAGCAATGTTAAACCATAGAAAATGTTTTAATTAGTGGATCTCTTTTAATTATATATATATGTAGGTGACAGATGATGAGGTGATAGGGACTCTACAAGAAGCTGCTGAATCTGATGAAATGAGGGATATGTTCATGAAGATAAGGGAAATGACTTTTGAGTCTGAACCAGCTGCGTTCGTTTTCTACAACAGCTATGCTAGAGATAATGGTTTCAGCATCAGAAAGGATATCGTCAAGTACAGCAAAGGGGAGACAAAACATTTGCGTCTGAGGCAGTTTGTTTGTTCGAGAGAAGGCAAACGTGACAGCATGTTGCTGACTGAGGATGGACGCAGCCGTAGGCTCAGACCCGAGTCACGCTGCAACTGCGAAGCCCACCTGTCCGTGAAGTTTGACAAAAAACGTGGGGTCTAGTGGGTATCAAGTTTTGAGGACAAGCACAACCATATTTTAGCAAAACCGGATGAAGTACCTTTTCTTTGGTCCCATAGAAAAATCAAAGAGTACCAAAAAGCTGAGATACTGTCAATGGGAGCCGCAGGGATTAGAACTCACATGATTATGGATTCCGACATCAGCAAAGCTTCATGGTACGGCGGTGTTGGGTTTACAAGGCGTGATATATACAACCTTTGCTCCAGGGAGAAGAGGAAATTGATGTCAAAAGGTGATGCTGCCACAGCCATAGGCATCAATGCTAGTAGGAAAGAGAGGGATCCGAGCTTCTTTTTTGATTACGAGTTGGATAAAGAAGGACATCTGAATAGAATATTCTGGTGTGACTCCCAGTCTCGGCAGGACTATGAGGACTTTGGGGATGTGGTTGTATTTGACAGCACGTACAAGATGAATCGATATGGTATGCCGTTCGTACTTTTTGTTGGACTTAACAATCACCGGAAGACTACTATTTTTGGTTGTGCCATAGTTTTGGACGAGACCGAAGAGACATATAAGTGGCTGCTGCGTACTTTTTTGAGGGCAATGTGTCAAAAGATGCCAAAGAGTGTAATCACGGACACCGACGCTGCGATGATCAGGGCAATTCGTGAAGTCCTGCCAGATGTGTGGCACCGTATATGCACATTCCATATAGAAAAAATATGAAGATTCACCTCAGTGACAAGTCCTTGAGCCAGTTCCGACCTCTTCTGTACTACAGCACGTCCGTTGCCACATTTGAGGAGAGATGGCACGCGTTTGTGAAAAGATGGCAGTCAGAAAAAAATAGTTACTTGGTTGAAGCGGATGTATAAGAAGAGGAGACTGTGGGCTGCTGCTTATCTAACGGAAGGGTTTTGGCTTGGCATGAAAAGCAACAAGAGGAGTGAAAGTCTGAACTCATGCCTTCACCTCCACCTAGATGGTGAAATGACCGTGGTGGATATGATTTTGCACTATGAGAACGCCGTTGTTCGTCTCCGTGAGAACGAGGCGAGAGATGACTGCGAAGCCTCGCAGACTGTACCGGTGCCAGTTACTAGCTCTAGGGAACTAGAGGTAGCTGCTGCTCGCGTCTTCACTCTGGCAAACTTCTATAGGTTGCAAGAAGATCTTAAAAAAGTTGGCGGCATGAAGATTGCAGAAAGATATATTGGAGACATGTCAGAGCAGTTCGTATTGTCCTGGAAGGGTAACCCGAACAGCCATTTTTGGGTGGAGTATACACCTACAAATTCTGCTGAAACTATAAGGTGCAGCTGCAGAAGAATGGTTCGAAAAGGTCTACCTTGCAAGCACATATTCCATGTACTCAAGGAGCTGCATATTTGTGAGATACCAAAGTGTTGTGTTCTTCTTCGGTTCACCAGAGATGCAAGGTTGGGACTGCCTGCTAGGCGCACAAGCGATCTTTTGGGGTTTGGTTGGATAGGGGCAGCGGAAAGAATGAAATTTAGCGAACTAAGTGTGCTATCATCAGAAGCTATACATGCGGCATGCAAGTACCCAGACTTGTGGAATCAGTTACAGGAAAGTTTGAAGGACGTGATAGCGAAGAGCCATGAGTATGATATGCTACCCGAAAATCAGAGTAAGAAAATTTCTGATTTTAGTACGTGTGCAATTGAATATGTAGAGGATGGTGAAGGCAACGTAGTTGCAGTTCAAGATCCTATTAAAGTATCAAGCAAAGGTGCAAATATAGATGTGAACCGACCTGTGTCCAGAAATGGTAGGCCACTTTCTTTCTATGAGCTCAAAATCCGGTGCGGTAAATTCAAAGAGCTAGGACACACTAAACGCAACAAGAAATGCAGATTGTACAAGTACGTATTATTATGTGTTATCTTGATTGTTTTTATTAACCTTCTCATTCACTAACAGTTACCTATGTTATTATTTGCAGTAGCAATGTTGTGCAGGAAGAATAGTACAATACTTTCTTCAGCATTGTGGTGCAGGAAGAAGCGTACAAGACTTGCTTCATCATTGTGGTGCCGGAAGGATGTAGTTCAATATATGAGACAACATTTTTCATTACCAAGATTTGCAATTTTTGTTAGAACCATATTCTTTCCATTCAGACATGCTTCAGCATTGTGTGCATGAAGACTTTGTTGTTAGAACAATATTTTTTTATTACCGAGATTTGCAATTATTGTTAGAACCATATTCTTTCTTTTCAGACATGCTTCAGCATTGTTAGAACCATATCAACACCGCGGCAGAGAAACTGACCGAAACCATGTCGCGGCAGAAGTTTACGAGGTCGGCATCGGACACAAGGCATGATGGCAGAAAAATGCCGGAAACGTGTGTCACGGCAGGAAACTTGGTAAAGCGAGGTTCCGGGTGATTGTCACGCCCCACTCCAGACCTAGTACTCTGCGCCCTAGGGAGCGCAAACGGGGAAAAAGGATCGGTGCACTGGCGTGCGACCCCAGACCAGCTCCGCGCCCAGGCAGAAGGGGGGGGGGGAGGCAGGGCGTCCTGCCGCGGTAGAGAAACTGATCGAAACCGTGTCGCGGCAGAAGTTTACGGCGTTGGACACAATGCACGATGGCTGAAAAACGCCGGAAACGTGTGTCACGGCAGGAAACTTGGTAAAGCGAGGTTCTGGGAGATCGTCACACCCCACTCCAGACCTAGTACTCTGCGCCCTAGGGAGCGCAAACAGGGAAAAAGGATCGGTGCCCTGGCGTGCGACCCCAGACCAGCTCCGCGCCCAGGCGGCAGGGCGTCCTGCCGCGGCAGAGAAATCACAAAGCTCCGCGCCCAGGCGGCAGGGCGTCCTGCCGCGGCAGAGAAATCTTGTGATTTCCTGCCTACGACAAGTCCGGCAAACGGAAACGGATGTTAAAAAAATTTGTGCATACAGAACCAAAGCAAGTGGACAAAAAATAGATCAAAGTATACTCATTAATGCGTGCATACACAACCGAAGTAAATGGACAAACAGATTCTAAGTATTCAACAAATTATGTTTGTTATTACATAAAATGATAGGAAATCAACGCTATTCATAGCGTGGAGAAACCTTCTTCGGGACGAAAACCACGCCACTCATAGGTCAATCTTCCATCATCTATGAAGTTCTCACTCCGCCCTTTTCTTCGTGATGTCGCGAATTTTGTTCTTCACTGCTTCTAGCGTGTTGGAAGGTGACAAGATCAGCTCGGCGATGAGACGTCTTCTTCTTGCATTAACCGTGGCCTGCAAAGTTTGACAAAAAAAAGTTAAAAAATTGTAGTAAGAAATTCTAACACGGCTATAGCTTTTTTTTCTTTTTTTCTCCCTAGCATGCACAAACTGACTAGTCTACTAGTTAACCAGAAGTATGCATCACAATTGAAAGATACAACCATGCATGCTACCTAGGTTAACCAAAAGCATGCAACACATTCTAAAGATGCGACCAAGCACGACCCAGACCACCTTATTTAGGACAAAGTTCAAGATCAAGTGTAAGGAACATGGGGCAATCTTGGCAGAAATAGGCATAAGCTAATAAAAGTTCAAAGATCAAGTGTAAGGAACATGGGGCAATCTTGGCACAAACATGCATAAGCTACTAAAAGTTCAAAGATCAAGTGTAAGAAACACTGGTGTAGAATGCAGGGCAGCAAATATACTGAAAACAATCAAACAAAAAGTTGCCCAAAAACAAATAACTTGGCAATACTAAAATCCTATACATGATTCGTAAAAATAAGTTAGATGTGGTGATCTACCTGAGAAAAATGGTGGGTCATATGGTCGCCATCCCAGTGCTCCATACATTCTAACACAAATAGGCCACAGGAGTTCCTGACATACATGTAAATATTAGTGATGGTGGATGACAATATGTATGCCGTTATTGCAATATAATTTAACTCACGTGTCCTCTTGTTTAGGCATGTCGTACTTCTTTATTTGCCACTTACTGACATCTGGATATTTTCCAGGAGCAGTACGGTTTGCCTCGAGCATGTCCATTGCAATAGCGAGTCGCTGTAAAAAGGGAGATGTTAACGCAATAACATTCTACTATTTGTGGAAATAGTACCACCAATGTAAAGAGAGAATTCAAACAAACGTACCAGTGCTTCCACACTCTGGATAGTCATCTCTAGATTAAAGAGAGAATCCAGGACTTGGAATTCTTCCTTCACATTGTGCATTACCACAGTCATCCAGTGGATATTGCGGACATTCAAAGCGAAGTACATCTACATTGTAACAAAAGAATATATCATATGGCATGTTTAATATGGAGTCATTTCATTAAGAAAATATATTTCGTAGTTACCTTATCCCGGACAGTATACTCTTCTAGAACTCTGTGAATAGCTCCAGCTGAGACCATTTCACTATCTTTGTTGTGTAAGCTCGGTTTTGGATTGTCTTTTGCCAATGCACGATCAACAAGGTATTTGGACCTCCAACCCGGACAGAGTGTGCGATCATGGCCAACTCTCAACGCCAAATGTTGCTGATAACAATCAATAACCTGCATACAATATAAGGACATTGCTATGGTGATAGTTCACATATATATAATTCTAGTGAATCAGAGGACATGCAAATATATCACTCACATCATCCGTAAGCCATGTATGGTCAAGAATTGATCGCAGCCTAGAAGAACTTATAGTGTTGCCGCGTGTGTTGTAGTACACTCTTTTATCCATGTTCTTCTCAGACCGAGAAGCAATCTCCACAAATATTACTGCTGCATCAATAAGCTCCGATGTCAACTCATCTCGCACCCCATTTTCAAAATCCAGAGCTGCATGGAAAAAAAATCATAAACTTCAGCATCGGAGACAACATGCATTAATTAGTACAAGTAATAACCTCGTAATAAAGTTAAGAACGACCTCTAGTCGTATTATTGCTACCAGGTCTACTAGAACGTGATGCACGGCTTTTTGGCTTGTCTAGTGCAAATGGAGATTTGAATTTCATGGGAATGGACCGCTTTCGCTTCCCAGATGTAACTTCGCCATCCTTTTTACCATTGGCCGCCATGAACTTGCTAACAGAAGTCGGACATATGTCTATGTCCGATGATTGACGTAGAGAAGAGTTACCTAAGATCATTGGGTTTTCTGGTGATGCCCCGATATTTTCAAACTTGGAGGGTGTCTCACCCATCTCTTCCCTGTCCATCTTCGAGGGTGTTTTCTGGTTGGAAAAAAAAACAAGTCAACATTTCAGTCTTCCATTAAAACTATGGTATACAAAAATATTGAAAATCCTAAATATGCCAACATACTTCCTCATATATTTTCTGGTTGTTGTCAACACTTTTCGAAGGCAGCGTCAGATCAATGATCGGCTCCACACAAGCATCGTCATGCTCACTTTCATCCTTGTACATGAATTCCTTTTTTTCATAAGGACCATTCTCAAATGAATCATCGTCTTCATCAGCATTATTATTACCATCGGATGCCGGTGCAGCCGCCTGTTTGTAGAGAACACCTCCTTTGTTTAACTTCTCCAACAATGTCTGCAATACAAAAATAACTTTATTAGTGCATGTTGCAAGTATTGTAGGTGCGAAAATAATATGAACATACAAACAAAGGCCGTGTCACCTTAGCTATCATTTCAGGGAGTTGCGCCATCTCGCGGTGTATCAACACCATGCACCGCTTCGTTATAACCTCCATCATATCATCCTCGTCCGACACTATCTTGTATTTTTTTTGTGGTGGCAGGTGCAGGTTTTGGCTTTGGCTTTTTTTGGGCTGGCGCAGCAGGTTTTGGGACTCTAGGCACCTCTGCCCTATATTCTTGGGTAATATCATCTTCGATCTGCATTTGTAATACAACTATATGTAATCAATAAAAAATTAACTACTATTAAGATACACGAGATGTCATAAAGAATCAACTATAGCAATTACCTTCACGTTACCACGACCACGTCCGTTATCATAATCAAACCGATCTCGCCTTGATGCTGTAGCTTCAGTCCAATTCCGCATGCGAGGTTGCATAGACAAGTTGGGATTGAAAGCGCAATCGCCAACCTGAGGTTGCACCTTCTCCCAGTACAAGTACTACATAGACATACGGAATTGTAGTTAGTGATATAAGTATGATAAATTTGCAATGATTTAGAAAAATCAAATATATAAATGCGAGGAGTACCTGCAAGAGAGCGAGGTTGCCTTTTGGCCACTGGCGGAGGTGTTTTCCTTTCCTGACAAGGCGGAGGCAGTCCAGGAGAATACGTAGGGTAAACGCATTCCAATTAATCTTGGAAATGTGTTTTACATCAGCAGCCAAGGTGTAGTACTGTTTAGGGACAATCTTGCTGTGCATGGGAGCAAGAATTGTTCCTAGAAGGACAAGGACAGCCTTCCGCAAGAAATCATCGTCGGCGGACTTATTTTTAATTATATCCGCTATAAGATCATCAATAACAATATTTTCTATTTTATTACTAAGAAAATGAGGCGACACCCTGTCTTTAATATCCTCGCCTTCTTGAGCTAGAATGTCTGCAGCGGAGAGGCCAGCGTTTTCCAAGTTCAAGATGCACTCCACGTCAACGGGACCCAGAGAAATCTCCCCAACCTGGTCTTCTACCCTGAATCTTCCCGTGGTAGGCTAAAAAATCTCCACCATGTACCTTATCAGCATGGTTCTCATCTTCAAAGATGGAATCTGTAGCATGCTACAGAGCGTAGTGTCTGCAAGCCTAGCCCGCTGAGCGCCTGAAAGAACCGCCAGTAGTTTGCACCATTTTTCAACGGTGCAGACTACCTCTCCGTTGAGCTCGTCCATACTGTTGGAAAAAGAAAATATTCAAGCAGTTGTGAATTAGTACATGTAACAACTACATTAAAAAGAGATGTTGCATTATAATTTGAAAGGGAAAATTGTGCACACTGCTACTTGGTGATGGCGCCAGAAAAGAGGCTGCTGGCGTGGAGCAGTAAGTCCTTGTGCGTGGTGAATAACCAGCCCATTGGGAACCCCAAGAGGAAGGTATGATGAGTGTAGCGGCTAGTTTTCCCTCAGTTAGGATACCAAGGTTTATCGATCAGGAGAGGAGAGACAATGACGACTGAAGGTGTCGCGGAACCTGCACACACACAAACAAATACTTTGCTCCCAATTTGCGATGAGGTTGTCAATCTCACCGGTTTGCTTGAAACAAAGGTTATGAGTGTATCGAGTGGAAAACAATATAGTATGCGAGTAAAGTAAACAGTACGAGAAAAGTAAACAGGTGATAGCAATATGATGTAAATAGGACCGAGGTCCATAGTTCACTAGTGGTGTCTCTCCATAGATAAAATAGCACATGCTGGGTAAACAAATTACAGTTGGGCAATTGATAGAATAGAGATAACGTGATATGTCAAGAAGATCACTATGAGATTTACTCTGGGCATTACAACAAAATACATAGACCGCCATCCAACTGCATCTATGACTAATAATCCACTTGTGGTGAATCAATCCGAGAACTCCACAAGTATTAACTTGCGAACAACAGATAATTGCATTAAGCAAAGTGTGTAATGTAAACAAAGCATATGCCCTTGAGCATATGAATGTTGTTTTCTCCCTAGTAGCAACAGCACATCTACCACCTTAGAGGTTTCTGTCACTCCCCCAGGTGAAATAGAGGCATGAACCCACTATCGAGCATAAATACCCCCTCTTGGAGTCACTAGCAACTACTCGGCCAAGATAGCTACTAACAACGGAGAGCATGCAAGATCATAAACAACATAGAGATAACAAAAGATATAATTCAGTACAGCAACTTAATCATAAACACCAATATTCATCGGATCCCAACAAACCAAACATGTAGAATTACATAACGGTGATCTCAATCATGTATGGCAGCTCATGAGATCTAAACATGAAGCACATAGTGGAGAAGACAACCATCTAGCTACTGCTATGGACCCATAGTCCAAGGTAGACTACTCACTCATCGCTCCGGAGGCAAGCATGGCGATGAAGAAGACCTCCGGTGGCGATTCCCCTCTCCGGCAGGGTGCCGGGAAGAGCTTGTGGACCCTCCCGATCTTCGGGTCGACGGCGGCGGCGGATCGCGATGTATTCTGGAAAACTGATCGGGCACTTAGGTTTTTCTCGTCGGGGGGTCTTTATAGGCGAAGGGGCGATGTCAGAGGAGGGACCAGGCACCCTCACACGGGGGTGGCGCGGGCCAGGGGCTAGCCGCGCCGCCCCTGTGTGTGGGGCCCTGGTGGCCCCCCTCCTACTCCTCTTCGGATCTCTGGAAGCTTCCGGGTAAAATAAGACTTCAGGAACTTGTTTCGTCCAATTCCGAGAATATTTCCTGTGTATCACTTCTGAAACACAAAAACAGCAGAAAACATGAAACTGGCACTGTGGCACTTGTTAATAGGTTAGTTCCGGAAAATGCATAAAAATGCCACTAAGTGTAACAAAACAATAGGCAAATGGTGTAAAACAAGCATGGAGCATCAAAAATTATAGATACGTTTGAGACGTATCAAGCATCCCCAAGCTTAACTCCTGCTCGTCCTCGAGTAGGTAAGTGATAACAAAAGAATAATTTTTGAGGTGACATGCACCTACACAATCTTGATCATATATGTAAGCATTGGTGAGCTGGGATCAATAAAACTTAAAACATGGGCATGAAGATATAATCATGACAATAAGAACTTAGCAACCATGTTGTAAACATGCAAATGAACACAAACAAAAGATCATGAAAATGAAACAATGAAAGTCAAACGTGTGTTCAAATCATAAGGAAAAACATACAAAAGGTTTTCAGCTTGTCCTTCAAAGAGAGCAAAACATAAATGCATAGGACACCATCAAGTTTAAGAGGGCGACTAGATACAAATAATTTAAGAACAACTGAAACCAACAATATGAGTCAATCAATGAACTTTGGGACAATGCATATCACACTAAGAATGACAACTATGCTCTCTTAATGGTGCATAAAGAAAGAAGGTGGTGACTCAACATAAAAGTAAAAGAAAGGCTCTTCGCAGAGGGAAGCAGTGATTGCAAGTTTTATAACCTTCAAAAATTATGGTACTTACCGGCTTTGAGCTCTCATTGCCCCCATCATAAGCATCTTGAATGGTTAAAGTTAATGCGAGAACAATTATGATGCATATACTTGACAAATCATAAGTTGAAAACCTCGTGCCCCGTGAATACGAGTACCCAAACCTCATGCTACTTTACTTAGAGTCCCAAGCAAGGCTCTTGTCATTGTAAGTATATGCATATCATTGAGAACCGCCAATGGGGTACCTCCGTGCCCGATGACATGGAACAAGCCCACACCAAAATGACAGGACAAGCAGACAATGAACACCTCGACATCTCTTTTATTTGCTATATTGTTTAGCTTTTTATTGTGAGATGCGTCGTCGAATGTTCACCATGGGTATGCTGCAAATTTCCACCATGAATTATGCATGGCTTAGATTGGCGGCCCGGCGTTTCCCTAACACATATACAAACTCCATGATCCCCACAAGATTCCCAATTCATTTCACACCGCGGGCATCCATAAACAAAAGATCACGATATCAACTCAAATAAGAAGTGCAATGTTGAAAGCTTGCCCCATGACAGCATGGATGGGCTAGAATCCAACTTACAACTTGCAAGCATAACAACTCAACATAAGAGACCACAATGTCAAATTTTTAAGAACAGGAAATAGTAAAGTGTGCCTTCCGGTTCGTGAGAGCTTTACTAACCGAATTTCGCATAACACTGGTAAGAGTTTAATTTGAAGAGAAAATAAAAGCAAGTCAAATTTACTTGGAATAGCAAATTGCTAGTAGGTATGTATGGTGGACACTTTGGAAAACTTTGGCTTTTAGGAGTTGGATGCACGAGTAGAGCTCATACTCAGTACAAGGTGAGGGCTAGCAAAAGACTGGGAGCGACCAACTAAGAGAGCAATAATGGCCATAATCATGCAAAGCGACAAAGCGACATTAAAAGAAGCATAAGATGGCATCAAAAGTCAAAAACTAAATGATCATGAAGGCTATTGGCGACTTTGTAAGAGTCTAATATGTGTGAGCATGCGCCAAGTCAACCCAAATAAAGCATCAAGGAGAAAACCAAAATAATGCTTCCATACAATAAAAACAACGCATGATTTTTTCAAAGGCTCATTAAGCAATCTCAGTTATTTGAGACAAGTAATGCTATAGCAAAACCACTAAGCATACTATCAAAAAGACATCAAGCATGACATGAAAAAGCCTAAGCCGCAGTCTACAGAAGCTCCTTCTTGTACCACTATTTTGCACAAAGCTTTTTCTCTTTTCCAACACCATTTGAAATTTTTTAAGACACCTATTTTGATGAAAACCAATGAAGATCAGAGGCAAAAATACACCTTGATGAAAAGATATGACAAGATCTGAATGCAAATCAAGGCGAAAACAAAAACCAAAAGCAGTAGCAGAAAAAGAAGAACGCTCGATGAACGATAAGAGTGAAAAACTGAGCGTTCTTTGCAAATGAAAACGAGTACATCTCCTCCAAAGAAATTTGTTGGGGTCCAACCATTTATTGCAGCAAACAAACAAACTAAACCAACTAAGAAAACTAAAACAACTGACGCTCCAAGAAAAACACATAGTGCATGAAGCAATAAAAATATAGTGTTTTGAAAGGTGACCTAATTTTTGCCGATGAAGAAGGGGTGCCTCGGGGGCATCCCCAAGCTTTGACGCTTGTACTTCTTGGATATTTCATGGGGTGATGCATGGGCATCCCCAAGCTTGAGCTTTTGTCCATTCTTCAACTCATCTCATCATTCTCCAATCCCTACACTTGAAAACTTCCTTCATACAAAACTAAACACAAATCTATTAGCAACATTAGTGCAAGCATAACATATAATCAATCCTCTATTTGCTTCAGGTTTCAACTCAAAACCACCACATATATAGCAAATACTACTGTAGCAACTCCCCAAAAAGTTCCATGATCAAAAGAACTCAAAAGAAAGCGATAAAGTGGCAAACACAAATATTGGCAGAAATCTGTCAAAACTGAACAGCTGACAAAGGTTGAATTTTTGAGGGATTTTATGTTGCTCAAATCAAAAAGTGTTCAACTAAGAAAAGTTTGGATATAACCTGGGGCATATGCACAAGAAATCTCAGGTCCAAAATATAAACATAGAATTTTCACGAATTTTTACGGTGCAGCACCGAAAACAGTTTCAGGACAGCAACATCCCCAAATCTTTACCTCACTCAAATTAGAGGCTTCTCTTGGCACAAAAACGAAATAAACAAGATAAGGAGTGGTCATTACAGTAGTAATGACTTCCAAGACTCAAATAAAAGAAAAAGTACTGAAAAGAAAACATTGGGTTATCTCCCAAGAGTCCTTTCTTTAACGCCTTTGAGCTAGGCGCAGAAAATTGCGAATCAAGTAATATCAAGAGATGAAGCATCAAGCTCATAATTTGCTCTAAGAATAGAGTCAAAAATTAATTTATTTCTTTTCCTAGGGAAGTGTTCCATACCTTTCTTAAGTGGGAATTGATATTTGATAATGCCTTCCCTCATATCAATGATAGCACCTACAGTTCGAAGAAAGGGTCTTCCCAAAATAATAGGACATGAAGCATGGCATTCAACGTCCATAACAAGAAAATCAACGGGAACAAGGTTATTGTTAACCACAATAAGAACATCATTAATCCTTCCCAAAGGTTTCTTCTTAGCAACATCAGCAATAGGAACATCAAAATAACACTTTTCAAGCGGTGGTAAATCAAGCATGTCATAAATCTTTCTAGGCATGATAGAAATACTAGAACCTAGATCACATAAAGCATGGCAATCATAACCATTAACATGCATATCAATGATGGGTTCCCAACCATCTTCTAACTTCTTGGGAACAGAGGCTTTTTGCTTCAACTTTTCATCCCTAATCTTTATAAGAGCATTGGTAATATGCTTAGTAAAAGCAATATTTAAAGAACTAGCATTGGGAGTCAAAGCAAGCTTTTGCAAGAACAAAATTACTTCAGATATATTGCAGCCATCAACATCAAAATCATTAAAAGAAATAGAGCTATCATCTTCCACACTCCGAAAAATTTCAGCACTCTTTTGAGAAAAAGTTTTGGCAGTTTTAGCTTTTTTAACACAAGGAGTGGGAGTTTTCTCTACACCAATCGAAGTAAGAGGATTGCTACCAGTAGGAGCAACATCATTAGAGGTAGTAATAGTACATACCTTCATCTCTCTAGCCATCTAATCTTCTCTTTCCCACCTGGCATGCAATTCCGCTAACAATCTAATATTTTCATCAATTCCAACTTGGATAGCATTAGCGGTAGCAAAAACATTGTTCTCTTTCACATCATTAGGAAACACTTTTAGTTTCAAAAGTTCAACATCATGAGCAAGGCTATCAACTTTAGAAGCAAGAATATCAATTTTGCCTAACTTTTCCTCAACAGACTTGTTAAAAGCAGTTTGCTTACCGATGAAGTCCTTGAGCATTACCTCAAGCTCCGAGGGCGCGGCCCTAGTGTTGTTGTAGGAATTACCATAAGAGTTACCATAACCATTACCATTGGTAGAAGGATACGGCCTATAATTGTTACTAGCAAAATTGTTCCTATAAGCATTGTTGTTAAAATTATTGTTTCTAATGAAATTCACATCAACATGCTCTTCTTGAGCAACCAGAGAGGCTAAAGGAACATTATTAGGATCAACATGAGTCCTATCATTAGCAAGCATAGCCATAATGGTATCAATCTTATCATTCAAGGAAGAGGTTTTCCTCAATAGAATTTACCTTCTTACCTTGTGGAGCTCTCTCGGTGTGCCATTCAGAATGATTTACCATCATGTTGTCGAGTAGCTTTGACGCGGCGCCCAAGGTAAGGGACATAAAAGTGCCTCCAGCAGCCGAATCAAGTAGGTTCCTTGAAGAAAAATTCAGTCCTGCATAAAAAGTTTGGATAATCATCCAAGTAGTCAGTCCATGAGTGGGGCAATTCTTTATCATAGATTTCATTCTTTCCCAAGTTTGAGCAACATGTTCATTATCAAACTGAGTAAACTTCATAATATTGCTACGCAAAACTATAATCTTAGCAGGAGGATAGTATCTACCAATAAAAGCATCCTTACACTTAGCCCATGAATCAATACTATTCTTAGTCAAAGACAGCAACCAATCTTTAGCTTTTCCTCTCAAAGAAAAAGGAAACAACTTGAGCTTAATAATATCACTATCAACATCCTTTTATTTCTGCATCTCACATAGCTCAACAAAATTGTTGAGATGAGCTGCAGCATCTTCAGTACTAGCACCAGAAAATTGCTCTTTCATAACAAGGTTCAATAAAGCAGGCTTAATCTCATAAAAGTTTGCAGCAGTAGCAGGTGGTGCAATAGGAGTGCAGATAAAATCACTATTGTTTGTGCTAGTGAAGTCACACAACTTGGTGTTTTTAGGATTGGCCATTTTAGCAAAACGAAAGTAAACAAGTAAAAATAGCTACCAGGGATTCTAATTTTTTTGGGTTTTTGATATAAAAAGCAATGCAGGTAAAATAAAATAAAGTAAAGCAAAACAAATAACAAAGTAAAGAATGTGTGTGCAAAGAACTCCCCTCGCAGAAGTCTTCTCTCCTCCCCGACAACGGCGCCAGAAAAGAAGCTGCTACTTGGTGATGGCGCCAGAAAAGAGGCTGCTGGCGTGGAGCAGTAAGTCCTTGTGCGTGGTGAATAACCAGCCCGTTGGGAACCCCAAGAGGAAGGTATGATGAGTGTAGCGGCTAGTTTTCCCTCAGTTAAGATACCAAGGTTTATCGATCAGGAGAGGAGAGACAATGACGACTGAAGGTGTCGCGGAACCTGCACACACACAAACAAATACTTTGCTCCCAACTTGCGATAAGGTTGTCAATCTCACCGGTTTGCTTGAAACAAAGGTTATGAGTGTATCGAGTGGAAAACAATATAGTATGCGAGTAAAGTAAACAGTACGAGAAAAGTAAACAGGTGATAGCAATATGATGTAAATAGGACCGGGGTCCACAGTTCACTAGTGGTGTCTCTCCATAGATAAAATAGCACATGCTGGGTAAACAAATTACAGTTGGGCAATTGATAGAATAGAGATAACGTGATATGTCAAGAAGATCACTATGAGATTTACTCTGGGCATTACAACAAAATACATAGATCGCCATCCAATTGCATCTATGACTAATAATCCACTTGTGGTGAATCAATCCGAGAACTCCACAAGTATTAAGTTGCGAACAACAGATAATTGTATTAAGCAAAGTGTGTAATGTAAACAAAGCATATGCCCTTGAGCATATGAATGTTGTTTTCTCCCTAGTAGCAACAGCACATCTACCACCTTAGAGGTTTCTGTCACTCCCCCAGGTGAAATAGAGGCATGAACCCACTATCGAGCATAAATACCCCCTCTTGGAGTCACTAGCAACTACTCGGCCAAGATAGCTACTAACAACGGAGAGCATGCAAGATCATAAACAACATAGAGATAACAAAAGATATAATTCAGTACAGCAACTTAATCATAAACACCAATATTCATCGGATCCCAACAAACCAAACATGTAGAATTACATAACGGTGATCTCAATCATGTATGGCAGCTCATGAGATCTAAACATGAAGCACATAGTGGAGAAGACAACCATCTAGCTACTGCTATGGACCCATAGTCCAAGGTAGACTACTCACTCATCGCTCCGGAGGCAAGCATGGCGATGAAGAAGACCTCCGGTGGCGATTCCCCTCTCCGGCAGGGTGCCGGGAAGAGCTTCTGGACCCTCCCGATCTTCGGGTCGACGGCGGCGGCGGATCGCGATGTATTCTGGAAAACTGATCGGGCACTTAGGTTTTTCTCGTCGGGGGGTCTTTATAGGCGAAGGGGCGATGTCAGAGGAGGGACCAGGCACCCTCACACGGGGGTGGCGCGGGCCAGGGGCTGGCCGCGCCGCCCCTGTGTGTGGGGCCCTGGTGGCCCCCCTCCTACTCCTCTTCGGATCTCTGGAAGCTTCCGGGTAAAATAAGACTTCAGGAACTTGTTTCGTCCAATTCCGAGAATATTTCCTGTGTATCACTTCTGAAACAGAAAAACAACAGAAAACAGGAAACTGGCACTGTGGCACTTGTTAATAGGTTAGTTCCGGAAAATGCATAAAAATGCCACTAAGTGTAACGAAACAATAGGCAAATGGTGTAAAACAAGCATGGAGCATCAAAAATTATAGATACGTTTGAGACGTATCACACACTTGCCCCGTTGATGAACACTTTTTAATAATTGAGAGTGTTGCACGCCTGGCCGAGTAACTAAGAAAACTGATGTTAATTAATACCAAGTAAAACAAAATTATAAATTTACTTTATTGTATAATAAATTTACATTATTCTATTACATACAATGTTCTGAAAATAATCAATTATTAATATAGCACTTAATATGTTATGTTGATTTACATGGGAATATACATATGAATGAAAATAGAAATATGAATATCCTCCTTTTATCATCAAATGAGTAGATTACATAAAATTATCACTCCACAATTTGATATTCTTGTAAAAAACCTAGTTTAGCCACATTTTCAAGTTTAGTATGAAACACTTATGGTAATACTAAAATGAAACTTTCTCACCATATCTACCATTGTTGTTTAAGTGAACTAACTTAATAATAATCAGGAAAGCTTGTGTCGGCTTATAAAAGTGCAAGACGTGCATACCCACAGATCCACACCAATCCAAAGAATGATACTCGAAAGATTCAAAACTGAAGACCGAGGACACATTTGTGAAGCACACGTGTATAAAGAGTAGGAACTTATGTCATATTTTTTCTCTACAAAGGTTTTTGTTCTGCGACTACTTCATATTCTTGTTAATGCCCTCTGATTTTCCAAGAAGATATGCTAGCGTGTTTATGAATTCAGTGTTGAAGCAATCGGTTACTTGGTAATGCCCTAGGCGTTTACATCCCTTAGTCCCACGACGGAGTTGATGCTGGCTCGCGCCTCGGCGGGGGCGGCGGCGGCGGCGTGCAAGTCGTCGGCGTCTACGGCGTGCGGGTCGCCAGTTGCCGACGGCGAGGGTACGCGACGTAGAGCAAAGACGGCGGCATGACTGGTGTAGTGTTGGATCACGTCTCGGCGGGGACGGCGGTTCCGTGCGGGATCGTGGGCTTCGGCTCCTAAGGCAGGCGGTCGTCGTGGCCGAGGGATTTTAGCGGTGCGGGTGCGGGAGGCGGGACGTGGATTCTGGAGGTGGAGCATGGTCATTAATATAATTCGTTGGAGCAATTAGTGGCCTATTAATTCGTTGGAGCAATTAGTGGGGCGATGGGGTAACTTGCAAAATCAACAAGCCGCCCGTGATGGCGCTCGCCTCTAGCTCCAAGGTGCTCCGACCATGTTACGCGATTGATCGTGGGGTGTTTGGCCTCAGCCGCGCAAGAAACAGCAAACTAAACTATCAAACGAAACCTACCATCAACAGGTCTGCACTGATCCTATATGACAAATCTATCTACGCCAACTGAAAACGAGTACCATGCACGTAGAGAGTTTAGGATAGATCGAAATAAAACCTAGACGGGTGTTGAGGAGGCGTGGACTCGATGGAGTTCGTCCATGTACGTCGACCACCACGTGCGGAGGCGGTGGAGTTTCTCGTAGTTTCTGCTTCGTGGAGGAAGCGGCGACGGAGGGAGTTGACGACGACTGCGCAAGACGAGGCGGGCGTAGACGTGTATGTTATGGTTAGGGTTGGGGCATCGAGATTTTTATATGACCCGCGGTGGCGCTGTAAACGGGACGCATCTTCCCAAGCCAATTATTCTATGGGCTTCTCCCAAACGGCCCAGCCCAACTCCGCTTTTTTCTTTTAGGGATTTCTATTTTCGTGCCCTCAGGTCGTTAGTTGTACTCAGTTTTCCCCAGCCGCTTAGTTTTTCCTCAGTTTTCCCCTCGCTCTAGTTTGAAACCCCTCGCAGACGCTCGGACGGGAGGAATTCCGTTTAGTTGACAGTTCCGTGCTGACGTGTGGGGCCGCGTCATGTGGGGCCGCGTCGCGTGGGGCTGGTAGAAAGGGACCGCGTGGGACAGGACGAGACCGCGTTTGGTTGTACGTGAGAGCTCGGTTCTGTCTCTCTCGGGCCAAATTGGCATTGCCTTTTCAGAGCGCCTTTTCAGAGCGCCTTTTTCTACTCTCTCTCTGTAACAGTTCAATCTCTTTTCACCAAATTAGTATCAAATCTAGAGAAGCTTCTATTTCTGTCTTTCTTCAATGATTGTTGCCTTTTGGCCCTCGTTTTTTGCCCAATATGGTAACAAATCTAGTAGCAAATCTAGAAGCTAGTATAGGATAAATTGACAGCAGCATAATAAATCTAGAAAACTAAGTATAATACATAAACTGCATACAGCAGCCAAAAGCAGCCAATAACGATGTTAATGTTCATGACAAACTAAGCTGAAAATAATATAAGACGCAATGTATCTGTTCTTCATTCATCATATATATATTCGTCGCTCCATTTTCTGGTCCGAAAGAAATATTCATTGAACTCCTTCCGTCTGCAGTGTGCAGCCAATACATCCTCCAAACGGTATGGCCTTTGTTCTTTTTTCAGACCGTACTTTTGTAATCTATCCACATATAGTGGCGACTCATCCCAGGCGTTCATATCATCAAAGTACTCTCTGATATAACCCAAATCCGCGTAGTAGATGCAGCCAGGTCGAAGTGTCGGGTGCACTCTGGTGTCGACGGAGATACACCGGACATGATGGATGAAGAAGGCACGACTGCCAATGTTACTGACGGCATGGAGAGAGCGGCTCTCAGTGTCCACACGGTACACCACTGTTTGACCTTCCTCCAAACGACCGCCCAACAACACAAGCAGCAGATCACCATCCGACTTCACAAGGTAGAACTTGTCATTTCCAAGTTCTGGAAAAGAAAATAGTGTCTCCATGTTGACATTGCTCGCGCCCTGCTCCAACTGGGCATTGTTGGTGCACACCAATGTTCCGAACTCAAAATTGTTCACAGCTAGTGCATAGAATTCACCATTGAACGTGGTAATGCAACGCATAGAATGGTACTCGATCGAAAATCTTCCTTCTCCCCAATCTTCATCTATACCCTTAGTTGGAGTGCTCTCATCGACCCAAGCAATTTCTGCCGGGTAATATGTGGAAACGAAGAGCATAGTCGGGGACTTCATTACAGTGACTGACTCCAGAATAACAGATGGCATCTGCGCCTGAAATATAGTGTTCGATGTCTTTGTGAGTGGGTTCAGAAGCCGTATCTTGTGCGGCTGGTTCTTTTGGGCAAGCACGATGATGCCACGGCAAAAGCTGACGAAGTAGTATCTAAAATATATGGGATTGATGAAGATAACATTCAGCACTAAGATGTTTACGATTGAAAATAAAAGGATTAACTCTATAGATATGGAGGAATTTGAACCTTGCATGAACTTCCGTTAGATCGATGGTGACGTAGCGGGATGTGCGGAGGTGGAGGAAGGAGAACTCAGCGGCGCGTGGAAGGGCGTGCTCTACCATGATCCATTCGTGCAGGTGCACGTCGGGCTCAGGTAAATCTGAGCGCCAATTAGTACAAACTTGCCTCAAAGCAGAGTAGGTGTCCACGTACTCCTCGTTCGCCAGTAAGCAGGCGCCGATCTTGTGAAGTGGTCCGTCAGCCCTGAGAGAGGTCCAGTTCATGGAGGTGCCGCGCCTGGATGCGCCGCCCTCGGAGGCGACGGGCACGGCGGCGACGGCCTCGGATGCGACGGGCTCGGCGGCGACGGGCTCGGAGGCGACGGGCTCGGGGGCGACGGCCGCTGGCGCATTCTTCTTCTCCATCGCCGGTAGGGGAGCGCGCGTAGGGCGGCTGGGGTTTTTTTTGGAGAAGGTGATGGGACGTGAGAGGCATGGTTGCGTGCGTGAGTATGATGAGACTGTGTGCAGAGGGAGGGAGAGGGGCTTTGTACTGGCAGTTGACATTTGGTCTCAGCACGCGCACCGCGCGGCTAACCGCTGCTCACCGCGACACGCATCCGTGGGACTGCACGTCAGCACCGTTACATGTACTCAGTTCTACCCTCGAATCTTACACTGGAAAAATATCTGTACTCAGTTTTCCCCTCGAGTACTAATACTGCCTAGTGCAATATACTCAGTTTTACCCTCAAGTGGCTGGTCAACAGAGAGTCAACAGATGGGATTAAGCCATCTAATTGAGTCATTTCATGCGCAAAAAAATTCAAAAAAATAAAATCATAGTGCCTCCTACTCATGGAGTCTTGTTACGCGACCTGCCACGTAGGAAATCATAACAATCATATATAAATCACGTTTTCACACAAATGGCCACTTCTGAAATCACTAGTAGCTATGAAGGTTCATGGCTTTCCACTCAAACCCCTTCTCAAAACATCTATACCCAAAACATAGTTTGTCTGAATGAGGCCATAATTTTTACACTCATGTATATTTGAATTGCTAATACTTTGAGGTAGGCCAACCTGGGTTTCATTGTACAAAACATGTGTTTTTCTTTTTCTAAATCTCTTATTTGAATTCCTTAGCCTGTTTATTATTTACTTGCCCTTGTATCCTTGATACTACTCAGTTTTACCCTCTCCATTCTCACAGAAGCCCTAACTTGGCCTGATTGGTCGAGCTGTTGTCACACGGATCGTGCCCACCTACCGTCGATCCTATGATCCAACGGGCAGGATCGTGCCACCCTCTCTCTATCTGTCGGTGGCAAACTACTACCCCTCTATGTATGCTAAATGACGAGTTTGCCACCAGATTCAACAAGTTGGGTATTCACGAATTTCCACTTCTTGTAGGCATTACTTTTCACGGTAAAATGATAAGCTATCACGAATTTCCATTTCTTGTAGGCTTAACTTTTCACGGTAAAATGATGAACTATCATGAATTTCTTTTAGGCATTACTTTTCACGGTAAAATGATAAACTATCACGAATTTCCATTTCTTTTAGGCATTACTTTTCATGTTGAAATGATAAACCATCACGAATTTCCATTTCTTGTAGGCTTTACTTTTCACGGTAAAATGATGAACTATCATGAATTTCCATTTCTTTTACGCATTACTTTTCACGGTAAAATGATAAACTATCAAGAATTTCCATTTCTTTTACGCATTACTTTTCACGGTAAAATGATGAACTTTCAAGAATTTCCATTTCTTTTAGGCATTACTTTTTTGTTGAGATATAAACCACCCCCACAACGGTCATCTCCTCCTTAATTTATTGTGTAAACCCCACAACGGTCATCTCTACCTTAATTTATGGTGTAAACCCCACAACGGTCATCTCTCCCTTATAAACCCCCACAACGGCCATCCCTCATGTCAATAGGTTCTGCCTCTCTCTTCTTCGTTTCTGCCTCTCTCTTCTTCGTTCACATACACTTGATCCATTGCTATGGCTTCCACGTCTCGGACGCCGACCGGAAGGGGAAGGGGAAGGGGAAGGGGAAGGAGCGGCCGGGGTGGTGGATCATCATCATTGCCACCACCACCGTCAACACTGCCATTGATCATAGAGGAGTTCTTCATCACCATCTATGAAGACCCTTTGGCCAAGAAGGTACGTACGCGTTTGCACATATATGATGCATGTGATTAATTATGTGCATGTTCTAAAAAACCTTTAATTTCAAACGATCGGCGCTCGATCTCTTTGCAGGCACTCCCACAAAAGTTTGCGGACTATCTTGACGGCCAGGAGCCCGCAAAGGTGTATCTGCGAGCAGCTGACTGCGGTCCTCGTCTCTGGACCATGGAGGTCCTATTTGACGGACAAGGCCGGATGTACCTCGACAAGGGCTGGGAGAATTTCGCCATCGCGCACGGTGTGGATTTCGGCTGCTTCCTACACTTCAAATATGAAGGCGATTATGTGCTCACAGTGAAGGTGTTCGACGGAACAACGTGCAGGAAGTACTACTACACGGACGACGAAGATACTGACGATGAAAGCGACGACGACGTGAAGCCATGCATCTAAGGGGATTATGACCAAGAATATATATGTAGCTTCATATGCATCGATTTATAGATCTAGCTATTTTCTATATATTATGCATGTAAAAATAATAGGGAATCGCAATTTCCACCATGATTCGAGCACCACAGCCTCCAAACGATGCCGATGCCGATATCGGCATGGTCAGAACGGGTATGCATGCTCGCCGCCACTGCTAGGTCACCGTCGGGATGCACCCTCAATCCTGTCCCCTCATTCGATCACTGACACACCAGAGATACCGCCAAGACCAATGACGAACGTACATGCTGATGCCAATGCCGAACATGCACGCCACTGTGGGCACGGCCACGTCGCCCCGCTATGCTGGACGCCACAGACCACCGCGAGGTCTTTCCCTTCGCCACCACACTCCCATAGCACCTATCTATACACGCTAGAAAGGAGAGACACTAGTTTTCTCTACATTGCTCGCGTTCGTGTCCGACACCGTCAGTCAAAGTGTTGAGGTCGTCGTCGATGTCCTCGACCATTTCTTCTCTTCTTTACATGGTTAAACGCGTCTAGTTCATATCTATCTAATGCGTCTGATCTCGCCTCATGCAGTTCTTTGTGGACGTCGATCTCATCTCGGCACCCCGCAGGTCACCTCCTCCGTGCCATCGCTGTAGAGCTCCGTTTAAAAATCTATTTCTACCCGTGTATTGCACCTTGTATCAGCGTCATGGCCCCACTTGTCATTCGATATACCGAAGCCCCACTCGTCCGCGTTTTGGTCAGGGATACGGCGATGCTTACGGTCAAACAAAGATGGATGCTCTGACATGTCTTTGCGGGCTCTACGTGGCCCCACTAGTCAGCAGTTAACGGTCAAAGGTGTTCAACCGTCGGGCAACCGGCCGTTCCAGCACTGGTGACGGTTTCAGCCAAGGGCTTGGACAAAACTGAGGAAAAACTAAGGAGCTGGGGAAAACTGAGTACAACTAACGACCTGAGGGCACGAAAATAGAAATCCCTTTCTTTTATTCTTTTTTTCTCAATCTAAACAAATTGTTTTTCTAAATCTAAACAAAAATTCCAAATATGAACAAACTAAAATTATACCAAATGCAAAATCTGAACAAATTCGAAATATGAATAATTTAGAAATTAAACAAATTCAAAATCCAATCAGAATTCATAATGAGAACAAAATTTCAAAATACAAACAAATTTGAAATATGAACAAAATATGAAATTAAACCACTCAAAACCCCCGGAACGGCAGGGTAGACGCAATCTGCTCCACCGGAGCAGGAAGAGAAGCAACCACACACCACTAGGAGTGTGTGACATGCATTGGATCAAAGTGGGTAGGGCACAAACAATTGGATCTACACACATTGCATGTGTCGATGAACGTCGAAAAACCCCTCAAAACCCCCGGAACGGCAGGGTAGACACAATCTGCTCCACCAGAGCAGGTAGAGTAGCAACCACACACCACTAGGATTGTGTGACATGCATTGGATCAAAGTGGGTAGGGCACAAACAATTGGATCTACACACATTGCATGTGTGGATGAACGTCAGAAAACCCCTCAAAACCAACAGAACGGCAGGGTAGACACAATCTGCTCCACCGGAGCAGGAAGAGTAGCAACCAGACACCACTAGGAGTGTGTGTGGCATGCATTGGATCATAGTGGGTAGGGCACAAACACAATGGATCTACACACATTGCAGGTGTCGATGAACGTCGGAAAACCCCGCAAAACCCCCGGAACGGCAGGGTAGACGGAATCTGCTGCACCAGAGTAGGAAGAGAAGCAACCACACACCACTAGGAGTGTCGTACATGCATTGGATCAAAGTGGCTAGGGCACAAACAATTGGATCTACACACATTGCATGTGTCGATGAACGTCGGAAAACCCCTCAAAACCCCCGAAACGGCAGGGTAGACGCAATCTACTCCACCGGAGCAGGTAGAGTAGCAACCACACACCACTAGGAGTGTCTGACATGCATTGGATCAAAGTAGGTAGGGCACAAACACAATGGATATACACACATTGCATGTGTCGATGAACGTCGGAAAACCCCTCAAAACCCCCGAAACGGCAGGGTAGACGCAATCTGCTCCACCGAAGCAGGAAGAGTAGCAACCACACCACTAGGAGTGTGTGATATGCATTGGATCATAGTGGGTAGGGCACAAACACAATGGATCTACACACAATGCATGTGTGGATGAACGTCGGAAAACTCCTCAAAACCCACGGAACGGTAGGATAGACGCAGTCTGCTCCACCGGAGCAGGAAGAGTACCAACCACACCACTATGAGTGTGTGACATGCATTGGATCATAGTGGGTAGGGCACAAACACAATGGATCTACACACATTGCATGTGTCAATGAACATCGGAAAACCCCTGAAAACCCCCAGAACGGTAGGGTAGACGCAATCTGCTCCACCGAAGCAGGAAGAGAAGCAACCACACACCACTAGGAGTGTCTGACATGCATTGGATCAAAGTGGGTAGGGCACAAACAATTGGATCTACACACATTGCATGTGTCGATGAACATTGGAAAACCCCTCAAAATCCCTAGAAATGCAGGGTAGACGGAATCTGCTCCACCGGAGCAGGAAGCCTAGCACCCACACACCACTAGAAGTGTGTGACATGCATTGGATGAAAGTGGGTAGGGCACAAACACATTGGATCTACACATATTGCATCTGTCGATGAACATCGGAAAACCCCTCAAAACCCCCGGAACGGCAGGGTAGACGGAATCTGCTGCACCGGAGCAGGAAGACTAGCACCCACACACCACTAGGAGTGTGTGACATGAATTGCATCAAAGTGGGTATGGCACAAACATATTGGATCTACACACATTGCATGTGTCGATGAACGTCGAAAAACCCCTCAAAACCCCCAAAACGGCAGGGTAGATGCAATCTGCTCCACCGGAGCAGGAAGCTTAGCACCCACGCACCACTAGGAGTGTGTGACATGCATTGGATGACAGTGGGTAGGGCACAAACACATTGGATCTACACACATTGCATGTGTCGATGAACGTCGGAAAACCCCTCAAAACCCCCGGAACGACAGGGTAGACGCAATCTACTGCACCGGAGCAGGAAGCCTAGCACCCACACACCACTAGGAGTGTGTGACATGCATTGGATGAAAGTGGGTAGGGCACAAACACATTGGATATACACACATTCCATGTGTCGATGAACGTCGGAAACCCCTCAAAACCCCCGGAACGACAGGGTAGACGTAATCGGCTGCACCGGAGCAGGAAGCCTAGCACCCACACACCACTAGGAGTGTGTAACATGCATTGGATGAAAGTGGGTATGGCACAAACACATTGGATCTACACACATTGCATGTGTCGATGAACGTCGGAAAACCCCTCAAAACCCCCGGAACGGCAGTGTAGACGGAATCTGCTCCACCGAAGCAGGAAGACTAGCACCCACACACCAGTAGGAGTGTGTGACATGCATTGGATCAAAGTGGGTAGGGCACAAACATATTGGATCTACACATATTGCATGTGTCGATGAACATCGGAAAACCCCTCAAAACCCCCGGAACGGCAGTGTAGACGGAATCTGCTCCACCGGAGCAGGAAGACTAGCACCCACACACCAGTAGGAGTGTGTGACATGCATTGGATCAAAGTGGGTAGGTCACAAACACAATGGATCTACACACATAGCATGTATCGATGAATGTCAGAAAACCCCTCAAAACCCCCGGAACAACAGGGTAGACGCAATCTGCTGCACCGGAGCAGGAAGCCTAGCACCCACACACCACCAGGAGTGTGTGACATGCATTGGATGAAAGTGGGTAGGGCACAAACACATTGGATCTACACACATTGCATATGTCGATGAACGTCGGAAAACCCCTCAAAACCCCCGGAACGACAGTGTAGACAGAATCTGCTCCACCAGAGCAGGAAGACTAGCACCCACACCAGTAGGAGTGTGTGACATGCATTGGATCAAAGTGGGTAGGTCACAAACACAATGGATCTACATACATTGCATGTGTCGATGAACGTCGGAAAACCCCTCAAAACCCCCAGAACGGCAGTGTAGATGGAATCCGCCGCACCGGTGCTTTCTGGATTATAAAAATCATTTTTTTTCAAAATTCTTTGAAAACCCTACACGAACAAACAGAGAATATATAGGTTTCATATTTTTTAAATATTTTAGAATATGCAGTGCATTAACATTTGCCCTATCTGTATATTTGTTTTGTTGGCCCATTAACCAGCATACACCCTAACAGACCACAATGGCATACACGTAGTTGGCTAGGCCGGCCCATTAACCACCTAAACCCTAGCGAGGCTGATTGCGTCGATCACGGAAGGTTGGGGTGTGGGGCGGTAATTTCTCGGTTGCCTCCCACCTCCCTCGATACCACGACACCTTCTTCGACGCTCCTACTCCCGATATATCACCACTCCTCCTCCTGCCGCCGGGAGCTAAGTGTTTCTCCTCCGCGTTCTTGCAATGACGACGTCTCCACCACCACGAAACCTATCACCGGATAGGCGTCCAATCCTCCCAACTCCGCCTAGTCAACCACTCAAGCTGTCGCCGGCTATACGTAAAATCCTCCCATCTTGGCAGCCTCAACCGCGAGACCACAAGCTGCGGTGTCGTCGACCACTACCCCCATCTCCTCTTGGAAGGACCGATCCGGTGCACAACAGTGTGCAGCCTTCTCCGGTAAGCACATCATAGATCCTTATTATCTGTCACATGTTTATTTTGTACAAATTGGTGTACGGAGTAGATTTATCACAAATAGTATTATTTACCATTTTGAAGAACGGAGTAGATCGAACACAATAGGATTTATATTTTTATCTATTTTTTAGAAGGGTGTAGATCTAGCATAATAGTAAATATTCTTCATTTTACCGCATGGACAAGATCCAAAACCTAGTGTATTTCTTTTTCATTTTATTACAGGGACAAGATCTAAAACATATAGTAATCCATCTTCATTTAAAATGTTTGCTTATTATGGTCATATCAATCACAAAAAATTATTCTATAATTAGTTGAATATAGATTCAGGATCTTGGCTAATTCAATGGAGATCAAATTATTTTAACGTAGTTTCCTTTGCCGGCACATGTGCATGCCCGTCTGAAGGATGCCTTTTTATCCCATTATTACTAATTCTTTGTTTACATTAGTTTTGTTTTTATCTAAATATATATATATGTACTACATTTTCTTCGGAAGGAATGTTTGCTACCACACGTTATGGACGTGCTATCCTAAACATTAACAAAAGGCTAGTCATCAGAGGTGCGTACAAAATTCTTCTACATACGTTATACATGCACTTGTATTGTTCATGCTTATAAGTGTACTACCTACATGCAGGTCCTGGAATTGACGCAGAAGAAGATTTTGAAGGTTTCATAGAGTACGCCAATCGCATAGAGATGGGTGCTAAAGATTTACAAAGACTGGAGTCTGTAGTTCACAGGATGGTTCCAAAAGACCCTTTCTATATCTGCACCATCAAGAAATCAAACATTGTGAAGGGCAAAGCAAAAGTGGTAATCATCTGAGTACACAACAAGTTTTTCAGATCTATTTTTCACATACGAGTAAAAATAACATAATTTTACATTATATTCCACATGCAGTACTTATCAAAGAGCTTCACCGTGTCCCATATACTGAGCAACATCAAACTACCAGCGAAGATTCAAGTCTTCACCAAGGGTAGGGTAATTGCGAATGTAACGATGGTCATGAGTAAGTGTAAAGTGAAAGGAAAAGTGAAAGGTGGCGCCATGATCACGACGAACTGGATGAAAGTTGTGGAGGAAAACAAGATGAAAGTTGAAGACATCTTTGTGTTCTGGTTCATTCCAAGCCATGATGGGCACAGGCTTAACCTCCTTACTGATCGTGTGTGACATCAGCAAGGAGGTCGAGGCTTATTACATTTCGTACCGTGCTAGTTTCCTCATTGCTGTCAACTATCTTGGATGTACTCGTTGTTTTAAGTTGTGAAATTGAATGACTATCTTTGTGCACTTTATTTGATGTAGTTGAGTCACATTGTCTCATGCCTACATCGTGCAGTCCCCTTGATAACGTCGATCACGAGTTGCACATGCAGCGGGCCATGCAAACAAGGCCCATTAAGATGGAAAGGGCCTCGACGCCATAGCACGCATGTCGGACGCCCCATCAAAACCGCCGCATCCGTTTCCGTCGCCTCTTATATTCACCGCTGCTCCTCCTTCGCCGCGGGCAGTTCGACCCCTTAATCTTCCATTTTCCTCCTCCCTCCCTCTTCAGATCCCAACTACTGGAATGAGTTTGATTGGGAGAGATGTGGCCAGTGTCCAGGAAGTACCAAACAATTTTAATTTTTACGCAAAATTTATTCTCTTGTAATGGGTAGGGCACAAACACAATGGATCTACACACATTGCATGTGTCGATGAACGTCGGAAAACCCCTCAAAACCCCCGGAACGGCAGGGTAGACGGAATCTGCTGCATCGGAGCAGGAAGCCTAGCACCCACACACCACTATGAGTGTGTGACATGCATTTGATCAAAGTGGGTAGGGCACAAACACAATGGATCTACACACATTGCATGTGTCGATGAACGTCGGAAAACCCCTCAAAGCCCCCGAAATGGCAGGGTAGACGGAATCTGCTGCACCGGAGCAGGAAGCCTAGCACCCACACACCACTATGAGTGTGTGACATGCATTGGATCAAAGTGGATAGGGCACAAACACAATGGATCTACACACATTGCATGTGTCGATGAACGTCGGAAAACCCCTCAAAACCCCCGGAACGGCAGGGTAGACGAAATCTGCTGCACCGGAGCAGGAAGCCTAGAACCCACACACCACTATGAGTGTGTGACATGCATTGGATCAAAGTGGATAGGGAACAAACACAATACATCTACACACATTGCATGTGTCGATGAACATCGGAAAACCCCTCAAAACCCCTGGAACGGCAGGGTAGACGGAATCTGCTGCACCGGAGCAGGAAGCCTAGCACCCACACACCACTATGAGTGTGTGACATGCATTGGATCAAAGTGGATAGGGCACAAACACAATACATGTACAAACATTGCATGTGTCGATGAACGTAGGAAAACTCCTCAAAATCCCCGGAATGGCAGGGTAGACGAAATCTCCTGCACCGGAGCAGGAAGCCTAGCACCCACACACCACTAGGAGTGTGTGACATGCATTGGATCAAAGTGGATAGGGCACAAACACAATGGATCTACACACATTGCATGTGTCGATGAACGTCGGAAAACCCCTCAAAACCCCCGGAACGACAGGGTAGACGGAATCTGCTGCACCGGAGCAGAAAGCCTAGCACCCACACACCACTATGAGTGTGTGACATGCATTGGATCAAAGTGGGTAGGGCACAAACACAATGGATCTACACACATTGTATGTGTCGATGAACGTCAGAAAACCCCTCAAAACCCCCAAAACGGCAGGGTAGACGCAATCTGCTGCACCGGTGCTTTGTGGATTATAAAATTCATTTTTTTGAAAATTCTTTGGCAATCATGTTTAGTATGTGCATTCAACCATGTACAACAATTTTGGGCATATTTCGAGATGCTCGAAAAAATCACATACTTAGGGATGACCCGTTTGGTCTCACTTGAGACATGTTTTGTAAGCAAGTGATTTTTTCGACCACCACTAAATCCACTCAGATTTTTTACACATGACCTCCTACACAAACAAAGAGAGAATATGTAGGTTTCACATTTTTTTTTGAATATTTTGGAATACATAGTTCATTATTGAATATCAGGTATAGTCTTCGGTCCGTACCATAAGGGGGCATTATAAAATTCATTTTTAAAAAAAATTCTTTCATAATCATGTTTAGTATGTGCATGCAACCATGTACAACAATTTTGGGCAGATTTCGAGATGGTCGAAAAAATCACATGCTTAGGGACGACCCGTTTGGTCTCACTTGAGCCAGGTTTTGTAAGCAAGTGTTTTTTTGCGACCACCACCAAATCCACTCAGATTTTTTACACATGACTTCCTACATAAACAAAGAGAGAAAATGTAGTTTTCACATTTTTTGAATTTTTTGGAATATATAGTGCATTATTGAATATCAGGTCATGTCAGCATAGTCGTGACCTGGCGCGCCAGTGTGCCTACACTAGCTCTATCATACCACAAGGAGTCTGTGAGGTGCCTTGGATCTATGAGTCTAGGATAGAAACACAAAGTGGCCCCACACATTGCATGTGTGAAACAAGTGGTCCAACACCCTTCCAAACCCCGGAA
The DNA here is from genome assembly GCA_007115705.1 of Dactylis glomerata. Lineage (NCBI taxonomy): Eukaryota > Viridiplantae > Streptophyta > Magnoliopsida > Poales > Poaceae > Dactylis > Dactylis glomerata. The sequence goes on from QXEO01000171.1 coordinate 2,732,806, forward strand.
AAGTCAAGGTAGACGTGACCTGGCGCGCCAGTGTGCCTGCACTAGCTCCAGCATACCACAAGAAGTGTGTGAGGTGCCTTAGAGCTATGAGTGTAAGGTAGAAACACAAAGGGGGCCCACATTTTGCATGTGTGAAACAAGTGGTCCTACACCCCATCCAAACCCTAGAAAGTCAGGGTAGACGTGACCTACCTAGCAAAATCATCACTATTCGTAAAGCCATATCACATGCAACAATAACACCAAATGCATGAAACCACTACATTTATAGTACATTTAGGTATTTCAGAAAGTGGATTTTTTTTGGACCATTTCATGAATGTCAAAAAAAATCTCATATCTAGAAAAAGGACCTTTCAGGCCTACCTGAGAGAGCCATTCCTACCAACTTTATTTTTTTGATCTTTTTAAAATAGCTTAACAAAAATTCCGTGACACAACACAATTATTTATGGCGGTATTGCATATTTGTTTTAAATTTTTTCACATTTTTTACGTGTGGTAAGTACTTAACAATAAAATGCAGAATATATAAAAAACGAAAGGAAAACTGGCTGCCCGGCCTGCAAACGGGCCGGCCCAGCCGTCACACTCTGCTGCTTCCGTGCGGCCCGGTGGGAAGAGAAATGGTCCTCGGCCCAGTTCCGGGTCAGGGCGGGTGCTACCTACACGAGAGGTGTGAGTTTAGTCCCACCTCGCTACCGGGGAGGTGTGCGCACCTACATAAATACCCTGGCGTACGACATGTTGCACGAGCCTCTCTCGGTATCCGACATGTTAACTCCGTTCTCCTCTCGCCCTGTGGGCCAAATCTAGTTGGGCTTGTAATATGCACGGGCCTAGGTCCTTGTAAAATGCCCTAAGTCGTACCCAGGCCGCGTATGTTAGAAGTCCTGCTAGTTGGCGGGCTTTTTTTAAATCTTGTTTTGCAAATTAAAAACAAAAGTTTATAAATTTGTATTTCAATTTCTGAACAAACTTAATTTTTTTCTACCATTTTATATCTTTAGTTGTTTCTTACTATGGAATTGGCTGAACAAACAGTTTATGAATCGACTCGAGATCGTCAAGCTAAGTATGAATCAAGTTATACAACTCGATGTTTAACTCGACTTGGTATGAGCTCGCTCAAATTTTAGTATGAGTTGAGCTAGCTGAGCCAAGTCTAACTCGCTCGAACTCGACTCGTTTGCAGCCCTATTCACAACTTCCAAAAATAAAGACAATCAGCAATAGTAGGTAATGAAGCTTGCATAAGCCATCACAGTAGATGTCATCACAGTACCAAAAGAAGCACCATAAACAGTAGGTGCTACTTAAACTTACTAAGTTTTAAGCTACCCATAACTTAACAAACTTATAGTAGCGCTAACATGCTACTATATTGTCCATAGCCAACACAAACAGCATAATGTACGATAACATAACCAGATCACCAAATCATAGCTATAGTTGATGATCAGAACCAAACTTAAGGGAACAATTCATGGAGCAGCAGCGCGATTCATTGCCCTCAGCAGAGCGGCATGCTGACCCCTAACACGCACCGAGGCATCTTCTTTTGCTAGGGCTTCAGCATGCTGGATGAGGCTCTGCCTAGTGCCATCCCTTGGCCTGTGGATATGGTACGGGCATAAGTACCTCCCCCTCCTCTTGAATGCGCGGGTGCCCTCTTGCTGCAGCTTCTCCGCCTCCTTGTCTATAAAAGAGACAAGGTTGCTCTTCTGCACAGTCTCGGTGGAGTCATTGGAGTCATACTACAATATAGATTTGCAAATTTGTTAGCATGTGTATAATACAAAAAAGACACAGCATATGTAAACACAATCAAGTTACACTCACATCAACCTGCTCGCCGTCGTCGTCTGAGAACATATCATCACATGCAGCTTTTTCAAACATATCATCAATTTCTGCATACATGCGCTTCTTCCTGTTCTCAATCTGGGAACATATTTGACGTTAAGCTTTTTCAAACATATTTGACGTTATATTACAAATGCAAAAATTTACATGTGAAGCACCTCAAAGGTAACAGATTAACACATTTACAACTACCATTACAATAACTATGAAAATGAGAATTTTAAATATTCTCCACTAGACATGAAATAATGAACATTACTTTTGATGAAATAGATCTTCTATAACTTGAGTTAAGCTTAATATTTTATTAGTCAGAAATAGCCATATTCAATAACTTGAGTTAAACTATATCATATAAAGAGAAATATTTGATTGGACATATTATAAATAGCTAGATTATATAACATGACCTAAGATCCTAGATATGAACTTCATTATAAGTTATATTTTAGTACCCAGCACTAAATTGGTTAAGCAGAATCATTACACATTTTTTTTAACAAATGCCATGATTAACTAGTGCGGCAAGGATCTTTTCAACAACATGAAGGACTGGATCCCAAGTTATCCCTTCCTTCACTATATATGAGGATATGATAAGGAACATGATTACACACTTAATACTAAAAGCCACTGCCACAAAGTTTTTGAATGAAATTAAAATGTTACATCATATTTAAATATAGAATAACCTACTCCTAAGTAAACAACACTAGGATGATATTAGGAGTCATTAACAATTGAAATGCAAAGACAAGGTGAAACAACATGTCTTAATAAATATTTACAAGTCCACTAAACTGAAACCATTGCCAGAAATAGTTTTTCTAATTAATCCAAACAAAATAACAACAGGTTTTATGTCCAACACAGTTGGTGCACATGCACCAGGGTAGGAAAAAAATTTCTTAGCAACTATGCTAAAAATTCAGCTTATGCACCACCCTATACAATGTAAAATCAGTGGCGAAGCTAGGGAAAAATTGCCCTGGTGCACAACAACAACAGTCTAGGTGAAATATGAAGTATATATCCTTGTTTGGTTATTGTTTGAGTGTGAAATCGTTGGCCCTGGTGCACTGATATCGGATTAACCTGGTGCACATAGCGAAAGTTGAACCCAATAGTTTGTACAAATTAATTGGTCCCTGTTGCATGTGCACCAGGCAAAGCCTATGCAGCTCCTCTGGCGATATCGGATTACAGTAAAATGAACCAGGGTGAGGGATTTACCGCTTCAGGCGACGGTGGGTTTGCGTCGACGGCATCGGCCACCGCGGCATCTGGGACGGCGGCATCGGCGATAGCGGCATCTGGGACGGCGGCATCGGCGACAGCGGCATTCACCAGAACTGCCAGCTCCACCACCAGCGCCGCCGCATCGACCGGCACGGCTTCTTCACCGCCATCGCCTCCCCCTACTCCGGTCAGATCCGTCAGCGCCAGATCCGGCCCCGCAGTGGTAGCCGCCTCCTCCTCTTCCACCGCTCCCACCACATCCGCCGCCTCCTCCTCCACCGCTTCCACCACAGCCGCCCTGACCGTGGCCACACCGCTCTCCACCGTGAGATCGGCTGCGGTCACCACATCGCCCAAATCGGCCGCACCTACCGCGGCCTCTTCCATCTCCTCTGCAACATGCACGGCCGCGACCAAGGTGGCCAGGACGCCTTCTACCGTGAGCTCGGTCCCCTCCACATCCGCCGCACCTGCCGCCGCGGACGCATCTGCGCGCGAGCGAGTCGACATCGCCTTCTACCGGCCGCGAGGAGCACCGGCGGGGACGAGGTGGGATGGGATGAGATGGCTAGGGTTTTCTCCACTTGCTCCGTTTGGGGAAGAAAGCGGTGGGTGGGTGGGTGGGAGATGCCTTTTATACCGCCTGGCGTTTCGTTCTCCTTTTGTACGCATACGCCTCAGAGTGTACGGTACACACGTGCAAGTACAATTATTCCTCGTACACGTAGAAACAAATGTGGGCTGTACGGGCTATACGAGGGCTGTACAGAACGAATGATTTACCATCCTGCCCTCCCTCCCGAAGGGGTACCGAGAAATCGTAGCCATCCTTGTGTTTCGCCACGAGCCGTTCACTCGAGGGGGTAGCACCGGAGCAGAAGCGCACAACGTGAGGCAGAGTGTCAGACCCTCCGTTGACCGTTCCATAATTTGGTTTGGCGAGGCACTGGCCGGAGCCAGGGCCGCATGACCCACGTGGGGTTGATATACTCGAGCTAGCTGTCCGCTCGGCTGGCCTCGTGGAACTATGGTGGATCCTACGATTGGTCAGTCGTTTGATCACATGCTTAGGCTGATCATCGCAGGGAATAATTTATTCTATATTACGACCTTTATAATAGTGAGTAATGTTATAGGTATGATACATACTCATTTCTTACTTTGTAGATTTATTTTTGTGGGAAAACGATATGCGATGGTAATATATTGTGTTACTCCAATTATCTTCCACCTTTTTTAGTTACTTGTCACCTTAACTTTTTTTGCATAGTTGACATGCATATTACAACCTATATTACTTATGCTATGGATCTTGAGAATAATTTGAGATGATACCAAATGTCATAATCTCGGTACTGGAGAGGATACAAGTGAAGGGGATTCTAGAGGGAATCTAGGACCAAAGAAGGAGATGGAAGAAACTTCAGGATTAGGGAAGAGATTTGGTTACAAATTTTTCATCATCGATGCCCCAATCAGGGACTTTGCTACTGTATTTATCTCAGCGCACACACACACTTTCAGAGCATCTCCATCGGCGCTCCCAAAACGCCTCCCAAAACACGACGGCGCTGATTTTGGGCTCGGGGCCCAAATTGGTGTACCACCGACGGCCCCAAAAACATGCCAGCGCGCCCTCGAGCCCAAAATAACAGACGGCGCTCCCGCGCTGGCCCCTGCACGGCAGGACCCTATCGGGAGCACCGGCAGCTCGCGGCACGGTGGAAAAAGAGCCCCGGGCCCGCCTGCCAGGCAAAATCTCCCCAAAAAATCTCTCGTCGCCCGTCCTCCCACCCTTCGGAGCAGCCGCCGGTGGCGACACCGCGCCCCTTTCTAGCTCCCCTCCCCCTCCACCAGCCCAAAAAAGCTCTCCGGTGCTTCCCCGCCGCCGTCTGGCGAGGTTGCCACTGCCGACGCCGCGGGTACCGGCGGCGCACTCACAGGCGATGCCCCACCCCGCCTGCAAGGTGTTCGCCCGTTTGCCTCACCGGCCGCTATGGACAGCAATGACGAACTCATGATGTTGGTGATGCAAGAGGATGAAGCTGAAGCCGCCGCCCACCTACCACGCTGGAATATAGGGTTCGCGGTCCTCCTCCAACTCCGACAGCAGTAGATGGAGAACGCCGTTCCCCGCCGGGGCGGCTCGGTCCGTGGGAAGGCGCCGAACAAGGATCGAAGAAGGAATGCCAGTGCCTTGCTGTTGTACTCGGACTATTTTGCATACAATGCAATAAATACGCCAAAGGAATTTCGCCGGCGTTTTAGGATGAAGAAGGATTTGTTCATGAAGATTGTGCAAGGCGTGAGAGAGTACGACGACTACTTCAAGTACAAGAAAGATTGCACCGGAAAGTGGTGGCTCACGTCCGTTCAGATATTGCATATGGATCTCCGCCATATACTTCAGTGGACTATCTTCGGATGGCTGAGTCAACATCTACTGATGGTGTCTTCAAGTTTTGTTGGGCAGTTGTCGCAGTGTTTGGTTCAACCTATCCGAGACAACCAAATGAAGAAGACACAACCCAAATCCTTGCACAAAATGCAGCGAGAGGATTTCCAGGTATGCTTGGTAGCATCGATTGCATGCATTGGGCTTGGAAGAATTGTCTGTTTGCTTGGCAGGGGCTGTACAAAGGCCGCAATGGGAATGCAATGTGATCCTTGAAGCTGTCGCCGATCATGACCAATGGATTTTGCATTCTTTCTTCGGAATGGCGGGAACACACAATGACATCAATGTACTGCAGCGATCTCCTGTGTTTGCTAGACTGACCGAGGGACATTCTCCTCCGGTTAACTTTGAGATCAACGGCAACACCTACACCAAAGGGTATTACCTCACCGACGGTATCTATCCTTCTTGGGATACTTTTGTGAAGATAATTTCTGGACCAACTTCGGAGAAGCAATCTTGGTTTTCCAAGTGTCAAGAGGCAGCTCGGAAGGATGTAGAGCGGGCATTTGGTGTGCTTTAGGCGCGTTTTGCCATTGTCAGGTACCCAGCTCTTACCTGGTCGGAATCTCAGATGTGGGAGGTGATGAACTCTTGTGTGATCATGCACAACATGATTATTGAGAGTGAGCAGGCTGAACTAGATAATGATCATGCATACGACTACATAGGTCCTCTTGCATAACTTGATGATCAGGTGCTGATATGTTGCAAACATATCTATATTTTTTTATGCTCCATGCTTATTTTACACCAATTGCTTTATGTTTTGTTTACACTTCGTGGTATTTTTATGTATTTTCTGGAACTAACCAATTAACAAGATGCCACAGTGCTAGTTCCTATTTTCTGCTATTTTTCTATTCCAGATTATTACTGAAGGAAATATTCTCGGAATTGGACGAAACAAAAGCCGAAGTTTCTATTTTGCTGACACAAAGACGGAGTCCAAAGGGGAGACGGAGACGAGCCAGGAGGTGGCCACACCTGGTGGTGGCGCGGCCCACCCCCTAGCCGTGCCGTCCCATGGTGTGGGCCCCTCAGGCGCCCACCAACCTTGCCCTTCCGCCTATAAATTCACATCCTTGGGAAAACCCTATAGGTCCGAGCCTCCATCCACGAAAAGTTCCATAGCCGCTGATATGTCTCAAACGTATCTATAATTTTTGATGCTCCATGCTTGTTTTACACCATTTGCTTTGTGTTTTGTTTACACTTCGTGGCGTTTTTATGCGATTTTCGGAACTAACCTACTAACGAGATGCCATAGTGCCAGTTCCCTGTTTTCTGCTGTTTTGTGTTTCAGAAAAGCTACACAGGAAATATTCTCAGAATTGGACAAACCAAAGACTGAAACTCCTATTTTTCCCGGATGAAGGACGAGGACCGAAAGAGAGCCGAAGGGGAGGCAGAGGGCAGCCTCACCATGAGGGGGCACGGCCCAGACCCTGGCCGCGCCCACCCATGGTGAGACCCCCCTGGTCCACTCCTAACGACGCCCCTTCGCCTATAAGAAGCCTCGGGACAGAAAACCCTAAAACAATCGGTGTTTTTCCCAGAACAGTTCCGCAGCGCCACTGCCGTCGAAGACAAATTTTGGGGGACAGAAGTCTCTATTCTGGCACCCTGCCAGGACGGGGAAGTGCCCCTAGAGCCATCTCCATCGGTCTCGATCACCGTCTCCGCCGTCTCCATCAACCTCACCACCATCTCCATCGCCGTTGCTGCCTCCGATGATGAGGAGGGAGTAGTTCTCCCCCAGGGCTGAGGGCTCTACCGGTAGCTAGGTGGTTCACCTCTCTCTCCCATGATGTGATCTTTATGTGATCGTGAGCTTTGTATCTAGTTGAATTGGTAGATGTTATTATTCAGATATTATGCTACTCTCGTGCTTTATATTTGTAAACTCCGGAGATACCTTGTATCATGGTGTGACGGTGACAGTATGCACATCATGTGTGTCTTTTTGGTTAATGTCTCTATGAATTGTTGGTGTTTGTTGGAACTATCTAGTGCGTTCAAGGTGACAGTGTGGGACAATCTAGTTTGGGGAAATGTGGACTTTGAGGAGTGCTTCGTAGCCCTATGCATGATTAGTGTTCATTTTCCATTGGAGAATTGTTTAGAGTGGCATATTCATGGTAGTATCTATTGGTTCAATTATGTTATATTTGTTGAGAGTGTGTCCACTAGTGAAAGTATGATCCCTAGGCCTTGTTTCCAAGCATTGCACACCGTTTACTTGCTGTTTTGTTACTTGTTTGCTTGCTGCCATTTTTATTTCATATTGCATTTGCTACTTATAATCATCACTACTACTTGTATTTCACTATCTCTTCGCCGAACTAGTGCACCTATACATCTGACAAGTGTATTGGGTGTGTTGGGGACACAAGAGACTTTCTGTATCGTAATTGCAGGGTTGCTTGAGAGGGATAGCTTTGACCTCTTCCTCCCTAAGTTCGATAAACCTTGGGTGATCCACTTAAGGGAAACTTGCTGCTGTTCTACAAACCTCTGCACTTGGAGGCCCAACACTGTCTACAAGAACAGAAGCGTGTGTAGACATCAAGCTCTTTTCTGGCGCCGTTGCCGGGGAGGTAAGGTAAAAGGTACTCGCATCCTTTGGCTACTAAGTCTTTTAGTTGCTAGTGAGTGCTCGGAGTTATTTCCTTTAGATTCGGCAATTACATCTTTTTGTTTCTTGTTTTTATTTTCACTAGTTAGGCTTAATGGAAAACAAAGAGTTCTTTAGTCTTTTTCCTGAGTTTAGATTTGAAGAGAATATTGAAAAACCTTTGGAGCTTATTTCGCATAGCAATGTTATTAGTACGAATGCTTTGAATCCCGTTATTACTAATGCTACGGAAAAGTCTAAGCTTGGGGAAGCTGGTTTTGTTAAGCATATGATGACCCACAAGTATAGGGGGTGTATCCTAGTACTTTCGATAAATAAGAGTGTCGAACCCAACGAGGAGAAGAAGGTGTTGATGAGTGGTTTTGATCAAGGATTCACTGTAAATACTAGCAAACAGGTTTTCAGGGGTATTTGGTAATACGGGTAAATAAAGTGCGAGTAAATAAAAGATAGTAGTAACAATTGCAGCAAGTGGCCCAATCCTTTCTTTAGCAAAGGATAAGCCGGTTGTGTAACTTATAATAACCAAACGTTCTCGAGGACACACGGGAGTTTCTGTCAAGAGCTTTCGCTTCATAAAGCCAATAGTCTTTATTGGTTTGATAGGTGTTATGGGGGTGAACCTGTGCTAGCGCACTACCCTTACTAGGATAAATACACACTTGTTATTATACCCCTTGCAAGCATCCGCAAATACAAGAAAGTATTTAAGATAAATCTAACCACAGCCTTAAAATCTAAGATCCTACGCTCCCTGGTGCAACGGTTTCCCAACGGAGGTTTAGGTTTCTGTCACTCCAGCAACCCCAATTGGTAGCCAAATACACAATGCATCTCACTAGGCCCATAAATGGTGAAGTATCATGTAGTTGACGTTCACATGACACCACTAGTGAAATAGCACCACAACAATATCAAACCATTAAATATTTCTCAACAATAATTCACTACTAACATCTTGACTTCTCCCATGTCCTCAAGAACTAAACGAACTACTCACAAGACATCATATGGATCATGATCAGAGGTGAAATAATGGTAAATAACAATCTGAACATAAACCTTAATTCAACGGTTCCACTCAATAGCATCAACTACAAGAGTAATCAACACCGGGAAAGTTTCCCCTATGAATATAACAAGATCCAACTCAAGATGTTACAGCGGGATGGCGTGGTGATGATGGAGATGAAGGTGCTGGTGATGGAGATGATGATGATGATCCCGATGAAGTCCGGTGCGATGGTGATGACAATGGCGACGATCTCCCCTCTCCGGGAAGGAATTTCCCCGGCAGATTTCTGCTTGCCGGAGAGCTTTTCTCTCTTTGGTGTTTTCCGCCCCGCAGAGGCGGCGGTGTCTAACTCTGAGCCCCCCCTTGACTTAGGTTTTTGGGGACGATGAAGTACGTGATGGGGCGAGACCAAAAGTGGGCCAGGGTGGCCTCACACAGGGCTGGCGCGACCAGGGGTCAGGCCGCGCCACCCTGGCGTGAGGGCCCCTCCTGGCTCCTCTCGACTCCTCCTTCTGGCTTCCTGAGTCTTCTGGGAAAATATAATTTCCTGGTATTTTTCTGGAATTTTCCCGATCTTCAAAATATGGTCCCTTGATGGTCCTTTTTCCAGCAGAATCCTGACTCCGGCAGCAAATCCTCCAATGATCATCAAACATGTGAAAACAAAGGAAATAACATAAGTATCAACTCTAAATATGAAATATATCAACGAATAACAGTAAATTATGCTACAAAATAGTGATGCAAAATGGACGCATCAACCCCCTCAAGCTTAGACCTCGCTTGTCCCCAAGCGAAAACTAAACTCGGTAAACATGACCACAGGTTTATGGAGTAAAGTGTCGATAATCAAAATACGGACAAGAAGCATCACATTTACCAAGACACAAATTATAATAGACAGCAACTTCCCTTTATAAGATATAGACTTGCAATAGGTAAAAGGGAATCACATGTAAAGATGCACAAGGTAAACTATAATTGGCAATGGCAAACCTTAGTTCTTGGTCAAAGAATGATGAACAAGCTATTCTTTCTTTTAAACGGAGCCTTTTAAAACAGAACTAATATAGCAAAGACCATATGCTCAACAAAATAAACTTTTGCATTCATAGAAAGCTTTCAAAGATATATTCCTTCAGACAAAAGCATTGTACAAAACAAGGAAGATAGTAAACATGATTAAACGAATCAACATATGGATGAGTGAAACATAACAACTCAAATGCTTACTTGAAATAGAGGGGAATAGGTTGACTCAACATAAAAGTAAAAGATAGGCCCTTCGCAGAGGGAAGCAGGGATTAAACATGTGCTAGAGCTTTTCATTTGTAAAACAGAGGTAAAAATTGTTTTGAGAGGTGGTTGCTTTTGCCAACGACTAGCAACGGAGTTCTTGATATCTTCCATACTAAACAAGTGAGAGCGGTTCCGAGATGTTTGATTAATTGGCACATTGGTGCTCTTTTATAGCTTTGCACTCCTCCCCACCTTTTTCCTTTCTCAAACCATGGCTAACCGATTCCATCGGGTGCCGACCAACTTTCACATACCATGGAGGAGTGCTCTTTTCTTTCTTTTCTTTTTAAGATTATAATGGTCTGATCAGCTCCCTTGCAAAATTAATGATGAGCAGATGAAGCTGCCTAGTCGAAGGGTACTTAATTTAATATGGAAGATAACAAACCCATCCACTACGTCCTCATGAGCTAAAAACAGTGACACAAAATGAGAAGTGTTTGAAGGTTTTTGAAAGGTAGCACATGAAAATTTACTTGGAATGGCTTGAAATACCATGCATAGGAATTTATAGTGGACTCTTTGGAAGTGACTTGGCTTTGGGATTTGGATGCACGAGAAGTATTTCCTCTCAGTACAGGTTTTTGGCTAGCAAGGCTGGGTAGCAAGCATAAGAGTTGCATGAAACAGACAAACATACATATAATAAGAACAATCATGCAAACTCCCTTGAAGGTACAATGATTTTGACTTTAGTAATAACAATGCTTATAAGCCAAATATGAAGGATAAACTAAAGTGATGTAACTACAAGAACTTCTTTATTCTTTTCTACTCAAACCTCAAGGTAAAGTTGCTACTGACCAAGCTAGGTTTGCCAAAACCAACTAAATTTACTCATGCTCCCAAAGTGATACCAATACCAATCAACAAGACTAGTCATACAAGAGAGATTGCAAACTAACATAAAGTGTGCGGAAAGTAAATGATAAAACTTCTCATTAATATTTTATTACCGCAACTCACACCAAGGGATACATAGATAACCAACTAAGGAGGATACTTCCAAACTGCAAACTATTCTATAAGATAACTTCTCTATTCATGATATGACTCTACTTGAAAAGTAAATGAGCAAAAGGTAATGATGTGATACCGCGGCACTCCCCCAAGCTTGGAACAAGCCAAGGGGATGCCTATACTGATGACGAATTACTCCTTTGGTGGTAGCGGTGAATCTTCATCGTTGTCATACTTCCAAGGCAGGGGTCCTCCATCAAGGAAGGATGTCTTGGTCTCCAACATCTTGAAACTTGCAGCAACACTCATTTGTTGAAATCTAGCTTCATACTCACAATTTTGGTTCTGCATGTCGTAGGGTTGTGCTTGTAATTGGCCAGTCGTCTCCTGGAGCGAGAGGATATCCCTCCAGAGCTCTGTAGTCTCCTTCTTGTACTTGGCAACAAGCTCTTGATTAATCCGATAGATAATGTCCACCTCGCGTTCTGCCATCTTCTTGTATTTGAAAACTTCTTGCTCCAGTGCTTCCATCCTCTCTTCGAGACTTCCTTCTCCCTTGGGTCATTGAACATCTTTAACCTGCAACTTCCCATCCTTGAGTGACAACTCCTTTAGATGCATCCTCAGCTCCCTCATGTACGGATTGATGGAATCCGCAAGAGGGTTCTCCTCAGATGGACCGGATGAAGACATTGTAACTCCAAAGCCGAGAGCAATCCCTGAGAAAAACAGCTCGAAACAAAACACGACGAGAAAACGATATACAGACCTTGGGGACTCCGGGGGGTTAAAGAGGCGAAAATTATACATCGAAACGAAATCACAGGAGGAAACCGGGACAGAAACGAGTTCCGGGGTGCTCTCACACCTGGGTGGCGCAGCCAGGGGTGGGCCCGCGCCACCTATGTGTGAGAAGCACACTGACTCCTTTTCCTGCCCATTTTCGTCTCGTGATTTTTCATATTTAGTAAAAACAGCAAAAATATTAAAGGAAGAGCTTTTCGTGAAACTTCTCTGACTAGAACTGTTACCTATTCAAAAACGAACTCTGCAGGCACCTGTAATTTGTCTTGGATGAATTCTTCCGGAGAAACTGTTTCAATAACATCAACATCTTCATTATAAGAATCTCTAGAAATATAATGTTTGAGTCTTTGCCCATTCACCACTTGTGTAGAGTCATCTTTCAATGAAGCAATCTTAATAGCACCTGAGCGGTACACTTCCACAATAACATATGGTCCTTCCCATTTAGAGAGTAATTTTCCTGCAAAAAATCTGAGACGAGACCTATACAATAGAACTTTCTCACCAACATGAAACTCTCTCTTAAGAATTCTCTTATCATGCCATTGCTTGACTTTCTCTTTAAAAAGCCTGGCATTCTCATACGCTTCGTTTCTCCACTCATCTAGAGAACTCAAATCTAACAACCTCTTCTTACCAGCTAGTTTAAAATCTCTATTAAGCTCTCTCACTGCCCAAAAAGCTTTGTATTCTAATTCTAAGGGCAAGTGACACACTTTTCCGTAAACCATCTTATAAGGAGACATACCCATGGGGTTCTTATAAGCAGTTCTATAAGCCCATAAAGCGTCGTTTAACTTACTAGCCCAATTTTTTTCCTAGATCTATTGACAGTCTTTTGCAAGATAGACTTGATTTCTCTATTAGAAAGCTCTACCTGCCCACTAGTTTGGGGATGATAAGCAAAAGCAATTCTATGATTGACATCATATTTAGCAAGAGTCTTTCTAAAACCACCGTGAATAAAATGAGAACTTCCGTCAGTCATACGATATCTAGGCACACCAAACCTAGGAAAAATAACATCCTTAAGCATTTTTAACGAAGTCTCACCATCGGCACTCTTTGTAGGTATGGCTTCTACCCATTTAGTAACATAATCAACATCAACAAGTATATGGGTATAGCCTTTTGAAGGAGGAAAAGGACCCATAAAGTCAAATCCCCAACAATCAAACGGTTCAATAACAAGAGTGTAACTCATAGGCATTTCATTGCGTCTAGAAATGTTACCAACTCTTTGACATTCATCGCAAGATAAAACATACCTTCTGGCATCTTTAAAGAGGGTTGGCCAATAAAAACCTGATTGTAGAACCTTTTGCGCGGTTCTATCTCCAGCATGATGCCCTCCATAGCCGCTGCTATGGCATTTTCTTAATATCTCTTGTTGCTCATATTCCAGTACGCATATTCTCATAATACCATCAACTCCTTCTTTATATAAGTGTGGGTCATCCCAAAAGTAATGCCTCAAATCATAGAAGAATTTTCTTCTTTGCTGAGCTGTAAAGGTTGGAGGCAAATACTTGGAAACAATAAAGTTAGCATAATCAGCATACCAAGGAAGGTCTCGCGAAGTTATATTTATTGCAGCCAACTGTTCATTTGGAAAACTATCATTAACATGAATAGGATCAAAAGAAATGTTTTCCAATCTAGACAAGTTGTCAGCCACAGGATTTTCAGCACCTTTCCTATATACGATATGCAAATCAAACTCTTGTAAAAGCAACACCCATCTAATAAGCCTAGGCTTAGCATCTTTCTTAGTCATAAGATATCTAATAGCAGCGTGATCAGTATGAATAGTAACTTTAGAATCAACAATGTAAGATCTAAACTTATCACATGCAAAAACAACAACGAGAAACTCTTTCTCAGTAGTAGCATAATTCTTCTGAGCAGCATCAAGAGTCTTACTGGCATAATGAATAACATTCAACTTATTATCTACTCGCTGTCCAAGAACAGCACCAACAGCAAAATCACTAGCATCACACATAATTTCAAAAGGTAGATTCCAATCAGGTGGTTGAACAATAGGAGCAGTAGTTAAAGCCTTCTTAAGAGTTTCAAACGTTTCCTTACAATCATCATTAAAGACAAATGGTACATCTTTTTGAAGAAGATTAGTAAGAGGCTTTGAAATCTTGGAGAAATCTTTAATAAACCTCCTATAGAAACCAGCATGACCAAGAATACTACGAATACCTTTAACATCTCTGGGATAGGGCATTTTCTCAATTGCCTCCACTTTTGCTCTGTCAACTTCAATACCTCTTTCAGAAATTTTATGTCCAAGGACAATTCCTTCATTCACCATAAAGTGGCATTTCTCCCAATTAAGAACAAGGTTAGTTTCTTCGCACCTCTGCAAAACTTTATCAAGGTTGTGCAAACAATTATCAAAAGAAGTTCCATAGACGGAGAAATCGTCCATGAAGACCTCCACAATCTCTTCACAAAAGCCATGAAAAATAGCAGACATGCATCTTTGAAAAGTAGCAGGAGCATTGCATAAACCAAACGGCATATGTCTATAAGCATAAGTTCCATAAGGACAAGTAAAAGTGGTTTTCTCTTGATCTTCCTTCTTAACAGCAATTTGAGAAAAACCAGAATAACCATCAAGGAAACAAAAATGAGTCTTCTTAGACAACCTTTCTAACATTTGATCTATAAACGGTAAAGAGTAATGATATTTCTTAGTAACTTTGTTTACCTTCCTATAATCAATGCACATCCTATAACCAACTACTACCCTTTGAGGAATAAGCTCGTTATTCTCATTAGGCACAACAGTCATACCTCCTTTCTTAGGAACACAATGGACAGGACTAACCCATCTACTATCAGCAATAGGATAAATAATACCAGCATCAAGTAGCTTTAATACCTCATTTCTTACCACATCCTTCATCTTGGGAACTAGGCGGCGTTGATGCTCCACGACTGGCTTCGCGTCTTCCTCCATATTAATGGCATGCTGACATAAAGTGGGAGAAATCCCCTTTAAATCATCAAGAGTATATCCCATAGCTCCTCGGTGTTTCCTCAATATCTCCAATAATCTTTCTTCTTCCTTTCCTGAAAGTTTAGAGCTAATAATAACAGGATATATTTTCTTATCATCTATATAAGCATATTTAAGATTATCAGGCAAAGGCTTTAATTCGAACATAGGATCTTCCTTAGGCGGCAAAGTGGTACCAAGATCCTCCACAGGTAGATTATGCTTGATTAATGGTGGTTGACGAAGAAGAATATCGTCAATCCCTTCTCTTTCCTTACTGAAAACATCACTTTCGTGATCTTCCATGAATTGCTGCAAGGCATTATTAGGAGCAAGCGCAATAGAAGCAAGTTGTTCAACTCGAAAATTTTCATTAGGCATGTCATTTTCATAAGAAGTCTTAGCAAACTTGGAAAAATTAAACTCATAAGACTCTCCATTAAACTTAGTAAAAAAATTCTCCTTCTTACAATCTATCACGGCGCCACAAGTATTCAAAAATGGTCTACCAAAAATAATAGGACAAGTTTTACTAGGCTCCTTACCAAGTACTAGAAAATCGGTAGGGTATTTAGTCTTACCGCAAAGAACTTCCACATCTCGAACAATACCAAGAGGCCAAACAGTCTCTCTGTTAGCAAGCTGAACAACCACATCAATATCTTCAAGTTCACAAGCGCCAATCTCATGCATAATTTCTTTGTAAAGCTCTAAAGGAATAGCACTTGCACTAGCACCAATATCACATAAACCATAATAGCAATGATCTCCAATCCTGACAGAAATAACAGGAACACTTGTTTTCCTATGCTTTTTAGGATGTGAGAGAATGTTAGAAGAATCAAAAAAGAATATATTCATCCCCTACATCTTTAGTAACAAGATCCTTTAATATAGCTATAGGAGACTTAATAGTAATTTGCTCATCAGGTTCTGCAGCTTTCTTAGTACTTTTATTAGACACACTTACCAAAGTAGAATACTTCTTTACCTTAGCAGGGAAAGGTGTCTTCTCAAAATAAGGTTCAGGCACAATGCTATCAACAGTACAAACTTTAGTAGCTGCAGCAGGTATATGACTAATAGAATCTTTATAAGGCGCATGATATTTGTTCCAATCTTTCTTTGGAACATCAAGATAAGAGGCAAAGGCCTTAAGACAATTAGCAAGTATTTGTGAATCAAGACCATAAGCAGTGCTAACACTATGAAAGTCATCGGTCCCCATAAAAGATTTAATGCATTCATAATCATAGTTTATACCTGACTTCCTACCTTTGTCGTTTTCCCAACCTTCAGCATTCTCCTGTATACAGTCAAGAAGTTTCCACTTAGCATCTTCTTTCATATGAGTAAATGATCCAAAGCAAGAAGCATCCAAATAATCCTTATCAGGAAGAGTAAGTCGCGCATAAAAATTATCAATAACAATATTATTGGGGAGCTCATGAATGGGGCATTTGAGCATTAGTAACTTCAATCTCCCCCACGCTTGGGCAATACTCTCTCCATCATGAGGCCAAAAATTATATATCCGGTTACGGTATTTATGAATTTCACTTGGAGGATAAAACTTGGAATAAAAGAGAGGTACAATATCCTCCCATGCCATAGACGGACCATCTTGGAGTAGTCGATACCACTCTTCAGCTCTGCCTTTCAATGATAAAGAGAATAATTTCTTCTTGACCTGGCTTGGTGAAATACCTGCACATCTGAACAACTCACATAATTCATGTATAAATAATAAGTGATCACCCAGATGGACAGTTCCATCTCCTGAATAGCCGTTATCCATAATACGCCCAACAATTTTCATTGGTATTTTAAAAGGATCAATTTCAGCAGGTGGTGGTGGTGGTGGTTCATCCACATGTGCAGCAGTATTAGAAGTGTTTCCAAATAGGAAACCAAATGGAGAGTTCTCCATAGCAGAGTAAAATAAAAAAATAAAAAATAAAAATAAAACAATACTCACAGTGACGGTTACCTTTACCAATTCTACTCTTCAATAGCGCTACACTCCCCGGCAACGGCGCCAGAAAATAGTCTTGATGACCCACAAGTATAGGGGGTGTATCGTAGTACTTTCGATAAATAAGAGTGTCGAACCCAACGAGGAGCAGAAGGTGTTGATGAGTGGTTTTGATCAAGGATTCACTGTAAATACTAGCAAACAGGTTTTCAGGGGTATTTGGTAATACGAGTAAATAAAGTGCGAGTAAATAAAAGACAGCAGTAACAATTGCAGCAAGTGGCCCAATCCTTTCTTCATCAAAGGACAAGCCGGGTGTGTAACTTATAATAACCAAACGTTCTCGAGGACACACAGGAGTTTCTGTCAAGAGCTTTCGCTTCATAAAGCCAATAGTCTTTATTGGTTTGATAGGTGTTATGGGGGTGAACCTGTGCTAGCGCACTACCCTTACTAGGATAAATACACACTTGTGATTATACCCCTTGCAAGCATCCGCAAATACAAGAAAGTAATTAAGATAAATCTAACCACAGCCTTAAACTCTAAGATCCTACGCTCCCTGGTGCAACGGTTTCCCAATGGAGGTTTAGGTTTCTGTCACTCCAGCAACCCCACAATTGGTAGCCAAATACACAATGCATCTCACTAGGCCCATAAATGGTGAAGTATCTTGTAGTCGACGTTCACATGACACCACTAGTGAAATAGCACCACAACAATATCAAACCATTAAATATTTCTCAACAATAATTCACTACTAACATCTTGACTTCTCCCATGTCCTCAAGAACTAAACTAACTACTCACAAGACATCATATGGATCATGATCAGAGGTGAAATAATGGTAAATAACAATCTGAACATAAACCTTAATTCAACGGTTCCACTCAATAGCATCAACTATAAGAGTAATCAACACCGGGAAAGTTTCCCCTATGAATATAACAAGATCCAACTCAAGATGTTACAGTGGGATGGCGTGGTGATGATGGAGATGAAGGTGCTGGTGATGGAGATGATGATGATCCCGATGAAGTCCGGTGCGATGGTGATGACGATGGCGATGATCTCCCCTCTCCGGGAAGGAATTTCCCCGGTAGATTTCTGCCTGCCAGAGAGCTTTTCTCTCTCTGGTGTTTTCCGCCCCGCAGAGGCGGCGGTGTCTAACTCTGAGCCCCCCTTGACTTAGGTTTTTGGGGACGATGAAGTACGCGAAGGGGCGAGACCAGAAGTGGGCTAGGGTGGCCTCACACAGGGCTGGCGCGGCCAGGGATCAGGCCGCGCCACCCTGGCGTGAGGGCCCCTCCTGGCTCCTCTCGACTCCTCCTTCTGGCTTCCTGAGTCTTCTAGGAAAATATAATTTCCTGGTATTTTTCTGGAATTTTCCTGATCTTCAAAATATGGTCCCTTGATGGTCCTTTTTCTAGCAGAATCCTGACTCCGGCAACAAATCCTCCAATGATCATCAAACATGTGAAAACAAAGGAAATAACATAAGTATCAACTATAAATATGAAATATATCAATGAATAACAGTAAATTATGATACAAAATAGTGATGCAAAATGGACGTATCAGCATGATATTTTTAGTTCCCCAGCTTTAGTGGAGAAAGTTTGTTCTGATAATATTTTATCGCCCATATGTGATGTTTCTAATGATGCTTGTGCTCCTCATCCTTTTAAAATACCTACAAAGATTGTTGAACGTGTTAGGGATAACTGCTATTTAGGAGATGGAACTATCCATCCTAGTGACCATTTGCTTTTTATACATGAATTATGCGAGTTGTTCCAGTGTGCAGGTATTTCAATGAACCAAGTTAAGAAGAAGCTATTCTCTTTTTCGCTGAAAGGCAGAGCTGAGGAATGGTATAAAACAGTGAAGGATGGCCGATCTATTGATTGGGAGGAAATTGAACCTCTCTTTTATTCTAAATTCTATCCTTCTAGTCAGGTTTATAAAGATAGGAATTACATTTATAATTTTCATCCGCATGAGGGAGAAAGCATTGCCCAAGCTTGGGGAAGATTGAAGTTACTAATGCATAAATGTCCTATTCATGATCTTCCCCGTAATATTGTTATTAATAATTTTTATGCAAGGCTTTCAGGATATTACAAGGACTATCTAGATGCATGCTTTGATGTGTCTTTCACAAGCAAGGATGTTAACACCAAGTGGGATCTTCTTGAAACAATTCAAAACAATATTGAAGGTTGGGATAGCGACAAAGGTAAAGGAACAGGTATGAAGTACGAGTTTGATTGCATTAAGTCTTTCGCTGAAACTGCTAATTTTCAAGAGCTTAGTGCTAAATATGGTCTTGATCCTCAAATTATGGTTGATTGCTTTAAAGCCTTTGCTTCCCATATGAATGTCCCTAAAGGAAATGGGGACATGTATCATGAACCTTTTAAGGACACTCGTGTAGAAAATGATATTGTTGTTGATGATTCCAATAAACATGCTCAAACTTCTAAAAGTCCTATTTCTTATAAGCATGTTAATTTTTGTGGAGTACATAGACCTTGTGAACAGAGTTACAACAAGGAAGATTATTGCATCACCCACGCAAATGAAGAAACCAGTATGTGGCTCAAGGATCTAGATGTGCTTGGTGAAAGGGTTTGTGAGCTTTATCCTTTTCTTTGTGAATTTTGTGGTGAAAAGGGTCACTTTAATTTTCAATGCCCAATTAATCGAACGAGTACCGCAGATTTGTATTGTAATGATAAGATTATTTTCAATCAGTATGATGAGCTTACTTTGTTTTTGAATTGTGAAGAGATATCTAGAAAGATTTCTTTGGTTGATATGAGAGATGCTGATATTAATAGTACCCTTCGTGGTTGTCATCTCTATTGTGCTAAAGATTGCCTCGCAAATACTTACTTGCAAGATCTTATAAAACATGACGTTTTGCCAAGCTATGACAGGACTAATAGATGTTTCGATCTTATTAATAGAGAGGAGGAATCCTCCAAAGTTTCTTCTGTTGTTTCTGTCAGCAAACCAGATTATGTGGAGAAGATGCCTTTCCCTCCTAAAGATTATGTGGAGAAGATGCCCTTCAAGTCTCTCCCTCCTAAAGGAGAGAGTAAGAAGAGTACGAAGAAGAAGAAGAGGAGTAAAAGGCGAGAGGACACGGTACCTTCCCCTAAGCATTATGATCCTGCTATAGATTATGATAATTCTGATTGGGATGATGTTCCTATGCCTGTTACCTATGTTAGTGATCATGATTGGGAAAAACACTCTACTTTTGATATTGAAAATCTTTTTGGTACCAATTCTAAGGTTAATAATTGTTGTACCATTAGTACTATCCATGTTCCTTCTTATGATGATATGTTTGATGAATATGCTTAGCGAAATAGCTGTTCTCTAGTTTATGATGATGAGTATAATATTTTCAGTTCACCTACTTTTGAGGAGAAAATTAGTTATGATTACAGTATGCCTCCTATTTTTGATGATTATGGTGATGAGAATAATTATTCTGTTGAATCTGCTCCTATTACCATTATTCATGTGGGGAGTATTAATTCTTTTACGCATGTGGCTCATGATAGGGAAGCTTTATGTGATAGTTATATTGTTAATTCTATTCATGATGCTACTGAAAGTTATTATGAGAGAGGGAAACATGGTTTGATGGATCTCAACAATATTGAGTTTCCCCTCTTTATGTTGCAATTCTTGAAGTTGTACTTGTTTTGCCTTCCTATGCTTTTTGCTTTGCGCTTTCATGACTTGTCTCTTTACAAGACTATTTTTCATAGGAAGTGGTTTAGATTTAAATGTGTTCCATACTTGCTTTTTGATGCTCTCTATTGCTTTAAGTTCCTATATGGCGCCTTTGCCTCAAGCTCTTATATGGCGCCCACATGAGCATCTTTGCAAATTACTGCGCCTAGCTCAAAGGCGTTAAAGAAAAGCACTCTTGGGAGCTAACCCAATGTTTTATTTTCAGTAATTTTTCTTTTATTTGAGTCTTGGAAGTTATTACTACCGTAATAACTGCTCCATATCCTTTTTATTTCGTTGTTACGCTAAGAGAAGCCTCTAATTTGAGTGAGGTAAGATTTGGGGATGTTGCTGTCCTGAAACAGTTTTCAGTGCTGCACCGTAAAAATTCGTGAAAATTCTCTGTATATCTTTTGGACCTGCGATTTCTTGTGCATATGCCCCAGGTTATAAAAAAACTTTCATTAGTAGAACACTTTTTGATTTGAGCAACAGAAAACACCTAAAAAATTCGACCTTTGTCAGCTGTCCTGTTTTGACAGATTTCTGCAAATATTTGTGTTTGCCGCTTTATCGCTTTCTTTTTGAGTTCTTTTGATCACGGAACTTTTGGGGAAGTTGCTACAGTAGTATATACTTAATATGTGGTGGTTTTAGGTTGAAACCTGAAGGAAAAAGAGGTTGATTATATATTATGCTACACTAATGTTGCTAATAGATTTGTGTTTAGTTTTGTATAAAGGAAGTTTTCAAGTGTAGGGATTGGAGAATGATGAGATGAGTTGAAGAATGGACAAAAGCTCAAGCTTGGGGATGCCCATGCATCACCCCAAGAAATATCCAAGAAGTACAAGCGTCAAAGCTTGGGGATGCCCCCGAGGCACCCCTTCTTCATCGGCAAAAATCAGGTCACCTTTCAAAACACTATATTTTTATTGCTTCATGCACTATGCGTTTTTCTTGGAGCGTCAGTTGTTTTTGTTTTCAGTTTTCTTTTGTTTTGTTTGCTGCAATAAATGGTTAGATCACATCATGTTTCTTTTGGAGGAGATGAACTCGCTTTTCATTTGCCAAGAACACTCTAGTTTTCACTTTTATCGTTCAATGAGTGTTCTCTTTTTTTGCGACTGCGTTTAGCTTTTGATTTTTGCCTTGATTTGCGTTCAGATCTTGTTATATCTTTTCATCAAGGTGTATTTTTTTGCCTCTGGTCTTTATTGGTTTTCATCAAAAGAGGTGTTTATAAAAAGTTCGAATGGTGTTGGAAAGGGGAAAAAGCTTTATGCAAAAAAGTGGTACAAAAAGGAGCTTGTGTAGACTGCGGCCTAGGCTTTTGCATGTCGTGCTTGATGTCTTTTTGATAGTATGCTTAGTGGTTTTGCTGTAGCATGACTTGTCTCAAATAACTGAGATTGCTTAATGAGCCTTTGAAAGAATCACGCATTGTTTTTATCATTTGGAAGCATTATTTTGGTTTTCTCCTTTATGCTTTATTTGGGTTGACTTGGCGCATGCTCACACATGTTAGACTCATCCAAAGTCGCCAATAGCCTCTATTATCATTTATTTTTTGACTTTTGATGCCATCTTATACTTCTTTTAATGTTGCTTTGTCGCTTTGCATGATTATGGCCGTTATTGCTATCTTAGTTGGTCGCTCCCAGTCTTTTGCTAGCCCTCATTTTGTACTGAGTATGAGCTCTACTCGTGCATCCAACTCCCAAAAACCAAGTTTGCCATTGTGTCCACTATAAATTCCTATGCATGGTATTTGTAAGCCATTCCAAGTAAATTTTCATGTGCTACCTTTCAAAAAACCTTCAAAATACTTCTCATTTTGTGACACTGTTTTCAGCTCATGGGGACGTAGTGGTCGGATTTGCTATCTTCCATATTGTCTTATTCCAAAAAGAAAAAAAAAGAAAAAAGGCACTCCTCCATGGTATGTGAATGTTGGTGGGCACCCGATGGAATCGGTTAGCCATGGTTTGAGGAAGGAAAAAAGGTGGGGAGGAGTGCCAAGCTTTATAAAAGAGCACAAAAGTGCCAATCTCTCTCTCTCAAAAACTTGCTTCATTTTTTGTATGGAATATAGTAAGAACCCCATTGCCAGTCGTTGACAAAGACAACCACCTCTCAAAACCAATTTTTATCTCTCTGTTTTACAAATGAAAAGCTCTAGCACATGTTTAATCACTGCTTCCCTCTGCGAAGGGCCTTTCTTTTACTTTTATGTTGAGTCACCACCTTCTATCTTTATGCACTAACCTATTGACAAGATGCCACAGTGCCAGTTCCCTATTTTCTGCTATTTTTGTGTTTCAGAAAAGCTACACAGGAAATATTCTCGGAATTGGACAAAACAAGTTCCAGAAGTCTTATTTTTCCTAGAAGCTTCCCGAAGACCGAAAGAGAGCCGGAGGGGGGCCAGAGGCCACTCTCACACGTAGGGGGGCGCGGCCCAGCCCCTGGCCGCGCCCACCTGGTGTGAGGAGCCCCTGGCTGCCCCCTGACGACACCCCTTCGCCTATATAAAGCCTCGGGACGGAAAACCCTAAGGGAGTCGGCAAAATTTCCATAACAGTTCCACAGTGCTGCCGCCGTCGAAGCCAAATTTCAGGGGACAGAAGTCTCTATTCCGACACCCTGCCGGGATGGGGAAGTGCCCCCGGAGCCATCTCCATCGGTCTCCATCGACCTCACCGCCATCTCCATCAACCTTGCTGTCTCCTATGATGAGGAGGGAGTAGTTCACCCCCGGGGCTGAGGGCTCTACCGGTAGCTATGTGGTTCACCTCTTTCACCCATGATGTGATCTTTATGTGATCGTGAGCTTTGTATCATGTTGAATAAGTAGATTTTACTCTTCTTCATTATGTGTACTCTAGTGTGTTATTAAAGTAATCTATTCCTCCTGCCATGGTGTAACGGTGACAGTGCGTGTATCATGGTGGTACTTGGTCTAGGCTATGATTGTGATCTCTTATGGATTATGAGAATAATTATCACTATGATAGTATTGAAGTGATCTATTCCTCCTTTCATGGTGTAATGTTGACAGTGTGTGCACCGTGTTAGTACTTGGTCTAAGTTGCAATAATATCTATCTTGATTTGTGATTTGATTTGGATATCTCTATGAGTGGTGTTTGTCAAGTACCTGGTGAACTTTGAGGAGTGCTTCGTAGCCCTACGCAATGATTAGTGTTATTCAATAGGAGAGTAATTCAGAGTACCATAGTGAAGAGAAGTTATTTATTTGTTCAATTATGTTATATTTGTTGAGAGTGTGTCTACTAGTGAAAGTATGATCCCTAGGCCTTGTTTCCAAGCTTTGCACACCGTTTACTTGTTGTTTTGTTACTTGTTTGCTTGCTGCCATTTTTATTTCATATTGCATTTGCTACTTATAATCATCACTACTACTTGTATTTCACTATCTCTTCGCCGAACTAGTGCACCTATACATCTGACAAGTGTATTGGGTGTGTTGGGGACACAAGAGACTTTCTGTATCGTAATTGCAGGGTTGCTTGAGAGGGATAGCTTTGACCTCTTCCTCCCTAAGTTCGATAAACCTTGGGTGATCCACTTAAGGGAAACTTGCTGCTGTTCTACAAACCTCTGCACTTGGAGGCCCAACACTGTCTACAAGAACAGAAGCGTGTGTAGACATCATCGCCCTCTTAAACTTGAAGGTGTCCTATGCATTTATGTTTTACTATTCCATGAAGGACAAGCTGAAAAACCATTTGCTATGTTTTTCCATATGATTTGAACACACATTTGACTTTCATTGTTTCATTATTCATGATCTTTCGTTTGTGTTTCTTTTCATGTTATAACATGGTTGCTAGGTTTCTATTGTCAAGATTATGTCTTTTATGCCCATGTTTTAATTTATTTTGATCCCAGCACTCAATGCTTACATAGATGATCAAGATTGTGATGGTGCATGTCACCTAAAAAATTATTCTTTTATTATCACTTACCTACTCGAGGACGAGCAGGAGTTAAGCTTGGGGATGCTTGATACGTCTCAAACGTATCTATAATTTTTGATGATCCATACTTGTTTTACACCATTTGCTTCGTGTTTTGTTTACACTTCGTGGCGTTTTTATGCGATTTTCGGAACTAATCTACTAACAAGATCCCATAGTGCCGGTTCCCTGTTTTCTGCTATTTTGTGTTTCAGAAAAGCTACACAAGAAATATTCTCAGAATTGGACAAACCGAAGACTGAAACTCCTATTTTTCCCGGACGAAGGACGAGGACCGAAAGAGAGCTGGAGGGGGGCCAGAGGGCAGCCTCACCATGAGGGGCGTGGCTAGCCATGGTGAGACCCCCCTAGTCCACTCCTGACGACGCCTCTTTGCCTATAAGAAGCCTCAGGACGGAAAACCCTAAAACAATCGGCATTTTTCCCAGAACAATTCCGCAGCGCTGCCGCCGTCGAAGACAAATTTCGGGGGACAGAAGTCTCTGTTCCAACACCCTGCCGGGATGGGGAAGTGCCCCCGGAGCCATCTCCATCGGTCTCCATCGCCGTCTCTGCCGTCTCCATCAACCTCACCGCCATCTCCACCGTCGTTGCTGCCTCCAATGATGAGGAGAGAGTAGTTCTCCCCCGGGGCTGAGGGCTCTACCGGTAGCTTTGTGGTTCACCTCTCTCACCTATGATGTGATCTTTATGTGATCGTGAGCTTTGTATCTAGTTGAATTGGTAGATGTTATTATTCAGATATTATGCTACTCCCGTGCTTTATATTTGTAAACTCCGGAGATACCTTGTATCATGGTGTGACGGTGACAGTGTGCGCATCATGTGTGTCTTTTTGGTTAATGTCTCTATGAATTGTTGGTGTTTGTTGGAACCATCTAGTGCGTTCACAGTGACAGTGTGGGATAATCTAGTTTGGGGAAATGCGGACTTTGAGGAGTGCTTCGTAGCCCTACGCATGATTAGTGTTCATTTTCCATTGGAGAATTGTTTAGAGTGGCATATTGATGGTAGTATCTATTGGTTCAATTATGTTATATTTGTTGAGAGTGTGTCCACTAGTGAAAGTATGATCCCTAGGCCTTGTTTCCAAGCATTGCACACCGTTTCCTTTCAGTTTTGTTACATGTTTGCTCGCAACGATATTTATTTCAGATTACATTTACTACTTATAATCATCACTACTACTTGTATTTCACTATCTCTTCGCCGAACTAGTGCACCTATACATCTGACAAGTGTATTGGGTGTGTTGGGGACACAAGAGAATTTCTGTATCATAATTGCAGGGTTGCTTGAGAGGGATAGCTTTGACCTCTTCCCCCCTGAGTTCGATAAACCTTGGGTGATCTACTTAAGGGAAACTTGCTGCTGTTCTACAAACCTCTGCACTTGGAGGCCCAACACTGTCTACAAGGATAGAAGCGTGCGTAGACATCAGCCGCCGTCATCGTCGACCCTAGTTTGGGAGGGTTCTGAAGCTGTTCCTGGCACCCTGCTAGAGAGCGGAATCATCACCAGAAGCCTTCTTCATCACCATGCCTGCCTCCGGAGTGATGTGTGAGTAGTTCATCTTTGAACTACGGGTCCATAGTAGTAGCTAGATGGTTGTCTTCTCCTATTTTGTGCCACCATGTTTAGATCTTGTGAACTGCCTAACATGATCAAGATCATCTTATTGTAATGCTACATGTTGTGTCTGTTGCGATCCGAAGATTATTGAGTACTATGTCAAGTTGATTATTGATCTATCATGTCTATGTTATTTGTGATCTTGCATTCTCTCTGTTGCTAGTAGATGTTTTGGCCAAGTAGATGCTTGTGACTCCAAGAGGGAGTATTTATGCTCGATAGTGGGTTCATGCCTCTAGTAATCTGGGAGAGTGACAATAACTTCTAAAGTTGTAGATGTGTTGTTGCTACTAGGGAGAAAACAATAATCCTTTGTCCAATGATAATTGTATTATTTACATTACACACTTTGCTTAATACAATAATATGTTGCTTGCAACTTAATACCCAAAGGTTGTTCAGATGATATCCTAGTGGATTATTAGTCATAGATGCAATTGGATTACGGTCTATGTATTATGTTGTAATGCCCAAATGAATCTCATAGTGATCTTCATGTCATGTACATGCATTGTTATGCATTCTCTATTTGTCAATTGCCCAGCTATAATTTGTTCACCCAGCATGCTATTTATCTTTATGGAGAGACACCTCTAGTGAACTGTGGACCCTGATCCATTCTTTTACACTGATAATACCATCTACTGCGAACACTATTTTCTTTCTGGAAGTACTATTTTATTTCATTCACTACAAATAAACATCTCTTTGCACACTATACGTCTAATCCTTTGTTTTCAGCAAAACCAGTGAGATTGACAACCTCACTGTAAGTTGGGGCAAAGTAGTTTGGTTGTGTTGTGTGCAGGTTCCACATTGTTGACTGACACCGGTAGTGCGCCCTGCCAAAGTCAGCTAGCATCAACCTTCAGAAGTGATTTCTTTCTCCTACTGGTCGATTAAACTTTGGTTTCATAATGAGGGAAAACTTTCTATTGTGCTCATCATACCTTCCTCTTGGGGTTTCCCAATGGGTCCTGTGAGACATCAAGACTGTTTTCTAGCACCGTTGCCGGGGAGAAAGAGAATTTCTACAAGGGGAGTCTCTCACTTCTAATCTCTTTACTTTGTTATTGTTTTGCTTAGTTTCTTTGCTTTGTCTTGTTTGCTTCTTTTTATCGAAAACAAAAAAATTAGTTCCTACTATAGTTGTTATTCTTGATGGTCTGTTATTGTCTTGCTTTTACTTGCTTTATCATGCTATCTATCAATGGTTGATTTCTTTGAAACTAGATCTTATTGGCAAGGTGGGTTCACGGAAGAACAACAAAAATATTATAAGGAACACCGCTTGTCACAAAAAGGGAAACACTTATGGGAACAAATTAATAAATTGTATATCATTACTAGAAATGTGTGCTCTACTTATAATGTTACTTGTTGCTTTGATAAATCTTGTTACTGTAGGAGGTATAAACACCTCCCTTTTCAATGTGAGTATAAGGATAATGTTACCATATTTTCTTATGTTAAGGGAAATTATGACTTTTATGATGTGGAACAAATTGAAGAATTTATTGCTTGGAAGGGTGCACTCGAACTTGCTTATTTGCTTGAAAATACTGATGATGCACCTTATAAATATGAGGTTTATGATATACTTAAATTTTGCTTTGATAATTACAAGGAAGAAATGGCTATATTCATAAATATGTTAATAGATGCTCTCCACCAACGGAAGAGACTAATGCCTTGCAGGAGCCTATGGAAGAAGAAATTGCTGAAACTAGAAGCTCATTGGATGAAAAAGAGGAGGAGAGTGATAATCAAGAGGAGGAAGAATGGAGCAGCTACCCATGTCTACCTCCCAATAAGAGTAACTCTTTAACTAATACCTTATTTGATCGCCCTCCATGCTTACCAAAGGAGGATGAGTGTTATATTGATAATTGTGATGATCCCATTGATTCTTTTGAAATATCCCTTTTTGATGAAATTGATATTTGCTATACTTGTGACCTTGATACTACTATGAATGAAACTTTTGAGAATGACGTTGCTACTATTATTTATGATAATCCATGCTACTTTGATAAATCTTATGACAATCCTCTATTTATTCCAACTATTGATATGCATGATAATGAGGAAGTTTGTTTAGAAAATTTATATGATAATGCTCTAGATGATGGTCCTATGTTACTTGATGTTATAAATTATAATGCTACTAAAAATATGATTGCTATAATGTGTCCCATACCTTTTAAGAGCGACCAATCATCTTGTTTTGCTATTACTAAAAGTGAGAAAGAAGAGGTCTTTATTTTTAACTTTGATCCCACTATTTTGGAGCTTGATATGGATCGTGTGCTTGCAAATCATGAAAAACATGCTTTGTGTGATATTTATATTGTTGAGTTTGTTCATGATGCCACTGAAAATTATTATGAGAGAGGAAAA
Source organism: Dactylis glomerata (assembly GCA_007115705.1). NCBI lineage: Eukaryota > Viridiplantae > Streptophyta > Magnoliopsida > Poales > Poaceae > Dactylis > Dactylis glomerata. The sequence continues at coordinate 2,761,868 of QXEO01000171.1, forward strand.
TATGGTTGTTGGAATTTTCATGTTACTAAAACACCTCTCTTTATATTGAAAGTTCTGGAGTTGCTCTTGTTTTATCTACCCATGCTTGTTACTATATGCTTCTTTGATTTATTTTCTTACAAGATTCCTATGCATAGGAAGTGGGTTAGACTTAAATGTGTTTCATATTTGCTCCTTGATGCTCTCTTTTGCTTCAATTCATATTTCTTATGTGAGCATCTTACTGAGCCTAGCTAAAAGGCGTTAAAGAAAAGCACTCTTGGGAGATAACCCATGTTTTATTTCTGTAATTTTTCTTTTGTTGAGTCTTGGAAGTTGTTACCTTTGTAACAACCTCTCCTTATCCTTTTTATTTCATTTTTGTGCCAAGAATAGCTTCTAATAGGAAGAAGGTAAGATTTGGGGAATTTGCTGTCGAGAAACAGATTTCTGTGCTTTACTATGAAAAATCATGATAAATCTCAAAGTAGTATTTTGATCTGCAATATTTTGTGTGCATTCCCTAGGTTATTATCTAACTTTAATTAGTTTTGCACTTTTCGATTTGAGCAACAGAAGATTCTCGAAAAAATCGATCTTTACCTGCTGTTCTGTTTTGACAGATTTCTGCCACCATTTGCATTTGCCTCTTAATCTCTTTCTTTTTGAGTTCTTTTGATTGTAAGAGCTTTTAAAAGAAGTTGCTACATTAGCTAATGTTTTAATGGATGTTTTATTTGAGTTGAAACTTAACCAAAAGTGGATCTACTATCTTGCATACACTAATGTTGCTAATGAGAATTGTGTAAAGTTTTGTATGAAGGAAGTTTTCAAGTGTAGGGAAAGGAGAATTATGTGATGAGATGAAGGATGGAAAAAAGCTCAAGCTTGGGGATGCCCATGTCACCCCAAGAAATATCTAAGAAGTACAAGCGTCAAAGCTTGGGGATGCCCAAGGCACCCCCTTCTTCATCAATAAAAATATCAGGTCATCTTTCAAGACACTATATTTTTATTGCTTCATATGCTATGTGTTGTTCTTGGAGCATCTTTATTTTTGTTTTTAGTTTTATTTTGCTTTGTTTTCTATAATAAATGGTTGGATCCTAGCATACTTGTTTTGGAGAAGACACACTCCGTTTTCATTGCCTAGAATACTCTAGTTTTCACTCTTATTGTTCTGTGAGTGTTCTCTTTTGCTAGTACTGCCTTTAGCTTTTGTTTTCACCCTTATTTTGTTCAGAACTTGTTAATTCTTTTTAGTTAGTTGTGTTTAGCCCTCTGGTCTTTGTTGATTATTATCTTTGAGAGTTGCTTCAAATAAGTTGATTGGTGTTGGAAAAGAGTAAAATATTTCATGCTTATAGTGGTGCAAAAGGAAGCTTGTTTAGACTGTGGCTTAGACTTTAGCATATCATGCTAGATATTATTTTGATTATATGCTTAGTAGTTATTGTTGTAGCATGATTTTTCTCAAATGACTAAGAGTGTTTAATGTGCCATTGAAAGAATCATGTGTTGTTTTTATCATACAAAAGCATAATATTGTGGTATTCTTCTTTGATACTTTATTTGGGTTGACTTGGCGCATGCTTACACCATGTTATGACTATGAAACTGTCACCTCAAGCCTCTATGATCATTTAGTTTTTGACTTGTAATATCACTTTATGCTTTGATTAATAATGTTTTGTCGCTATGCATGATTATGGCCGTTACTGCTCTCTTAGTTGGTCGCTCCTAGTCTCTTACTAGCCTTCACCTGTACTGAGTATGAGCTCTACTCGTGCATCCAACTCCCAAAAAACCGAAGTTTGCCAATGTGTCCACCATATCTACCTATTAGCATTATTGCTATTTCAAGTATATTCATCATGTTTTTATCTATCTTCCAAATTAAATGCTTGTTATGAGAAAATTAGTTAGTAAAGCTCTCACAAACTTGATGGCACATTTAATTTCTTGCACCTAATAAACTTGAACCATTGTGACTATCTTATGAAGACTATATGCTTGCAAATTGTGAGTTGAGAGTTAGCACAGCCATGCTTTCATGGGGCACGTTTTCAACATTGCACTTATTCCTATTTAGTTGATATCATGATCTTTTGTTTATGGATGCCTAGCGGTGTGAAATAAGATAGAAACTTGTAAGCTCATGGAGTTTGTATATGTGTTAGAGAAACGCCTAGGCCGCTAATCTAAGCCATGCATCATTCATGGTGAAAATTTACAGCATAACCATAGTGGGCATTCGACGATGCATCTCATAATAAAAAGCTATACCCAATGGTAAATAAAAGAGATGTCGAGGTATTCATTGTCTGTTTATCTTATCATTTTGATATGGAAAAGCTTCTATATCATCGGGCAGGAGGTACCCCGTTGGCGTTCTCGATGATACATGTATGCTTACAATGACAAGAACTTATTTGGGACCTAAGTTGAGTAGCATGAGGTTTAGGTACTCGTATTCAAGGGACATGAGATTTTCAACTTGTGATTTGTCAAGCATATAACTCATATTTGCACTCACATTAACTTTAACCATTCAAGATGCTTATGATAGGGGCAATGAGAGCTCAAAGCTAATGAGTACCATAATTTTTGGAAGCTTTATAAAACTTGTAATCCCTACTTCACTCTGCGAAGGGCCTTTCTTTTTTACTTTTATGTTGAGTCTTCATCTTCTATCCTTATGCACCAATTAAGAGAGCATAGTTGTCATTGTGAGTATAATGTGCATAGTCCCAAAATTTATTATTGATTGATTCATGATTTTGGTATTGCTTGTTCTCAAATTATTTGTGTCTAGTCACCCTTTGAACTTTGAAGGTGTCCTATGCATTTATGTTTTGCTATTCCATGAAGGACAAGCTGAATACCACTTTGCTATGCTTTCTCTATGCTCAAAACAAACAAATAACTTTTAATGCATTATTATTCATGATCTTTTGTTTGTGTTGCTTTTCATGTTGTAACATGGTTGCTAAGTTCTATTGTTAGAATTATATCTTTTATGCCCATGTTTAGAGTACTTTGATCTCAGCTTGCAATGCCTTTACAATAACTTGATCAAGATAGTGTTGGCTGCAGGTCACCTTAAAAATTATTTTTGTTATCACTTACCTACTCGAGGACGAGCAGGAGTTAAGCTTGGGGATGCTGATACGTTGCAAACGTATCTATAATTTTTGATGCTCCATGCTTGTTTTACACCAATTGCTTTATGTTTTGTTTATACTTCATGGCATTTTAATGCATTTTCTGGAACTAACCTATTAACAAGATGCCACAGTGCTAGTTCCTATTTTCTGCTATTTTTATATTCCAAACTATTACTGAAAGAAATATTCCCGGAATTGGACAAAACAAAAGCCGAAGTTTCTATTTTGCTGACATGAAGACAGAGTCCAAAGGGGAGACAGAGACGAGCCGGGTGGCGGCCACACCTGGTGGTGGCGCGGCCCACCCCCTGGCCGCGCCAGCCCATGGTGTGGGCCCCTCAGGCGCCCACCGACCTCGCCCTTCTGCCTATAAATTCACATCCTCGGTAAAACCCTGTAGGCCCGAGCCTCCATCCACGAAAAGTTCCGTAGTCGCCGTCACCATCGACCCTAGTTCGGGAGGGTCCTGAAGCTCTTCACGGCACCATGCCAGAGAGGGGAATCATCACCGGAGGCCTTCTTCATCACCATGCCTGTCTCAGGAGTGATGTGTGAGTAGTTCATCTTTGGACTACGGGTCCATAGCAGTAGCTAGATGGTTGTCTTCTCCTATTTTGTGCCACCATGTTTAGATCTTGTGAGTTGACTAACATGATCAAGCTACATGTTATATTTGTTGGGATCCGATGAATATTGAGTACTATATCAAGTTGATTATAGATCTATCATGTCTATGTTATTTGTGATCTTGCATGCTCTCCGTTGCTAGTAGATGCTTTGGCCAAGTAGATGCTTGTGACTCCAAGAGGGAGTATTTATGCTCGATAGTGGGTTCATGCCTCTAGTAATCTGGGAGAGTGACAGTAATTTCTAAGGTTGTAGATGTGCTGTTGCTACTAGGGATAAAACAACAATCCTTTGTCCAAGGATAATTGTATTGTTTACATTACACACTTTGCCTAATGCAATAATCTGTTGCTTGCAACTTAATACCCAAAGGTTGTTTGGATGATATCCTAAAGGTGATTATTAGTCATAGATGCAGTTGGATTACGGTCTATGTATTATGTTATAATGCCCAAATGAATCTCATAGTGATCTTCGTGTCATGTACATGCATGATTATGCATTCTCTATTTGTCAATTGCCCAGTTATAATTTGTTCACCCAGCATGTTATTTATCTTTATGGAGAGACACCTCTAGTGAACTGTGGACCCTGGTCCATTCTTTTAAACTGATAATATGATCTACTACAAACTTTTTTTTCTGCAAGTACTATTTTATTTCATTCACTGCAAACAAACATCTCTTTCCATGCTATACGTCTAATTCTTTGTTTTCAGCAAAACCAGTGAGATTGACAACCTCACTGTAAGTTGGGGCAAAGTAGTTTGGTTGTGTTGTGTGCAGGTTCCACATTGTTGACTGAGACCGGTAGTGCACCCTGCCAAAGTCAGTAAGCATCAACCTTCAGAAGTGATTTCTTTCTCCTACTGATCGATTAAACTTTGGTTTCATACTGAGGGAAAACTTGCTATTGTGCTCATAATACCTTCCTCTTGGGGTTTCCCAACGGGTCCTGTGAGACATCAGGTGCCCGCTGAGTTTTCTGCTTTCCTCGCTAGGCATATGGAAATCCACAACGCTGAGGAACATCATCGACTTTGGGCTGATCTAGTCGAGTACCTTTGGTCGCTCAAAGGAAACACGTTATTTCCTATATGAATTTTCATATTTATATTTTATTTTTGAATTTCCTATTTGATTAAGGTTTGTAATAAACTATTTGCTTGTGTAAACTATGTTATATTTGCACTTCATAAACTTATATGTATTGATGTTTTAATTACATTTATATTGAACATTTTTTTGGGGCCGGCGTTTTGGGACCGCCGGTATGGGAGCCCGGCCCCAAAATTTTGGGAGGCCCTTCTGGCGCTCCCAAAACAGACCTGCCGGTCACCATTTTGGGGGCGCCGGTGGAGATGCTCTTACAACCCAACTTGGGTTTGGCCCAAGGCCCAATCGATAACATCTGCCACGTCCAATGTAGCATTTCAGTCATGACAAATAAAAAAAAGAAATCACTAGGAGAAAGAGGAAGAGATTATGAGAGAACTGATTTTCTGCTCCTAGCAGTTGTCCAACATCTATTCGACAAGAGGCTTGACCCAAATAGAGTAGTTACTACTCCCTCCTTTTCTAAATAGGATACGTATAGTTTTTGTTCAAAGTCCAACTTTTAAAAGTTCAATTATAATCCAAATCAATATATTTAGAACCGCCAGGAAATATACTTTTATATCATGTGCATTTGGTATTGTAGATGTTGGTACATTTCTCAATATAGTTGGTCAAACTTTAAAATGTTTGACATTGAAAAAAATATAAGCATATTATTTTGAGAAGGAGGGAGTATATACCTCGGTAGGAACACGATAAAGATTAAAATCCACATGTGCATGCCGCCGTCCATTATTCTTCCCTCCAGTTGGAGACTCAACTAGAACCTCGAATGTGAATTTTTGATGAAAGTTCAGCCTAAAATAAATTGTTTATAGATTTTTAGCTTGTTCTAACCCTCTTTTTGGGTACCACTACACGCACTTGCGGTAACCCTACAACCAGTGCGTGTGGTGGTACCGAAAAGAGTTGAGCTGATTTAGTTTTTGTTGGGGTTCAACAAAAATTATTGGCTACATAACCCTAAATTTCCTGAGGACCTATCTACTAGTAATGATGTAATGGTAGAAGTTTGGAGACATACCCTCGTAGACCGAACACGGGGATTACGCTCCCGCACAAGCATTAACAATGAAGACGACGTAGCCGATCTCAAGGTTGTGAAGATCTTGAAGCAACGACTCCGACACCGCACAAGCAGCACCTCCGCGTACTCGCACACACACGACGATCACGATGACTCCCGGAATCCCCGATCCAGCCAAGATTGTGGAAGTAGATGGCTTCGGACAGGGATCCGGAAACTCCGCAGCACGATGGCGTGCAGCGGCGGTGATTCCCTTCTCCTATGCAACCCTTCGGAAGGCCACGCAGGAGTGAGAGAGGTGGAGGGCGGCGTCCAAGGGGTGGCCGACGGCCAGGAGGTGGAGAGCGGCGGCTATGGGAGGAGGAGCTCGTGGATTGGTGTGTCCTCTCCTCCCAAAGCCCCCTTTTATATAGGCGGTGGGGGGGTACACCTTGCCTCCTTCCCAAGGCAGCCCTAGGGCGGCGGCCAAGGGAAAAGAGGAGGCGGCAGCTAGGGCTGGTGGGGCCCAGCCGGCCCACCAAACCCTAACCCTGGCCGGCATGGGCCAGGGGCCTAGGGCGCCTCCCTTTTTTTTCTTTCTCCTTGATGGGCTTCTTTCGGAAATTGGCCCGTTAGGTGAACTTATTATTTATTTAATCAATATTAATTCATTTAATTAATATTAGTTCATTTAATTAATATTAATTAACTCATAATTAATTTCCCGCTACTCTGAAACACTTCCGGACTTCGTCGGAACCATTCTGGACTCCACCGAAACTATTCCAGATTTCATCGAAACTATTTCAGACTCCGTCGAAACTATTTCGGACTTAGTTGGAACTTTTCCCTCTGTCATAAAACATCACACATTGTTTCCGTATAATACCAAAACCATCTCTAGCATCGAGATCCCTTAAGTGTGTTATCCGACGGTTCGAGAACGAGATAGACATTACCAAGAACCCTCTCTGGTAAATGATCATCAATCGGATCTGGAGATCCGTGATGACCCCTATGCATTCTATAAAGTTCTTTTAGTCGTTGAATTGTAAGCGTCGATGTGCCTTTCCCTTTGCTTCGCAAATGCTAGCATAACCTAAGATCTGGTCGTCGGTATTCCCAATACCTCGTTCAATCTTATTACTGGTGCTGTTGTTTACTCGTCCTGTGATAATCCATTTCTGTGACCTAGTCACATGCTGCGCAGCTTTGATATATTCTCACAGAGTGGGCCCAGAGTATCATATCTATCATGCAGATGAGAAAATCCCGCTATTGGTCTATACGCCTCAATCTACTCCGTTGGAGAACCCCAAGAGAAACCTTTGTCAGTCACCCTGTTACGGTGTGACGGTTGATGCAATTAATGCTTCCTCAAGAAATAGTGATTAAGTATAACCTCATGGTCTAAGGATTAAGCTACGACACTGACGAGGGTTAACTCGACAAATGTCCTAGATGAAGGACTTAGGATCGGGGAGATAGGGCGTCAGACGAACTCGAAGGTAAAATCAGTCAAACAAGGTGTGTATCAAAAGTAAACGTGGGATGAACTTTGGCTTACTTTCAATATGTCCATCACCGTCCTCTCCTAGACCCTATATATAGGTGGCCAGGTCTCAAGGATTGGGAGGGATCCGATATAGATTACAATATCGACATACGACATGAACTCATATTTTGACTAGCATTACAATTGGGCCCAGCTTAACGGGCCTCAGGGGTTCTCAACTAACGGGCTCTATTATCTATACCCTTGTCAGTAGCCCCTGAGATTCTACCAGAATTATAGATTCGGGTTGAATCTCAAATCTTCAAATCTTCAACTTGATCAACACTTGACTTCTTCATATCTTCAAATCTTCGACTTGGTCTTTCGACTTATCTTTTTATTATAATGTCTCGCAAGGGGTTTTGATGAACAAGCCTGCAACTCTGACGGATCAAGAGGCCAGTTAACTGCCGGAACAGATACTTGTCACCTACTTCGAATTCAATCCCCTTGGACTTGAATTCGGGAAACTGGTCAAACCCATTCTTTTGCCGCATTTAGGACTTACAAAGAATGAATCCCAGTGGTTTTCAGGGTACCCAGTGCGTCCACCAGGATTTTCTTCGCGTCGTAGACATAGATAAATACCAGAAGAGCGCATCCATGTGTGTATGCCAGGCCACACAGGACGGATCCCGGGGACTTACCTTCGCGATATATTTCAACCACGACATTCAAGTTTTGTCGCGATGAAGCAACTCGAGAATCATATTTCACAGCCTTGTTTGACTGATTCAATATACAAAAATATCCGAGTTATCCTTTTTAACTCTCATAAATAGCTCCCGACGGGAGTAAGCGATCTTTATTTCGTCGATAATATAGTCGAAGTTCGTTGTTGACAAAATGTAACCGATTGCGCCTAAACCACTTGTCCACCAGCTCATTCGATATCATTGGCTTCAACTTCTCACCTTTCTTCTGTCGACTTCCTTCTATCGGGTGCATGACAGCGCTCCCGATGGGAGTAGCCCCCGAGGCTATAGCCGAATTTTTTTGGGTATAGGCTCAAAAATATAGACATACCTGTTCCATATACTGTTTCTTGTGATATGTTTCGACATGGTTCACACTTAATGATTCTGCTCTTCTTTTATGACGTAAGCCCCGAGTCCAAGACGAGGTATGTCGTGCTTCTTGATAGATACTTTCCCATTGTTTTTTTCCTTTCTCTTCCTTTTTTTGTATGTATCTTTTTTCTTAATACGTTGATGCTTCTTTATCATCTGCTCTGGGCAAAATATAAAAGCCCATAGATATACTTTGGACCTTGCCTCTCCAGAGGCCCATTAGTGTGTACTTATAAATAAAGCATGTTTTGGCGAGGGTAAAAACCCTAATTCATTCATTAGTTTCTTCCTCCACCGCATCATCTTCCTCTTCCTTATCACATCTAGGGTTTTTACCTTCCCACCATCTATTTCCATGGCCGATACAGGTGGATCGCGTCTGAATATTGGTGCCCCGGTGGAGAAACGAGGTCGCGGCCAACCCCGTGGCAGTAAAAACAAGCCTGCGATCCCAACTATGGCAGCCTTGTCGTCTGCTCCGATGAAACGGCACCCTGGCCACCCGGTGGGAAGCAAGAATAAGCCCAAAGTTTCATCTGCGGCGCCAGGTCCGAGCGTTCCTTCTCATAATGCTTCTCCTCCTCTGCCCAGAGTGTACTCCTTCTTCTGCATCGCTAGCGCGCAGTGCCATGAGATTCAGCGGGTACCGCTGAAATTCACCAAGTTTATGGATGGGCGAGAACTGCGGGAAGCGGTTCTTCGTGAACACTCTAGGGGAGGAACTCCCTATGAAGTGGAGGTCTGGTACGATGGTGCCGGTGAACAGTACTTCAAGGGCGGCTGGTCGCAGTTTGCAGAAGACCATGACCTCCATCAAGGCTTCTTCATGACTTTCGACTACCACATCGGTACATCGAAGTTCGATGTGAGGATCTACGACGGCACCCAGTGCTAGAAGGAGTATGAAGTTGAACTGCACTTTCATTAGACTCTCCCTTTATGTAACCTCTTTTCCTATTTGTCCTTTCTCGTGCTATCTGTAATAAGTAGTCGTGTTGGATTATATTTTGTGCCTGCTTTATTAATAGACCATGGGAACGGATCATCATTCCGAGGTATACACTTAATGTATTATTGGGTTCCTTTGAACCGTGCGTGCTTTTGTCGAACGTCGGGTTGCGAACAACCTAGTAGTATGTCTCAGATAATCACAAATCTCAATAATTTGTTAATATTATTTCGTACGACTCGAAGGGCTGAGCCCCCGAGTGGAAAATAAAATACTTATACATATTGTCAAGTTGACCCAAAGAGCCCGACCTATGGCCTCATGTTCTGGGTTCAGAGGGTCATAACCCGAAAAGATCTTTTATCGCCTTGTGTCTTCTACGCGTAGAACCGCCGTAACTGCTCTGCATTCCATGGGTTGCTCTCGTCTTTCCCCGTTTTCTTGTCTTGTAATCGATAAGATCCTCCTGGTATTACTTATGTCATGATGTAGGGTCCTACCCATGGGGACTCCAATTTTCCATGACCATCTTGCTTGAGTCGTAGAACTAGATCTCCTACCACGAAAGATCGTGGACGAACTCGACTACTGTGGTAGTTTCGTATATTTTGCTGATACTGAGTAGCTCTGGCTAGTGCTACATCTCTTGCCTTGTCAAGTGCATCGACATCATCCTGAAGCGCTTCTATGGTAGTTGTCTCATCATACGCCGCGATTCTTGGAGCTTCATGAGTGATCTCGACTGGAAGCACGACTTCTGCGCCATGGACCAGGAAAAAGGGCATTTCTTGAGTAGCTGCGTTAGGTGTAGTTCGAAGACTCTAGAGTATGGAGGGTAGCTCATTTACCCAAGCGTGCTTGGCTTTCTCGAGGGGTGCTAACAGCCTTTTATTTATCCTGTTGCATATTAAGCCATTGGCTTTCTCGACTTGCCCATTTGTCTTTGGATGCACCACAGATGCAAATTTCAATTTAATTCCCAAACTTTCACAGTAATTCTTGAACTCCTTTGATGTGAAGTTTGTCCCATTATCTGTGATGATACTGTGTGGTACTCTGAAGCGAAAAACTATGGACTTGATGAAGTTTATTGCGGCTATAGAATCTTGGGTTGTTACGGGGGCTGCCTCTATCCACTTGGTGAATTTGTTGACTGCCACCAGCATATAAACATGCCCTCTTGGCCAAGATTTGTGCAGTTTTCCTACCATGTCGAGACCCCATTGCGCGAAGGGCCAGGATAATGGTATTAGTTGCAATTCTGCTGCTGGCGCGTGTGGTCAAGATGCGAAACGTTGACAAGCCTCGCACTTCCTCACTATGTCTTTCGCGTCTTCAATGGCTGTTAGCCAGTAAAATCCTGCACAAAAGGCTTTGGCTGCAATGGCTCTGCTGCTAGTGTGATGTCCACATACTCCTGCGTGGATGTCCCTTAAGATTTCTTGCCCTTCTTGAGGGGTGACGCATCGTTGCAAGACGCCTGTTATACTTCTCTTGTATAATTTCCCTTATAACACGACGAAAGCCTTGGATCATCGTATTATCCTTTTCGCTTGTACTGTATCTTTGGGTAGTGTTTTGTTTACCATGTAAGCCAAGTATGGTTGCATCCAGGTTTCCTCGATCATCATAACTTCTTTGGGTTCCACTGTCTCTCTATTGCCAGCCCCCGAGCCTGTTGCTTGGTGCTGGACTTGTTCTCCTGTAGTTGAGACTTTGTTGCTCTTTATTGATCTTTCTATGATTTCTTCCCAAAAAACTCCTTGTGGTATGGGTAAATACTGGGACCCGATATTTGCTAGATTGTCGGCTTCCTCGTTACTGGCTCTACTGATGTGCGAAACTTCGCATCCGTCAAATGTTCCCTCAAGATAATAATATAAGTTTTTGTATGCTGTCATATTGTCACTGATGGCATCGCACTTGTTCATTACTTGTTGGACGATGAGATTCGAGTCTCCAAATATTTTCAGTCGAGTTGCTCCGCATGCTTTGGCCATTTTTATCCCATGGAGCAGCGCCTCATATTCGGCTTCGTTGTTGGAAGCTTGGGGAAAACTCATCCTTAACACATATTTCAACTTGTCGCCTTGTGGTGATATCAGGACCACTCCTGCTCCTGCGCCTTGGATTCTTTTTGAACCGTCGAAGTACATTGTCCATACACTCGACAGATCTGGCGGTCATGTGCTTTGTAACTCCAGCCACTCTGTTGTGAAGTCTGGTAAAACTTGTGATTTGATCGCCTTTCGCTTTTCATACGTGATGTCCAGGGGTGACAACTCAATTCCCCATAAGGAGACACGTCCTGTTCCTGAAGGGTTGTTCCATATATTGCATAGTGGTGCTTCGTTAACCACTATAATTGGGTGCACCGTGAAATATTGCCGTAGTTTTCATGCTGTTGTGAATACACTATATGCGAGCTTTTGATAATGCGGGTACCTCTGTTTTGTTGGAGATAGTACTTCGCTGACGAAATATACTGGCCTCTGGACACCGTGAGCTTTTCCCTCTTCGCTTCTTTCGACTACCAATACTGTACTCACAACTTGATGTGTTGCTGCGATGTACAGTAGTAGTGGCTCTTTTTCCTTTGGTGCGACCAACACCGGCGGTGTGGAAAGCACTTTTTCAGTTGTGCGAAGGCTGTGTCCGCTTCTTCCGTCCACTCGAATTTGTCGTCTGATTTTTTCATCAATGCATAGAAAGGAAGTGCTTTTTCTCCTAGCTGCGCCACAAATCGACTCAGTGCCACGACGCGCCCTGCGAGCTTCTGTACGTCGTGCAGCTTTGTGGGTTTCCCCATTGTTAGTATTGCTTGGATCTTCCCAGGAGTTGCCCTGCAGATACCCCAAAAGAGCATTTTGTCGGGTTAAGCTTGAGCTTGTACCTGTTTAAGTTGTCGAAGGTTTTTGCTAGATCACTGATTAGTGACTCTTCTTTTCTTGTGGTGATGACCATGTCGTCGATGTAGACTTGAATGTTTTGTCCTATTTGACTTCCAAGGCAATTTTGCATCATCCTTTGATAGGTTGCTCCTACATTTTTTAAATCGAAAGGCATGACTTAGTAGCAGAACACGCCGTATGGTGTTATAAAAGCTGTTTTCTCCTCATCTTCTTTCTTCAATTTGATCTGATTGTAGCCAGAATATGCATCCAGGAAGGAAAGCCTTGCGCACCCCGCTGTTGAGTGTATTATTTGATCAATGCGAGGTAGGGGAAAGGGATCCTTCGGACAGTGCTTGTTGAGAGACATGTAGTTGACACATACTCTTTGTACGTCTGTATTTTTCTTGGGGACTATGACTGGATTAGATACCCAAGTCGACATTTTGATTTCTCGGATGAACCCTGCGTTTTCTAACCTGTGTAGCTCGGACGCTATTACTTTCCTTTTGGGTTCATCAAATCTTCTCAATGGCTGCTTGACTGGCTTTGCTTTGGGATCCACGTTTAGTGCGTGCTCGACGAGTTCCCTGGGAACCCCTGGCATGTCCGAAGGACACCAGGCGAAGATTTCCCAGCGCTCATGGAGGAACTCAACGAGCGCGCTTTCCTATGCAGGATCCAAGTTCACTGCTATGGAGGTGGTTTTGTTCGGGTCCGTGGGGTGGACTTGGATCTTCTTCGAGTCCTGACTTGCATCGAAAGCTTGATCTGGCAGGGATCGTCCGACGTCGGGTAGCACGTTATGGTCGGTTTCACCTTTCAACCTTGCGTACTCTGCTGTCATGCCGAAAGTTTGCGCCAGCTTGTTGAATTCTTTGTCACAAGTGTTGGATACTTCAAAGCTGCCTTGTACCGTAATTGTTCCTTTGGGTCCTGGGATTTTGAGCGTAAGATATGCGTAATGAGGTACTGCCATGAACTTTGCAAATGCTGGGCGCCCCAGGATTGCATGATACTATGAAGGCCAGTCCATGACTTCAAACTCTAGCTTCTCTCTGTGATAATTATTGCTATTGCCAAAGCAAACGTCGAGTTCTATTTTTCTAAGAGGGTAATTTGCTCTTCCTGGTACTATTCCGTGGAAAGAACAATCTGTTGGCTTTAGACTTTCCAGTGAGATGCACATTGCCCTCAGAGTTCTCGCGTATATTAGGTTTATGCCGCTTCCTGTGTCCATGAATACTCTCCTGATGTCGTATCCTCCTATTTGCGCCTTTAGTACCATCGGTGAGTGCCCCGGCCTGGGCACTTTCCTCAGATGGTCCGCTCTGGTAAATCTGACTGGTTGATCGGACCATTGCAGGTATTCTGTAGTAGCTGGTGGTGATGATATTGCCAAGTTGACTTGTCTGGATATACTCTTCCGCTCTTTCTTCAACTTTGGTACTGGTTGGATCATTGCTGATATATATACTTTTGACTCCAGCTGTTTTGTGAGCCGTTGCATTTGGTATCCCTGACTCATGCTTTTTCCTCCCTGTCGTGCTCCTTGGCTTGAATCCATGGCATTTTGCAACCTTAGGAAGGTTCTGCAATCCTTCATCTGGTGGTTGGAAACTCTTTTCCCATCTAGGTACGCATAATGGATGCAGCAAGGTCCATATAGCATGTCTTCTGCCGAAGGGCCGGAGTATTTTCGTTTTTCTGTTCCCCGACTATCTCTTGTCTGAAACTCTTTGTTTTCATAGCCTTCCTCGTTCCTTCTGTCATATCCCGCGGCTATCTGATTTTGCCTTCCGTGGTTGTCTCCATTGCGGTATCTTCGCCTTTGCCTGCTTGTTCTGTCGACTTCTGGTAAACGTCCCCTTTTGCTGTTATACGCATCTTCTCCATCGGCAAATCTGTTGGCTACTTCCATTAGTTCCGACACTGTCCTTGGCTTTGTTCTCCCTACCTCTTCCATGAGGTCGGAACGACGAAGTCCGGCCGAAAAGGCGTCTATTGCTCTTTCGTCGGAGACGTCTTCTACAGAATTTTTGATGACGCTCCAGCGTTGTATGTAAGAGCGCAGAGTTTCGTCTTTCCTCTGCATGCACGACTTAACTTCTTCAAATGACGCTGGTCGTTTGTATGTTGAGCGAAAATTTCTTGCGAATTGGTTCTCTAGTTCTCCCCAACTTCCGATGGAATCGTTGGGTAGGGTATTCAACCAGGACCGTGCTGCGCCGGTGAGGTGTAGCTGCAAACTTTGCATTGCCATTGCTCTTGTTCCTCCGAGTATTTGTACAGCTTGCAGATAATCTTACAACCATAGTGTGGGCTCTTGCAAGCCATCATATTTTTCCTGATCGTGCGGTAACTTAAATCCTTTGGGTACTCGCATTCTGCGAACCTTGCGGGTAAAGCATAGCGCACCCATCTCTTTTTCGTCGTCTTCGTAATTTTCTTCCTTCCACGCATGCCGCGCTTTATTTACTCTTGCTTGTGCTATTATGCTCCTTGCGTCTTTCCTCCGTTTTCGACGCTTTTCGTCGCCTGACGACTCGCTTGTTTCATTTTGCAGAGGTTGACGCCTGAGTCCTTCTTTTTGCTTCCCCTTTTGATATGTCGCTTTTTCCTCTGGGAGATGTTTCCTTAGCTTGTTTTCTACTAACCCGAGGCTTCGTATTCTGACTTGATGCATGTGCTCCCGTGGATCTCCGGGCTTTGGCTGTGTAGTTAGTAGATAAGTCTGTGCTACTACTAGCGCTGCCTCCGGTGTTTCTTGCACAAAGTCCTCTTCCTCATCTGATGGGTGTGCGCTTCCACTTTTTGTATGGCTTTCCTCTCTTGTCTGTGTTGTTGTCCTCCTGCTGTGCTTCGGGTTCCTACGCCTTTCTATGCTAGACTCTGATGCATCGCTATATTCATCCCAATATTTTCCACTTGATGCGTTGTTATTGTCTTGGCTTCTCATAAGCATGTCTTTTTCCTCCCTCAACTTCCTTCTGCACTGGTGCAGTGCATATTGATATCCCATTAGAACCTCTCTTCTCAAATCTGCGGGTACATCTATCCCGTGGTTAATGGATGTCATGATCATTCTCCACTCTCCAGCGGAGACGTGGACCTTCTCCTTCTCCTTCTCCTTCTTGCCGTTGCTCCTTAATTTGTCGACTTGCATGTCGACCTCTTCATTGTCTGTTTGATTATTTTCTTCTTCTGCTTCAGTGATAATGACACATAAGTGGTGTATGCTTCTGGAGACACCGCTGCTTCTGCAGGCAAAATCCCTTGAACTGTCATGCGGCTTATCCATTGTTATTTCCACGTCGGGCTTTTTGTCGAATTTCTCGAGTTCCTTTTGCAGATTTTCTGTTGCTGCTGGGCTGACCGGTGAGTTTGCCTCGCTATAAGAGCCCACAGATGATCCAGACTTGGTGATTGTCTCGGTTTTGTTTGTCGACGGACCTGATTTCGCCGGATCCAAAAGACAAGTTGAACCCGAAGGTCCAACATAGAAACTCAGACTTCCGATTGTTAACTCCATCTTTTGATTTTTGTCGACTTCCGGACTGCTGTTGGCGAAAAGCAAAAAAGCCATCGAATTCATGATTCCAACGCCCATAGTCTCCACGGTCGGCGCCAATTGACGAGGGTTAACTCGACAAATGTTCTAGATGAAGGACTTAGGATCGGGGAGATAGGGCGTCGGATGAACTCGAAGGTAAAATCAGTCAAAAAAGGTGTGTATCGAAAGTAAACGTGGGATGAACTTTGGCTTACTTTCGATCTGTCCCTCACCGTCCTCTCCTGGCCCCTATATATAGGTGGCCAGGTCTCAAGGATCGGGAGGGATCCGATATAGATTACAATATCGACATACGACATGAACTCGTATTTCGACTAGCATTACAATTGGGCCCAGCTTAACGGGCCTCAAGGGTTCTCAACTGACGGGCTCTATTATCTATACCCTTGTCAGACACTTTCTTCATATTGCAACGTGAACATCATGACATGATCGTGTTGCCATGGAAATTTGGGTAATGTCCATCATGGCATTATCAAATGGCATGATCTCATTGTTAATTGGCGTAATGCTCCATGATCGGGACATCTCAATCATCAGTTGAACAATGAACTAGTAAATAGAGGATTTACTAGGGACTCCTAACCATTTAGTACCACACCTATATCAATGTTTCCGATTGATATAGTTCTAGCATAGTATTAAACCTATTATGAACTATATAAAATATGCATATAAGTCCAATATTATTTTCCTCTAGGGTATATTTCCTTCGGTCTCCCCCACTTGCACTAGAGTACAAATAATCTAGTCGCGTTTGATCTGCACAGCTCAGATCTTTATATCCTTTGCAACTTGTCACTTTTGTTTGACACTTTTGTCATCATCTCATGATGCCCTTTTAAATTTATGTTTTGGTAGAAGAGTGAGACTTTGTATTGTAGTTTCGCAATGGTGTTTGATTAATCACTTTGATTTTCTTATTAACCATGCAAGATAGAAACACACTCATCTAGAAGTCGGACTTTCTCTAACCAAACATTATACTTGCCACTACCAGAGTAGTTTTTAATTTATATAGATTTAATTGAAAATGCATAATACAATATCAATGCCCAATCACGCTTTCTTTTAGCTTAGTCTTCTGAAGGAGGTTTATTTCCCAAATTTCTGAATAAATGTACGCTCATTTTTCAGAAAATTCCCATTTAGTTCTTTCAAGAATTCACAGGTCAGGCTTTTCTTGGTTCAATGATTCTTTAATCATTTCTTACCTAGCCTTTCAACTTTTGAACTTGGGATGCATTATTTGTCTTTATGTAAAACTTGGTTTTGGATAGCGCAAACAACGAGACGCTTCTGTCAACCAACATTGAGTCTCGACTCAATATTTCCTTAGTCATTTAGTCAAACACTTTTGATTTTAATTATTCTGGACATTCAGAATTATGACTAACATACATTCTGACTTAATGCTTTTAAAATTTTGCCTTAGATGTCAATTTCTCCATTTATTAATTCTAATTAATAACTATGATGCCAAACACGCTTTATCCATAATATGTCATTCACATAAATGAATTCGTCATAGCTCCCACTCAGAATATATACCTTACATATAGAGTATGCTCCCACTTAGAATATGTATCCTTACATATAATGTGAGAATCAAGCTATCATTCATCGCTCCCACTCAGTTTAATGTAAATAGGTATATCCTGATAGTTTTAGACTTTTCCAAAAATCCTTTGATTTAATAAATCAAATCGAGATGTCCTAAATGCAAGTTTAATCAATTTTAAAAATTTGTTAAACATTACCTTATCTTAAACTGATTTAAGAACTTGCAAATGTAACAATTTAATGAAATTCAAAGACTTTTAAGCAACACTACATTTCATAGTCAATCCATTAAATTTATCTAAACTCTTTTATGACAAATCATGCTTTTATGTCTTTTATTAAAGATTTATTTCTTCTCCATAATGTTGTATTATATTGAAGAATTAAATAATACATTTTACTTAATAAGATCGAGTAACAATTACCTCTTAAATAAAATCTTTAATTATAACTCTAAGTTATTTATTGCATTTAGGTCCGCCATCTATTCTTCATATTTTGTAGGTATGTCTAGTTTCAATAACTTTGACAAGTAAATCATGAATTATACTTTGCAAACCAGCACAAATTTAATTCATGAATCCCATTCAATAAAAGACTTAATTATATGATCTCAATCATAAATCCATCTTTTCTAACACAGACCTCCGCTTCAGAACTTATTCCGTTGCGATATTCTGATTTTATAAAGATTAATTCAATTAATTTTAATTCATCCTTTATTTTCTTCCAATTGACACCTTTACCGAGAAAAACTTTTATCTAGAGTGCACCAAATTTTCTGTAACACACATTTTGCATATTTTGGTGTTCAGAAGATAAGTCCATATTCTTATAAGGACTTTTATGAAGAATTCGTTTAATTTCGAATTATCAGAATAACTCGGAATTATTTATAAATCCTAGTATAACTCATATAGTATTTTTTATATGGCTTCCTATTTATTTAAATTGAGTTATTTTAAATGTGCTACTTTTAATGATAATTTAATGCCACAACAGATGCTTATTTTCTTTCTTAAATAATGTCTGATTGAATATGATTTTAATGCATAGACGTTTCAATAATTTGAATTGTTTTAGCACTTCTATTTGTTGAACCCATTGCTACCGGTTGATGGCGCCAGAAAAGAGGCTGTTGGCGTATGGTTGACGTGGGAGCAGACGGTCCTTGTGCGTGGTGAATAACCAGCCCGTTGGGAACCCCAAGAGGAAGGTATGATGAGTATAGCAGCTAGTTTTCCCTCAGTTAAGAAACCAAGGTTTAATATCGATCAAGAGAGGAGAGACAATGACGACTGAAGGTGATGCGGACTGGCTTAGTAACACTCCAACAAAGGCGCCGTTAACGATACTTGTTGACTCGTCTTCGGCCAGTAGCAACGCGGAACCTGCACACACACAAACAAATACTTTGTTCCCAACTTGCGATGAGGTTGTCAATCTCACCGGTTTGCTTGAAACAAAGGTTATGAGCGTATCGAGTGGAAAATAATATAGTATGCGAGTAAAGTAAACAGTGCGAGTAAAGTAAACATGTGATAGCAATATGATGGAAATAGGACCGGGGTCCACAGTTCACTAGTGGTGTCTCTCCATAGATAAAATAACACATGCTGGGTAAACAAATTATAGTTGGGCAATTGATAGAATAAAGATAAACGTGATATGTCAAGAAGATCACTATGAGATTTACATTGGGCATTACAACAAAATACATAGACCGCCATCCAACTGCATCTATGACTAATAATCCACTCCCGGGGATATCAATCCGAACACCCTATAAGTATTAAGTTGCGAACAACAGATAATTGCATTAAGCAAAGTGTGTAATGTAAACAAAGCATATGCCCTTGAGCATATGAATATTGTTTTCTCCCTAGTAGCAACAGCACATCTACCACCTTAGAGGTTTCTGTCACTCCCCCAGGTGAAATAGAGGCATGAACCCACTATCGAGCATAAATACCCCCTCTTGGAGTCACTAGCAACTACTCGGCCAAGATAGCTACTAACAACGGAGAGCATGCAAGATCATAAACAACATAGAGATAACAAAAGATAATATTCAGTACAGCAACTTAATCATAAACACCAATATTCATCGGATCCCAACAAACCAAACATGTAGAATTACATAACGGTGATCTCAATCATGTAGGGCAGCTCATGAGATCTAAACATGAAGCACATGGTGGAGAAGACAACCATCTAGCTACTGCTATGGACCCATAGTCCAAGGTAGACTACTCACTCATCGCTCCGGAGGCAAGCATGGCGATGAAGAAGACCTCCGGTGGCGATTCCCCTCTCCGGCAGGGTGCCGGGAAGAGCTTCTGGACCCTCCTGATCTTCGGGTCGACGGCGGCGGCGGATCGCGATGTGTTTTGGAAAACTGATCGGGTACTTAGGTTTTTCTCGTCGGGGGGTCTTTATAGGCGAAGGGGCGATGTCAGAGGGGGAGCCAGGCTCCCTCACACGGGCCCCGCGTGGCCAGGGGGCTGGCCGCGCCGCCCCTGCGTGTGGGGCCCTGGTGGCCCCCCTCCTACTCCTCTTCGGATCTTTGGAAGCTTCCGGGTAAAATAAGACTTCAGGATGTGGTTTCGTCCAATTCCGAGAATATTTCCTGTGTATCACTCTGAAACACAAAAACAGCAGAAAACAGGGAACTGGCACTGTGGCAACTCTTTAATAGGTTAGTTCCGGAAAATGCATAAAAGTGCCACTAAGTGTAACGAAACAATAGGCAAATGGTGTAAAAACAAGCATGGAGCATCAAAAATTATAGATACGTTTGAGATGTATCAAGCATCCCCAAGCTTAACTCCTGCTCGTCCTCGAGTAGGTAAGTGATAACAAAAGAATAATTTTTGAGGTGACATGCACCTACACAATCTTGATCATATATTTAAGCATTGGTGAGCTGGGATCATAAGAACTTAAAACATGGGCATGAAGATATAATCATGACAATAAGAACTTAGCAACCATGTTGTAAACATGCAAATGAACACAAACAAAAGATCATGAAAATGAAACAATGAAAGTCAAACGTGTGTTCAAATCATAAGGAAAAACATACAAAAGGTTTTCAGCTTGTCCTTCAAAGAGAGCAAAACATAAATGCATAGGACACCTTCAAGTTTAAGAGGGCGACTAGATACAAATAATTTAAGAACAAGTGAAACCAACAATATGAATCAATCAATGAACTTTGGGACAATGCATATCACACTAAGAATGACAACTATGCTCTCTTAATGGTGCATAAAGAAAGAAGGTGGTGACTCAACATAAAAAGTAAAAGAAAGACCCTTCGCAAAGGGAAGCAGTGATTAAACATGTGCTAGAGCTTTTCATTTGTAAAACAGAGAGATAAAAATTGGTTTTGAGAGGTGGTTGCTTTTGTCAACGACTAGAAATGGGGTTCTTACTATCTTCCATACAAAAATGAAGCAAGTTTTTGAGAGAGAGATTGGCACTTTTGTGCTCTTTAATAAAGCTTGGCACTCCTCCCCACCTTTTTTTCCTTTCACAAACCATGGCTAACCGATTCCATCGGGTGCCCACCAACATTCACTTTCCATGGAGGAGTGCCTTTTTTCGTTCTTTTTTCCCTTTTTTCTTTTTGGAATAAGCAATATGGAAGATAGCAAATCCGACCACTACGTCCCCATGAGCTGAAAACAGTGTCACAAAACGAGAAGTGTTTTGAAGGTTTTTGAAAGGTAGCACATGAAAATTTTACTTTGGAATGGCTTACAAATACCATGCATAGGAATTTATAGTGGACACAATGGCAAATTTTGGCTTTTAGGGAGTTGGATGCACGAGTAGAGCTCATACTCAGTACAAGGCGAGGGCTAGCAAAAGACTGGGAGCGACCAACTAAGAGAGCAATAATGGCCATAATCATGCAAAGCAACAAAGCGACATTAAAAGAAGCATAAGATGGCATCAAAAGTCAAAAACTAAATGATCATGAAGGCTATTGGTGACTTTGTAAGAGTCTAACATGTGTGAGCATGCGCCAAGTCAACCCAAATAAAGCATCAAGGAGAAAACCAAAATAATGCTTCCATACAATAAAAACAACGCATGATTTTTTCAAAGACTCATTAAGCAATCTCAGTTATTTGAGACAAGTCATGCTACAGCAAAACCACTAAGTATACTATCAAAAAGACATCAAGCATGATATGAAAAAGCCTAAGCCGCAGTCTACACAAGCTCCTTCTTGTACCACTATTTTGCACAAAGCTTTTTCTCTTTTCCAACACCAATTGAAATTTTTAAAGACACCTATTTTGATGAAAACCAATAAAGATCAGAGGCAAAAATACACCTTGATGAAAAGATATGACAAGGTCTGAACGCAAATCAAGGCGAAAACGAAAACCAAAAGCAGTAGCAGAAAAAGAAGAACACTCGATTTTTGATAAGAGTGAAAACTAGAGCGTTCTTTGCAAATGAAAACGAGTACATCTCCTCCAAAAGAAATTTGTTGGGGTACAACCATTTATTGCAGCAAACAAACAAACTAAACCAACTAAGAAAACTAAAACAACTGACGCTCCAAGAAAAACAGATAGTGCATGAAGCAATAAAAATATAGTGTTTTGAAAGGTGACCTGACTTTTGCCGATGAAGAAGGGGTGCCTCGGGGGCATCCCCAAGCTTTGACGCTTGTACTTCTTGGATATTTCTTGGGGTGATGCATGGGCATCCCCAAGCTTGAGCTTTTGTCCATTCTTCAACTCATCTCATCATTCTCCGATCCCTACACTTGAAAACTTCCTTCATACAAAACTAAACACAAATCTATTAGCAACATTAGTGCAAGCATAACATATAATCAACCCTCTATTTGCTTCAGGTTTCAACTCAAAACCACCACATATATATTAGATACTACTGTAGCAACCTCCCCAAAAGTTCCGTGATCAAAAGAACTCAAAAGAAAGCGATAAAGTGGCAAACACAGATATTGGCAGAAATCTGTCAAAACTGAACAGCTGACAAAGGTCGAATTTTTGAGGGATTTTCTGTTGCTCAAATCAAAAAGTGTTCAACTAACAAAAGTTTGTATATAACCTGGGGCATATGCACAAGAAATCGCAGGTCCAAAAGATAAACAGAGAATTTTCACGAATTTTTACGGTGCAGCACCGAAAACAGTTTCAGGACAGCAACATTCCCAAATCTTTACCTCACTCAAATTAGAGGCTTCTCTTGGCAAAAAAACGAAATAAACAAGATAAGGAGCGGTCATTACAGTAGTAATGACTTCCAAGACTCAAATAAAATAAAAAGTACTGAAAAGAAAACATTGGGTTATCTCCCAAGAGTGCTTTTCTTTAACGCCTTTGAGCTAGGCGCAGAAAATTGCGAAGATGCTCACATAAGAAATATGAATTGAAGCAAAAGAGAGCATCAAGGAGCAAATATAAAACACATTTAAGTCTAACCCACTTCCTATGCATAGGAATCTTGTAAGAAAATAAATTAAAGAAACACATAGTAACAAGTATGGGTAGATAAAACAAGAGCAACTTTGGAACTTTCAATGTAAAGAGAGGTGTTTTAGTAACATGAGAATTCCAACAACCATATTTTCCTCTCTCATAATCATGAACAAACTCAACCATATAAATATCACACTCACCCTCCTTTGTTAAGCATGTAGGGCGATCAAATAAGGTATTAGTTAAAGAGTTACTCTTATTGGGAGGTAGACATGGGTAGCTCCATTCTTCCTCCTCTTGATCATCACTCTCCTCCTCTTTTTCATCCAATGAGCTTCCAATTTCTTCTTCCATAGGCTCCTTCAAGGCATTAGTATCTTTCGTTGGAGAGCATCTATTAAGATATTTAAGAATATAGCCATTTCCTTCCTTGTAATTATCAAAGCAAAATGTGAGTATATCATAAACCTCATATTTATAAGGTGCATCATCAGTATTTTCAAGCAAATAAGCAAGTTCGAATGCACCCTTCCAAGCAATAAATTCTTCAATTTGTTCCACATCATAAAAGTCATAATTTCCATTAATATAAGAAGATATGGTAACATCATCATTATACTCACATTGAAAAGGGAGGTGTTTATACCTCCTACAGCAACAAGATTCATCAAAGCAATAAGTAACATTATAAGTAGAGCAGACATTTCTAGCAATGATATACAATCTATTGATTTGTTCCCATAAGTGTTTCCCCTTTTGTGACAAGCGGTGTTCCTCATAATAATTTTGCTGCTCTTCCGTGAACCCACCTTGCCAAAAAGATTTAGTTTCAAAGAAACCAACCATTGATAGAAAGCATGATAAAGCAAGACAAGTAAAAACAACTACCAAGGATTCTAATTTTTTTGGGTTTTTGATATAAAATGATGCAGGTAAAATAAATAAAGTAAAGCAAAACAATAAAACAAAGTAAAGGATGTGCGTGCGAAAAACTCCCCTCGCAGAAGTCTTCTCTTCCTCCCCCGCAACGGCGCCAGAAAATGAGCTGCTACCGGTTGATGGCGCCAGAAAAGAGGCTGTTGGCGTATGGTTGACGTGGGAGCAGACGGTCCTTGTGCGTGGTGAATAATCAGCCCATTGGGAACCCCAAGAGGAAGGTGGTCGACGGCGGCGGCGGATCGCGATGTGTTCTGGAAAATTGATCGGGTACTTAGGTTTTTCTCGTCGGGGGGTCTTTATAGGCGAAGGGGCGATGTCAGAGGGGGAGCCAGGCTCCCTCACGCGGGCCCCGCATGGCCAGGGGGCTGGCCGCGCCGCCCCTGCGTGTGGGGCCCTGGTGGCCCCCCTCCTACTCCTCTTCGGATCTCTGGAAGCTTCCGGGTAAAATAAGACTTCAGGATGTGGTTTCGTCCAATTCCGAGAATATTTCCTGTGTATCACTCTGAAACACAAAAACAGCAGAAAACAGGGAACTGGCACTGTGGCAACTCGTTAATAGGTTAGTTCCGAAAAATGCATAAAAGTTCCACTAAGTGTAACGAAACAATAGGCAAATGGTATAAAAACAAGCATGGAGCATCAAAAATTATAGATACGTTTGAGACGTATCACCCATTCGTCAAATTTCTAACAAATCATAAACTTTTAAGCTTTAGTCATTTTTTATTGAATCAATTTTGACTTAGCTTAAATCTTTCTTTATTCTTTTAAGCTATTTGTATAAGTCAAATAATTTAATTTATTTAGCAATTCGAATAATTACTAAACCTTTAATAAAGAATGATATCTTTTAATTTTATAAAATACTACACATCATTTATGTATAATACCAATACCTGTGTATTTTAAACTTTAGCACAAAGTGTTTTAATCATTTCAGATAAATGAAGTGTGGATCGTATGTGAATTCGATCAAAATATCAAAAACACATTTAATTCCATTGATATGAAATTACCACGAACATATATGTAATTGACACAGTTCAAAAACACATATTTTAATTTCATCGCTAGGAAATTAACACAAGTATTTATAAAAATAACTTAAACATTATTAAATGCGAACAATAAATAACAAAGATTTTAATCATAATATTATAAATGCTTGCAATTATATCAACAAGAATAAATAAGAATAACTTTATTCATAATCATTCAAAAGACTTTATTCATTGCGCTAAAAACAATCGACTTATTCAGTACACACGAATAAACTTTGTCTCATACATTTGAGACAATCACAAGGTCTTTAATGCAAAGCTGATTACAAAACTTTATTCAAATTTCTAAGTCCTGAAGATAAATGTGGAGGTAGATTGGCGTCGGCTAAACATCAAGCATGTGCTCCTCTGGGGCGCCATGGCATCTCCTCCATGAACACTTCACTCCGTAGATCCTGTTTTCAACAAAACTGGAATTAGTATCTCATAGTTCAAAAACTGCATAATTATTTATGAAACATTTATAACATTGTGTATCCCATATACCTTTTGGTTCGACGAACTTTTCTGCCGCTCTCTCTACTTTTAGAGACTTGAGTTGCTTAAGACACTGATGAAAGTTATCATTGTTTCCGGCCATCACATAATCTTTAACAAACTCAGAATAGCTCGGAGGGAGCGATTGCAGTAGCACATCCTTTCCAATGTCATCAGTAATCTCATACCCGAATTCCTCAACAAGATGCCTATAGATCCTATTCATATTGGACAGGTGACTATCGATGCTCGTGTTTTCCTCCATCTTGGTGTTGAAGAACTCGTTCATGCAGCCATACTTCTGCGCCTGACTTTGGGTGCAAAAGGCTCTTGAGTGCCTTGAGCATCGAGTACGGATCACGATGCTGGAAAAGCACTCTCAGACGAGGTTCCATAGAGGTAGACATCAAAGTATGAACTTCAACGGCTATTTCACGAGTTTCGCGATACTCTTCGCGATCCTTTGCAGTAGCATTCTAGCTAGGTGCCTCAGCTAGTGGTTCCATTATCATGAAAAGCAGATCATTGTGCAGGAGGATATTTCTCAAGCGCAAGTGACATCCAGGAAAATTCGATCCATCAATTCTAAGATCATCCCCCAACAAGTAACAGCGAACTCAGAGGTGATACATTGTTCTACACAAATTTGCAAATGTATAGATACTAAAGTTCATAATGAGTTCAGTTTTATTTTAATTGTGTGGAACTCCCACTTAGAACAACATTCCTACAATTGCTCTAGTGATTACACGTTCCTTCTCCATTACACCACCCCGATCGTCACGACCGGAGATGCAATGTCAAAGGTAGACAGTGCTTATGTCAATCGCACAACTTTGCGACCCATGCTCGACCTTTCGGTCTTCCGTGTTCTGAGGCCATGTCTACACATACTAGGGCTCGCCAATTCAACCTTAGTGTATTGCGTGGTGCATTCATTGCTTGTACCCACGCCTTATGTGAACTTTGATATGTCTAGCCCCCGATCATCATGGCTGGCTTCATAACTAAGGACTTTGTGGCGATTGCACACGTAAGGGAGACCACAATTTTAATTGGTATTTGTTTAGGGATTTTCTTATTCTGTGCTACCATTGTGTATCTAAATACTAGAACAAACAAGAAATCATACAATAACATCAAATGTAAATAATGCCTGATATGATATGGTTTCTTCATCGACGTGCTTGATCTCCATCGAGCCTCCGGTATGATCTCCATCCGTCCACCGGTGTGGTGCCACGTCCATGGTGCCCGTCGTGAAGCCTCCGGAAGTACCACGCAACTTACCATTTAACCATATCACATCACACGCCCCGCTACAAAACAAAGTTAGACATTTCTACTATGTCTGCAAGTTTTATGTGGCTTCTAGGGCTTTCGCACAAGAACCGTTTCTTACCTACAAACATAAAACCACAACATTGATAATCATATTGTTTCTTTACTTCCCTGTTAAGGGCCCTCCGTTGCAGATGCCATATCCACTATAGTTGGAGAAACTAACACCCGACTAGCCACTTTATACGGTGCAAGCCATATGTCAGTCGTGGAACCAGTCTCGTGTGAAACGCATAAAGTCGGTATTCGGGCCGCTTCAATCCAACTATGCCACAGATATAAGAGAATGCACATGGGAGGGTAACAATGAGAGGATCAACGCCCGCATCATCACGACGTGTTCTAACCATACAAGCATACTACACATAGATCCGCCTCTGATACAACTGTTGGGGTTTGGTGCAAAATAACAAAAATTATTGGATACGTAACCCTGAATTGCCCAAGGATCTATCTACTAGTAATGTTGTAACGGTAGAAGTTCGGAGACGTACCCTTGTAGACCAAACATGGGGATTATGCCCCCACACAAGCGTTGACGATGAAGACGACATAGCCGACCTCAAGGTCGTGAAGATCTTGGAGCAACGACTCCAGCACCACACAGGCGGCACCTCCGCGTACTCGCACACGTACGGCGATCACGATGACTCCCAGAATCCCCAATCCAGCCAAGATTGCGGAAGTAGATGGCTTTGGACAGGGATCCGAAAACTCCGCAGCACGACGACATGCAGCGGCGGTGATTCCCTTCTCCTACGCAGCCCTTCGGGAGGCCACACGGGAGTGAGAGAGGTGGAGGGAGGTTGCCAAGGGGTGGCCCGCGGCCAGGAGGTGGAGGGCGGTGGCTATGGGAGGAGGGGCTCGTGGATTGGTGTGTCCTCTCCTCCCAAAGCCCCCTTTATATAGGCGGGGGGGGTCACCATGCCCCCTAACCAAGGCAGCCCTAGGGCGGCAGACAAGGGAGGAGAGGCGGCTAGGGCTGGTGGGCCCAATGGGCCCCCCAAACCCAAACCCTTGCTGGCCTAGGCTAGGGGCCTAGGGCGCCCCCTTTTTTTCTCCTTGATGGGCTTCTTTCAGAAATTGGCCCCTTAGCTGAATTTATTATTTATTTAATCAATATTAATTCATTTAATTAATATTTATTAACTCATAATTAATTTCCTGCCACTCCGAAACACTTCCGGACTCCGTCGGAACCATTCAGGACTCCATCAAAACTATTTCAGATTTCATCAAAACTATTTCAGACTCCGCCGAAACTATTTCAGACTTAGTTGGAACTCTTCCCTCTCTCATAAAACATCACACATTGTTTGTGGATAATACCAAAACCATCTCTAGCATAGAGATCCCTTAAGTGTGTTACCCGACGGTTCGAGAACGCGACAGACAATACCGAGAACTCTCTCTGATAAATGATCATCAATCGGATCTGGAGATCCGTGATGACCCCTGTGCATTCTACAAAGTTCATTTAGTCGTTGAACCGTAAGCGTCGATGTACCTTTCCCATTGCTTCGCTAATACTAGCATTACCTAAGATCTGATCATCGGTATTCCCAATACCTCATTCAATCTTATTACCTGTGTTGTTGTTTACTCATCTCGTGATAATCCATCTCTGTGACCTAGTCATATGCTGCGCAGCTTTGATGTATTCTCACCGAGTGGTCCCAGAGTATCATATCTGTCATGCGGATGAGCAAATCCCACTATTGGTCTATACGCCTCAACCTACTCCTTTGGAGAACCCAAGAGACACATTTTTCAGTCACCCTGTTACAATGTGACGGTTGATGCAATTAAAACTTCCTCCGGAAATTGTGATTAAGCATAACCTAACGGTCTAAGGATTAAGCTATGACACTTTCTTCATATTGCAACATGAACATCATGACACGATCATGTTGCAATAGAAACTTTGGGTAATGTCCATCATGGCATTATCAAATGGCATGATCTCGTTATCAATGGGCGTAATGCTCCATGATCGGGAAACCTCAATCATTAGTTGAACAATGAACTAGTAAATAGAGGATTTACTAGGGACTCCTAACCATTTAATACCACACCTATATCAATGTTTCTGATGATGTAGTTCTAGCATAGTATTAAACCTATTATGAACTATATGAAATATGCAAATAAGTCCAATATTATTTTCCTCTAGGGCATATTTCCTTCAGTTTTTTAGAAAGAGCTTTTGTGTTGAAGTTTACAAAAAAAATATCAAATTTGTTAAAATGGCCCCACAAAGACCATCACCCTCACTTTTCACCTCATATATCTCCACGAAAAACCTGAGAGAGTGGGGAGAACAATGTCGTAACAACTGTAGGGCTCCGGTTTAAATTGGAGGGGCAACGATGTCCATCCCAGATCCTCAATACATGGGAACATTGGCGGAAGGAGAAGAGCCCAAAACATGACGAATGACAAAGGTGATAGCTACATGAGTGATCCCTTGGTTACGGGAAGAATACCTTCTCCAGCATGGATTCCCAACCTTTTTAATGTGGATTGTGGAGGACAGGTTTGTCAGTAGAGCAGTAGCACATGAGCCCACACAAGCATCTTGTGTTGTGACTTCACTACACGAATTGTCAACCTGAGCTCAACATAAAATGATCCAGGAAGTGAGATGAGTGGCCAAAGCTGGTGCATGCCATTTCCTACTTAGAGCTCTAGCAGCGCCCATAAACTGAAACCGAATAACACAGATCGTGTGTACTAGAAACGCGGATGGGGTACCAAAATTACTTCGCGCAGCACTACAAATTGTTACTGCAAACTTGACAGTGAAACCTCGCACACAAAATTTGACGTTAATTCATCATAAAGATCATCACAGTTTGTCACAGCCAAGCATATATAGATGCAATTCCTAGATAAATAATGATATTATATAAGTAAAATACCAGAAGGCAAGTCACGACGCAACTCGCCGACTGGGCACCATCGACGATCAAGCATACTCACTCCTCGTCATCGGAGGAGAGGATGATGACCGTCTGCAGATGGACCTGACGACTCTAGTACCTGCATCACACGGCGTGGACCATGGCGTTCGAGCTGA
Source organism: Dactylis glomerata (assembly GCA_007115705.1). NCBI lineage: Eukaryota > Viridiplantae > Streptophyta > Magnoliopsida > Poales > Poaceae > Dactylis > Dactylis glomerata. The sequence continues at coordinate 2,791,732 of QXEO01000171.1, forward strand.
TTTTCATTGAAGGCCTCGGCCTCACGGTGGTCCTCCTCCTCGCGACTTGCCAGGCCAGCAAACGTGACAGGGCCTTTCGCATAAGTTCATCTTCAACATCAAAAGGAAGTATTCATTGGAGTCCTCTGACTTCGTGTCCCCCATCATCTTCGTCATCCATCTGAATTTATGACCAGGCAACGACGAGCGGCCTTGGAACTCCCCTCATCGCACGGGGAGTGTTTGCGGCACGTAGCGCAGTTGCACCCCTTGTCTCCTGGTGGTGCTGTATGGGCACGGCCTCACGGCGGGCGCATCTTTACATGCGAATCCTAGCGGCGCATCTCCACATCATCCATCATTCAGAGTGCATGCGCACGACATCTCTCGCACACGGGAAAGATAGCTCTTGAAGATCCAGCCACTGTTGGTCCTGATTTGTGCTCAATTGCTTGTCAGAGTATGTCCAGGCAGCGGGGGGTAGAGGAGATTTCGAGCGGAGGTGGCTATGCACCGGTGGGAAAATGGAGATTTGGTCTCTGAAAAAGACTGCTGGCCTAGTTAAAAAGCGCTTCACAGTTTGTTTTCAAGAACCTTAGATGAATATATCAGAGCTAACCGGTTATACGGATCTGTTCTGCATGTAAAAAGGCCCAAACCGGAATACGGTTGGACTTTTGTGGTTCCAGAGCGTTTTTCGGGATTTGCTAGAGCTGCTTTTACCGTGTGATCTAAACAGAAGCAAGTTTTGGTCATTTAGAGCTCAGGCTTCATGGAGGCGGAATCTTGAAGATCTGAAATTTCAAATTCACACCTTCCACAAACTTCCAAAAAAATTACCAGGACGTACACAATGACGTATTCCACCCATGAGTAAATTTTCAGGACGAAACCGTGTTGTCTTTTGAGCTCATAAAAATGACAACTTGAGACTTTCTCGTCATTGCATAGTGATGAAAGCGCACTGAAAACTCATTTTATCTTTTTGTGAGATATTATCATTTTTACTAAGCCCAAAATACAATTTAAAATTTCATTCCAAAATTTATAGAATGATAGAGTACAACATTGACTATGTTCATATACTTTCTAGAATTCTTGAATTATATGAATTCAAAATTTTGAATCATCAAAAAACAAACAAAAAGGGATCCCTGGAGCCCGAGCTTCATTTTGAGTTATGAGAAAGTTTTCCCTAAGCGAGTGCACTAGAATTATCAATATACAGGAGATGGTAGGTAGTAAAGTAAAAAAGATATTTCTTCTTCAAGCCTTGTAGTAGTTCTTTGTGCTAGCGACACACGTAGTGCAACTGGCAATTTATTTAGTTACTTAGTTTCATAAGATAATGAAGATAATGAGGTATTGTGTAACATACTTTTTGAAAGTTAAGAAGTGCACAAAATGTGTTTTAAGGTGGCCGTGTGTTATAAACACGATAGGCAATAACGAATAATGAAAAGAAAATCACATCGGAGGACACAAGATTTTAACGTGGAAAAACCTCTCCAACAAAGAGAGGAAAAAAACCACGAGCACCGGCCAACAAAACTTCACTATATCGAGAGTGTTTACAAATACCGTGGGTTATCTTATGATGCGATTAACCCTAGCTGTCGGCTTACAAGGAGTATATATATGTGGCGGTAACGATCCATACCATGGGGGGCTGTCGCCCCCCGCTCCTCTCGGCCCAATCCTCGCGGTGACCGGCCTCGCTCCGCTCGTCAGAAGTTGGACTATACTTATAGATGAATTTGGATCACAATATAGCATCGGAGCTATGCTCCCCCATTTTGAAAAAGTGTGATTCAAGGTGTTTCTCATTTAGAAATATGGCTGGGGTTAATATGCTCACTGGTAGCATCTCTCATACGATTGATTTATCTTCCTTTTCTTCTACTTATCTAATATTTTTGTGCTTTGGTACTTAGTTGGCCATGCCATTTTCAATTTATCCAACATTCTGTCAGCGATGACCCAAGGATGACAGTGAGATGGCCTTTTGCACTCTCAACTTCATGGAAAATGTTTGTTGTCCTCACCTCCTTCTTTGTACCTCAAATTGTGGCGCTTAAGATATGTGATATATCTAGCTAGTTTGCACTCGGTGAAAAATGGTGAACATGTTGTTCAACCTCATGTTCATGTTGAGAAGATGTTTTCATTGTGAAGGTGCCCCCATATCTATCTTTTAGCTTAGAAACATTACCATAAAAAAGTGCAAGTGCTTAATAAAGTAGGACAATGCACAAAATGTACTTGTATGCTTCGTATAGGTGAATAGGCAATTTATATCTTTTGAAATTGTGGGAACCACAATGAAAAAAGTGCCGACTTTGTCACATAGTACCTATGCCTCTTACATTGTGTGTGCTGTCGAAAAACATACTTGATGATTCACAATATTTCTATCAACGTAATGAAGAGATGATTAGGGAAGTTGAATATTTGTAAAAACAATAGTGCTATTTTTCTTTGCCTCCTTCACAACACACAATATTAATTTAAGATATATAGGGCTTTACAGTATCACATTTTCACCTGATGCGCCATGCTAGGATAAGGATATAAAGAAGTCCAAACACACATTACACTTTTACAATTGTTGAGAAAGGAAACAAAAAATTAGACATCTATAAGTTGATATATTATTTATGGAGTTTAGCACTAAGCACATTTGCTCCCTTGGCAACCTTGATGAAGACATCCTCTAAGGTAGTGTTAGCGATGCCCCAAGCATGTATCCTGAAACGACATTTTGCATCCTCAACTTCACAGAAAACATCTGCTATCCTCACCTCGTCCTTTGGCAGCTCAAATTTCTGCGTTCCGGCTATGTGATATATCTTGTTTGCACTTGGCGACAAACGGTGAACAAGTAGTTCAACCTCATGTTCATGTTCTGAAGATGTTGTCATTGTGAAGATGTAGGTGCGCCCATATCTAGCTTTCAGCTGGAAACCATTGCAATAATTTTTTTATGTTGGTTAATAATGTAGAATAATACACAAAAGGTACTTGTGTGCTTAGTATATATAGTTTACCTCTTTTGGATTTGCAATGCATCTGAAACCACCATCAACAAAAATACCGACTTTATCGCATAATACCTCTGCCTCTTCCATGGAATGTGCTGCCAAAATACAAACATAATGATTCACAACATTTCTACAAAAATGATGAAGAGATGATTAGGGAAGTTGGATACTTGTGAGAATAATGGCGCAACTTTTCTTTGCCTCCTTCAGAACACTCCATAGGTTATTTCTTGATGCTGGATCTAGTCCAGTGCTTGGTTCATCCATGAAAACAACCTAAAAATATAAATGTATTTTTGAGTGGCGATGATATTTTGTGTAGCATAGATAACACAAACATGAGTCAGAGTATCACTTTGGGATCTCCAATTAAAGAAATTGCCACACTAAGCCTCCGTTTCATGCCCCCACTGTACATTCTCACTTGCTTATCGCCAACACCACCATGGAATAGGTTAACACTCTTTAGAGAGTCATCAGTTGCCTGACAACATAGATTTTTTTGCATCAAATATCGATGAATTCTTCCATATGATGATTTGAGATGGTATGTATTGCATAGCAAAACTAATTAATGAACATATACGACATCATGTTTCACGACTGGTAAGTGATACTAATAAATATTGGTGTAGACATGCAAAAATATCAGAACTGTACCTTCAATAATTCAGCACCTTTAAGATTCTTTAGCCTCCCATAAAACAACAGATGCTCTTTTCCCGTTAATGTTTCCCAAAGTAAGCTGTATTTCAAAATGCGTTAGCATTTGTGGCAATATTGTATATATGGAGATCTATACTATAATTGTTAGATTAACTTTAGATCAAGGTCATACTCGTGTTGTGGGCATACACCCATATTTTTGTAGATGTCATTCATACCGGTCCTTATATCCATTCCATAGACATAAGCGGTGCCAGATGTAGGTGGAATGAGCCCAATCATCTATGGGGAAAATGGAACAGTCAGTAGGGATTAGGGGGTGAATATATTGGCTAACATTGTATATAATATTAAAATATAAATGCATGCACTACATCAATGTATGTACCATGCTGATGAAGGATGTTTTCCCGGCCCCATTTGGACCAAGCATTCCAAAACATTGGCCTTTTGGGAGGGCAAGAGATAACCCGCGAACTGCAAGCTTGTTAGGATTTCCATCGATTCCATGGTAAACCTTCTTTAGGTTATCACATATAACAGCATGGTTTGCATTTGGTTCCAGCAGAAGCTGCTCAACTACTTCTCTCTAGACACAATAAGAAAATACATGTATATAAATACATACATTATTAGGGTCTACCGGTATAATAGGATGAATTTGTTTGAGGAATATATGCAAGGGGCTTAACCTACCTCTTGAGTAGTGTCAGGGTTCTCCATTTCAATCATTACTTTTGATCCTAGTCTCCCAAAGCTATACATCCGAAATGAGGCAGTCCTTTTTTCAAAGCATTTTCGGGAGATCAAGAACCATTTTTGGAGTTCACCAGTCGATAATGAGACTTGATCCCAATAAAATGCCAATGGCAGAAGTATTGCCCATTCAACAACCATGATAATCAATATTGTACGCATTCCATTGACTGGGTCACTCAAATCATCCCACTTCATACCATTGGTTCCCATTGCATTTCCAGAGAAAACACTAAACTCATATAATCCTCGGTAAAGTGAAAATCCTGGGATGATCTCCATGACTACTATCCAACCCTCTTTTCATATAAAATAAAGCTTGGCATGCATGCATATGATGTTAGGATAGATTCCAACTGTCAGACACAAATAAGAGAGAAGCTTACTTGGGAAACTAGTATCCTCAATGATAATTTGTAGAAGAAATTCCCCTAGTAAGCCAGAACCAAATATATAAATGTAACCAACAACTGCACAGCAGAACTTTCCAGATTAGTTATACATAGTATTATAAGCATTGTCTCTAGATATTTTTGAACTTAAATACTTTTAGTCACATGCCTGTGGCTATTTTGACACTAGAAAAGAAGGCCGACACAAAAAATGCAAGTGCGATCTGCAGATTAATGTATATCAAGTAAAAAATGAATTGAATGATGTAGTCGTTTGTTGTAAAGAAAGGGAGACCTGCACATAATAAAAAACAATATTAAAGACAAAAAATTTATAGCATGTGCAGGTTGTTGACAGAATATACAAATATTTACCTATCAAGGAGCCAAAAATGACAAGCAATATCATATAAACAACTGATAGAGCAAAAAAGTACGCATAACTTATAATCCAGTAAGGGCCATCCTTCAAACCATGCATCATCATCATGATTTTAAGCTTGTGTTGCTTCTCATACACGAGATACGTTAGTATAACCTATAAAAAGCAAGATAACAAATCATCATTTTATCCATTTTAGGAACTTACTTACAAGAGGTTGCGTCTCAAACTCACTGGAAAGAGTAGTTCGACTATCCATGTGAAGAATAGTGGACCAAGAACAGAAGCTATTTCAAATTTTAATTGTGTTCCTTCATTAGGCATCTCTTTGATATATTCAAGCAACATTTCCACTCCATTTCCTCTTAGAATTTTGATGTATGCATTGGATACCTATAAGAAAGATACTACAAATCCTATTAGTTTAGCTTAAAACACAAATCAAAATCATTTAACATGAAGTTGTGCAGTAGTTCACTACCATGTTGACCAAGCGTGGAACTCGTAATAATTTAATGCGTGAATACGCTCTCTTCTTGTAATAGGTAGAGTTGAACAAAATACTAATGTTGAGGCTATCCTTGTTTGTGTTCAAGAAGTCGTAACCTGTGAAGAAAGAAAGGACACACAGGGAGGAAAAAGAATCAAGCAATGCTAACTATATACTAGATTAAGTAAGTATATTAGATCACCTGCAACGAATTCATTTGAATTTGCTCCTCCACTTTTTCCTTGATGTCTATAGCCCATAAACAATTCAGTATTGATAGCTTCCGCGCTTTTACGCCATAAGGACAAACCTTCAATGCACTCTACATCTAAATTGTCAACATTGCAGAAGAAATTGTTAGCAGATGTGCACATATATGAAACAAATAATGAATCATATCTAATATGGTATCTTTCTATAGAAATATTTTATATCGTAGGCACATGTGCACCATTTATATCAACTCAGGTCGCTTTATGATACCAGGTGAGACCTTGTCAGGTGATTTACTATTACGTGAGTCCCGAGGACTAGAGATTGGATGGGGAATTTACAACGAGGACGCAGCCATGGCATGGGAGGAAAACTAGCCTAACAAAGTAGTATTTCGCTAACGCAATATCGATATGAGGTTTGTATTAGCTGATATGTCCAATTTTAGCACACTAGCCTGACAACATCTCAATTTTATTTGGAGACATGTTGTATTAGATGAGGATACCAGCAACGGAAAATATTACTTACTGATTTGAGTGGATATCAACCCAGCATTGATAGTAATATTTTGCGAGAAATTGGACTGACATCGAGGTTGGACAATATACAAAGTATTCCCTTCGGTAAATGTTGACTCTAGGAGCTGTCTGTTCGCTGTCACTGTATCGGAGCCCTGAGACAAATAGATCAAACAAAAAACTTCATACTACATCGTAACATCTCAGTATAAGCAATGCGAAAGAAACTCACGGGGATAATCTTGGAGAGTGCATGCAGATAGTCTGTCAAATTCAAAGGTGAGGACAAAGCAGGGAATAGTTCAGCCGAAAGACCTGCCGTAAAAAAGTAGGATTTAAAAAAAAACTGAATTATGGATGAAAAACATGTGTATTCTCGAAAAAATGAAAGCATGCATATACTATCTCCTACTGCATCATGTAGATAGCATACTTTCTACGAGCGAGCGGTTGCTTCCAGTGACGAGGAAAACAGCGGGGCAAGACCCTTTGTCCCGGCATGTCGGTTCAGGCAAACCATCGAATGGCTGCGAGGCGGTCCTGACTGCCCGGGACTGAGGCGGCGGCACCGGAACCAGGGCCGGCCACCGTGGCGGGCTGGGGATCGGGCAGTAACGGACTTGGTCTAGCGTGGAGTGCTGGGCGCCGCACTCCGACCTCCTGCAGCTCCCGTCGGCGGCCGTGTCCACACACGCGCAGCCGCAGCGGTGCTTGGCCTTGTCGATATTGCCGTCGATGACTGCCTGCAGCAGGACGAGCAGCACGCAGACGAGGATCGGGAAGAGGGCGATGGCCACGTTCGTCTTCAGGTTCCTCTTCTGCAGCACAGCAAAAACACAACCAAGTCTAATGGCAACGCAAGAAAAGAAGAGGCGCGGAATGTGGCATCGGATCGCCCAAGAACGTAGCAGATAATCGACCGAAGGAACTGAGCAAGAAGAAGGAGCACCTGGAAGCACAGGTTCTTGCGGAGGAGGGCGTTGGCCTGCGTCGCGAAGCCAGCAGGGCTCCTCGAAGCGGTCAACGAGCCCATTGCTATTTTGCTAGGTTTGGAAGTGAAGAGGAAGCTGTACTGCAAATTTGCCTCTTTTGTCGGCTCCCGCCAATCCTGGATCACGCCGTTGCCTTGTCTATGCAGCAGGGCGGGGTGTGGATGCAATTCTCTAGCATCAAAAGTCGTCAGATTTTGCAAATTTGTCAGGAACTCATCAGTCATCACGTCGTTCTACACCTCTCTAGCCCCATGTTCAAGTAACAAGAAAGATAATAGCAGGCAACGTGCCCCAGTATGCCGCGCAGATCCGCTTTTAATATTTGATTTGGATTGCAGGTAGTTGACTATGTCGTATTTAACTTGTCACTTGTACTGATTCTGAAAATATTCCAGATCGAAGACCACTAAGTTTAGAACTTGTAGAGATCGTTCATTTTCACATTAAACAGACTTTTGCCCCGCTTTATAAATAAAGTCCAACAGCCAAGTCGATACAAAGTAAAGAGTGAAACCTCTTACAACTTACAAACAGATCAAAGATAAAACAAGAAAAGCTAAGAAGCATCGAGCTTGCCACCGAAGACGTCGGTGAGAACAAGAGAACCAGGGCTCCACAACAATGCCCCCAGGGAGGTAACGATGCAATAAAGCACCGCCGGCATCGTGACCACAAGGTCTTGGGTTTTCACCTAGAGCCCTAATACGGAGAGAATAGCCACAACAACGCCCTCAAAAGGGTCACGACACCCGCGAGCGTCGCCGTCGTTGGCGCCAGAGCGCTGGGCTTTCGCCGGAAAAACCCTCCCCGCACTTGGAACCTTAGACCACCGACACTCTTCGAACCGAGCTTCCCACACATGATCTGGGTGGTCGCCACCACCAACACCAGGAGACCTCAACGTCTACTCCTCGCCACCCACATGGTCCAAAGAGATGAGCCATCACCACCGCAATGCCACCTCCTGCCGTCAAGACGCCCGTGCAGTCCACCTTCCAGGGCCGCCGCCCCGGCATCCGGACTTGCGCCCATGTAACGAGACCTATCGTGCAGCCTGCAAGGTGTAGAGGGTAGGAACGGTCGAAACCGGAGGGCAGCCGCGGAACGACCAACCGGAGAAGACTGTCCTCCACCGCCGTAGGCAGTTGCCGACCAGACGTGGTAGCAGGGGCACACACCAGGCCCTCTGCCCGGCCGGGCCCAGATCGGGGATGTGAAGTCCATGCCGCCGCGCTGCTATAGGAAAGTCGACGCCTTAGGACCCCTTTGCTCGCCCTGCCCCACCTTAACACCTCACCATGGCCAGCACCGACATCCACCACCCAGGGGTGACTTCCTTCTCAAGCCCATTCCTGGCCACCACAGGCCCGCCCGGCCCATGGTAGACCTAGATCAGGCTTGACTCAGCGCTCCGCATGTAGGGAAGAGGACATCGTTGGCAACCCCGCCGCCAAGATCTGCCGCACAGCCTCCCAGAGGACCGCCCAGCTCACCAGAGGCCCCCGTCCCTGTAGAAGCTAGCCGCCACCACGCAGCGCCGCCTAGCTTCGCTGCCTCAACCACGAGGGGCCGCCTCAGCCGCGGCTCGCCGGGCCACTGCGCGAGGAACTCATCAACCCGTCGCTGCAGTTCAAGGGCACCAGAAGGACTCTGCCCTGTGCTATCCTCCTCATGGGCTAGAACCAGGAGATCCGCCGCCCCGAGCACTGCACGGGCTTTGCCCGGCGGCGACGGGAGGGAGAAGGTAGGGGGTGGGGAGGAGGAGGTAGGGTTCGCCCCTGGTCGCCAAAGGGGGACGTCCGAGGAGCAGTCTCTAGAGATCTTTCCTTTTAATCTATTCAAAATATACATTTATAGATGACAACTTTTACTGTATTTAACGGTCCTTTATATATCTTGTGGATCCCACACCGAGATTCGGATTTCGGAGCTTGGAGGTTGGAGATCAGAGAGGACAAACATAAGTATCAACAACCATTTTACGATTCCCACGAATGGAGAGTTTTGGCCTCATGACAATCTTACACAAATATCTCATTGCAACAACTATCAAGACGTCTGGAGGAACGCCGTCCAAGAGTAATAATATCACAGGCTCTCGGTCGAATGAATCAATGCGGGTATCTCAATCGAGGCACCGAAAGCAAAGCAAGGACCCGGAGGAGGCAACTAGGGTTTTAGGTATTTCCTAAAACTGGATTTCTATGGGGTTTGCATTTGAGCACCAGAAATACGCCGTGTAAAACAGATCCCGCATATCGGGCCGATATTCAGATATGTTGTTATGCCGGCCTGATATGCGGGATCTGTTCCATGCGATGCATTTTCAGCCCGTAAAACGCATTTACATCTGCTCCATCCTGATTTTGCATGCAAGGGGGAAGCTCCTCGACACCGCCCACTACGGCGCAGGAGCTTGACGTTGCACGCTGGTTCCACCCGAACGGGCCGGCCCATCAGTATTTCCTCTTTTTCTCTATTTTGTCTTTTCTTTCCTTTTTTCTAATATTTATTTTTTGTTTCTTCTAAATCTAAACAATTTTCAAATTTTTACACTTTTAAATGAAAATATATTAAAGAATTTTTTAAAATCTGCTTTTTTAAAAACCGAACAAAAATTTGGAATCTACACAAAGTTTTAAATTAAAAACAAAAATGTGAATTTATATTTTATGAACAAGTTTTCAAAAATCATTTACGAAAAATCATGAAACAATTTTTGAAATTCATGAACCAATTTTTGAAAAATCATGAACAAAAATCTAAATTTATTAAAAAAGTGCAGAAATCATTTACAGTTTTTGAAAATCATAAAACAATTTTTGAAATTGATGAACCAATTTTTTAAAATCATGACAAATTTTTAAAAATCTTGATTTTTTCAAAAATTATGAACTAATTTTTGAAAAGCATGAACCATTTTTTTAAAGGCGTGAAGATTTTTAAAATAGTGTTTATTTGAAAAATATGAAGATTTATTTATATCATGAAGAATTATAAGAATAGTAAAACAAAACCACAAATAAAACCAAAAAAAGAAAACAGGAAAGGAAAAAAGAAAACCACAAATAAAACCAAAAAAGAAAACAGGAAAGGAAAATAGAAAATAGAAAGGAAAAAAAGCAAAAAAGAAAAAGAAACTGAGTAACAAAAAAAGGAGAAAAACGATAAATGGACCGGCCCGCTATGGCGCGGGGTACACGGCGCGAGCCTTCGGCACTGCAACAGGCGGCATATAGGATTTCGCCATGCAAGCTATGCTAGAGGTGCTCTTAACCTGTCAGTTGTTAGACGGACAGACAATACAAGCCGCATCAGCCGCGGCCTCCCTCGCGCTCGCATCCGCTATAAGTCCGGCTTTAGTGGAAGCAGCATCAGCCGCGGCCTCCCTCGCGCTCGCCCGACTCCTTCTCCTCAGCGCCGGCGGTTGGCATTGAGTTGCGAAGGTTCATTTTCCTGTCTCTGTCTCTTTGATTTTGGGTGTGGCACTAGGCCGGTGGCGCTGCTCCTAATGCTTAGATCCGTCCCCGAGCTCGCATTGGCCGGCCGGCCCTCGACGGAGAGCCGGAGATGCCACGGCGGCGGTGGCGCCTTTGTGATGCTTTGTGACCATGTCGACCCTAGTTTGCGCATTCAGTGCTTAGGCAACAAGAGATTTTTGTCGAGAGAGCCTCGACGAACAATCATGTGTGCGTTCGCAGAGCCAGTCCAGATTCTTTACTTTGCTCCTAAGCTTACATACTTAGAGAGTTCGTGAGCAATTAGATGCTCGAGTCATTTACCATGGGTGATATTAGGAGCCGGTGAAGCATTGCTACGATGCTTACCGTCGTTTGGGTCGACGCGTGAGCATGATAAACTTCTGTACATGCCGCTGAATCTCAAGATGCTTGATTATGCTCGTTATTTAGCTGGCCAGATCTTTGAAAATAATACGTCCTAGTTTCGCCTAACTGCTGCACGCCTATATTAAAACTATGTCATGGAGTCAACTCCATGAACATGTGTAACATGGCAGAAGCTTTTGCGCCTGAGCACTTATCTGTCATAATAGTTTCTTTATTAATGGGAATTCAAACCATATCATGTGAAAGATCATCTTTCCATTTTGTAGTCATGTGGCACACCCTGAGATCAAGGCCAAGATTGGCACCACCGGGAAGGATGTAGGGGCCCCAAGATCCTCACAGACTAGTAATGAAAGTGTCCTATGAGGATCGTCTTTAACATCTTCAGAAATTGTTCCCAGCCAGCACATTGTCATTTTAACAGATAAAGGAGCAAAAGCTCCAACGCCCTTAACAGAGGTGTTGATTTAGTAACACTGGCTGCAAATGTAGCACAATAGCGGACACAAAGGCACACACCGGTTCGGTATTTAGTTTAATTTATCGTGCCTTTTGTTTTAGAATTACTCAATGTCAACTATTTGTGCTATATATCTTGATTATTGTGTGTAAAATACATGTATCCATGCTTTTCGTTGTGTGCAGTGCAATAATCATGTCCAAGAAAATGGCTGCAAAAATCTTTACAGTAGATTTGGACAAGCCTCTTGTATTTCAGGTAAATATGCCCATATTTAATTCTCTAATCTTTCTGTGGCTTCGAAAAATGCAGGTCTGCTCTTTGACTGTATTCTAATATCTGGGTGTAATTTTCAGGTTGGTCATCTAGGAGAACAATATCAGGATTGGATTCACCAGCCAATTGTTAGCCAGAAGGGGCCACGACTTTTTGCCAATGGTGTACTGGAGGTGAAGTTACTGTTTTAAAGCTCTTCATCTATTTGAAATTCTGGGCATCATGTTCTGATGAATGGTTCATTTCAGTTTTTAACACTTACTAAATGGTGGGCAATCCCTCTTATTTGGTTGCCTGTTGTTTGTTGGTGCCTGAATACATCGATGCAAAGGGGCCACACAGTCCCAGAAGTAGTTCTGATGGTTGTGGCCGGAATATGTATCTGGACACTGGCTGAATATATGCTGCATCGGTACCTGTTCCACATAGATACTACAGGTTACTGGTAAGTTGTGATACCATTTGTTTCTGAAGTCTAACAGATGAGATGAGCATTTCTGATCATAGATGTTCTGATATGTGACAGGACAAACACAGCTCATTATCTTCTTCATGGAATCCATCACAAGCATCCATCGGATGAACTTCGACTTGTGTTTCCACCAACTGCCGCAGCCATCTTGTGCTTTCCTGTAAATTATCACCCTCAATGCTCAAGTACTAGGCGGCACTGTTAGTGGCACCCATAAACTTAACATGTAAAAAACTAAAGCATAAGCCCGTGCAAAAAAAAAAACTAAAGCATAAGGACACGTCTTTTAATATTTCCCTGTAAAAATAAATAGAGTTTTGGTCATTCCAAACAGTTGGGGTTCTTTAGGGTTGTGAAAGGAAGTATGTGACTTTGTCTTTTATTCTACCATGTTGTGTTATTTTTAATGGTGCTCTTCTTCTCTGTGCATCCAGTGCTGGAATGTAATCAAGCTCTTCACTACTACGTCTACCACTCCTGGCGTCTTTGGAGGTTTCCTGTTGGGTTATGTGATGTATGATTGCACACACTACTATCTGCATCATGGCCAGCCCTCATCCGATCCAGCAAAACATCTGAAGGTGATTATTTCATTCGAAAGCTTTCAAAAACACATTTTTTCTCACTTTACTTACATATTCATTCTGCTGAACATCAGAAATACCATCTGAACCATCACTTCAGGATTATGAACAAGGGCTTTGGAATAACATCGGCGCTTTGGGACCATGTATTTGGTACATTGCCTTCAACAAAAACCATCGACAAGAGCGCTTGAGTTCTACCCACAGTTTTGCAATGCCATGGACGTCCCTGCATCTACTCCCGCATGCTACATTCCCATTCCTTTACCGATATTGGCGTGCCTTGCTCTTGCATACTCATTCTTGCTATTTCTCCATCACTCATGATGGAATCGGTAGACGAATTACCGTTCAATTACAACTTATTATCTACATAATTATTAATTGGATATAAAGAAGATGACATAGTGGTGCTTATGTGCTTGACCTGTGAATAAAGTGGTTCCTTTTTTGCTCCACGCTTTCTGATACTCATTCAACTCATGCCTCCTTTGATATTTGAATTCACTATTATATATTAAAAACATATGAGAAATGACTAAGAAATATAGAAATTAAGATTATAAAGTCCCGCAAAAAATATTATTGTGTTGATTTTTATTACATGCACTTACTATAAGTGATCTCAGCAGTCGGATTCTATTAATGCTTTCCACCCCCCCCCCCCCCCCCCCAAATTTTTTCTGGGTAGCATCATCATAGTTAGTACACCGTACAAAAATTTACGGAAAATAAAGCTATGGGTTCATGACCCAATTACAAGCACACTTAATGTCACTGAAATGTTTAGCTACATCATGTGCCACCTCATTTGCTTCTGGCGGGCAATCAAAAATGCATAACGTGGTCCATCACGCACGATTTATCGATCCGTCACTATCCCTGGGTGGACGATGAATCGGCTCATCCACACATTGGTGAAGTTGTGTGTGATGGACAACTTTTTGCACACGGTTCCTTGGAACTAATCATTTGCGAGTATCAAAAGTTTTTCCATGTTTAATATGCGGTTAGTCGTGTTTGTTAAGTAGAACATCGCAAACAGACAGTTTATACGAGTAGTCTGTGTTAGTTTAGAAGTCGAACACGCTTGTGTTTGTCCAATTGTGTGTTTGTGTTGATGGCATCACATACACTTAATTAGACTTAATCGTACATGTGGGAATGCATTACTAGGAGAGGTAGCTAATTGACATAGATTTAAATACCTGCAACATCATAACAAACATACATGCATAAATTTACCCAATCACAACATAACAAACATTTCTTGAACATTTGAACAAATTTTCACATGATAACATCACAAGACAATATACGTATCTAATCACATCTCAGAACAAAGGAGGGTGTATATATAAAGCCAACAAGAATAAAACCACATTTTATGACTTCACGTAGGCCTTATAATCGAATCAAGCCCCTTTTGTTGGGGTTCGGTGCAAATAACAAAAAAATTATTGCCTACGCAAATGAATTGCCCAGATCTATCTATCTAGTAATGCTGTAACGATTAACTCGAGATGCGGAGACATACCCTCATAGACCGGTCGCGGGGATTACGCCCCCGCACAGGTGTTGATGATGAAGCCGACGTAGCCGACCTCAAGGTCATGAAGAACTCGACGTTACAATGCCACGGCGCAATGACGTAGTACCGCACGTGCAATACCTCGTAGTACTCGCACACATATGGCGTATAGACGTCGGCCGGGCTCCAGTCCAGCAGAGCAGTGGAAGAAAAAGTATTTGGACTGGAAATCTGGCAGCGCGACGACGTTCGGTATGTGGAGTTTCCTCTGACTCGCTGGCATAGCTCCAAACGTGGGAGCGGAGTCAGGAAGAAGAAAGGAAGAGGGGTGGCGCATGGGGGAGAGGAGAGAAGATCTCTTCTAGGAACTCCCTTAATCCACTTGTGTCAAACTCTCCTCCATGGGGGGGTTTATATAGGCGGATGGAGGGAGACTTTACCCCCCCCCCCCACCAAGGCACCTAGGGTCCGGTGGCTAGGGCATGGAGGGAGAACGCCCTAGGGCTGCTCACGTACCCCCAAAACCCTAGGGCTTGGCCGGCTAGGCCCTGGTCCCTTGGCCCATGGCGCCCCAAGCCCTAATCCAATAAGGGGGCGCCTAGACCTAATTGGGATTCCCTCCGAAAGGGGCCCAATAAGGTGGGCTGATTTTATAATTAATTAAACTAGCACAATACCCGTGCGTTGCTACGGGTAAAGTATCGTACTATTTTATAATACAGTTACATTATGATTGCTGACATTATCGTGACAAACATCTTATGCAGTGCATTCGGTAATGGTATGAAAGGTGCGGACGGGCTAATCGATTTTTCGCTGTGAGGTAGTCCATGTTTGGCATATCACCATTGTATAGGAAGGAATCAAACTATTGAATTGAAGTTGATATCGCTCGTTTCAACTTCAGCTGATACCATCAAGTTTTCTGGAAAGGAATTTAACTACATTTGGATTTCAAATGAATTTGTGAAGCATAACCATCCAAGTAATAGATTGGAGGAAATAGGACAGTTGATGTAGAAAAGGAAGAGAATGACAAAGAGTGAAGAAAAATAATATTCTCTCAAAAGTTATTTGTTGTATATGCAGTCTATTTTTTCGATAAAGGTATATGCGGTCAAATACATAATAATTTTGCAAGGATGGTTTAAAGGACCGAGTGTGCAACTATAGATGCTCTGCTAAGTTACCAAGTACTACCAACTATACATGATTTGTCGATTTTGATAGAACTCCCAATCCGAGTACAATTACATCATTGAGAAAATCGAAAACGTTGGTTTCTCATGTGTGTTTGCATGTGTCATCCAACCATGATGAGCAAAAAAGTTCAGAAGCTGAACGGAACTGGGACCAGGACGAGCTTCATGTCGCCAGGTCCAGGAAGACGGGAAGGTGAACAACCTTGTCTTCCCGGGGCTCCGCCCGCGCTCCGGCCGCGGACAACGAATTCTCGACCGCGCCGTGTCTCCTCGTCCACTTGCGCAGCAGGCCTGCAGCGTCCTCCCTTGCAAGCAACATGCGCCAGTGCTCTCCTCTCCGTCTCCGGCACGTCGACGCCAGCACGGCAGCTCACCAGACCTGCCCTGCACACAAACCCGTCGGCCTCCTTTGCCCGACCTTCTTGACGCATATTCCTCACCAAGACGAAGAGCGGCAGGTGGTCCGGGTTGGAGGAGCCCTGGATGCGGTCGGTGGCAGCGGGGAGCGAGCAGTAAAGGTCAAGCATGCCCTGCTTGAGGCGCGCGTCCACCGGTGCGGCAGCCACCAGCTCGCATGTCCCCTGCAACGCGCCGCATCGGCCTTTTCGCCAACCATCTCTCCCCAGTCCCCACGACCAGTTAACTCCCTTCCTCCTTTGCCCAGTGTCACCACTGCCGTGACCCCCATCCTCCTCCCTCTCCCGACGATCTCGTCTCGGCTGTTCATCATCAGTTTGCTTGGTATTGTGTCCCATGTACAGGTAGCAGAAGGAGGAGGAGGCACTGCGTCGAGGCTTCTCGCCGGCAGGGCAGCGGTGATGCTTCGCCGGAGAATGAGGTTGGGGAATTTTTCTGCGGGGATGTGTATGATTGGATTTTTTTAATTTTCACGGGAATCCCTTAGCGTAGGCGATGCAGCGGCTTGTGGATGGAGTCAGGCAGTTCAGTTTGTTAGAGCAAGTACAATAAGTCTTAGTCAGCTGGCTATAAGGATTAAAGTAATATTTTCTTGCTTAGTTGGAGGAGAGAGAAGAGGAGAGAGAGGAGAAGTGGGCTCTCATGCAAGAGCCAGCTCTAGCACGTGCTCCTAGGCACTTTAAGAGAGTGAAAGGTGGGCCATGCATTGATAAAGTAGTACTTTTATATAGCCCACTATTGTACATGCTAGCTATAAGATGGCTATAGATGACATGGCAATTGGCTTATAGCCAGCAGCAGGCTCTACTATTAAAATTGCTCTTAGCGGCGTCGACGGCTCCATGAAATTGGCGCTGCTCAGGAATGTGGTGAAGGGGCTGGGCGGCCGCCACGAACACCGCGGCGATGGCGCGACTGCCTCGACATCCTGCGACTAATGAAAAAAATGTTTCAGAAAGAAAAAACGTTTCGGGACAAGTGGGACGAAAGCGTATTATTAGTTGGTTGAAAGCGTATATTACGGACACGGACCAGTCATATTGCAATCTTATAGTTTAGATAATATTTTATTGATATTAATTCAATAATTAATATCAATTACTTTATTATCTAATTCCCAGTAGCTCCAAAACTCTTTTCGGAACCCTCCAAACAACTTTTGGATCTTCACGGAACTTTTTCGGCTTCCTCCTGTCAATACATTGACAATTCCAGAAACATCTTAATGTCATCGCACCCTTAAGTATGTTACCCTATGGTTTCGAAATACTCAAGACATTATCGATACTTCTCTCCAGTAAATGATCATCAATCGGATCTGGACATCCGTGATGATCCCTGTGTATTCTCACAAAGGTATTTTGTCATTACCACAAATGTTGATGCCCTATTCTTTTTGTTTCAACAATACTTTGCAATATTTGAGACTTGATCGTTGGTATCTCTATACCTAGTTCAATCTCGTTTACTAACATTGCCATTTACTCGTTCCGTGATATTCCATCCCCGTGACCTAGTCACATGTTACAACATTGAATAAAATCTCACCGAGTGGGCCCAGAGTATATTTCCGTCACGCGAATGAACAAATCCCTCTCTTGATGCATACGCCTCAACCTACTCCATTGGAAACCCAAGAGACACCCTTTTAGTCACCATATTACTGAGTGACGGTTGATGCTATCAAAGCTTCCTCCGGAAGTAGTGATTAAATATGATCTCACGGTCTAAGGATTAGGTACCAACGTTTCTTATTATCGTAACATGAATATTGTGACATGATCGTGTTACATAATAATATTGGGTATGTCCATCATGGCATTTACACAATGGTATGAACCTCATTGTTAGTTGACGTATCTGTCACATGATCCAGAAACTGATCATTAGTTGACCAATGAGCTAGTATAGAGGTTTACTAGGGACTCTTGGTTGTTTAATACCACATGTGTATCGGTGTTTCCGGACTGACACAGTTATAGCACAGTATTAAACTTATTATGAACTCTTCAGAATATGCAAATAAACACTTTATTATTTTCCTCTAGGACATAATTCCTTAAGTCTCCCACTTGCACTAGAGTACAAATAATCCAGCTACAGTCAATCATGATTTCATATCAGCCATATGTGTTCTTGATCATGCTTGCTTGTGAGAGAGTGTTTCAACAATCTGTACAACTCAGACCTTTTATATTCTTTGTAACTTGTCAACCAGTTTGACATTGCCCCATCATCAAATGATGTCATTAAAGTATATATGTTTTTGGCAGAAGAGTGAGGCTTTGTATTCTAGTGTCTGCAATGGCATTCGATCAGTCAAAGAAGAATTTTTCTGTTGCCATGCACACCAGAAACACACTCATCTAGAAGACAAACTTTCTAGGCTATAATATTATACTTGCCATTTTAAAGTAGCCTCTAACTTTTCAATTTATGTTGATTTAATCGATAGTGCATAATGCAACTTCGATGTCTAACCACGCTACCATTTATCTAATCCTTTAATTTGCAAATTTCCAAACCCAGTAAACTCGCACTTGCGGCAAGGCTTACTTTTAGAAATATGTCCTTAGTTCTACCTGGAACCTCAAGAATGAACTTTTGTTCAATGATTCTCAAATTGTTCCAGAACTTATTC
Organism: Dactylis glomerata; assembly: GCA_007115705.1. NCBI lineage: Eukaryota > Viridiplantae > Streptophyta > Magnoliopsida > Poales > Poaceae > Dactylis > Dactylis glomerata. Next base: position 2,810,595 of record QXEO01000171.1, read on the forward strand.
TTCAAACTTATCCTTTGTTCAATGATTCTCAAATCATTCCAGAACGTGTTCTTCTATCCAAGAACTCGGGTCACATTATGTCGTATACATAATATGGTTTAGATGACGTTCACAATATGGCACATCTATCAACCACTATTATTGTATTGAGTTCTAACTCAATGTTTCACTTAGCCATTTAGTCATCCAAGAGTTTCCTTTCTGACTCTGTTCCATTCTTAATGTTTTATTTAACATATCAATCTATATCAATAGATGTCAATGTCTTTTGTTTATCTATTAATATCATTTATTAATATTTGTTAATACCAACTAGTCCATTCATAATATGACATCTACATATAAGAATGTCATCAAGCTCCTACTCAAAAATATGTCTGTCACATATAAGATGAGAATGCTTTCATAGCTCCAACTCAAAAATATGTCTCTTACATATAATGATGAGAAACTATTTAATTTAGTTCCCACACAGTTTAATGTAAATTATAGGTCTTCTCAATATTTTGGATAATTCTAAAATCTTTTGATCACTTATCAAATCGAGATTTCCAGTTGCGAGATATTAATTTCCAAAAGGTTGAAAACTTTGCCTTTTTCTTAAACAAATTATATGAACTTGCAATTTTGACAACCTAGTGGTTTTAATTACCTAAAAGACTTAAGCATCGCTACAAGTTGCAGTCAACTCATTGAATTTGTCAAAAATACACTTTTGTGACAAATCGAGCTTTTATGCCTTTCTTTAGAAGTTTCATTTCTTCCTTATAACATCGCATTATTCAGGAAGATTTAAGTAACATTTTACTTAATAAGACCAAGTACTTTTACTTTTCAATCTTAAATGTAACTTTGAATTAAGTAACAATTTTACTTAACATTATTTCATGACTCCAAGTCACTTCTCGCATTTAGGTCCACCATCTTTTCTTCATAGTTCGTAGGTATGCTTGTTCCAATAAAATGACAAGTAAATCATGAATTATATTTTGTGAACAAGCACAAAATTATTCATGAATACTATTTTCTTCAATAAAGGACTTCAAATTGAAAATAATATGGCCATCATCATTAATATTATCCTTTCTAATGTAGACCTTCGCTTTAGAACATATTTTGTTGCGCTATTCTGACATTATAGAGATAAAGTCAATAACTTTATTTTGGTCCTTTATTTTCTTCATTTTAACACCCTTATCGAGAATACTCTTTTTCTAGAGTGCATCAAAACTTTGCAATACAATTTACACTTTGGTTTATGGAAGACAAGTCCATATTACACATAAGGACACATTACAAAGATTCATTCATATTAATTTCAAATTATCACGTATAACTCAAAATTTTCTATGAATCATACTATAACTCATGTAGTATTATGGCTACCTATTTATTAAAATGATTTGTTGCTATTTTAATGAACTGCTCTTTTAAAATAAATTCAACACTATAGGAGATAATATAGCATCACATAATATCCAACAAGTTATGATTTATAGCACACATCAATTATATTGAAGTGTTCCCGGTGTTTATTTGTTAGAACGACTTCCACAAATTCTTACACCAAAATCACAACTTATAACCATGTCGCTTTGATCAAAATCACAAGGACTTAATTATAATTCTTTCTTCATTTCCAAAATCTTTTGAACACATCAAATGAATTCAAAACCCCGTGAATACAAATACCCACTTGGATTTCTAATGAAGAATGGGAAATAATGATATCCACTACTCGTATGAATACTATACATTCACATGTATAATACTTAATAATTTAAGTATAATCATTTTTCCTATGTTTAAATCATCTGTATGATCATAACAATTAGGTGCACTCTCCATAACGTGGAGTTTGAGTTATTTCGTCAAACGAAACATGATTCATATTGTATGAAGATCAAAACATCTAGCAACAATACATTCATCAATATGAAATTTCACACGTACTTAATCATAAAGTATGACTTTCAAATAGTGGTATCATTTAAATATGAAGTCATTATTTAGCTTGGATAATTTATATTTATTGTTTATAAATTCTCATCAAACAATTATCAATGATAAACAAGAATAATGCATTTATAATCATAATGTGACCATAACTTTGTCTCGCGAAACACAAGACATACAAATAAGGTCCTCAACCATTATTATTTACAAAATTTATTCTATCACTAGTTCTAATAATAAATGTTGAGGTATAGCGTTCATGGCCATCAACATCTTGATTTCCATTAACACGTGTCATAAGCTCCTTCATGTAATTCTTACGCATAAGGTCCTGTTTTCTAACAAACGGGAATTTGTGTCAAATACACAAAATTTGCTATAAGTGTTTAACATGAAATATTTATAACTTATATATCAAATATACCTTTTCAGGTTTGACAATTTTTCCTGCTATTGGATCTACTTTCACGGTTCTCCATAGAGTCTGTAATCCACGGAAGGTGCACAATGCCCTTTGCATGGCATAGCCTATGACAATGTATTTGTAGATGGGAGGAAGTCAACACAACACCTCGTATATCGCAAATTAATTTTTCATCCAGTAAACCTAGTCGGTGAGGCACTCATGAATCCTATCATGGTTGTCATACGACTCTTAAACAGATGTTCTCTTCCAACTCGATTGAAAAGAACTTGTCCATTGACCCATACTTCATAATTCTGGCTTGCGATGCCTAGAGCGCCTCAAGTTCAACAACCATCAAACGTGAGTTGGTGTTTGAAGAATGCTCCCACAATTCTGACTTCGTGGTATGAAGCACGGTGCAATAGTCTTTATAGAATTGTCATTGCGATCACGATAATCACTATTATTATTCTTAATTGCAAATCCCTGACGTGTCTCCTAAATAGTTATTTTATCACATGGAGCTATTCATTTCTATTTTAAGGAAATCCTCATGCGTTGGTATAAACGATAAACTTTGACCCATTAATTTTAAGTTTTTCTTTATACATAAAAGGACTAAAACGAATGTGGGATATTCATCTACATAAATTTGCAAAGATTTAAAACTAAGCTCATAATATGAGTTCATTTTTATTAAACAAGTGTTAACTCTATGGAACTCCCACTTAGAACAATATCCCTAAAATGTTCTAGTGATTACACGGTCCTCACCCACTATACCGCCCCCGATCGTCACAGCCGGTGATATAATTTCAAAGGTAGACAGAACTTATGTCAATCACATCATCCATGTGACCCCTGCTCGATCTTTCGATCTCGTGTTCCCGAGGCCATGTCTACACATACTAGGGCTCGCCAAAACAATTTTAGGGTATGCGCGACACATACTTGCTTGTACCCACGCCTTATGCGAACTTCGATATGTCTAGCCCCCGATCGTCACGGCCGGCTTCATAACTAAGAACTTTGTGGCGATTGCTTCACTAAGGGAGAACACATTTTCTTTGGTATTTCATTAGGGATTATCTTATTCTATGATACCGTCGTGTATCTAAATACTATCATAAATAAGAATCACATAATAACATCAAATGTAAATAATGTGTGATATGATATGGTTTCTTCAGTGACGTTCTTGATCTCCATCAAGCCATCCGGCATGATCTCCATCCTTGCATCGGTGTGGCGCCAAGTCCACGGCGCCATCGTCGTGAAGCCTTCGGCAGTGTCACGCAACTTACCGTGTTAACCATATCACATCACACGCCCCGCTGCAAAACAAAGTTAGATGCTCTACTTTTATCTTTTTGCATGTTTTACGTGGCTTCTAGGGCTTTCGCACAAGAACCATTTTTTACCTATGAACATAAAACCACAACTTTGATTAACAGATTGTTTCTTTGATTCCATGTTAAGGGCCCTTCGTTGCAGACGCCATATCCACTATAGTTGGAGAAACAGACACCTGATAAGACACTTTTATACGGCGCAAGCCGTATGTCAGTCGTGGAACCAGTCTCGCGTGAAACGCGTAAAATCGATATCCAGACCGCTTCAATCTAACTATGTCACAGATATAAACGAATACACATGGTAGGGTAACAATGAGAGGATCAACGCCCACATATTGCTATGTGTTCTAATCGTACAAGCATACTACGCTTAGATCGACTCTGATACCACTGTTGGGGTTCAGTGCAAATAACAAAAAAAATATTGCCTACGCAAACCCCGAATTGCCCAGATCTATCTATCTAGTAATGTTGTAACGATTAACTAGAGATGCAGAGACATACCCTTGTAGACCGATCGCGGGGATTACGCCCCCGCACAGGCGTTGATGATGAAGCCGACGTAGGCGACCTCAAGGTCATGAAGAACTCGACGATACAATGCCACGGCGCCTTGACGCCACAACGCCACGATGCCACAATGCCAGTGCAACAACACCGATGCAACAACGTAGTGGCGCACGTGCAGTTCCTTGTAGTACTCGCACACGTATGGCGTATAGACGTTGTCCGGGCTCCAGACCAGCAAAGCAGTGGAAGAAGAAGTATTTGGACTGGAAATCCGGTAGCACGATAGCGTCTGGTATGTGGAGTTTCCTCTAACTCGCTGGCTGATGTCTACGCACGCTTCTATTCCTGTAGATAGTGTTGGGTCTCCAAGTGCAGAGGTTCATAAAACAACAGCAAGTTTCCCTTAAGTGGATCAGCCAAGGTTTATTGAACTCAGGGAGGAGGAGGTCAAAGATATCCCTCTCAAGCAACCCTGCAATTACGATACAGGAAGTCTCTTGTATCCCCAACACACCCAATACACTTGTCAGATGTATAGGTGCACTAGTTCGGCGAAGAGATAGTGAAATACAAGTAGTTGTGATGATTATATGTAGTAAATGTAATCTGAAATAAATATCGCTGCGAGCAAACATGTAACAAAACTGAATGTAAACGGTGTGCAATGCTTGGAAACAAAGCCTAGGGATCATACTTTCACTAGTGGACACTCTCAACAAAATAACATAATTGAACCAATAGATACTAACTTCAATATGCCACTCTAAAATATTCTCCAATGGAAAACGAACACTAATCATGCGTAGGGCTATGAAGCACTCCTCAAAGTTCGCATTTCTCCAAACTAGATTGTCCCACACTATCACCATGAACACACTAGATGGTTCTAACAAACACCAACAATTCATAGAGACATTAACCAAAAAAACACACATAATGTGCACACTAGCCACCTTCACATTACGATACAAGGTGTCTGCGGAGTTTACAATAATAAAGCACGGGAGTAGCATAATATCTGAATAATAACATCTACCAATTCAACTAGATACAAAGCTCACGATCACATAAAGATCACATTATGGGAGAGAGAGGTGAACCACATAGCTACCGGTAGAGCCCTCAGCCCCGGGGGAGAACTACTCCCTCCTCATCATAGGAGATAGCAAGGTTGGTGGAGATGGCGGTGAAGTCGATGGAGACGGTGGAGCAAGCGACAGCATTGATGGAGATGGCTCCGGGGGCACTTCCTCGTCTTGGCAGGGTGCCGGAACAGAGACTTCTGTCCCCCTAAATTTGTCTTCGATGGCGGCGGCGCTGCGGAACTGTTCTGGGAAAAACGCGATTGTTTTAGGGTTTTCCTTCGAAAAGATTTTTATAGGCGGAAGGGCATCGTCAGAAGTGAGACCAGGCGGTGATGCCTGGTAAATGACCAGCCCGTTGGGAACCCCAAGAGGAAGGTGTGATGAATATAGCAGCAAGATTTTCCCTCGGTTAAGAAACCAAGGTTTATCGTTCAGGAGAGGAGCAAACAAACGACTGAAGGTGATGCTTGCTAGCTTGCGACAACTTCAGACAATTTATAGGGCGCCTCATCCAAGCTTTGCTTTGCTAGCTGCAACGCGGAACCTGCACACAACACAACCAAATACTTTGTTCCCAACTTACGATGAGGTTGTCAATCTCACCGGTTTGCTTGAAACAAAGGGTATGAGCGTATCAAGTGGAAAGTGATAATAGTATGCGAGTAAAGTAAACAGTGCGGGTAAAGTAAACAGGTGATAGCAATATAAAGGAAATAGGACCAGGATCCACAGTTCACTAGCTGTGTCTCTCCATAAGATAAAATAATACAAGCTAGGTAAACAAATTATAGTTGGGCAATTGATAGAATAAAGACAACGTGCATATGATGAGAGGATCACTATGAGATTTACTCTGGGCATTACAACAAGATACATAGACCGCCATCCAACTGCATCTATGACTAATAATCCACTCACGGGGATATCATCCGAACACCCCATGAGTATTAAGTTGCGAACAACAGATAACTGCATTAAGCAAAGTGTGTAATGTAAACAAAGCATATACCCTCGAGCATATGAATGTTGTTTTTCCCCTAGTAGCAACAGCACATCTACAACCTTAGAGGTTTCTATCACTCCCCCAGATTAAATAGAGGCATGAACCCACTATCGAGCATAAATACCCCCTCTTGGAGTCACTAGCAACTACTCGGCCAAGATAGCTACTAACAACGGAGAGCATGCAAGATCATAAACAACATAGAGATAACAAAAGATAAATTTCAGTACTTCAACTCAAGCATAACACCAATATTCATCGGATCCCAACAAACCAAACATGTAGAATTACATAACGGTGATCTCAATCATGTAGGGCAGCTCATGAGATCTAAACATGAAGCACATGGTGGAGAAGACAACCATCTAGCTACTGCTATGGACCCATAGTCCAAGGTAAACTACTCACTCATCGCTCCGGAGGCGAGCATGGCGATGAAGAAGACCTCCGGTGGCGATACCCCTCTCTGGCAGGGTGCCGGGAAGAGCTTTTGGACCCTCCCGATCTTTGGGTCGACGGCGGTGGCGGATCGCGATGTGTTCTGGAAAACTGATCGGGTACTTAGGTTTTTCTCGTCAGGGGGTCTTTATAGGCGAAGGGGCATCGTCAGAAGTGGACCGAGGTGGTCTCACACATAGGGGGCGCGACCCAGCCCCTGGCCACGCCGCCTTGGTGTGAGGGCACCTCGTGGACCTACTCCTTCTCCTCTTCGGTTCTCTGGAAACTCCAGTAAAATTCTAGGCGACTGGCTTTGGTTTCGTCCAATTCCGAGAATATTTCCTGTGTAGCTTTTCTGAAACACAAAAACAGCATAAAACAGGGAACTGGCACTGTGGCGACTTGTTAATAGGTTAGTTCCAAAAAATGCATAAAAGTGCCACGAAGTGTAACGAAACATTAGGCAAATGGTGTAAAAACAAGCATGAAGCATCAAAAATTATGGATACGTTGGAGACGTATCAGCATCCCCAAGCTTAACTCCTGCTCGTCCTCGAGTAGGTAAGTGATAACAAAAGAAATAATTTTTGAGGTGACATGCACCTACACAATCTTGATCATGTATGTAAGCGTTGTGTGCTGGGATCAAAAGAACTTAAAATATGGGCATGAAAGACATAATCTTGATAGAAGAAACTTAGCAACCATATTATAAACATGCAAATGAACACAAACAAAAGATCATGAAAATGAAACAATGAAAGTCAAACGTGTGTTCAAATCATAAGGAAAAACATACAAATGGTTTTCAGCTTGTCCTTCATAGAGAGCAAAACATAAATGCATAGGACACCTTCAAGTTTAAGAGGGCGACTAGATACAAATAATTTAAGAACAAGTGAAACCAACAATATGAATCAATCAATGAAAACTTTGGGATAATGCACATTATACTAAGAATGACAACTATGCTCTCTTAATGGTGCATAAAGATAGAAGGTGGTGACTCAACATAAAAATAAAAGAAAGACCCTTTGCTGAGGGAAGCAGTGATTGCAAGTTTTATAACCTTGAAAAATTACGGTACTTACTGGCTTTGAGCTCTCATTGCCCCCATCATAAGCATCTTGAATGGTTAAAGTTAATGCGAGAATAATTATGATGCACATGCTAGACAAATCATAAGTTGAAAACCTCGTGTCCCGTGAATACGAGTACCCAAACCCCATGCTAGTTTACTTAGAGTCCCAAGCAAGGCTCTTGTCATTGTAAGTATATACGTATCATCGAGAACCGCCAACAGGGTACCTCCGTGCCCGATGACATGGAACAAGCCCATATCAAAATGATAGGACAAGCAGACAATGGACACCTCGACATCTCTTTTATTTACCATTTGTTTAGCTTTTTATTTTGAGATGCGTCATTGAATGTCCGCTATGGGTATGCTGCAAATTTTCACTATGAATTATGCATGGCTTAGATTAGCGGCCCAGGCGTTTCCCTAACACATATACAAACTCCAATTCATTTCACATCGCGGGCATCCATAAACAAAAGATCACGATATCAACTCAATTAAGAAGTGCAATGTTGAAAGCTTGCCCCATGACGGCATGGCTGGGCTAGTTCCCAACTTACAACTTGTAAGCATAATAACTCAACATAAGAGACCACAATGTCAAATTTTTAAGAACAAGAAAAAGTAAAGTGTGCCTTCCGGTTCGTGAGAGCTTTACTAACCAATTTTCGGATAACACTGGTAAGAGTTTAATTTGAAGAGTAAATAAAAGCAAGTCAAATTTACTTTGGAATAGCAAATTGCTAATAGGTATGTATGGTGGACAGTTTGGCAAACTTGGTTTTTAGGAGTTGGATGCACGAGTAGAGCTCATACTCAGTACAAGGCGAGGGCTAGCAAAAGACTGGGAGCGACCAACTAAGAGAGCAATAACGGCCATAATCATGCAAAGCGACAAAGCGACATTAAAAGAAGCATAAGATGGCATCAAAAGTCAAAAACTAAATGATTATAGAGGCTATTGGCGACTTTGTAAGAGTCCAACATGTGTGAGCATGCGCCAAGTCAACCCAAATAAAGCATCAAGGAGAAAACCAAAATAATGATTCCAAATAATTAAAACAACGCATGATTTTTTCGAAGGCTCATTAAGCAATCTCAGTTATTTGAGACAAGTCATGCTACAGCAAAACCACTAAGCATACTATCAAAAAGACATCAAGCACGACATGCAAAATCCTAAGCCGCAGTCTACACAAGCTCCTTCTTGTACCACTTTTTTGCATAAAGCTTTTTCTCTTTTCCAACACCATTCAAAAAAATTATAAACACCTCTTTTGATAAAAACCAATAAAGATCAGAGGCAAAAAATACACCTTGATGAAAAGATATAACAAGATCTGAACACAAATCAAGGCAAAAATCGAAAGCTAAATGCAGTTCTAGAAAAAAGAGAACACTCGTTGAAACGAATAGAATGAAAAACGAAGTGTTCTTGGCAAATGAAAAGCAAGGCAACTTCTCCAAAAGAATTTGTTGGGGTCCAACCATTTATTGCAGCAAACAAAACTAAAATAAACTGAAAACTAAAAACAACTGATGCTCCAAGAAAAACGCATAATGCATGAAGCAATAAAAATATAGTGCCTTGAAAGGTGACCTGATTTTTGCCGATGAAGAAGGGGTGCCTCGGGGGCATCCCCAAGCTTTGACACTTGTAATTCTTGGATATTTCTTGGGGTGATGCATGGGAATCCCCAAGCTTGAGCTTTTGTCTGTTCTTTAACTCATCTCATCACTCTCCGATCCCTACACTTGAAAACTTCCTTCATACAAAACTAAACACAATTCTATTACCAACATTAGTGTAAGCATAACATAGAATCAACCCTTTTTGCTTCAGGTTTCAACCCAAAACCACCACATATTAAGCATATACTACTGTAGCAACTTCCCCAAAAGTTCCGTGATCAAAAGAACTCAAAAAGAAAGCGATAAAGCGGCAAACACAAATGTTGGCAGAAATCTGTCAAAACAGAACAGCTGACAAAGGTCGAATTTTTAAGGTGTTTTCTGTTGCTCAAATCAAAAAGTGTTCAACTAATGAAAGTTTGGATATAACCTGGGGCATAGGCACAAGAAATCGCAGGTCCAAAATATATACAGATAATTTTCACAAATTTTTACGGTGCAGCACCAAAAATAGTTTCAGGACAGCAACATCCCCAAATCTTACCTCACTCAAATTAGAGGCTTCTCTTGGCACAAAAATGAAATAAAAAGGATAAGGAGAGGTTATTACAGTAGTAATAACTTCCAAGACTCAAATAAAAGAAAAAGAACTGAATGTAAAAAATATTGGGTTATCTCCCAAGAGTGCTTTTCTTTAACGCCTTTGAGCTAGGCGCAGAAATTTGCGAAGATGCTCACATAAGAAATATGAATGGGAGCCAAAAGGAGCATCAAGGAGCAAATATAAAACACATTTAAGTCTAACCCACTTCCTATGCATAGGAATCTTGTAAGCAAATAAATCAAAGGAGCACATAGTAACAAGTATGGGTAGATAAAACAAGAGCAACTTTGGAACTTTCAATATAAAGAGAGGTGTTTTAGTAACATGAGAATTCCCACAACCATATTTTCTTCTCTCATAATAATTTTCAGTAGCATCACAAACAAACTCAACAATATAAATATCACACTCATCCTCCTTTGTTAAGCATGGAGGGCTATCAAATAAGGTATTAGTTAAAAAGTTACTCTTATTGGGAGGTAGAAATGGGTAGCTCCATTCTTCCTCCTCTTTTTCATCCAATGAGCTTCCAATTTCAGCAATTTCTTCTTCCATAGGCTCCTTCAAGGCATTAGTCTCTTCCATTGGAGAGCACCTATTAAGCTATTTAAGAATATAGCCATTTTCTTCCTTATAATTATCAAGGGATTTCTATTTTCGTGCCCTCAGGTCGTTAGTTGTACTCAGTTTTCCCCAGCCGCTTAGTTTTTCCTCAGTTTTGTCCAAGCCCTTGGCTGAAACCGTCACCAGTGCTGGAACGGCCGGTTGCCCGACGGTTGAACACCTTTGACCGTTAACTGCTGACTAGTGGGGCCACGTAGAGCCCGCAAAGACACGTCAGAGCATCCATCTTTGTTTGACCGTAAGCATCGCCGTATCCCTGACCAAAACGCGGACGAGTGGGGCTTCGGTATATCAAATGACAAGTGGGGCCATGACGCTGATACAGGGTGCAATACACGGGTAGGAATAGATTTTTAAACGGAGCTCTACAGCGATGGCACGGAGGAGGTGGCCTGCGGGGTGCCGAGATGAGATCGACGTCCACAAAGAACTGCATGAGGCGAGACCAGACGCATTAGATAGATATGAACTAGACGCGTTTAACCATGCAAAGAAGAGAAGAAATGGTCGAGGACATCGACGACGACCTCAACACTTTGACTGACGGTGTCGGACACGAATGCGAGCAATGTAGAGAAAACTAGTGTCTCTCCTTTCTGGCGTGTATAGATAGGTGCTAGGGGAGTGTGGTTGCGAAGGGAAAGACCTCGCGGTGGTCTGTGGCGTCTAGCATAGCGGGGCGACGTGGCCGTGCCCACAGCGGCGTGCATGTTCGGCATTGGCATCAGCATGTACGTTCGTCATTGGCCTCGGCGGTATCTCTGGTGTGTCAGTGATCGAATGAGGGGACGGGATTGAGGGTGCATCCCGACGGTGACCTAGCAGTGGCGGCGAGCATGCATACCCGTTCTGACCATGCCGATATCGGCATCGGCATCGTTTGGAGGCTGTGGTGCTCGAATCATGGTGGAAATTGCGATTCCCTATTATTTTTACATGCATAATATATAGAAAATAGCTAGATCTATAAATCGATGCATATGAAGCTACTTATATATTCTTGGTCATAATCCCCTTAGATGCATGGCTTCACGTCGTCGTCGCTTTCATCATCAGTATCTTCGTCGTCCGTGTAGTAGTACTTCCTGCACGTTGTTCCGTCGAACACCTTCACTGTGAGCACATAATCGCCTTCATATTTGAAGTGTAGGAAGCAGCCGAAATCCACACCGTGCGCGATGGCGAAATTCTCCCAGCCCTAGTCGAGGTACATCCGGCCTTGTCCGTCAAATAGGACCTCCACGGTCCAGAGACGAGGACCGCAGTCAGCTGCTCGCAGATACACCTTTGCGGGCTCCTGGCCGTCAAGATAGTCCGCAAACTTTTGTGGGAGTGCCTGCAAAGAGATCGAACGCCGATCGTTTGAAATTAAAGGTTTTTTAGAACATGCACATAATTAATCACATGCATCATATATGTGCGAACGCGTACGTACCTTCTTGGCCAAAGGGTCTTCATAGATGGTGATGAAGAACGCCTCTATGATCAATGGCAGTGTTGACGGTGGTGGTGGCAATGATGATGATCCACCACCCCGGCCGCCCCTTCCCCTTCCCCTTCCGGTCGGCGTCCGAGACGTGGCATGGCAATGGATCAAGTGTATGTGAACGAAGAAGAGGGAGGCAGAAACAAAGAAGAGAGAGGCAGAACCTATTGACATGAGGGATGGCCATTGTGGGGGTTTATAAGGGAGAGATGACCGTTGTGGGGTTTACACCATAAATTAAGGTAGAGATGACCGTTGTGGGGTTTACACAATAAATTAAGGAGGAGATGACCGTTGTGGGGGTGGTTTATATCTCAACAAAAAAGTAATGCCTAAAAGAAATGGAAATTCTTGAAAGTTCATCATTTTACCGTGAAAAGTAAAGCCTACAAGAAATGGAAATTCGTGATAGTTTATCATTTCAGCGTGAAAAGTAATGCCTACAAAAAATGGAAATTCGTGATAGTTTATCATTTTACCGTGAAAAGTAATGCCTAAAAGAAATGGAAATTCGTGATAGTTCATCATTTTACCGTGAAAAGTAAAGCCTACAAGAAATGGAAATTCGTGATAGTTTATCATTTTACCGTGAAAAGTAAAGCCTACAAGAAATGGAAATTCGTGATAGTTTATCATTTTACCGTGAAAAGTAATGCCTACAAGAAATTCGTGATTACCGAACTTGTTGAATCCGGTGGCAAACTCGTCATTTAGCATACATAGAGGGGTAGTAGTTTGCTACCGACAGATAGAGAGAGGGTGGCACAATCCTGCCCGTTGGATCATAGGATCGACGGTAGGTGGGCACGATCCGTGTGACAACAGCTCGACCAATCAGGCCAAGTTTGGGCTTCTGTGAGAAGGGAGAGGGTAAAACTGAGTAGTATCAAGGATACAAGGGCAAGTAAATAGTAAACAGGCTAAGGAATTCAAATAAGAGATTTAGAAAAAGAAAAACACATGTTTTGTACAATGAAACCCAGGTTGGCCTACCTCAAAGTATTAGCAATTCAAATATACATGAGTGTAAAAATTATGGCCTCATTCAGACAAACTATGTTTTGGGTATAGATGTTTTGAGAAGGGGTTTGAGTGGAAAGCCATGAACCTTCATAGCTACTAGTGATTTCAGAAGTGGCCATTTGTGTGAAAACTTGATTTATATATGATTGTTATGATTTTATTTTGCGCAAGAGTCGGAGGCACTATGATTTTATTTTTTTGAATTTTTTTGCGCATGAAATGACTCAATTAGATGGCTTAATCCCATCTGTTGACTCTCTGTTGACCAGCCACTTGAGGGTAAAACTGAGTATATTGCACTAGCCAATATTAGTACTCGAGGGGAAAACTGAGTACAGATATTTTTCCAGTGTAAGACTCGAGGGTAGAATTGAGTACACGTAACGGTGCTGACGTGCAGTCCCACGGATGCGTGTCGCGGTGAGCAGCGGTTAGCCGCGCGGTGCGCGTGCTGAGACCAAAACGTCAACTGCTAGTACAGAGCCCCTCTCCCTCCCTCTGCACACAGTCTCATCATAACTCACGCACGCAACCACGCCTCTCACGTCCCATCACCTTCTCCAAAAAAACCCAGCCGCCCTACGCGCGCTCCCCTACCGGCGATGGAGAAGAAGAATGCGCCAGCGGCCGTCGCCTCCGAGCCCGTCACCTCCGAGCCCGTCGCATCCGAGGCCGTCGCCGCCGTGCCCGTCGCCTCCGAGGGCGGCGCATCCAGGCGCGGCGCCTCCATGAACTAGGCCTCTCTCAGGGCTGACGGACCACTTCACAAGATCGGCGCCTGCTTACTGGCGAACGAGGAGTACGTGGACACCTACTCTGCTTTGAGGCAAGTTTGTACTAATTGGCGCTCAGATTTACCTGAGCCCAACGTGCACTTGCACGAATGGATCATGGTAGAGCACGCCCTTCCACGCGCCGCTGAGTTCTCCTTCCTCCACCTCCGCACATCCCGCTACGTCACCATCGATCTAACGGAAGTTCATGCAAGGTTCAAATTCCTCCATATCTATAGAGTTAATCCTTTTATTTTCAATCGTAAACATCTTAGTGCTGAATGTTATCTTCATCAATCCCATATATTTTAGATACTACTTCGTCAGCTTTTGCCGTGGCATCATCGTGCTTGCCCAAAAGAACCAGCCGCACAAGATACGGCTTCTGAACCCACTCACAAAGACATCGAACACTATATTTCAGGCGCAGATGCCATCTGTTATTCTGGAGTCAGTCACTGTAATGAAGTCCCCGACTATGCTCTTCGTTTCCACATATTACCCGGCAGAAATTGCTTGGGTCGATGAGAGCACTCCAACTAAGGGTATAGATGAAGATTGGGGAGAAGGAAGATTTTCGATCGAGTACCATTCTATGCGTTGCATTACCACGTTCAATGGTGAATTATATGCACTAGCTGTGAACAATTTTGAGTTCGGAACATTGGTGTGCACCAACAATGTCCAGTTGGAGCAGGGCGCGAGCAATGTCAACATGGAGACACTATTTTCATTTCCAGAACTTGGAAATGACAAGTTCTACCTTGTGAAGTCGGATGGTGATCTGCTGCTTCTGTTGTTGGGCGGTCGTTTGGAGGAAGGTCAAACAGTGGTGTACCGTGTGGACACTGAGAGCCGCTCTCTCCATGCCGTCAGTAACATTGGCAGTCGTGCCTTCTTCGTCCATCATGTCCGGTGTATCTCCGTCGACACCAGAGTGCACCCGACACTTCGACCTGGCTGCATCTACTACGCGGATTTGGGTTATATCAGAGAGTACTTTGATGATATGAACGCCTGGGATGAGTGGCCACTATATGTGGATAGATTACAAAAGTACGGTCTAAAAAAAGAACAAAGGCCATACCGTTTGGAGGATGTATTGGCCGCACACTGCAGACGGAAGGAGTTCAATGAATATTTCTTTCGGACCAGAAAATGGAGCGACGAATATATATATGATGAATGAAGAACAGATTCATTCATCCTGGGGTATCCTAATCTTCATGTTGGGCATACATTGCATCTTATATTATTTTCAGCTTAGTTTGTCATGAACATTAACATCGTTATTGGCTGCTTTTCGCTGCTGTATGCAGTTTATGTATTATACTTAGTTTTCTAGATTTATTATGCTGCTGTGAATTTATCCTATACTGCCTTCTAGATTTGCTACTAGATTTGTTACCATATTGGGCAAAAAATGAGGGCCAAAAGGCAACAATCATTGAAGAAAGACAGAAATAGAAGCTTCTCTAGATTTGATACTAATTTGGTGAAAAGAGAGAGAACTGTTACACATAGAGAGGGGAAAAAGGCGCTCTGAAAAGGCGCTCTGAAAAGGCAATGCCAATTTGGCCCGAGAGAGACAGAACCGAGCTCTCACGTACAACCAAACGCGGTCTCGTCCTGTCCCACGCGGTCCCTTTCTACCAGCCCCACGCGACGCGGCCCCACACGACGCGGCCCCACACGTCAGCACGAAACGGTCAACTAAACGGCAACCCTCCCGTCCGACCGTCTGCGAGGGGTTTCAAACTAGAGCGAGGGGAAAACTGAGGAAAAGTTAAGCGGCTGGGGAAAACTGAGTACAACTAACGACCTGAGGGCACGAAAATAGAAATCCCAATTATCAAAGCAAAATGTAAGTATATCATAAACCTCATATTTATAAGGTGCATCATTAGTATTTTCAAGCAAATAAGCAAGTTCGAAAGCACCCTTCTAAGCAATAAATTCTTCAATTTGTTCCACATCATAAAAGTCATAATTTCCATTAATATAAGAAGATATGGTAACATCATCGTTATACTCACATTGAAAAGGGAGGTGTTTATACCTCCTACAACAACAAGATCTATCAAAGCAATAAGTAACATTATAAGTAGAGCACACGTTTCTAGCAATGATATACAATCTATTGATTTGTTCCCATAAGTGTTTCCCTTTTTGTGACAAGCGGTGTTCCTCATAATAATTTTGCTGCTCTTCCGTAAACCCACCTTGCCAAAAAGATTTAGTTTCAAAGAAACCAACCATTGATAGAAAGCATGATAAAGTAAGACAAGTAAAAATAACAACTAATAGGAAACTAATTTTTAGGGTTTTTGATAAAATGATGCAAGTAAAAATAAAGTAAAGCAAAACAATAAACAAAGTAAATGATGTGCATGCGAAAACTCCCCTCGCAGAAGTCTTCTACTTCCTCCCCGGCAACGGCGCCAGAAAACTTGCTTGATGCCTGGTAAATGACCAGCCCGTTGGGAACCCCAAGAGGAAGGTGTGATGAATATAGCAGCAAGATTTTCCCTCAGTTAAGAAACCAAGGTTTATCGTTCAGGAGAGGAGCAAACAAACGACTGAAGGTGATGCTTGCTAGCTTGCGACAGCTTCGGACAATTTATAGGGCGCCTCGTCCAAGCTTTGCTTTGCTAGCTGCAACGCGGAACCTGCGCACAACACAACCAAATATTTTGTTTCCAACTTACGATGAGGTTGTCAATCTCACCGGTTTGCTTGAAACAAAGGGTATGAGCGCATCGAGTGGAAAGTGATAATAGTATGCGAGTAAAGTAAACAGTGCGAGTAAAGTAAACAGGTGATAGCAATATAAAGGAAATAGGACCAGGATCCACAGTTCACTAGCGGTGTCTCTCCATAAGATAAAATAATACAAGCTGGGTAAACAAATTACAGCTGGGCAATTGATAGAATAAAGACAACGTGCATATGATGAGAGGATCACTATGAGATTTACTCTGGGCATTACAACAAGATACATAGACCACCATCCAACTGCATCTATGACTAATAATCCACTCATGGGGATATCATCCGAACACCCCATGAGTATTAAGTTGCGAACAACAGATAACTGCATTAAGCAAAGTGTGTATTGTAAACAAAGCATATACCCTCGAGCATATGAATGTTGTTTTCCCCCTAGTAGCAACAGCACATCTACAACCTTAGAGGTTTCTGTCACTCCCCCAGATTAAATAGAGGCATGAACCCACTATCGAGCATAAATACCCCCTCTTGGAGTCACTAGCAACTACTCGGCCAAGATAGCTGCTAACAACGGAGAGCATGCAAGATCATAAACAACATAGAGATAACAAAAGATAAATTTCAGTACTGCAACTCAAGCATAACACCAATATTCATCGGATCCCAACAAACCAAACATGTAGAATTACATAGCGGTGATCTCAATCATGTAGGGCAGCTCATGAGATCTAAACATGAAGCACATGGTGGAGAAGACAACCATCTAGCTACTGCTATGGACCCATAGTCCAAGGTAGACTACTCACTCATCGCTCCGGAGGCAAGCATGGCGATGAAGAAGACCTCCGGTGGCGATTCCCCTCTCAGGCAGGGTGCCGGGAAGAGCTTCTGGACCCTCCCGATCTTCGGGTCAACGGCGGCGGTAGATCGCGATGTGTTCTGGAAAACTGATCGGGTACTTAGGTTTTTCTCGTCAGGGGGTCTTTATAGGCGAAGGGGCATCATCAGAAGTGGACCGAGGTGGTCTCACACATAGGGGGCGCGGCCCAGCCCCTGTCTGCGCTGCCCTGGTGTGAGGGAACCTCGTGGCCCCACTCTGTCTCCTCTTCGGTTCTCTGGAAACTCCAGTAAAATTCTGGGCGGCTGGCTTTAGTTTCGTCCAATTCCGAGAATATTTCCTGTGTAGCTTTTCTGAAACACAAAAACAGCAGAAAACAGGGAACTAGCACTGTGGCGACTTGTTAATAGGTTAGTTCCGGAAAATGCATAAAAGTGCCACGAAGTGTAACAAAACATTAGGCAAATGGTGTAAAAACAAGCATGGAGCATCAAAAATTATGGATACATTGGAGACGTATCAGGCGACCTCACCATGGGTGGGCGCAGCCAGGGGCTGGGTCGCGCCCCCCTGTGGTGAGCCTGGCTCCTGGCCCCCCTCTGTCTCATCTTCGGTCTTCGTGAAGCTTCGGTAAAAATAGGAGGTTCGGCTTTTATTTCGTCCAATTCCGAGAATATTTCCTGTGTAACTTTTCTGAAACACAAAAACAGCAGAAAATAGGGAACTGGCACTGTGGCATCTTGTTAATAGGTTAGTTCTGGAAAATGCATAAAAACGCCACGAAGTGTAATAAAGCACAAAGCAAATGGTGTATAAACAAGCATGGAGCATCAAAAATTATAGATACGTTTGAGACGTATCAAGCATCCTCAAGCTTAACTCCTGCTCGTCCTCGAGTAGGTAAGTGATAACAAAAGAATAATTTTTGAGGTGACATGCACCATCACAATCTTGATCATCTATGTAAGCATTGAGTACTGGGATCAAAGAACTTAAAACATGGGCATAAGAGACATAATCTTGACAATAAAAACTTAGCAACCATGTTATAACATGAAAAGAAACACAAACAAAAGATCATGAATAATGAAACAATGAAAGTCAAACATGTGTTCAAATCATATGGACAAACATAACAAATGGTTTTCAGCTTGTCCTTCATGGAATAGCAAAACATAAATGCATAGGACACCTTCAAGTTTAAGAGGGTGACTAGATACAAATAATTTAAGAACAAGTGAAATCATAATCATGAATCAATCAATGATAACTTTGGGACAATACACATTAAACTCAGAATGGCAACTATGCTCTCTTAGATGGTGCATATAGGTAGAAGGTGGAGACTCAACATAAAAGTAAAAGAAAGGCCCTTCGCAGAGGGAAGCAGTGATTGCAAGTTTTATAAACCTTAAAAAATTATGGTACTTACTAGCTTTGAGCTCTCATTGCCCCCATCATAGGCATCTTGAATGGTTACAGTTAATGCGAGAGCGATTATGAGCATATGCTTGATAAATCATAAGTTGAAAACCTCGTGTCCCGTGAAGTACGAATACCCAAACTCATGCTACTCGACTTAGGGCCCCAAGCAAGCTCTTGTCATTGTAAGTATACACGTATCATCAAGAACCGCCAACGGGGTACCTCCTTGCCCGATGACATGGAACAAGCCCACATCAAAATGATAAGACAAACAGACAATGAACACCTCGGCATCTCTTTTATTTACCATTGGTATAGCTTTTTATTTTGAGATGCATCGTCGAATGTCCACTATGGGCATGCTATAAATTTCCACCATGAATGATGCATGGCTTAGATTAGCGGCCTAGGCGTTTCTCTATTTAACACATATACAAACTCCATGATCCCGCAAGATTCCCAACTTGTTTCACATCGCGAGTATCCATAAACAAAAGATCACGATATCAACTCAAATAAGAGAAGTGCAATGTTGAAAGCTTACTCCATGACGGTATGGTTTGGCTAATTTCCAACTTACAACTTGCAAGTATAACGTCAACATAAAAGAGCCACAATGTTAAAAAAATTAAAGTGAGAAAAGTAAAGTGTGCCATCAGGTTTGTGAGAGCTTTACTGACTAATTTTTGTATAACACCAAAAGAGTTTAATTCGAAGGATAGATAAAAGCAAGTCAAATGTACTTTGGAATAGCAAATTGCTAATAGGTATGTATGGTGGACACATTAGAATAACTTGGTTTTTGGGAGTTGGATGCACGAGTAGAGCTCATACTCAGTACAAAATGAGGGCTAGCAAAAGACTGGGAGCGACCAACTAAGAGAGCAATAATGGCAATAATCATGCATAGCGACAAAACATCATTAAGAGAAGCATAAAATGGCATCACAAGTCAAAAACCAAATGATCATAGAGGCTTATGGCGACTTTGTATGAGTCAAACATGTTGTAAGCATGCGCCAAGTCAACCCAAATAAAGCATCAAGGAGAAAACCAAATAAATGCTTCCACATAATAAAACAATGCATAATTTTTTCAAAGGCTCATTAAGCAATCTCAGTCATTTGATACAAGTCATGCTACAGCAAAAACCACTAAGCATACTATCAAAATGACATCAAGCATGGCATGAAAAAGTCTAAGCCGCGGTCTAAACAAGCTCCTTTTTGTACCACTTTTTTGCATGAAACTTTTTCTCTTTTCCAAAACCATTCAAACCTTTTTGAAACAACTCTTTTGATGAAAACCAACATAGACCAGTGGTCTAAATACACCTTGATGCAAAGATAAAACAAGATCTGAACAAAAATCAAGGTGAAAAACGAAAGCTAAATGTAGTTTTAGAAAAAGAGAACACTCATTGAACGATAAGAGTGAAAAATAGAGTGTTCTTGGCAACTGAAAAATGAAGCAAGTCTCTCTCCAAAAACATGATGTGATCCAAACATTTATTACAGTGATTGCGGTGCGGTGTTGATGTAGATGACCGACCCATTGGGAACCCCAAGAGAAGGTGTGATGAGCACAGCAGCAAGATTTTCCCTCAATAAGAAACCGAGGTTTATTGAACCAGTAGGAAAAAGGCAAACTTCAGAAGGTGATGCCTGCTAGCTTCGTGACTGCTCCGGACAATTTATAAGGCGCCTCGTCCAGGGCTTTGCTTTGCACCAGAAGCAACGTGGAACCTGCACACAACACAACCAAGTACTTTGCTTCCAACTTACGATGAGGTTGTCAATCTCACCGGTTTGCTATAAACTAAGGATTGAGCGTATCGAGTGGAAAACAATAGTAGTATGCGAGAAAATAAACAGTGCGAGTAAAAGTAAACAGTAATAGCAATGTAAAGGAAATTGGACCGGGGTCCACAGTTCACTAGTGGTGTCTCTCCATAAGATAAATAACAACATGCTGGGTAAAAAAATTACAGTTGGGCAATTGATAGAATAAAGATAATGTGCATATGTCATGAGGATCACTATGAGATTTACTCTGGGCATTACAACAAATACATAGACCGCCATCCAACTGCATCTATGACTAATAATCCACTCGCAGGGATATCGTCCGAACACCCCTCGAGTATTAAGTTGCGAACAACAGATAACTGCATTAAGCAAAGTGTGTAATGTAAACAAAACGAATATCCTTGGACACAAGAATGTTGTTTTCTCCCTAGTGGCAACAGCACATCTACAACCTTAGAGGTTTCTGTCACTCCCCCAGATTAATAAGAGGCTTGAACCCAACTATCGAGCATAAATACCCCCTCTTGGAGTCACTAGTATCTACTTGGCCAAGATAGCTACTAACAACAGAGAGCATGCAAGATCATAAACAACATAGAGATAACATAAGATAATATTCACCACATCAACTTAACATAACACCAATATTCATTGGATCCCAACAAACACAACATGTAGAATTACATAAAGATTATCTCGATCATGTAAGGCAGCTCACGAGATCTAAACATGAAGCACATGGTGGAGAAGACAACCATCTAGCTACTGCTATGGACCCATAGTCCAAGGTAGACTACTCACTCATCGCGCCGGAGGAAAGCATGGCGATGAAGAAGACCTCCGGTGGCGATTCTCCTCTCCGGCAGGGTGTCGGGAAGAGCTTCTGGACCCTCCCGATCTCGGGTCGATGACGGCGGCGGATCGCGATGTGTTTCTGGAAAAATTGATCGGGTCTTTAGGTTTTTCCCGTCGGGGGGTCTTTATAGGCGAAGGGGCAGCGTTAGAAGTGGACCAGGGTGGCCTCACCCGTAGGAGGCGCGGGCCAGGGGCTAGCCGCGCCGCCCTATGGTGTGGCCGGCCCGTGGCCCCCCTCCGTCTCCTCTTCGGACTTCTGGAAGCTTCGGTAAATAATAGGAGGTTCGGCTTTTGTTTCGTCCAATTCTGAGAATATTTCCTGTGTAACTTTTCTGAAACACAAAAATAGCAGAAAACATGGAACTGGCACTGTGGCATCTTGTTAATAGGTTAGTTCCGGAAAATGCATAAAAACGCCACGAAGTGTAACAAAACACTAAGCAAATGGTGTAAGAACAAGCATGGAACATCAAAAATTATAGATACATTTGATACGTATCATGCAGCAACCAAAACAAAAGAAAACTAAAGCAAAAACAACTGATGCTCCAAGAAAAATACATAGAATATGAAGCAATAAAAATATAGTGTCTTGAAAGGTGACCTGATTTTTGTCGATGAAGAAGGGGTGCCTCGGGGGCATCCCCAAGCTTTGATGCTTGTACTTCTTGGATATTTCTTGGGGTGACATGGGCATCCCCAAGCTTGAGCTTTTGTCCATACTTCATCTCATCTCATCACTCTCCATTCCCTACACTTGAAAACTTCCTTCATAAAAAACTTCACACAATTCTATTAGCAATGTTAGCATAAACATAATAGTAAATCAACCCTTTTGGTTCAGTTTCAAACTCAAATCTACCACATATAAAGCATATACTACTGTAGCAACTACCTCAAAAGTTCTGTGATCGAAAGAACTCAAAAAGAAAATGATCGAGAGGCAAACACAAATAGTGGCAGAAATCTGTCAAAACAGAATAGCTGACAAAGGTCGAATTTTTCGAAGACCTTCTATTGCTCAAATCGAAAAGTGCAAAACTAATGAAAGTTTGGATATAACTTGGGGCATATGCTCAAGAAATTTCAGATCAAAAAGATATTCTGAGAATTTTCACAAATGTTTACGGTGCAGCACAGAAAACTGTTTCAGGACAGCAACTTCCCCAAATCTTACCTCCCTCAAATTAGAGGTTATTCTTGTCACAAAAACGAAATAAAAATGATAAGGAGCGGTCATTACAGTAGTAATAACTTCCAAGACTCAAATAAAAGAAAAAGTACTGAAAAGAAAACATTGGGTTATCTCCCAAGAGTGCTTTTCTTTAACGCCTTTGAGCTAGGCGCAGTAATTTGAGAAGATACTCATGTAGGCGCCATAAAAGAGCTTAAGGCAAAGGCGCCATATAAGAACTTGAAGCAAGAGAGAGCATCAAAAAGCAAATGTGAAACACATTTAAATCGAAACCACTTCC
Organism: Dactylis glomerata; assembly: GCA_007115705.1. Lineage (NCBI taxonomy): Eukaryota > Viridiplantae > Streptophyta > Magnoliopsida > Poales > Poaceae > Dactylis > Dactylis glomerata. The sequence continues at coordinate 2,833,702 of QXEO01000171.1, forward strand.
TATGCATAGGAATCTTGTAAGAAAATAAATCAACGAGGCACATAGTAACAAGCATGGGAAGGAAAAAATAAGTACAACTTCAAGAATTCCAACAAAAAGAGGGGAAACTTAATATTGTTGAGATCCATCAAACCATGTTTCCCTCTCTCATAGTAACTTTCAGTAGCATCATGAATAGAATTAATAATATAACTATTACATAAAACATCCCTATCATGAGCCAGATGCACAAAAGGATTAATACTCCCCACATGAACAATCGTAGCAGGAGAAAGTTCAACAAAATTATTCTCATCACCATAATCATCAAAAATAGGAGGCATATTGTAATCATACCTTGTTTCCTCCTCAATAGTAGGTGAACTGAAAATATTATACTCATCATTGTAATCATCATAAGCAATAGAATAGCTATCTTCCAAAGCGTGTTCATCAAACATATCATCATAGGAAGGAACATGGATAGTACTAATGGTGCAACAATTATTAACATCATAATTTTTAGAATTGGTACCAAAAAGATTTTCAATATCGAAAGTAGAGTGATTTTCCCAATCATGATCACTAACATAGGTAACAGGTATAAGAACATCATCAAGTTCAGAATCATCATAATCTATAATAGTAGAAACATGCTTAGGGGAAGATACCGTTTCCTCTCGCCTTTTACTCCTCTTCTTCTTCTTCTTACTCTCTTCTTTAGGAGGGAGAGGCTTGAAAGGCATCTTCACATAATCTGGTTTACTGACAGAAACAACAGAAGAAACTTTGGAGGATTCCTCCTCTCTATTAATAAGATGGAAACATATATTAGTCCTGTCATAGCTTGGCAAAACATCATGTTTTATAACATTTTGTATGTAAGTATTTACGTGACAATCTTTAACACAATAAAGACGACAACCTTGCAGGATGCTAATATTTTTAAAAACGCTCATATCAACCAAAGAAGTTTTTCTAGATAACTCTTCACACCCCAAAAACAAAGTAAGCTTATAATGCTGATTGAGAGTGATCTTGTCATCACAATACAAACTTGCGGTACTCATTCAATTAGAAGGGTCACTATTATGGCCTAAGCATTGAAAATTAAAATGACCCTTGTCATGGCAAAGTTCACAAATAAAAGGATAAAGCTCACATACCTTTTTACCAAGCTCATCTAGAGCCTTATCCCACATTTGGGTTTCTTCATTCCTATGGTAGATACAATAATCTTCTTTGTCGTGACTCTGTTCACAAGGTCTAAGTACTCCACAAAAATTAACATGCTTATAAGAAGTAGTACTTTCAGAAGTTTGAGCATTTTTATTGCAATCATCAATACAAATATCACTATCTATGCAAGTGTCTTTAAAAGGTTCATGATGCACATCCCCATTTCCTTTGGGAACATTTATATGAGAAGCAAAGGCTTTAAAGCAATCAACCATAATTTGAGGATCAAGACCATATTTAGCACTAAGCTCTTGAAAATCAGCAGTTTTAGCGAAAGACTTAATGCAATCATACTCATAATTTATACCTGATCCTTTACCTTTGTTGCTATCCCAATCTTCAATATTGTTTTGAATTGTTTCAAGCAGATCCCACTTGACGTCAACATCCTTGCTTGTGAAAGACCCGTCAAAGCATGCATCTAGATAGTCCTTGTAATATCCTGAAAGTCTTGCATAAAAATTATTAATAACAATATTATGGGGAAGCTCATGAATAGGACATTTGAGCATTAGTGACTTCAATCTTCCCCACGCTTGGGCAATGCTTTCTCCATCATGAGGCCAAAAATTATATACATGATTACGATCTTTATGAATCTCACTTGGAGGATAGAATTTACAATAAAAGAGAGGTACAATTTCCTCCCAGCCAATAGATGGACCATCCTTTAGCAACCTATACCACTCCGCAGCTCTGCCCTTCAGTGAATAAGAGAATAGCTTCCTCTTAACCTGGCTTGATGAAATGCCTGCACACTTGAACAACTCGCATAATTCATGTATAAAGAGTAAATGATCACCTGGAGGGACTGTTCCATCTCCTGAGTAGCGGTTATTCATAACGTGTTCAACAATTTTCATAGGTATTTTAAAAGAATGAGGATCACAAACATCATTAGACTCATCACATATGGGAGATAAAATATCATCAGAGCGAATTTTCTCCACTAAAGCTGGGGAACTAAAAATATCATGCTTAGCAAAACCAGCTTCCCCAAGCTTAGACCTTTCTATAGTATTAGCAATAACGGTGTTCAAAGAATTCATACAAATAACATTGCTATGGGAAATAGGCTCCAAAGGTTTTTCAAACACTTCAAATCTAAAATCAGGAAAGACACTATAAAACTCTTTATTTTCCATTAAGCCTAACTAGTGAAAATAAAAAACAAGAAACAAAAAGATATAATTGTAGAATATAAAGGAAATAACTTCGAGCACTCACCAGCAACTAAAAGACTTAGTAACCAAAAGATGTGAGTACCTTTTACCTTACCTCCCGATAATGGCGCCAGAAAAGAGCTTGATGTCTACGCACGCTTCTATTCCTGTAGACAGTGTTGGGCCTCCAAGTGTAGAGGTTCGTAGAACAGCAGCAAGTTTCCCTTAAGTGGATCACCCCAGGTTTATTGAACTCAGGGAGGAGGAGTTCAAAGCTATCCCTCTCAAGCAACCCCGCAATTACGATACAGGAAGTCTCTTGTGTCCCCAACACACCCAATACACTTGTCAAATGTATAGGTGCACTAGTTCGGCGAAGAGATACTGAAATACAAGTAGTTGTGATGATTATAAGTAGTAAATGTAATCTGAAATAAATATCACTGTGAGCAAACATGTAACAAAACTGAATGTAAATGGTGTGCAATGCTTGGAAACAAGGCCTAGGGATCATACTTTCACTAGTGGACACTCTCAACAAAATAACATAATTGAACCAATAGATACTAACTTCAATATGCCACTCTAAAATATTCTCCAATGGAAAACGAACACTAATCATGTGTAGGGCTACGAAGCACTCCTCAAAGTTCGCATTTCCCCAAACTAGATTGTCCCACACTATCACCATGAATGCACTAGATGGTTCTAACAAACACCAACAATTCATAGAGACATTATCCAAAAAGACACACATAATGCGCACACTAGTCACCTTCACATTACGATACAAGGTGTCTCCAGAGTTTACAATAATAAAGCACGGGAGTAGCATAATATCTGAATAATAGCATCTACCAATTCAACTAGATACAAAGCTCACGATCACATAAAGATCACATCATGGGAGAGAGAGGTGAACCACATAGCTACCGGTAGAGCCCTCAGCCCTGGGGGAGAACTACTCCCTCCTCATCATAGGAGACAGCAAGGTTGGTGAAGATGGCGGTGAAGTCGATGGAGACGGCGGAGGAGGCGATAGCGTCGATGGAGATGGCTCCGGGGGCACTTCCCTGTCCCGGTAGGGTGCCGGAATAGAGACTTCTGTCCCCCAAAATTTTTCTTCGACGACGGCGGCGCTGCGAAACTGTTCTGGGAAAAACACCGATTGTTTTAGGGTTTTCCTTCGGAAGGCTTTTTTATAGGCGGAAGGGCATCGTCAGAAGTGGGGCCAGGCGGCCTCACCATGGGTGGGCGCGGCCAGGGGCTGGGCCGCGCCCCCCTGTGGTGAGCCTGGCTCCTGGCCCCCCTCTGTCTCATCTTCGGTCTTCTCAAAGCTTCAGTAAAAATAGGAGGTTCGACTTTTGTTTCGTCCAATTCCGAGAATATTTCCTGTGTAACTTTTCTGAAACACAAAAATAGCAGAAAACAGGAAACTGGCACTGTGGCATCTTGTTAATAGGTTAGTTCCGGAAAATGCATATAAATGCCACGAAGTGTAATAAAACACAAAGCAAATGGTGTATAAACAATCATGGAGCATCAAAAATTATAGATACGTTTGAGACGTATCACTGGCACAGCTCCAAACATGGAAGCGGAGCCAGGAAGAAGAGAGGAAGAGGGGTGGCGCATAGGGGAGAGGAGAGAAGAGCTCTTTTAGGAACTCCCTCAATCCACTTGTGTCAAACTCTCCTCCATGGGGTGTTTATATAGGCGGATGGGGGAGACTTTACCCCCCACCAAGCCACCTAGGGGGCCGACGGCTAGGGCAGGGAGGGAGAATGCCCTAGGGCTGCTCACGTACCCCCAAAACCCTAGGGCTTGGCCGGCTAGGCCCTAGGCCCTTGGCCCATGGCGCCCCAAGCCCTAATCCAATAAGGGGGCACCTAGACCTAAGTGGGCTTCCCTTCGGAAGGGGCCTAATAAGGTGGGCTGCTTTTATAATTAATTAAATAATATTTTATTGATATGAATTCAATAACTAATATCAATTACTTTATTATTTAATTCTCCGTAGCTCCAAAACTCCATCCGGAACCTTCTGAACAACTTTCAGATCTTCGCGGAACTTTTCTGGCTTCCTCCTGTCAACACATTGACAATTCCAGAAACTTCTTAATGTCATCGCACCCTTAAGTATGTTACCCTATGGTTTCGGAATACTCTAGACATTATCGATACTTCTCTCTGGTAAATGATCATCAATCAGATATGGACCTCCGTGATGATCCCTGTGTATTCCCACAATGGTATTTTGTCGTTGCCATAAACGTTGATGCCCTATTCCTTTTGTTTCAACGATACTTTGCAATATCCGAGACTTGATCATCGGTATCTCTGTACCTAGTTCAATCTCATTACCGACATTGCCATTTACTCGTTCCGTGATATTCCATCCCCGTGACCTAGTCACATATTGCAACATTGGATGAAATCTCACCGAGTGGGCCTAGAGTATCTTTCTGTCATGCGGATGAACAAATCTCGCTCTTGATGCATACGCCTCAACCTACTCCATTGGAAACCCAAGAGACACCTTTTTAGTCACCGTATTACCGAGTGATGGTTGATGTTTACAAGATTTGTCTGATTTTATTATATGGCATTTCAAATGAAGAGTTTACATGATTGAAAGATGCAGCCAGCTCCCCAAATGCGTCGGGCTGCTGGGCCTACTCTTGAACCAAACGGTCAAGAGGAGACGACGACACCCCTTTCGTATCCGTGGCCCGACACAAACGGACCAACTCGGACACGATTTGGGTCCAAATGCATCGGGCCGCTAGAGATCCCCTAAGGACACTTAAATAAGGCTACAATAAATTAGTAGTTTTGCACATATAATCTGGTTTATATGTAGTTGAGTACAAGTAATCCATTTCAAAATAGTTCATCATATAGAATATGTTATTATCAACTATAGCATATATAATCTTCACCAATGAACTATATAATATAAAGGACTTTGTAATGGGATGCTATTTTTACAGCTTTTGGGCAACCCTGAGTCCTTTCTACAAAAACGAGAGTGGGGTTCTTGATCGATGGTAAAATCTTTAGGTCTCTTCGCAAAAATTATCTAAGGAGCAATGATCCTATGAAGCATGGAGTCACGTGGTGTTTATAATGTATTGGGAATACCATAGTATATGTAAAGAGTGAAAAAATGGAGTCCCTATATGACCACTTGGGGGTTATGCACAATTTCAAAACCCGAGGCCAATCTGGGCCAATTGGTAATTTCTCAGCAACTTGGGGTCTATATATGGAGCATCTTGGCCGACTTTTTACAAAAATTTGTGACAATCTAGAGCCATTCTACAAATTTTTACCACCTGGGTCCAACTATAAAAATCTGGGCCAGTCGAGGGCTATTCACTTTTCCAGCCACCCGGAGTCCAACTATGTCCAAACCAATGGAAGGCCATTAAATTCTCCTGCCACTTGGGGGCAATTCAATTTTCTAGCCGCTTAGGGCATATTTGTGAAAATCTAGGCCAACCAAGGGACATTCAAATTTTTGGCCACTGGTGGGGCTATTGGTGAAAATACATGCCAACTGAGGGTGATTCTATTTTTTGGCCACTTGGGGGCCTATTGGTGAAAATCTAGGTCAATGAAGTGGCATGCAATTTTTCACATATTGGTGAAAATCAGGGCCACGTGATGGTTATTTCACAATTTTATTGGCCACTTATGGGCTTACTTGCAAAAATCTGAGTCGTGTGGGGGTGATTATGTAATTTACTGACCACTTGGCAGCCTATTTTAGGAAAATCCCAGGCACTTGGTTCCTATTTTGCAAATTTATGTGTCCATGAGACCTTTCTTGAAATCCAGCGACATGTGGACTTATTCGTGATGTACTTAAACAATGGGTTACTCTTTGTAATGTTTGACCACAAAAAAGGGTTACTCTTTGTAATTTATGACCATATAGTGTTCTTTGTTAAAACATGTGATCGCCGAGGGGCGTTGCCGCAACATTGGAACCACGAGGTTCTTCTTGCAAAAGTTTGTGGAACGTGCAAAAAAAAGATGAAGGGAAACATTTTGAGGAGGCATTCTGGGCCAAATTTGGACTCACTCCAATCGGCCAAATGGCCTAGAGGCCCGTACTAGTTCACCCAAAGCGGAAGTAGACGTAGATCTTGGATCATACCTCCCACAACGAGCTGACTGTTGTCCTTCGTCTTCTTCCTCCCTACAAGCCAAGGCGCTAGGGTTCTCGGAGCGAGCCCCAGGAGGAAAGGCAATCTGAGCCCCTAGCCATTTTGCGTAGACATCGAGGCTACCGGTTCAACTACAAGACTACTTGATATGTCTTCTTACCTTGCCTTCGCATGATCGCTCCCACACCTGTTACGTTCGTGATTGGCCTCCTCAACCATATGTTGTCAAAAAGCAGGGCGTCGTCCTTAACTGATGGGAGTTGTTATCGTCATAGGCGCATAGTCAATCTACCGAGGACAAGCAATCACAACACGATGATGACACCAAGATTTGGTAACGCATTTCGGCGATCTACGCCTACATCTTTGGGGCATGACTATGCACGCTCCTGTCCATATGATACCGCAACACCGGCCACCTTGGTCATCAGCATAAGCCGTCGGCTCCCCTTGTGCTCCTGTGCTATCAAGTCATCATAGGTTACAACAGTGCGGTGCTCCCTCATTATATGGGAGGTCCGGGCTACTGGCGTCCGACTCGAACACAACTCATATCTATCCACACCTAATACAACTTAGAGTCCTACCATAACCCAACTCGTACACAATATTTAACACAAAAACAACATAAAATAATAGTGGGGTCGGTTGCACATGTTGGTCCCGATGTATCTTACCGCCAAGAAGAGCTATAATGGCTTTCGTGACCTTCTAGGACATGAACGGCGGAGAAGTACTAAAAAGCTTATATTTCAGAAGCAAGGTAATATATGAAGGGTTTCGCAGCATAGTAAATCAAAAAATTTCCTACGGATGCGAACAAGAAAGCCAAGATCTAATCTAGGAGATGTAATCAACGAGAGAGGTAGATGATATCTTCATACCCTTGAAGAAATCGCACAGCGGAAATGTTCAACAGAACGTGGATGATGTAGTCGTACTAGCCGTCTCCTCCCCGCGATCTGATCCGATCCAACGCCGCAAGTGGCGACGCCTCCGAGAGATGCACACATACGGCGCAGCGACGTCTCCTCCTTCCTTGGTCCAGCAAGTATGGTGGAGAGATAGATTGGATCTGCAGCACGACGGCGTGGTGCTTATGGTGGAGAGTTTATGCGGCAGGGCTTCGCCTACGCGCAGTCGCGAGAGAGAGGTGGAGGGCAGCAATTCAGCCGGCGGCTAGGGTTGGGTGAGGGGGAGGCTGCGCCCCAGCCCTCCCTTATATAGGAGGCTGGGCGGCCAGCTTGGCCCATCCTCCAAGCCCTAGGGCCGGCGGCCAAGGGGTGAAGTGGGGGGCAAGTCTTCCCCCTTCCCTCCAGAACTTTTCCCTAGGGTTTCCCCTTTGGGCTGGCCGGCTGGGCCTTAGGGGCTTGGTGCGCCTGGCCCAAAGTGGCCAGGACACTTCCCCTTAGGCCCATGCAGGCCTCTGTCAAGTGGGCCCACGTTGGCCCCACTCTGGAACCTTCTAGAACCTTCCGATACAATACCGATAAACTCCAAAACAATTCCGGAATCTAAAAATTGCTTTACTTTATATGAATCTTATTCTCCGGACCATTCCAGAACCTCTCGTGATGTCCTGGATCTCATCCGAGACTCCGAACAAAAAACTCATTAACCAATTATCCATTCTATCCTAGTGTCGATGCACGTTAAGTGTGTGACCCTACGGGTTCGAGAATATGCAGACATGATCTTCTATCAATAATCAATAGCAGGATCTGGAAACCCATATTGACTCCCACATATTCATCGATGATCATATCGGATGAACCACAATGCCAGGATTCAATTAATCCCATATATGTATTCCCTTCATCACGCGATATTTTACTTGCCCGAGATTCGATCGTCGGTATCGCCATACCTAGTTCAATCTCGTTCACAGCAAGTACTTTACTCATTCTGTAATCCGATATCACTTTGTGATTAACTCCTTAACCACGTGCTTGCAAGCGATGTTGATATCGATTACCGAGTGGGCCCGAAGTATATCTCTCCGACTTGGGAGGGACAAATTCTATCTCGATACATGCAACCCAACAAGTACTTTCCGATCACCTGAGAGACACCTTTATGATCACCCTTTCATAGGATGACGTTTGATGACCTCAAAGCTTTCTTCCGATACCAGGGAGTTGCATTATCTCATGGTCTAAGGAATACAATACTTGACATAGGAAAAGCTTCGCAAAGATGAACACAATGACACGATCTAATTGCTGTGCTTTATTTGGGTATGTCCATCACATCATTCTCCTAATGACATGACCTCATTATTAATTGACAACTCATGTCTATGGTTAGGAAACCTTAACCATCATTAATCAATGAGCTAGTCTAGTAGAGGCGTACTAGGGACACGGTGTTGTTCATAAACCACACAAGTATTAATGTTTCCGCTTAATACAATTATAGCATAGAGTATAAACATTATTATGAACAAGAAATATGATAATAACAATATTATTATTGCCTCTAGGGCATATTTCCTTCAGTCTCCCACTTGCACTAGAGTCAATAATCTAGTCATACTTGCACCTTTAACACCTATGGCATTCCGGTGTTATTCATACGCGTTGCACGTGGTAAACTTTATCTACGGGTCTGACACTTTCAGGTCCGTTTGTATTTGCATATTATTTTGCGTTAGCATGCATTACTCATCTTGTATGAGATGGCATCGTATAAACTTGGTCTTCTGATAAAACCTTCGTTTCTTTGCTAAAACTATGCTGTCACTATTGTCATACAATAGAATTATATAGTACTAGCACACTTGGAACTAAACCTCCACGATCGGATCGCAGAAATTTAATTTTCCTGTTACGATGGTTTTCCACTTCGTTCTGAAATTCTTTAAACTTTTCAAACATTTCAGATTTATGTTTCATTAAATAGACATACCCATATCTACTTAAGTCATCAGAAAAATGAGAAAATAGCGATATCCACCGCGCATCGAAATACTCATTGGTCCGCACACATCGGTATTTATGATTTCCAATAAGTCCGTTGCTCGCTCCATTATTCCGGAGGACGGGGTTTTGATCATCTTGCCCATGAGGCATGGCTTGGACGTGTCAAATGATTCAAAATCAAGAGACTCCAAAAGTTCACCAGAATGGAGTTTCTTCATGCGTTTTATGCCAATATGACCTAGACGACAGTGCCACAAATAAGTTGGATTATCACTATCTACTTTGCATCTTTTATGCCGCTTCTAAAGCGATTATATACTTAGGCCTCGTTGCAGTGTCCGCCACAATGTTAACATTGGAACTCATCCAAGTCATCATGGAACTTTCTTCCATCTTATTGTGCCACCCTCTAACTCAAAACAAATAGCTTAAAATTGAGATAAAATTTTACCTGTATATGTGACAAAGCCAATGTAACACATTGCAATGAAACATTTGTCACTTTTGCATACAGAATATATTCTTAGTTCTTCAAAAGTACATAAGAATATTCTTACTATTGTCCAACGATCATCATATGATTGCTCGTAACCTTTTAGAGCATCGGACATATCTGGATCTACATATCATGGTATACAAGATTGATAAAATCATTCTTGCGGTTTCACTCATCAAGTGTCAAAACAATTGATTCTTGCTCCAACCTCTTCCATGCAACAAGAACCGTTCTTATTGTTTCCATATTGAACAAATTCAATATTTCATCTATGTACTCTGGCAAAACTATATTAGTGCCTCAATCTATCTGCATAGACATTGATGCTTAATATTCTGGTTTTACCTAAGTCTTTCATCAAAAACTAATTTTAATGAAAACTTAACAATATCAAGAAAAACACATTATTTCTAATAAACGATATGTCGTCCACATAAAGTATTAGAAATATGTCTGAGCGCTCCCACTTACTTTCTTGTAATACAAGCATCTTCAAATATCTTGATGAAATTAACACTTTAACATTTTCATCATTGAAGATTCCAACTTTGCTATGCTTACTTCTACCATAGAAGTTTGCATTCATATCTAGCAACCTTTGAATCAACAAAACCCATTGGGTCGTGTCAGGTACACATCCTTGGTGTGCATTCCGGTAGAGGAACGTTGTTTTGTTTATTCAACTATCATATCTCAATATGTAATTGTTGCTAGAATAATTCATATGACGAAGTCAGGGCCCATCACCGCTTCTTTGTATATTGTTGGTTACTATTATCTAATAATATCTCATCCTCAAATCTTGCTATTTGATTACGACCAACTTGGTTAAATAGGAACTTCGATGCCGTGACTACAACATATTATAGACGCGTGAGCTATGAATGCAGTTGCCGCTTCCAGAATATTTTCTGGTGCTGCGCTACTCTGATCATCTTGCTCAGATTCAATAACCTCATCAAGTTCTATCTTCCTCCCACTTAAACCTTTCGCGATAAACTCCTTCATAAGAAGTTCACATCTTTCAGTGACAATCACTTTTAATTGGGTTTATGGCAGAAGAAACACCCATCGACATTCTTTGGGATAACCCTACAAAGACTTACTAATCCGATTTTGGTTGTAAACATTTTACTTATGTCATGCATGCCAAAATTTAAGAAAAGACAACTATAACTTGTACGATGTCATTTCAGCGGATTATGATGGTGCTCTATTCAGTGAAAAGCGGTAGTCTCTAAAGCATAATCCACAAATTATATTGGTAGTTTTATTTCATCATTGATCTAACCATGTCAAAAAAGGTTTGATTACATCCATCGAAAACTCCATACTCTTATGGTGTTTATCATGATGCAAGTTTGTGGAACAATTCCTCTAACTCTTAGATGCTTGCTAAACTTGTAACTCAAATATTCTTCTTTATGATCCAATCATAAAAACTTGAATTTTTCTTGTTACAATAATTTCTACTTCATAAATTGAACAATTTCAATTGTTTCATACTTCTATCTTATCGAGTAGATATACCATACATCTATTCGAGTCATTGATTAAAATAGAAAATACACCATGATCGACTTCACACCATGGACTACATACATCAACATGTACGATCTCCATTTAGTTAGTCGCTTGTTCTGTCCATGGCCCATGAACGGAGTTTAATCATCTTTAGGAAAAGTCTCACAAGCGTCAATCAATTCAAAATCAAATGACTCAAAAATCTATCAATATAGAATTTCTTTCATGTTTTGTTTCCAATATGACTTAAACGGCGGTGTCATATATAAGTGAAATTCGTTTTGTCTTGTGACCTTTAGCATCAGTGTTATAAATGTCTATTTCACCAACAAGATTTATAATAATCTATCCATCGATTATGGAAGATGGTAATAACATGAACAACAATTGTTCTCATAATACCAGAACAAGATAACAATTATTAAGTTCATGAAATATCTTGAAGGCTAGGTTTGATGTCGACGAGAAGCACAATAACACTTTTATTTGTATCTTGACATGCATCATTACCATATTCTTTTACTAGTTACTTAGGCCATTGTACTTCTTGCATTGTGTTGCTTTGTATGACATTTCATACCAACAAATCAGTATCGAATACCCAAGAATTACATTGTTCATGAGCAAAAGAATTCATCTATAACATGTATATCATTTATATACCTGAGCTGGACAATTCCAGTCTTTTCCTTTTCTACCAAATATTTTTGCAGATCCTATTTAGCGTTTCCTCTCTTTTTAGAAGAATCTATCGATATCAATAGTGGTGTCAATCATTTGACACATAGTCCAAAGGATGTTAGTCAAATACTAGTGGCCTTGGACTTTGCAAATTGAGGTGGATCACCATCATCATATAATTGGTATTCTTCCAGATTCCATTCTTTAGTATTCTTTTGGTATGGCAAAACAATTTAGCCTATACCTTTTCATTCGTCCTATCATGACATCTTTCATGATGAAACTACTATAGCTCTTAAGGACAAATGCAAGTATAATATTAGTTTCCCAAACTTTTGGGTGATCGGGACGCCCAGCGTCTTCAATGTTTGCATATATTCATACAATATGAGCATATGTTCTTTTACTAAATTATACTTAATCATTTTGCAAACAATCAAAGTTTTAGATATCAAATATCTTTCACTTCTTGTTAGTTTCTGAAACAATTCTTTCAGCTCCAAGATCACTTTGATTCTCAAACAATTTTGAAAATCAATTTCTCATGGAGGCAAACATGATCTTAGATGCTAAACTTGAATCATTGCTCTTAGATTAATACAACTTATTAAATCGTATGGAGCAAGTGAGGTTTGCTAAAACTGCAATAGGACTTAATCTTTGAACTTGACATTTTAACTAAACGGCACTAGTCCAAAAAGTGATTATCCAGAATTCTATAGTTTTATCAACTCAATCAAAACTATGTGTCGGTGGAAAACGGTTGCCAAAGACTACAATGACTTTTGCAAATACACTAAGATTTAGTTCATGATAATTAGTTCAAGTTAATCAAATTACTAGATGAACTCCCACTAAATTCAACATCCCTCAAGTTGTTTAGTGAACACGATCCAAATTCACCACACCTAATCCGATCTTCACGAGAAGAGATGTGGTTTCAATGGTGGACAACAAAGTGTCGATCATATCATTCATATGACTCATGTTTAACCTTTCGGTTCATGTGTTCCGAGGCCATGTCTGTACATGCTAGGCTCGTCAAGTCAAACCCAAGTATTTCCGCGTGTGCAAAACTGGCTTGCACCCGTTGTATGTGAACGTAGAGTTTATAGCACCCGATCATCACGAGATGCTTCAAAACGACAAACTTTCGCAACGGTGCATATATGGGGAGAACACAATTTTATCTTGATCTTTAAGTGAGGAATCATCTTAAAATGCTACCGTCGCGATCAAAGCATAATAATATACATAAAATAAACATCTCATGCATATAATTTTATGTGACATGGTATAGCCAATCTCCGCGCAATGATCTCCATCTTGTGCACGCCGGCATGATCTCCATCACTCCACCATGATTGCCTCCACCACGAATAGCAACTACAACTATTGCTAACTATTAGCGATAAAGTAAAGCTATTACATGGCGTATAAGAAGTTGACACACAGGTCATACACAATTATAAAGACAACCATATGGCTCCTGCCGGTTGTGAACTCATCGACATGCAAGTCGTTAAACATTACAAAACATGATCATTGCATACATCACATATATCAACATACACATCACATCTTGTGGCAATACCATATCACAAACACTCCCTGCAAAAACAAGTTAGACGCTTCTAATTTGTTGTTGCATATTTTACGTGGCTTATGAGAGTAGCAAGTTAAGAACGATTCTTATCTACGAAAAGCCACAACGGTGATATTATGGTTGCTAACATCCGTTGTAAATCCCATGACTACTATAGTGAGAGAAACTGGTATCCACCAGCCACATGTGTGGAACAAGCCACACGTCAAGTGCGGAGCCAGTCTCGCGAACGAGGTCGTGTAAAGTTGGCCTGGACCGCTTCGATCTCACTATGCCGTGCCATAAGAAATACACAACATAGAGGTTTGCAACAGAAAACATCAACGCCCGCAACAAGCATGTTGCGTTCTACTCGTGAAACACATCTACGCATAGATCTAGCTCTGATACCACTGAAGGGTTTCGCAGCATAGTAAATCAAAAAAATTCCTATGGATGCGAACAAGAAAGCCAAGATTTAATCTAGGAGATGTAATCAACGAGAGAGGTAGATGAGATCTTCATACCCTTGAAGAAATCGCACAGCAGAAACGTTCAACAGAACGTGGATGATGTAGTCGTACTAGCCGTCTCCTCCCCGCGATCCGATCCGATCCAACACCGCAAGTGGCGACGCCTCCGAGAGATGCACACGTATGGCGCAGCGACGTCTCCTCCTTCCTTGGTCCAGCAAGTATGGTGGAGAGATAGATTGGATCTGCAGCACGACGGTGTGGTGCTTATGGTGGAGAGTTTCTGTGGCAGGGCTTCGCCTACGCGCAGTCGCGAGAGAGAGGTGGAGGGCAGCAATTTAGCCGGCGGCTAGGGTTGGGTGAGGGGGAGGCTGCACCCTAGTCCTCCCTTATATAGGAGGCTGGGCGGCCAGCTTGGCCCCTCCTCCAAGCCCTAGGGCCGGCGGCCAAGGGGTGGAGTGGGGGGCAAGTCTTCCCCCTTCCCTCTAGAACTTTCCCCTAGGGTTTTCCCTTTGGGCTGGCCAGCTGGGCCTTAGGGGCTTGGTGCGCCTGGCCCAAAGTGGCCAGGACACTTCCCCTTAGGCCCATGCAGGCCTCCGTCAAGTGGGCCCACGTTGGCCCCACTCCAGAACCTTCTAGAACCTTCCGGTACAATACCGATAAACTCCGAAACAATTCCGGAATCCAAAAACTGCTTTACTTTATATGAATCTTATTCTCCGGACCATTCCGGAACCTCTCGTGATGTCCTGGATCTCATCCGAGACTCCGAACAAAAAACTCATTAACCAATTATCCATTCTATCCTAGTGTCGATGCACGTTAAGTGTGTGACCCTACGGGTTTGAGAATATGCAGACATGATCTTCTATCAATAATCAATAGCGGGATCTGGAAACCCATATTGACTCCCACATATTCATCGATGATCATATCGGATGAACCACGATGCCAGGATTCAATTAATCCCATATATGTATTCTCTTCGTCACGCGATATTTTACTTGCCCGAGATTCGATCGTCGGTATCGCCATACCTAGTTCAATCTCGTTCACAGCAAGTACTTTACTCGTTCTGTAATCCGATATCACTTTGTGATTAACTCCTTAACCACGTGCTTGCAAGCGATGTTGATATCGATTACCGAGTGGGCCCGAAGTATATCTCTCCGACTTGGGAGGGACAAATTCCATCTCGATACATGCAACCCAACAAGTACTTTCCGATCACCTGAGAGACACCTTTATGATCACCCTTTCATAGGATGACGTTTGATGACCTCAAAGCTTTCTTCCGATACCAGGGAGTTGCATTATCTCATGGTCTAAGGAATACAATACTTGACATAGGAAAAGCTTCACACAGATGAACACAATGACATGATCTAATTGCTGTGCTTTATTTGGGTATGTCCATCACATCATTCTCCTAATGATATGACCTCATTATTAATCGACAACTCATGTCTATGGTTAGGAAACCTTAACCATCATTAATCAATGAGCTAGTCTAGTAGAGGCGTACTAGGGACATGGTGTTGTTCATAAACCACACAAGTATTAATGTTTCCGCTTAATACAATTATAGCATGGAGTATAAACATTATCATGAACAAGAAATATGATAATAACAATATTATTATTGCCTCTAGGGCATATTTCCTTCAATATATATGAAAATTATAGTAGTCATTTTATATTTTATTTCAGAATTTGTTAGGTTTTAAAAAAAATCGATAAAGTAGCCCTAACTAGGAGGGAGGTCGAGAGTAGTCACGCTTTGACTAGTTCCAAATGTCAACCGACTTGCTGAGTTCGGAACGCCCGTCGGAACACGAATCAAACCTAAAGAGAGACAAAGTGATTGAAGTGAATGGATTGCTTTATTGATAGTGACTGCGGGATATTTATAGTAGCCCAACAGTCGGGAGTACAAGTCGGTTCCTTTACATGCGTCTATTAGGAAGGGAAACGACGGTTCGCAATGCACAACGATTGGACAAATTACAGAGATGCTAACTGCTACTTAGCATATTCCAGGAATCTATTAACTAATTAATTAATCCTAATTAATTCCTAACACTCCCCCTTGGACAATGCTATTTTGAAAGCTTCCATGTCTTGAAATTCTCCATAACATCTCGAGTGCTGGAAAGTCCTGATAGTCCTTCATCTTGAAAACTTGCATTTGTACAAGCTATGTCCTTTAAATCCCGTGGGAAAAATATAAGGAGAAATATAGGAATCCGATATACCGTTGGTATACTAATTGTATCATTAAAACCTATATGAGAAATACGTTGGAAAACCCATAAGGAAATACAATATATTGTTATCGGATGATAAATACTAAGTTCAGTCCTAGGAAATTTCTCCCCCTGAACTTTGCAAATTTCGAAGTTGTCTCATACCAATGCCATGAATACATTGTTGAAATGCAGCTGTTGGTAAGGACTTAGTGAACAAATCTGCAAGATTGTCACAAGATTTTGTTTGCAAAATATCAATTTCTCCATTTTTTTTAATTCATGAGGAAAAACAGTTTCGGAGCAATATGTTTTGTGATATTCTTTTAATGTATCCTATATGCATTTGAGTAACACATGCAGCATTATCTTCATAGATTATAGTTGGTGATTCTAATGAACCGATACCGCATGATGTTTGTATATGATTAATCACTCTGCGAAGCCACACACACTCTCGTGAGGCTTCATATAATGCAATTATTTCAGAGTGGTTAGTGGAAGTTGCTACTAGAGTCTGTTTTGTCGACTTCCATGAAATAGCAGTTCCACCATATAAAAATACAAACCCTGTTTGAGATCTAGCATTATGGGGATCAGAAAGATAGCCAGCATCAGTATAGCCAGTCAAAGTCATGTCTTGATTTTTCTGATAGAATAAACCAAGATCTTTAGTACCCTGTAAATATCTGAAGATATTCTTTACTCCAGCCCAATGGCGTTTTGTTGGAGCTGCACTATGTCTAGCCAGTAAATTTACTGCGAAGGCAATATCTGGTCTAGTACAATTAGCAAGGTACATTAGTGCTCCTATGGCGCTAAGGTATGGGAACTCAGGTCCCAATACATCTTCATTATCATCCCTAGGTCTAAAAGGATCTTTTTCCATATCAAGGGACCTGACGACCATGAGTGTTTTGGATGGATATGATTTATCCATATTGAATTTTTCCAAAACTTTCTGAATATATGCGGGCTAATAAATGAGTATTCCCGAGGAAAGGTGCTCAAGTTGTAAACCTAAGCAGAATTTGGTTTTTCCCAAATCCTTCATCTCAAACTCCGTCATGAAATGATTGCGTGCTACAGTTATATCTGCTGCATTGCCAATGATGTTGAGGTCATCAACATATACTGAGATGATGCAAAATCCTTTTGAGGATTTCTTTATGAAAACTCATGGGCAATCATCATTATTTGAGTATCCTTTATGGATAAGGAACTCACTAAGCCGGTTATACCACATTTTACCCGACTGTTTTAAGCCATAGAGTGTCTTTTGTAATTTTACACATGTTGCGATTTATGTCTGGTTTCGGAATTTTAAGTCCATCTAGGACTTTCATATAAATATCCGCATCGAGTGACCCATATAGATAAGCGGTCACTACATCCATTAACTGCATTAATAAATTCATTTGTACTACCAATGATATTAAGTATCGAAACGTAATTCCACTCATTACAGGAGAATATGTATCGTCGTAGTCGATACTGGGTCTCTACGTAAACCCTTGTGCTACTAGCCTCGCTTTATATCTCACCACCTCATTGTTTTCGTTCCTTTTTTGAACAAAAACCCATTTAGCCCCCACATGGAAGACTTTATGAGGAGTAGGTATTACTTTAGAGAATACCTCTCTTTTGTTAAGCGAGCGCAGTTCTGCCTCAATTGCCTCCTTCCATTTAGGCCAATCCGAGCGCTTCAGGCACTCTTTCATAGATTTTGGCTCTAGATCCAGTTGAAGGGTTTTAGCAATTTTAGAGGAGAAATATGTGTCGACAAGTGTAGTCTTTCTATTATATGATTCTCCCGAATCGATATAGTTTGTGGAAATTTCATTAACTTCTTCAGGCTCCGTGTGATTTCCCATAACAATGGAGTCCGGTTGTTTCGATGTCCCAGCATTAGAATTTGTGTGCACATTTATGCTAGGTTCTTGATGTTGAACATCATCTTGGTGTCTATCAACTTCAGGTTGATTTGTATTTACCGTCATAGATTTTCTTTGTTTCCGTGGTGGCTTTAGAGAAGCCTTTTCCCTTGAGAACAGATTTCTCCCCCTTTTATTTGCAATTGGGAGTTGAGTAGTTTTATTTGGTACCTCTACTCGTTCTGGTGCATTAACTGCATGGATATATGATTTAGTGACACCTTTGTGATCAGTAAATGCATCTGGCAAGTTATTTGCAAAGTGTTGCAAATCTATTATTCTTTGAACTTCAGATTCAGATTATTTAGTACGTGGATCTAAGGATTGGATGCCTGTTATATTCCAATCTATTTCCTGGCATTCTTTGTGGTATGTTTCTCCCCCTAATGCCGGGAAATAATCCTCATCAAAAATTGAATCAGCATACCGGGTTGTAAACAGGTCCCCTATTAGGGGTTCTAAATATTTTATAATTGACGGAGAGTTATATCCCACATAGATTCCTAATTTTCTATGGGGGCCCATGGAGGTACGATGCGGTGGTGATATCGGTACGTATATAGCGCAACCGAATTTTCGCAGGTGGGAAATACTTGGCTGATTGCCTCATACTATTTGAAACGGGGAAGTTTTATGATATGCAGTAGGTCTGACTTGTATCAGATCTGCGGCGTGTAAAACCGCATGTCCCCAACAAGAGGTTGGTAAATTGCAATTCTACAATAATGGTCTAGCAATTAATTTTACTCTTTTGATTAAAGATTCAGCCAACCCATTTTGAGTATGCACATAAGGTACGGAATGTTCTAGATGAATACCTAATGCCATACAATAATCATTAAATACGCGTGAACTAAATTCAGCTGCATTATCCATTCTTATTGTTTTAATCCTGTGTTCAGGATGATTTGCTCTTAATTTGATAATTTGAGCAATTAATTTGGCAAAGGCATGGTTACGTGTTGATAATAAACACACACGTGACCATCTAGTAGATGCATCAATTAGCACCATAAAGTACCTAAATGGTCCAGATAGAGGTTGTATTGGACCACATATATCTCCTTGAATTCTTTCAAGAAAATTAAGTGACTCATTTTTAACTTTGAGGTAGGATGGCTTAATAATTAATTTCCCAGTAGCACATGCGGTGCATATAAAGTCTGATGACTTAGGAAATCTTTTGATTGGTAAATTATGACCAACAGAATTGCTAATAATTTTTCTCATCATACCTATTCCAGGATGACCAAGGCGATCATGCCAAGTCTTGAATTTATCAAGATTTTGAAAAATTATTTTGTACGCAACATAAGGTATGGGTTTGATGTATGTAAAGTATAATCCGGAAGAAAATGAAAGGAATTTTTCAAGAGTTTGTTCCTCATATCCGTCGCTTTTTGTTAAAAGCAAATATTCTTTCTTATCCATCTTTACCATTTTAAGATGGAAATCATTTGATCAGATATCTTTGAAACTTATAAGGGTACGTGTAGATTCAGGATACAAGAGTGCATTCTGAATTACTATAGTAGTACCCATAGGGAGTGTGAATGTGGTTTTTCCTGAACCAATTATTGCTTTGTTACTCCCGGTTATAGTCATGACATCTTCTTCCTTTCTCTTAGTAAGAGTTTGGAAGTATTTTGTTTCCCTTAGAATTGTATTAGTGGTAGCACTATCCACTAAACACAATTCTTCTTCCATCGGATTGTTTCCCGTAAGATTTCTAAAAAAATAGAAAGAGAATAATTTAGAATAAGTTTATTTTATTCCACTATTCATCAAATTACATACATAGTATTTATATTAGAAATTTGAGATATAAATACATTACAATATTATGTTTGATTCACATAATACAATATACAAAGTCTGAAAGACTTTATTCTACTTATTGTTATATAATATATAACATCTCATAGTTTTTTAAGTAGCTAAGTGACATCAATGCTTTAGGAGATCAATTCATATCTCCAAAAACATCTTGGGTGTAGTCCACAAGCATGTCTTCATCGAGGATGATGTTGTCCTTTGGCTTTAATTCTTCAATAGCACTTTGAGAAGGACCAGCTTGAGGGTTGTCTTCTATGGCATTGAAGTGAGCTTCAGCCTTGTTTCCATGAACTTGCTTCCCTTTTCCTCCATACTTCATGTATAGATCCACGAGGTGTTTGGGAATACAACATTTGTTTGTACGATGATTCGCACATCCACACCTTTGACAAACTTGAGAGTTGTCATTTTGATCATTTTTCTTGAAATGACCTTTTCCCTTAAATTGACCATTAGTCTTTTGACCATTGTTCTTCTTCCACTTTCCCTTGAATTTTCGGAAGTTCCTTTTACGGCCTCCAGATTTATTAGTAAAATGAGCGTTAGCATGTGCTTCAGGAATTGGCGTCGCGCCCGTTGGGCGGGAATTATGATTCTTCATGAGAAGCTCATCATGCTTCTCAGCCTAAAGTTGAAAGGACACAGATGTCGCCTAGAGGGGGGGGGGTGAATAGGCGATATCAAATTTTACGAATGGCTTGAACAAAAGCGGAATTAAACTAGCGTTTATTTTGTCAAGCACAAAAAACCTAAATAAACTAGGCTCACCTATGTGCACCAACAACTTATGCTAAGCAATACAAGTAACAAGGTGATAGCAAGATATATGACTTCAAGCACGAAGGCTATCACAATGTAAAGTGCATAAGTAAAGAGCTCGGGTATAGAAATAACCGAGGCACGCGGAGACGATGATGTATTCCCGAGTTCCTCCCTTGAAAGGGAGTACGTTTCGTTGGAGGGGTGTGGTATCGCCACAAAGGCCTAACCAACGCCACAAAGGCCTCACCCTATTCTCCGGTGTGAGCTTGCGCCACAAAGGCCTAGCTCACTCTTCCACTAAGGGGTTCCTCAAGGCGGAACCGGGCCTTTACACAAAGCTTGGGGCACGCATCCACAACTTAATTGGAGGCTCCCAAGAATAGCCACAAAGGCACCACAAAGCCACAAAGCCGTCTAG
Source organism: Dactylis glomerata (assembly GCA_007115705.1). Taxonomy (NCBI): domain Eukaryota; kingdom Viridiplantae; phylum Streptophyta; class Magnoliopsida; order Poales; family Poaceae; genus Dactylis; species Dactylis glomerata. Next base: position 2,855,134 of record QXEO01000171.1, read on the forward strand.
GGTTCCAAGAACCCAAGAGTAATAAGCTCACAAACTTTCACTTACTCGAATCTCCGGGGAGAACTCAAACCGATGCAACTTATGCAATGGCAAGAGCACACAAGGTGCTCAAATCCTTCTCACTCAAATCCTACCAAAGCAACTAATACTATGGAGAGATATGAGAGGAAGAACAAAGAAAATCCACAAAGAACTCCAAGATCTAGATCCTCTATGTTCCCCTCACTTAGAGGAGAGATGGATTGGTGGAAATATAGATCTAGATCTCCTCTCTCTTTTCCCTAAAAAATATGCAAGAATCATGGGAGGAATGGAGGAGGAAGGGCAAGCTTGCAAAGTCAAAAATGGAGGAGAGAGAAGCCCAAATCGTGTTCAGCCCAAGGAGGAAGAAGGGGTATTTATACCCCCCACGAAATATGGCCGTTGCAGGACTTGGAGGGGCGGAATATCCGGCCAAAGTATGGCCGGATTATCCGGCCCTATATCTGGGTGACGCCGAGCAAAGTCCTTAGCAGAAATTGCAATACAAAATCTTCGAGGGGGGGGGGGTCGGATTAATCCGCCTCCCTGGCCGGAATTTCCGGCCCCGTATCTGGGTGACGCCGAGCAGAAATTGCAATACGAAAACGGTGATAACTTTTTCATCCAGACTCCGTTTTCGATGATCTTGGGCTCGTTGGAATCACCACAACAAGCTCTACAACTTCATCCATAGAAACATCATAGTCCAACAAGGGAGTATAGAACCAAATGATTAAAGGTTTGACCTCTCTTTGAAGGCAAACCGGTAAAACCTCCAAACATCAAAAACGCAATAAAAGCTTCATGCGAAATCCGTTTTTGATGAGCTAGAGCTTGTCATGGAAATAACCACAAGCTCTAGAACCTCACATGTATAAAACCCAAATAAGAACCAAGAAATATGATGTCACGTATGCAAATGTTTGAGCTCTCTCCGAATGATACAATTAAGTTACTCACTCGAGAGCCCCTCTTGATGGTACGGCTACCGATCCTATAACCCGGTCTCACAAATAACACCATGAGACCGGTAAGAAAGAAACCCTAATACTATCATACCTTTGCCTTGAGCATTCCACTTGAGGTGGATAAAGATGATCTTGATCTTCTCAAGTTGGACCACCTTTCTTGATTGAGCTTGCTTGGTGAAGTCTTACGGATTGCTCCCCCATACTCTACTATGGAAGCGACTCTCTTTAAACATATCTTCACATATCCATGATCACAATATAGATGGCAAGCTTCAAGCATATGTTCTCTTCTAGTTGCTCATCTTGAACTTGCGCTTTGACTTGATCAATCCTTGAATCAATTCTTCTTTCTCCATAATGATGGTGTCTTGAGGATACACATGAGAGCTCACTCAATCTTATTCTTCAAGACACACTTGACATAAGCTCAACTCCCTTAAGACCAATCTTTGGATCACTCCTTGAATAACACCTTGGTCAACACATAATCTTCTTCTTACAACCTTGACTCCAACAAATGGTCCAAGCATTGTCTATGGACAAGTCCTACACATATAACTCAATGCAACCATTAGTCCATAAGGATTGTCATTAATTACCAAAACCACACATGGGGCTCGATATGATCTTTCAGAAGTAATGTGTATATAAGCTCAGAATACTTTGTGTATTTTTGTTGACGATATTGTTGTTGCAATATCCTCATCGAGGGGTGGAAGGTGCATAGAGTTTTCTCTATTAAGTCCGCATCTGAAACTTGCTTATCGCAAAATCTTAGTTTGGAGTTAACTTTATGCACGGCAGAATTATATGCCGCAACAGACTTGAAGTCCTGAAACCTTATGAGAGACCATTCTCTCTCGGCTTCCGGCAACATAACCGCTCTTTGTTGGTCGTATCTCTCCTTGAGGGAGTTCCATAAAGCTAGTGGATCCTCCACCATCATATATTCATTTTTTAAATCGGGATGGAGGTGGTGCCTTATGAAATGTAATGCCGCATACTTTACAACTAGGGGTATTTCTGGAGCATTTTCAGGGGGTGTGGTAATTGTGAGACCAAGGCTACGACTAGTTAAGTTTATTTTCATATCCATGGCCCATGATAGATAGTTACTTCCATCAACTTGCAGTTCTTGGAAATCTTTTTATTGATGTCACCCATTTTTCCTGCATGTATGAACATGCATTCAATTAATTTTACTTGATAGTAAAATTTATTTTGGTAAACAACAAATATGTTCTAGAGGAACAATTTGAATTTAAGCAGATGCTTATAAGTCATATATGTGTAGATCGTCGAATTTCAAGTTAACATATTGTAGATAATCTCCATATTTATGGAGTACATCTCTCAGTAGTAGGAAGCATAGTCCGACGAGTGTCGGTAGACGCCTTATCCAACTACCTTGTGTTATATTTTGACGTTAAGTTATTTGGAAGAGCACTTATAGGTAATCTTATTGCCGTAATGACAAATAAGTACGCCTCATAGTAATGGATAATCTGCATATATGCAGTAGATGCCATTACCTTGTGTTTCACAAATAATATTCGAGATAGTCACATATATTTATTTTGCAAGGAAATTGATATTCAAGTGCAAAATTAAATTGTTTAACAAATAACATGTTATAGAATGCTAAAAGCAAATATATTATTAACACGTCATATTAGACATAAGGTCTAAAATATATATTTACATCACAATGAACTGTTACACTAAATAATAGACAAATTAAATATCCTAAACAGAAGTTTAAAGGATAATCTATAGTTTAAATCAGTAGTACTACTAGTGCAAATTAACTAGCTATACTACTACTACGGAGTACTACTTAGCTTCTCCATCTTCCTGTTACTAGTACAACTAGTAGTGCGATGCGGTCAGATAGTAACTACTCTCTCCGATCGAAAATAACTGTCAAAGACATAGTACAAACTTTGTACTAAGCTAGTACAAAATTGTCGACACTTATTTCTGATCAGAGGGAGTACTGTTTACTAGTACGATTTCTAGAATAATAAATGTAGGGGATTTCTATTTTCGTGCCCCTGGGTCGTTAGTTGTACTCAGTTTTCCCCAGCCCCTTAGCTTTTCCTCAGTTTTCCCCTCGCTCTAGTTTGAAACCCCTCGCAGACGCTCGGACGGGAGGTTTGCCGTTTAGTTGACCGTTCCGTGCTGACGTGTGGGGCCGCGTCGTGTGGGGCCGCGTCGCGTGGGGCTGGTAGAACGGGACCGCGTGGGACAGGACGAGACCGCGTTTGGTTGTACGTGAGAGCTCGGTTTTGTCTCTCTCGGCCCAAATTGGCATTTTTCAGAGCGCCTTTTTCCCCTCTCTCTCTGTAACAGTTCTCTCTCTTTTCACCAAATTAGTATCAAATCTAGAGAAGCTTCTATTTTTGTCTTTCTTTAATGATTGTTGCCTTTTGGCCCTCGTTTTTTGCCCAATATGTTAACAAATCTAGTAGCAAATCTAGAAGCTAGTAGAGGATAAATTCACAGCAGCATAATAAATCGAGAAAATATAGGATAAGCTGCATACAGCAGCCAACATAGCATATATATATATATATATATATATATTCAGGACAGATCCAACAGTACTACCGATCCCTAGATCCAACATAAGCTACATTTTATATGGGATTAAGCTTGGAGGCTGCGCAGGTGAATCCCAAGTGCTTTGTGTTTGGCCATGAACGCATGAACGTTCACGGTCGTTCCAACTCTAGCGCCGCCAGGGGCACTGCCAAGGGATTCGGCATGGTTCACCAGGCAGTTGAAGTCGGTGGCGCGGAGCCTCCTGTTGCAGAAGGGGCACCTGTAAACGCCACGAGCAAAGTGACGATCGTAATGGCCGGACTGCAGCCTCCTGAGGACGTGACGAGTCTTGGTGTGGAAGGACTCGTCGTCGCTGTCGACGTCGCTGCTCTGCACCTGTCACGTAGCACCAAAGATCGAAAAACACGGAGTCAATTGCAGCGATGATGGAACAGAGAGTGAACAAAAGATCATGCATGATAATATGGGCACGAAAAAAAGAAGCCTCAGTTACATTGGACACACTTATATCCAGGATTTGGGTCAGTGAACCAAAGATCATGCACAACAAATTTGTACACACCAATTGTTCACAGACCAAACCCTGAATCAATTTGTGCCCAAATATTCATCATCATCGGCACAAATTAACGGGATGGGATTGATTACTCACATAAGTTAACCGAATCTTAAACAAAAGCAAATCACAAACACTAATAATGCTAGATCTATCATAATAACGCTAGATCTATCATAAAAGGATTGAACTAGGAACAGACTAACCCTAATAACACTAGATCTATCATAAAACGATTGAACTAGGAACAGACGGACCCTAATAACGCTAGATCTAACACAAAAGGATTGAAATGGGATAAGAACAAGGGAACAAAGGGTTACCTCCGGGTAGTCATCGACGATGCTGGTGTCGTAGGGGTTCGCCGGCGCGACGTACGGCACTGGTTCATACGGGTCTTCGTACAGGTCCCAATCGATGGGGGCCTAGACGGGGCCCTGGACGGGGGCGGCGGCTGATGCACCGGCGCCTACGTCGGAAGCAGCAACGGGGGCCTGGACGGGGGCGATGGCCGATGCACCGGCAGCTACGTCGGCAATGGGCATCTCATGCTTCTCCATCGCCGGGGTTTTTTCTTAGGGGGTTTTTCAACGCGAAGTGGAGAAGATGATGGGACAGGAGAGGCGGTTGCAGTGAAAATGAGATAGTGGGCAAGCGTCGAGAGAGAGAGAGGGGCTCTATAAAGACGAAGGTGGCGTTTGGTGTACCGCAACACGCGTCCGCTATGCACGGCTGCAGCGTGCACCGCGACACGAGGCTAACCCTTCGACGTTTGGTGTACTCAGTTCTACCCTCGGGCCTTATTCAGAAATTTTATATGTACTCAGTTTTCCCCTCGAGTACTTAGACTGGCAAGTGCAATATACTCAGTTCTACCCTCAAGTAGCTGGTCAACAGAGTGTCAACAAATGAGATTAACATAGCTAATTGAGTAATTTCATGCGCAAAAAAATCCAAAAAAATAAAAACATAGTGGCACCTACTCATGGAATCTTCCTACGCAACCTGCCACCTTAACAAACATAGATAAATCATGTTTTACCACAAATTGCCACTTCTCATAATCACTAGTAGCTATGAAGATGCATGGTTTTCCACTCAAACCCCTTTGCAAAACATCTTCCCCAAAACATAGTTTGTCTAAATGAGGCCATAATTGTCACACTCATGTATATATGAATTGCAAATAATTTGATGTAGCCCAATATGAATTATATTGTACAAAACACGCATTTTTAATTTTGTAATTATTTTGTTTGAATCCCTTAGTCTATTTACTATTTACGTGCCCTTGGTTTCTTAGTACTACTCAGTTTTGCCCTCAAGTACTGTCACAAATGCTCACAGAAACCCAAACTTATCCTGATTGGTTGAGCAGTTGTCACACGGATCGACTCTACCAACCGTTGATCCACTGATCTAACGGGCAGTATACCCCTATCCGTCTCTTCGTGGCCACCCCTCTCTCTCTCTCTTTGTGGCCACCCCTCTCTCTCTCTGTCGGTGGATCAACGGTTGGTGGAGTTGATCCATATGCATTTATGGATTATTTTGCTACATAACTATATTCCCTCTATTTATGCATTATTTTCCATGATTTAAAAATGTTAAACTAAAAAGTGGTAAACAAGAGACATGCATATTTATCACCCCTCTAACAATTATCAACTCTCTTTAGCATTCCTTTTCTTTTAGGGAATATAGTTTTCGTAATTTGAAACGGCCCAAAAGTGGTATAATTTTGGTAGAAACATGAGACATACATGTTTGGCATATTTGGGGCATTTCGGTGAATGAATTATTTATCACCCCTCTAACAATTATCAACTATCTTTAGCATTCCTTTTCTTTTAGGGAATATAGTTTTCGTAATTTGAAACGGCCCAAAAGTGGTATAATTTTGGTAGAAACATGAGACATACATGTTTGGCATATTTGGGGCATTTCGGTGAATGAATTATTTATCACCCCTCTAACAATTATCAACTATCTTTAGCATTCCTTTTCTTTTAGGGAATATAGTTTTGGCAATTTGAAACGGCCCAAAAATGGTATAATTTTGGTAGAAACATGAGACATACATATTTGGCATATTTGTGGGATTTTGGTGAATGGATTATTTATCACCCCTCTAACAATTATCAACTTTCTTTAGCATTCCTTTTCTTTTAGGGAATATAGTTTGGGATATAGTTTTGGTTATTTGAAACGTCCCAAAAGTGGTATAATTTTGGTATAAACATGAGACATACATATTTGTGGGATTTCGGTGAATGCATTATTTGTCACCCCTCTAACAACTATCAACTATCTTTAGCATTCCTATATTCCCTAACACTTATTTTTTTTTGGTAATTTCGGTGAATGCACACACTAACTTTGAAAACAACTACAAGTACATGTAACTGAATAATGGATTTGTAACAAGGGATCCCTTGTAACAACTTCTAGCGCTTGACGAGCAATGATAAGAATCCGATCGCAATTATACAACAAAAAAAACAACCAGCCATCAGATTAGCTTGCTTCTTCAACTCGATCAGCTGCTTTAACTGCTTGTTCATTTTCTTCAGTTCTCCCTTCACTTTCACCAGTTCTGCATTGGGAGCATTAGGCATAATCGGGACGGCCCCTCTCTCCACCGCATTCTCTACAGCAAGTACCCCCCCTCCCAAATTGCGCTCCCCAATACCGCCAATTGATTCCTGCAATTTAAGCCTCTGAACGTACACATCGATCCACTCGAAATACCTGCATTTCTTCAGGATCTGAAAACAACAACGTGAACCCTAAATCCCAAATTCGAGGGAATAACAAGAAAATCGAGAGAAAACAGAGCAATTGGAGCGAGATCTAACCTTATCCCACTCTCTATATGGCAAGCTCTTGCATGCAAGGAACTCACGTCCACGGTTGCCATTGTCGTTTGTCTTACAGATCGACCGCTTCAGAGGCTCTTGGCATGGGCAGTCAGGGCATCTTGTCAAAGGCACGGGTCCATACTGCGGCCATGAAGAACGGGAGGTCGAAGAGAAACTAGACATCACCCGCCTGCCGGGGAAGGGCTGCCGCTGCCGGAGAAGAAGAACAATGGGGCGCGGGGAAAGAAGGGGGAAGCAATGGCACGGGCACGGGCGCGGGGCTGGCTCGGGCTCCCATTTTGCAACGGGCACCTGGGTAAGCTGTGGGTCCGGCGCGCTAACGTGGACAAGTTGCGGGTCCCACGATGATCTAGATAAGTGGAGGCGTGTCCACTGCGGGGCACAAACAGCGGCCCCACTTGCCAGCACCAACCAACGGTCAACTTAACAGGATTCCTCCCGTCCGAGCTCCTTGTGAGAGTTTCAGACAAGGGCTTGGGTAAAACTGAGGAAAAACTAAGCGGCTGGGGAAAACTGAGCACAACTAAGGACCCGAGGGCACGAAAATAGAAATCCCTAAATGTAGATGCATGGTACATAGATCGTGGGCTGTCAGCCTTATTTTCACGGACTGCTTGCAAGTTGCCAGACTAGACGAGAAAAGAGGAACCGAGGTGAAAGGATAAGGTTGAGAGCATTCTTTCTCTTTCTCCCCTATTCTTCCGTCCTCGTCCATGTCCAGCACCACGCCAGCGTCCATGGCCGGCGATTCAGCGCCGGCTCGTTGCAGTGGAGGGTTTGTCGAGGCGGAAGCCTCCCTCGCGGTCGATGAGGCCGAGCTTCACCGGGGACCAAGTCCCGTCGCGAAAGCCGGCAGGGCGAGCCGCCATGGCTGCTACGAATCGGCGAAGAATCACGCGCGCCTCCGGCGAGGGCGTCGGGAGGGCGTTCGCCGGCACCGCGTCCTCGGCCTTCTCCTCCTCCTCCTCCATTTCTGGTACTGGAAGGTTGAGGTCGGGGATGACGCGAGCGGGGGCTGTGGCCTCGGTCTTCTCCGGCTTTGGCACAACAACCGGCAGGGAGGAGAGCTCCGGTACGGGGCCGTAGCCCGGCGGAGAGAAGTGCGCCGCATCCTCATCAGAAGGCGTTGGAGACGGGAGGCAGGAGCCAAATCCGTGGCACAAATAGTAGTATATCGACGAAGATGGTGCTGCATGTTCTTCATCGCCAAAGTCGCGCTCCGGGTCATCGACGAGCCATCCGACGCTCGGCCCGCCAAGGAGCCATTCCATGGGCGGAACTGCGAAGGCCGGCGGAGGAGGCAGCAGGTCGCCGGTGCTTGCGGTGATGTTCGAGGTTGAGGCCTCATCTTCGTACATGGCATCGACAACATCTTCAACGACAACTTCTGGCACTGCAGCAACCTCTGGCGCGGCAACCTCCGGCACTTCCGGCGTGGCAACCGCCGGCACAACAGCGACAACCACCGGCGCAGTAGCAATTTTGGGCATTGCCGGAGCCTCTTCCCGGGTCACAACTGCCCAAGTAGAAGGCTCTGGGGCTCCACGGTTGTTGCGGCGCTGCACCCAGCGGCTGTGGCGGCGCTGCGGCCAGTAGTTGCGGCAGCAACGAGGGGCACCCACCGGTGCCCGGTGGTGGCGGAGGCCACCGTTCCTAGTCTGATGATGGTGAAGACGGCGGCCGAAACTCTGGCGACGCGTAGTGGTTGGACCGAAGGTCCGGCGATGAAAATGAGAGCGGCGATGCTCTCTGGCCACAAAATGTGCAAAGGAAAAAAGGCAAGTTGCGGCAGTGGCAGGAAAGCCATCTTTCTCACCTTTCTCTGTCTTCTCTTTTTCTGGCCTGTCGCTTTCGGCAGAGCAGTGCTGATAACGTAAAGAGAGACAAAGTGATTGAAGTGAATGGATTGCTTTACTGATAGTGACTACGAGATATTTATAGTAGCCCAACAGTCGGGAGTACAAGTCGGTTCCTTTACATGCGTCTATTAGGAAGGGACGCGACGGTTCGCAATGCACAGCGATTGGACAAATTACATAGATGCTAACTGCTACTTACTCCCTCCGTCCCGGTGTATTAGGCCCCTTATGGTATGCATCGTAACCAAGGAGAAAATCTATTGGAGGTAGGATTGACTTGCTCTTGGATTTATCTTCCAATCAGATTTCACAATGATTAATTAGATGTAGGGAATTAAGTGTCAAGCACGGTAATCGATAGTCTACATGTAGCTTCATTTTTACCCACGCCACATGGAGCCTATGCATGTAAAATAGACAACAATTAGAGGAAAAGACTTCAATGTATACGGACCTTAGATGAGAGATAAAGTGTGACAAATAGTTTTTGCTAAGGGGACTAATACACTGGGACGGAGGGAGTAGCATATTTCAGGAATCTATTAACTAATTAATTAATCCTAATTAATTCCTAACAAAACCCACGACACCAGTGTCTAGGCCCAGCGCCACGTCATCGATCCGCACCTCCTCGCTCTCGACCAACCAGAGCTCACAACAAGAAGCACACGGATCGTGTGCTTCCTTCAGGCAAGGTTCAGCCGTCAGATCCAGACGCACTCCGAAACCTTTCCCGAACGGCAACAAGAAACCGCCTCGGTCCCACGTCTGTCCTGTGACCCACTGACCCCGCGCCCCACCCACCACCTATAAATCTCCGACCCACCTCCCCTTGTCATCCCATTACTCAATTCGTCGCTTTCCAGTTCGAGTTCCACGTTCCCAACCCGCAGCCGAAGCCAGAGCGCAAGTTCGCCGGAGACGAGGAGGAGATGGCCCGTACCAAGCAGACCGCCCGCAAGTCCACCGGCGGCAAGGCCCCCCGGAAGCAGCTCGCCACCAAGGTTCGTGCCCCCGCCTCGCTTCTCCCCTCCCTCCCTCGCGTTCTCCCCCAACTCCGTCGTGTCGATCTCTGTTGTATCCCAGATTCCGATTCGTCGATCTCTGTTGTATGGTTTTTCTGATTGGTTCGTGCGCTCTGTATCCAGGCTGCGAGGAAGTCGGCCCCGACCACCGGCGGCGTGAAGAAGCCCCACCGCTACAGGCCCGGCACCGTCGCGCTCCGCGAGATCCGCAAGTACCAGAAGAGCACGGAGCTGCTCATCCGCAAGCTCCCCTTCCAGCGCCTCGTCCGCGAGATCGCCCAGGACTTCAAGACCGACCTCCGCTTCCAGAGCCACGCCGTGCTGGCGCTCCAGGAGGCCGCCGAGGCCTACCTCGTCGGGCTCTTCGAGGACACCAACCTCTGCGCCATCCACGCCAAGCGCGTCACCATCATGCCCAAGGATATCCAGCTCGCCCGCCGCATCCGTGGCGAGCGCGCCTAAGCAGTTGCCCTGTCGAAGTCGCCGCCAGCAATTAGTTGATTCCCTTCTGGATCTAGATCGTGTTAGCTCGTGGTAGGAAAGTTTTATTATCTCGTTGTAAAGATCTCTGGATGTTTACCATAGTTACAAGACTGCTCGTCTTTGGTTTGCGCTAAATTCATCTTAATGCTATAGACCATTATTGATACTGCGACATATTATTTGTGGATTTGATGCGTCCTGTTCTTCATCCCTGGTCATTGGTGCTGCTGTGCTGCGTAATCTGCTCCCAGTTTTGCCGGCAATCTGGCGCTTAGAACACGCTCTTGATGACTTGCAGCGATTACGTTTGGACTGGAGAACAGAGAGATGAAAGTTGATTTCCTTCTCGATTAAGGTCGTGATTGGAAAGTTTTATTTCGTCGTAAAGATCTGGTTGGTTACCATTGTTTCAAGACTTACCAAATGCGACAGATCATTACCGAAATCGTTACGGGGTAATTGTGGTCTTTTGGATTTGCTGCATCCTGTTCTTGATCTCTCGCTATTGCTACTGTTGTGCCGTGCAATCTGTGGTGGTCACCGTATGGTCTGCTATCGCTGTTGTAGCGTTGTGCCGTTTGGCCGTCGGTGGTGGGCGAGAAATTTCATGGTGATCGTGGAAGGTGGAGCCGGAACGAGTTCTGACTTCGTCGGCTAATTTTGTTGAAGCATGTTGTTTCGATTATGGGAATGCTCCTACGCGATGTGCCTGTATTAGCAAGAGCGAGGCAGACTCCAATTATCAGGCAAGCTGAGAATACTTTAGCAGAATGAAGTGTTTACATGACCAATGTTTATTGTACAATTGTATCATAAATTTACTACTATCTATGCCTGTTTTTTTTTTTGACCAAAGGGGTTTCTCCCTGTAGTTTTTCATTAAAGAAACTGCCACGCCTCTTTATAAATTTGAAGAAAAATAAAGCAACAACAAATAAGTAAAGGAAATCTAAATTCAGCAGCACTCATATCTCAATTGTAAATACTCCCTCCATACAGGATTACTGGACAATTATGCACTTCGAGAAAACTTTAACTATTAATTTTGTTAACAAAGTATATAGTATATGTTGCAAAAAATTATACCATTGAAAAATTCTTTTAAATATTAATCCAATGGTATAATTTTTATGTCATATATCTCATATTTTCTTGATCAAAATTAGTGGTTAAAGTTCGAAATGCATAATTACCCAGTAATCCAGTATGGCGGGAGTACAAATCTTTCACTTTGAATATTCCGGTCTTGGCTATTCTCCACATTATTTTATCCATATTTTATTAGGCAGATCAGTTGTACATCGTCCACTATCCTTTTGAATTCATCCTAGTGTGTCATAGTTTATCCAAACAAAGTTCTCTGAGTCTTACAATGCCCCAGCCATCTTCCATTATTTTCTACACTGTCACCAAATTAGTGAATGTTAAATTATTCAATCTAGGAAACTGCACAGGGGCAGTCATGTACCTATGAATCTTCCAAGAACATAGTTTGTCCCCAGTCCTAATCTTTGTCTTGGCAAACTGTTGGAAGGTATGATCAACCCCCATAAGCCCTAGCCACAAAAATATATGGAAACTGGTAGGACGAGCAAATGCTTGAGATAACACCTGATTATGTAACATCTGTTGCTAGGTCCCATCGGTGTTTTCCATCTTCCAGAGCCATTTGACTTATGTTTCTAGTTGTTTGGTCCAACACTTCAAGCCCCACACAATCTTTAAAAGGCAAACAATGTGCCAATTAATAAGATGAGATCTTTTCTCATCAACAAGGTCATGTTAGATCATCCTTTTCCTACGAATGTCTACTTTTTAATGAAACTTGTTTGTGCTATAAGGAAGGACACCATATAAAGTGAGATGCTACTTAGACAAGCATTCCTAGACTCACGCTATCTCCAATTGAAAGCATTTTTGTCTTCCATCCATCAAGTTTTTTTTTTTTACAAATTTTTCATCTATGGGATCCCCAATGTGATAGTGCACTTCTTCTCATCAAGGTATCATAGATATTTCATGGGTAGCCCAGCATTAGGACAACTTAATATTTCACTACGCAGTTGGCTTCTTTTCTTTGCATCTCCTAAACAGAAAACTTCACTCTTATGAAAGTTAATCTTGAGTCCAGAGATCTATTAAAAAAGGAACATAATAAATTTGGTATTTTTAAGATTAGTAAGAGATCATCCTCCCAAGCTGTGTCATTTGCATGTTAGAGGATAGCTACCCCTATTTATTAGATGCTAAACCAGTGTGGAAATGACACACCCTCTTCTTTAGCCCTTTTTTATTATCATAGAAAACCTTGTAAAACTCTGCTCAGGCCTAGCAACTTTGTTATATTCTAAATCAAAAACCAATTTATTCAATTCCTCCATCTCAAAAGGCCTAGTAAAAAATTATCGGTCTTCCTCACTCTGTTTTTCACATTCCATTCCACAAAGCATGCGTAGACACAATTCAGTATTGTGAACCGGGAGTCTAGAACAGTAACTTACCATCGAAAAGTGCTTTTGGCTTCTCGGCTCCAATGACCGCTTTCTTTAAAAAAACTAAATGGATATTTTTATTGTCTAGATACATTATATTAGAGATATGTATTAGTGGTCAGATGGAGTACAAAATACTTTATATTATGGACTATACAAAAATGTCAAATTCTAATAAAATTTCTAGATTTGAAAAATATAGATACTCAGATCTACATGCTTGTCATTTTTGTGTAGGTCAGAATATAAAATATTTAAGCATGAAGTTTTACATGGTTGTGGGATAAATAGTTGGGAACATCCGAATATTTTTTTCCATTTTTTTAAAACTTAGAAATATAATTTTTGATTTTTTTTAAAGCAGAACAACAGAACTTAACACTCACAAAAAAAAACCAGCGAATTCCCTTGCATCAGCCAAATGCCATTAGTGGCCGAGGCAGGTCGCGCCAAGTCGACCGACAGTGCACAGTAGCACAAAAACACACTCCCCACTGTCCAGCATCTCTCGACGGGTGGAAATACTCGAGAAGGAACCAGAAAACACACGCGGCCTCAGCCGGCCGCCGTGATCGCGCGTGTACGTCCGCGATCTCGCGTCCCCGGATCGCTATCCGCGGGCGGCGGCGCACGGCCAATGGGAGCGCCCCACCCGCCGGTATAAAGCGCGGGCCTCAAAACCGCACATTGCTACGAGATCACGGCCAGTTTTCAGTTCCGCTTCCAGGCAGTGGTGCTCTGTTTCATCTGATGGCGACCGTGACAGAGAAGGTTGTTGCCGTGCCGGCGGTTGGAGCCGGCGAGGCGGAGGCGGTGATGGAGGAGAAGACGGAAGAGGCGAAGGAGGCGGGTGCGGTGGAGAAGGTGGAAGAGCTGAAGGACGCCGGTGCGGTGGAGGAGAAGGTGAAGGACGCCGGTGCGGTGGAGGAGAAGGTGGAAGAGGAGAAGGAAGCTATTACGGATGAGGAGATGCTGGAGCGTGATGCAAGGAAGCCGGAGGAGGGGGAACAGGGGACGGCGAAGGCGAAGAAGCCGAGGAGCAGGAAGCCCCGTTCGGAGGGGCCGCACCACCCGCCCTACTTTGAGGTAAGCAAGCGAGACGCTCTGATCTGGCGTGCGTGACCAAGGTGTCTGACCTCGAATCTGGTTCTGAAATGATTTGATTTGGTTTCTGGGCAGATGATCAAGGAGGCGATCATGGCGGAGGGCAAGGCGGAGGCGAGCACGTACGCGATCGCGAAGCGCGTCGGGGAGCGGCACGGGGAGGCGCTCCCGGGCAACTACCGCAAGGTGCTGGCCGTGCAGCTCCGCAACTTCGCTGCCAAGGGCAGGCTCGTCAGGGTCAAGGCCTCCTTCAGGCTCGCCCCCGCCGAGGAGAAGAAGACGCTGGCGTCGGCCAAGAAGAGGCGCGGGACGGCGACGACCAAGAAGGCCGCGTCGAAGAAGGCGGCCCCGGCGCCAGCGCCGGCGCGCCCGAAGAGGGCGAAGAAGGCGGCGAAGCCGAAGCCGAAGCAGCCCAAGTCGATCCGCACCGGAGCGGCCAGAAAGGCCAACAAGGCCAGCGCTTGATGCCGCCGCACGGCGCAGTGGACGTGCGGCGTCGTACCTCAACTGTACAAATCTCGCTACCAGTAGTTGTTGTTTAGGATGGTCGATCGAGCGCTCTGTTCTTCGCTCCGCTTTGTAAATAGTAGTACCCGTGTGTGTTCCTGGCAATAATGGCGCTCTCGTCGTGGTTTCGTTCGTAGGCAGAAGAATGTGACTGTAGATTTCTGTAAGTCTGCAATGTTGACGAGGATGTTGCTACTCAACTATGGAGTCTATGGGGTGATTATGTCGTGGAAAGTATTTTGTTCCTTTGTAAATGTTGACGGGGATTGCTGGTTTTGGTTGTGATTGGTAAGAGCATCTCCAACAAACGCGTTATATAAATCGTCGATATGCAGTGTCGGAACGCGAAAATGTTCCATCGATATACAGCGTTGAAACACGAAAACGTTCCCGATATGCAGCGTCCGATATGCAGCGTCGGAACGCGAAAACGTTTCTAGCAGGCGCTGCATACGGTGCGGCGCTGTAATTTTTTTTGGACGTGGGCCGGTTTGCCCTATCCTGAGCAAAGTTGAATGCTGAAACTTCCCCTCCGCGCCTCGCCGTCGAATCCTCGCTTCCGCGCAGCCGCCGGCGCAATTCCCACGATGGACGCGTTCTCCGGCACCCCACCGACCCCTTCCTACTCCATTCCCAATTCCGCCGCCACCGCCGCATCCTCCATCGCGCCGCCGCCCAACGCGGCAAACCCTAGCGACGCCGGCAACCCGACCGTCGCGGCGCGAGCTCTCTTTGTGCCACTGTGTCCGACGCTGCACACTAGCGCCGCCGCCGCGCAGGTGCCCGCCGTGCAGGCTCCCGGCAAGGCGCGGGCGCCGCCAAGGAGGAAGGTGCCGGCGTCGAAACGCCCGCCCACAGCCGCGGGCGCCGGTGGCCCGACGACAAAAAGGGTGAAAACAAGTGCGCCCCGCCGCGCGCAGGCTCCGCCGCCGCCTCCACCAATGAACACTCCGCCGCCGGCGCCTCCGTCCGTTGACCCATCCGGCGCACACATGGTGTTCGACGAAGTGCCGGAGAGGTAAAAAACACTTCTTTTTATCTAAATTTTAGTTTTGTTGCATACATAGACGGAGAATCACGAATTTTATTGCAAATGTAGAGTCGATGATGAGACTTTCATGGAGACAATGAATGTTGGATCTTCTTTTATGCATGAAGATATCAACATTGATACATATGAGGAATATGAGGAGGATATCGATGAGGAAGGAGAAGGATTGATTGAATCGCGCCTTACCGGTCGGTCGGCGAACTACACCATAGCGGAGGACAAGTTGCTTTGCAAGACATGGTTGACAATTGGAATGGATCCAACAACCGGTACCGATCAAAAAGGAGAAACCTATTGGATGAGGATGAAGGAGTACTTCGACGCCAACAACACAAGTGGGAGCGAGCGAACCATGCGTTCTCTTCGGTCTCGTTTGTCGGGCATCAACACCGATTGCCAAAAGTGGGCGGGCGTGCAAGCCAATGTTGATGTCATTAACCCAAGTGGCACAAATGAGATGGATAGGGTAAGCAATTCTACTAATCTATTCTCTTTTGCTTGAGATGGATATGTTGACCATATGGCGCGCTTGGGATGCATACGGTTATTGTTCATATACTAATCTATTCTCTTTTGCTTGCTTTGTAGAACTCTGTGGCTCAAGGCTTGTTTAGAGATGTGGGAAAGAAGAACCACAAAGGCAACAAGATTCTTGGCAAGCCATTCACCATGCATCATTGCTATGAAGTGCTAGGAAATGAAGAAAAATGGAAGACTCGCGGGAAATTGGATGCGACAACCATAGCCGCCAATGCAACCGGTTGTGAAGCAACGATCATCGATGACGATTCAAGTGAGGAAGGCAAGAAGAGAAGCTTCACTCCTCACTCGGTGAACAATGCAAGGAAAAGTGTGCTTGGTAGGAAGGCGCCAAGGATATGAAGGGAAAGAAGGCCGGAGATGACGACATTGCTATTGCTATGGAAAGGCTTGCAAATGCTAGGTTGCAAGCAAATAAAGATAGGAAGATTGCAAGAAACTTGGAGAAAGAGGCTATGGATGCCATGGAGGCTCGGAGAGCCGCTTTGGAGGAGAGGCTAGCCTCCAACGAAGAGAGGAAGTTGGCTTTGGAGGAGAAGAAGCAAGCCAATGAGGAGCACCTACGCCCAGTGGAGGAGGAGATGAAGCTTTTCTTGATGGATACTTCCCACATGGATGAGAGGCAAAAGGAGTACATCAACCTTGCTCGCGATGAAGTGTTGGCCAAGAAGAGATTGTTGCTAGCCACCATGAACACACCCACGGTCGACATGTTTGGAGGAGGCATGGCCGGCATGCCCATGTTTGGAGGAGGCATGGCCGGTATGGGAGGCATGGCCGCCATGGGAGGCATGCCCGGTATGGCCGCCATGGGAGGCATGCCCGACATGGGAGGCATGCCCGGCATGGGAGGCTATGGAGGCATGCCCGGCTATGGAGGAGTCTCCGGAGGGACTATGGGAGCATCGGCGAGTGGTGTGTATGGAGCCATGAGAGCACCACCGGGAGGATTCGTGACCTCTTTGGATTCTACCGTTCCTCCTTCAACCCAAGATGTCGATGAAGAAGAAGCAAAAGAAGACGATGACTTGGAAAATGCGGAAGTGTGAGATTCTATCTTGTATTTGATATGCAAATTATGTGTTGCACTTTGTGTCTATTTGAACCATATGTTGTGTGTTGTTGTTGAACTACGTCGTGTTGTGAGTTGTTCTTGAACTATGTGATATGTGTGTTGCACTTTGTGTCCATTTAACTATGGTAGATTATTTATTTTATGATTTTTATGTGACTATTTGATCTTGTTGAATGCATAGAAGTGTAGAATGTTGTTTTCCGTTGGCGCGCGCGCTGTATTTTTTAGCACCCGGCGGAGGAGCATGTTTTGCGCTCACGAACAAGCTGTACTTTAGCATCTCCGGTGGGGGGAAATCCGGGCCAGCGCGCCGCAAACGTTTACAGTGCGGGCGGGACGACATATAGCACGCCAAAATATCGTGCATCTGTTGGAGATGCTCTAACTTTGAGCTATCCTTTTTTTTGCGAATAAACTAGAGCTATCCTATCCGGACGGAAACCGATTATGGGAACGGAAAAATGGGTTCAGGCCAACGAAGGGGAAGCAGCAGCACTGCTCTGAACCATGTACACGAGGAATGTTTGAACACTTAATTTTTGTCACTTAATTTGAAACGAAAAGTTGCATCACTTAATTTGAAACGAGGTAGCACATGATTTTTGAACCAAAATTGAATTGCCTGATGTTCCTACTTGAATCTCTCTTTCATGGTTCGTTGACCAAATATTAATTTTGAATATGAGCGTTAGAAATTTGGTGGGCGTTTCTGGTCTTGGGCGGACCAGAAGCCACTGCACACGAAACAGGTTGATGCTGGCAAAGTGCCAGGGAAACATTGGAAGAGGATTTTCATAAGAATTTGAAATTGATATGATTTTTTCTTGTGTATGTTGTTTGATTTGTAGACTTAATCATATAGTAATAAATATCTTCTAGGGATTTCTATATTACTATACTTCAAAGACAACTTTCCCTCTACTCGGATCTACTGAAAATAATTGTTTGTGTTTCAATGTTTAATCAAACGGTAGTCGTAAATGCACTCTCAAACAGGGGCGGAGCTTCGTTGGGGCCAAACCGGGCCATGGCTTATCCAGGTTTTCTGCTATGTAGTGTTTTTTTACTCCTATGCATCCGCTCATCAGCACCCTGCCTGCTTGGTTGTCAATTCTCCTAATCTCATTCTCTCGAGAGTATACACGGCCATGGTGGATGGGACGCTTGGCATGATACGTGAAGCAGAACCATCACATGAGGCAACAACGCCGCGTCGTCGCCCGCAGCCAGGGCCACGACCTCCGGTCGGATGTCCTGCAGTGTGTGACAAATCAAAGCCCATTTTTCTTCTTTAATCGCCTTGCACATGTACTTTCATTTCTTCCTCTAATTCTTTGTAACATCCTAGGATGTGAGGCTAGAAATAGAGAAAACACAGAAGTGTGCATTGCATTCATGCATAGAAAATTCAGGAAATTTTCGCGCTTTTAAATAAAACTTGTCAAAGTCATTGAAGTAGCTCATCAACCGAAGCGCGATAAACTCCAACATGACATTGTTAAAACTATTATTCTGGGTAGAGGGGTTTACAATAGAATTTAACCACTTAAATAATTATCCAGTACTTCTAGGTATTACATAATTTACTCTTAAACTTGTTACAAAAATTGGTAAACCACAAGGTCTAAAGTGCATAAAAGCCATACATTCTTATTTAAATCATAACTTATCAACTATATGAGATATAACAAAACTAAACTCATTTACATTACATTAAATGGTTCAAACTATTTGAATAAAAATAACTATGATCATTTTGAAACTCTTATGATCATGCCTTGGTGAAATCAAATAAAATCATTCAAAGTTTGAACATGACCTTTGCTAACTTTGGATATTTTGAGCACAACTTATAATAGGAACAAATAAGATAAGACAATATGCATAATTCACAATAACAAGATCATTTCAAATATGAACTTTGGAAGTTAAACTTCCAAACAATTAAAACAATATTCATTGATAAAAATTCAATTATGAATTACAAATATGTATAAGAATATGAATGGATTCAGACACAAGTCCATTTAGTGCCAAATACCACTTGCCTGTCTAAAATAAAGATTATTAGAGGATAATCATCATGCCACCTAAGATAGTTATCCATTTGAAAATATCTTAGGATAGTTATCCACTTGAAAATATCCTAGGATAGTTATCCACTTGAAAATATCTTCATTTACTTGAACCCCAAGTAATGCTCATGCATGAGAGCTTGACAACAAGTCGCTTACTCACCAAATTAAAGCAAGAGTCACCACTTGAGGTGTCAACTTGTGGTGGGCAACAAAATACTATAAAAGGAACCCCATAGCATCCATTTGACTCCATAAAATCATGGTATAGGAAAACCAACGAAATTGGGCCACTCCATACATTAGATAGGAACCAGAGCTAGTATAAATAAGTCACCGTGTGTGGATTTGGTCGGCCAATAAACACCAGCCGACCAGCAACACCACCATCATACCAGCAACACCACCACACAATCCACCCTGCTCATGAGTTGAGCAACAGGGCAGGATTCACCACCACCAGCACAACCACAAGAACCGAACTAGCAAGACCAAGACCAAATGGTTACTTAGTTCAATTAGGAACTAGGTCAAGCAGCTAGGAGGTGCAGGCATGCCACAAGACGCATGTTTATTAGATTTTCCGAAGAACAAGCTTCACAAGACCACCAGGTTGGTCTAGTATGAGAGGAGAGGAGTGTAGTTAATGGGGACAAGAGAATCACTCACCACAGGCAAGAGAAACATACCTCTGATTCAAAATCATCAATGGCTAAAACAAGGAGCAAGCAATAGTATTTATTCTAACCAGATTTGTAGGAAGAAAATAGTGAGAGGTGTGAGAAATAGGTTTGGTAAGCAGATATCATCCATCATAAGGTGATGGTAGAGGAGTTAAGAAAACCTATCCTTGTTTAGGAGGGAAACATTTTTATGGAGAGCCATAGAGACCCTTGGTTCAGGTACATATTTTACTTA
The DNA here is from genome assembly GCA_007115705.1 of Dactylis glomerata. Taxonomy (NCBI): domain Eukaryota; kingdom Viridiplantae; phylum Streptophyta; class Magnoliopsida; order Poales; family Poaceae; genus Dactylis; species Dactylis glomerata. The sequence continues at coordinate 2,875,258 of QXEO01000171.1, forward strand.
AGCAATGAAACATGATATAGGTAGTAGTAACACAAGTCTAAATCCTAGATTACTATTTAGGTAGAATCTATATCAAACTAACCATATGTTGGGTGTGATCACTGTCCTCTAATAATGATGACATAATTCCATCATACTCAATATCTTTATCTGTCCCATTGGACCCTATTCTCCTATTCATATTTCAACTTGTGCATCACTTTGTGATTATGGGTAAAACCCCCATAATCATATCTTAACTCTAAATCCAATAAGTGGTGTCCAAACAAGAATCTCTTACATGTCAATCAATCTTTTACACCAGTAATCAACTCTTATGGTAAAGTGTATCTTGACCCTAAACTTAACCCTCATTTATAAAGATGAGGAGAAACATAAAATCGGGTATATAGAGTATCCACCTATATATGAAATCCAACATTACTATCAGTGTTATCCTATTAAGTCACTGCAAATATATGGTTCTACAAACCAATAGTACCTGTCCAAGACTTGGACAAGGTTTTGAACACTCTAATAAAAGTGTTTGAATTCATCTCTATTAAGAACTCTTTTCAAATCCTGCACAATGTGCAATGGATTATATGTGTCATGCACATATAAGATACCCTAATACAACATATTGCCCCATTAAAAAATTCCCTATATTTTATAATCAGTCATGAAGTTAAATTCTTGCAAAATAGATTTGAAATTCAAACTCAAATCTCAAAATAGAAAAACAGAAAAAGAAAAAGAATTAAACAAGAAAAAAATAGAAGAAGAAGCTTACCTGGCCGCAGCCCGCTTAGCCGGCCCGACTAGCCAGCCCACCGAAGCCCAGCCTGGCATACCGATTTGGTATGCCACTGGCAAGCGGGACCCTCCCAAGGAGACCATCGTCTTCTTCCTCTGATCTGGGGAAGCATCTCGGTGGTGATCTCCCGCTGCTCGGTGCTGTGGCGGTGTGTGATGGTGTAAATCACCGTCCAGTTGGGAACCCCAAGAGGTAGGTTTGATGAGTACAGCAGCGAGTTTTCCCTCAGTAAGAAACCAAGGTTTGTCGAATCCAGTAAAAAGCCAAACTCCAGAAGGTGATGCTTGCTAGCCTAGTGACACTCAAACAAGGGCGCCGTTAACGATAACGTGTTAGCGCATCTTCAACTAGTAGCAACGTGGAACCTGCACACAACACAACCAAATACTTTGCTCTGAACTTACGATGAGGTTGTCAATCTCACCGGTTTGCTGTAAACAAAGAAATGAGGGTATCGAGTGGAAAGCAATAGTAGTATGCGAGAAAGTAAACAGTGCGAGTAAAGTAAACAAGTGATAGCAATATAAAGGAAATTGGACCGGGGTCCACAGTTCACTAGTGGTGTCTCTCCATAAGATAAATAACGCATGCTGGGTAAACAAATTACAGTTGGGCAATTGATAGAATAAAGACAATGTGCATATGTCGAGAGGAGCACTATGAGATTTACTCTGGGCATTACAACAAAATACATAGACCGCCATCCAACTGCATCTATGACTAATAATTCACTCACGGGGATATCGTCCGAACACCCCATGAGTATTAAGTTGCGAACAACAGATAACTGCATTAAGCAAAGTGTGTAATGTAAACAAAGCATATGCCCTTGGACATAAAAATGTTGTTTTCTCCCTAGTGGCAATAGCACATCTACAACCTTAGAGGTTTCTGTCACTCCCCCAGATTAAATAGAGGCATGAACCCAACTATCGAGCATAAATACCCCCTCTTGGAGTCACTAGTATTTACTCGGCCAAGATAGTTACTAACAACGGAGAGCATGCAAGATCATAAACAACATAGAGATAACATAAGATAATATTCAGCACATCAACTCAATCATAACACCAATATTCATCGGATCCCAACAAACACAACATGTAGAATTACATAACGGTGATCTCGATCATGTAAGGCAACTCATGAGATCTAAACATGAAGCACATGGCGGAGAAGACAACCATCTAGCTACTGCTATGGACCCATAGTCCAAGGTAGACTACTCACTCATCGCGCCGGAGGCAAGCATGTCGATGAAGAAGACCTCCGGTGGTGATTCCCCTCTCTGGCAGGGTGCCAAGAAGAGCTTCTGGACCCTCCCGATCTCGGGTCGATGACGACGGCGGATTGCGATGTGTTTCTAGAAAATTGATTGGGTTACTTAGGTTTTTCCCATCGTGAGGTCTTCATAGGCGAAGGGGCGGCGTCAGAATTGGATCGAGGCGGCCTCACACATAGGGGACGTGGCCAGGGCCTGGGCTGTGCCGCCCTATTGTGTGGCCGGCACTGTGGCATCTCATTAATAGGTTAGTTCCGGAAAATGCATTAAAATGCCATGAAGTGTAACGAAACACTAAGCAAATGGTGTAAAAACAAGCATGGAGCATCAAAAATTATAGATACGTTTGAGACGTATCAACATCCCCAAGCTTAAGTCCTGCTCGTCCTCGAGTAGGTAAGTGATAACAAAGAAATAATTTTTGAGGTGACATGCACCTACACAATCTTGACCATATATGTAAGCGTTGTGTGCTGGGATCAAAAGAACTTAAAACATGGGCATGAAAGATATAATCTTGATAGAAGAAACTTAGCAACCATGTTATAACATGAAAAAGAACACAAACGAAAGATCATGAAAATGAAACAATGAAAGTCAAACGTGTGTTCAAATCATATGGAAAAACATACAAATGGTTTTCAGCTTGTCCTTCATGAGAGAGCAAAACATAAATGCATAGGACACCTTCAAGTTTAAGAGGGCGACTAGATACAAATAATTTAAGAACAAGTGAAACCAACATCATGAATCAATCCATGAAAACTTTGGGACTATGCACATTATACTCAGAATGACAACTATGCTCTCTTAGACGGTGCATAAAGGTAGAAGGTGGTGACTCAACATAAAAGTAAAAGAAAGGCCCTTCGCAGAGGGAAGCAGTGATTAAACATGTGCTAGAGCTTTTCATTTGTAAAACAGAGAGATAAAAATTGGGTTTTGAGAGGTGGTTGCTTTTGTAAACGACTGGCAATGGGGTTCTTACTATCTTCCATACAAAAATGAAGCAAGTTTTTGAGAGAGATTGGCACTTTTGTGCTCTTTTATAAAGCTTGGCACTCCTCCCTACCTTTTTCCTTTCTCAAACTATGGCTAACCGATTCCATCGGGTGCCCACCAACATTCACATACCATGGAGGAGTGCCTTATTTCTTTTCTTTTTTTCTTTTTGGAATAAACTGAAGGGTTTCGCAGCATAGTAAATCAAAAAATTTCCTACGGATGCGAACAAGAAAGCCAAGATCTAATCTAGGAGATGTAATCAACGAGAGAGGTAGATGAGATCTTCATACCCTTGAAGATTCGCACAGCGGAAACATTCAATAGAACGTGGTTGACGTAGTCGTACTCGCCGTCTCCTCCTCGCGATCCGATCCGATCCTACGCCGCAAGTGGCGGCGCCTCCAAGAGTTGCGCACGTGCGGTGCAGCGACGTCTCCTCCTTCCTTGGTCCAGCAAGTATGGTGGAGAGATAGATTGGATCAGCAGCACGATGGCGTGGTGCTTATGGTGGAGAGTTTCTGCAGCAGGGCTTCGCCTACGTGCAGTCGCGAGAGAGAGAGAGAGAGAGAGAGAGAGAGAGAGAGAGAGGGCAGCAGTTGGCGGCTAGGGTTTGGGTTAGAGGTAGAGAGGGCTGCGCCCTTGCCCCCCTATATATAGAGGGGTGGCCGGCCAGCTTGGCCTCTCCCCAAACCCTAGGGCGCCGACTTGGAGTAGGAAGAGTGGGAGGCAAGTTTCCCCCTCTTCCTTCTTTGAAGACTCCCTTAGGGTTTCCCCTTGGGCTGGACGGCTGGGCCTTAGGGGCCTTGTGCGCCTGGCCCAGGGCGGCCAGGACACTTCCCCTTAGGCCCACGCAGGCCTCCGTCAAGTGGGCCCACGTTGGTCCCACTCCGGAACCTTCTAGAACCTTCCGGTACAATACCGATAAACTCCGAAACCTTTCCGGAATCCAAAAACTGCTTTCCTTTATATGAATCTTATTCTCCGGACCATTCTGGAACCTCTCGTGACGTCCTGGATCTCATCCGAGACTCCGAACTAAAACTCATAAACCAATTATCCATTCTATCCTAGCATCGATACACGTTAAGTGTGTGACCCTACGGGTTCGAGAATATGTAGACATGATCTTCTATCAATAATCAACAGCGGGATCTGGAAACCCATATTGACTCCCACATATTCATCGATGATCATATCGAATGAACCACGATGTCAGGATTCAATTAATCCCGTATATGTATTCCCTTCGTCACACGATATTTTACTCGCCCGAGATTTGATCGTCGGTATCGCCATACCTAGTTCAATCTCGTTCACAGCAAGTACTTTACTCGTTCCGTAATCCGATATCACTTTGTGATTAACTCATTAACCACATGCTTGCAAGCGGTGTTGATATCGATTACCGAGTGGGCCCGAAGTATATCTCTCCGACTTGGGAGGGACAAATTCCATCTCGATACATACAACCCAACAAGTACTTTCCGATCACCTGAGAGACACCTTTATTATCACCCTCACATAGGATGACGTTTGATGACTTCAAAGCTTTCTTCCGATACTAGGGAGTTGTATTATCTCATGGTCTAAGGAATACAATACATGACATAGAAAAAGCTTCGCAAAGATGAACACGATGACACGATCTAATTGCTCTGCTTTATTTGGGTCTGTCCATCATATCATTCTCCTAATGATATGATCTCATTATTAATTGACAACTCATGTCTATGGTTAGGAAACCTTAACCATCATTAATCAATGAGCTAGTCCATAGAGGCGTACTAGGGACACGGTGTTGTTCATAAACCACACAAGTATTAATGTTTCCGCTTAATACAATTATAGCATGGAGTATAAACATTATCATGAACAAGAAATATGATAATAACATCTTTATTATTGCCTCTAGGGCATATTTCCTTCAGTCTCCCACTTGCACTAGAGTCAATAATCTAGTCATACTTGCGCCTTTAACACCTATGGCAATCCGGTGTTCTTCATACGCGTTGCACGTGGTAAACCTTATCTACGGGTCTGACACTTTCAGATCCGTTTGTATTTGCATATTCTTTTGCGTCAGCACGCATTACTCATCTTGTATGAGATAGCATCGTATAAACTTGGTCTTCTGGTGAGACCTTTGTTTCTTGGCCGAGACTATGTTGTCACTATTGTCATACAATAGAACTACATAGTACTAGCACACTTTTTAAAAATAGCGATATCCACCGTGCGTCAAAATACTTATTGGTCCGCACACATCGGCATGTATGATTTCCAATAAGTCCGTTGCTCGCTCCATTATTCCGGAGAACGGGTTTTTGATCATCTTGCCCATGAGGCATGGCTTGCACTTGTCAAATGATTCAAAATCAAGAGACTCCAAAAGTCCATCAGAATGGAGTTTCTTTATGCATTTTATGCCAATATGACCTAGACGACAGTGCCACAAATAAGTTGGATTATCACTATCTACTTCGCATCTTTTATGCCACTTCTAAAGCAATTATACACTTAGCCCTCGTTGCAGTGTCCGCCACAATATTAACATTGGAACTCATCCAAGTCATCATGGAACTTTCTTCCATCTTATTATGCCACCTTCTAACTCAAAACAAATAGCTTAAAATTGGGATAAAATTTTACTTGTATGTGTGACAAAGCCAATGTAACTCATTACAATGAACCATTTGTCACTTCTGCATACAGAATATATTCTTACTTCTTCGAAAGTGCATAAGAATATCTTTACTATTGTCCAACAATCATCATATGAATGCTATAACCTTTAGAGCATTGGACACATCTGGATCTACATATCATGGTATACAAGATTGATAAAATCATTCTTGTGGTTTCACTCATCAAGTGTCAAAACAATTGATTCTTGCTCCAACCTCTTCCATGCAACAAGAACCGTTCTTATTGTTTCCATATTGAACAAATTCAATATTTCATCTATGTACTCTGGTAAAACTATATTAGTGCCTCAATCTATCTGCATAGACATTGATGCTTAATATTCTGGTTTTACCTAAGTCTTTCATCAAAAACTAATTTTAATGAAAACTTAACAATATCAAGAAAAACACATTATTTCCAATAAACGATATGTCATCCACATAAAGTATTAGAAATATGTCTGAGCGCTCCCACTTACTTTCTTGTAATACAAGCATCTTCAAATATCTTGATGAAATTAACACTTTAACATTTTCATCATTGAAGATTCCAACTTCGCTATGCTTTCTTCTACCATAGAAGTTTGCATACATATCTAGCAACCTTTGAATCAACAAAACCCATTGGGTCGTGTCAGTTACACGTCCTTGGTGTGCATTCCGGTAGAGGAACGTTGTTTCGTTTATTCAACTAACATATCTCTATATGTAATTGTTGCTAGAATAATTCATATGACGAAGTCAGGGCCCATCACCGCTTCTTTGTATATTGTTGGTTACTATTATCTAAAAATATCTCGTCCTCAAATCTTGCTATTTGATTACGACCAACTTGGTTAGATAGGAACTTCGATGCCGTGACTACAACATATTGTAGACGTGTGAGCTATGAATGCAGTTGCCGCTTCCAGAACATATTCTGGTGCTGCGCTACTCTGATCATCTTGCTCAGATTCAATAACCTCATCAAGTTCTATCTTCCTCCCACTTAAACCTTTCGCAAAAAACTCCTTCATAAGAAATTCACTTCTTTTAGTGACAATCACTATGTGTTTGGGTTCATAATAGAAGGAATACCCATCGACATTCTTTGGGATAACCTACAAAGACTTACTAATCCGATTTTGGTTGTAAACATTTTACACATATGCCTTGCATACCAAAATTCAAGAAAAGACAACTATAACTTGTATGGTGTCATTTCAGCGGATTATGAAGGTGCTCTATTCAGTGAAAAGCGGTAGTCTCTAAAGCATAATCCACAAATTATATTGGTAGTTTTATTTCATCATTGATCTAACCATGTCAAACAAGGTTTGATTACATCCATCGAAAACTCCATACTCTTATGGTGTTTATCATGATGCAAGTTTGTGGAACAATTCCTCTAACTCTTAGATGCTTGCTAAACTTGTAACTCAAATATTCTTCTTTATGATCCAATCATAAAAACTTGAATTTTTCTTGTTACAATAATTTCCACTTCATAAATTGAACAATTTCAATTGTTTCATACTTCTATCTTATCGAGTAGATATACCATACATCCATTCGAGTCATTGATGAAATAGAAAATACACCATGATCGACTTCACACCATGGACTACATACATCAACATGTACGATCTCCATTTAGTTAGTCGCTTGTTCTGTCCATGGCCCATGAACAGAGTTTAAGCATCTTTTAGGAAAAGTCTCACAAGCGTCAATCAATTCAAAATCAAATGACTCAAAAATCTATCAATATAGAATTTCTTTCATGTTTTGTTTCCAATATGACTTAAACGGCGGTGTCACATATAAGTGAAATTTGTTTTGTCTTGCGACCTTTAGCATCAGTGTTATAAATGTCTATTTCACCAACAAGATTTTATAATAATCTATCCATCGATTATGGAAGACGGTAATGACATGAACAACAATTGTTCTCATAATACCAGAACAAGATAACAATTATTAAGTTCATGAAATATCTTGAAGGCTAGGTTTTATGCCGACGAAAAACACAATAACACATTTATTTGTTTCTCGATGCGCATTGTTACCACATTCTTTTGCTAGTTACTTAGGCCATCGTAGTTCTTGTATTGTTGCTTTGTATGACATTTCATACCAACAATCTAGTATCCAATACCCAAGAATTACATTATGTACTTAGCAAAGAATACATCTATAACATGTATATCATTTATATACCTGAGCTGGACAATTCCAGTCTTTTCCTTTTTCTACCAAATAATTTTGCAGATCCTATTTAGCATTTCCTCTCCTTTTAGAAGAATCTATCGACATCAATAGTGGCATCAATCATTTGACACATAGTCCAAAGGATGTTAGTCAAATACTAATAGCCTTGGATTTTGCACTTTGAAGTGGATCGCCATCATCATATGATTGGTATTCTTCCCGATTCCATTCTTTAGTATTCTTTTGGTATAGCAAAACAATTTAGCCGATACCTTTTCATTCATCCTATCATGACATCTTTCATGATGAAACTACTATAGCTCTTAAGGACAAATGCAAGTATAATATTAGTTTCCCAAACTTTTGGGTGATCGGGATGCCTAGCATCTTCAATCTTCACATATAGTCATACAATATGAGCATATGTTCTTTTACTAAATTATACTTCATCATTTTTGCAAACAATCAAAGTTTTAGATATCAAATATCTTTCACTTCTTGATTGTTTCTGAAACAATTCTTTCAGCTCGATGATCACTTTGATTCTCAAACAATTTTGAAGATCAATTTATCATGAAGGCAAACATATGATCTTTAGATACTAAACTTGAATCGTTGCTCTTAGATTAATACAATTTATTAAATCGTATGGAGCAAGCAAGGTTTGCTAAAGTTTGCAATAGGACTTAATCTTTAGTCTTGATATTCTAACTAAACGGCACTAGACCGAAAAGTGATTATCCAGAATTCTATAGTTCTTTTAACTCAATTAAAACTAAGTGTCGGTGGAAAACGGTTGCCAAAGACTACAACGACTTATGCAAATACACTAAGATTTAGTTTAAGATAATTAGTTCAAGTTAATCAAATTATTAATGAACTCCCACTAAATTCAACATTCCTCAAAGTTGTTTAGTGAAGCATGATCCAAATTCACTACACCGAGACCGATCATCACGTGAATGATGTAGCTTTAATGGTGAACATCAACATGTTGATCATATCATCCATATGACTCATGCTTGACCTTTCGGTCCATGTGTTCCGAGGCCATGTCTGTACATGCTAGGCTCGTCAAGTCAAACCCAAGTATTTTCCGCGTGTGCAAAACTGGCTTGCACCCGTTGTATGTGAACGTAGAGTTTATAGCACCCGATCATCACGAGATGCTTGAACACGACGAACTTTCGCAACGGCGCATACGAGGGGAGAACACAATTTTATCTTGATCTTTAAGTGAGGAATAATCTTATAATGCTACCGTCGCGATCTAAGCATAATAAGATACATAAAAAAGATAAACATCACATGCATATAATTTTATGTGACATGGTATAGCCAATCTCCGCGCCATGATCTCCATCTTGTGCGCGCCGGCATGATCTCCATCACTCCACCATGATTGCCTCCACCACGAATAGCAACTACAACTATTGCTAACTACTTAGCGATAAAGTAAAGCTATTACATGGCGTATAAGAAGTTGACACGCAGGTCATACATAATAATAAAGACAACCATATGGCTCCTGCCGGTTGTGAACTCATCGACTTGCAAGTCGTGAAAGATTACAAAACATGATCATTGCATACAACTCAATTCATACTCATCATGTCTTGGGCCATACCATATCACAAAACACTCCCTGCAAAAACAAGTTAGACGCCTCTACTTTGTTGTTGCATGTTTTACGTGGCTTATGGGAGTAGCAAGCTAAGAACGATTCTTACCTACGGAAAGCCACAACGGTGATATTATGGTTGCTAACATCCGATGTAAGTCCCATGACTACTATAGTGAGAGAAACTGGCATCCACCAGCCGCATGTATGGAACAAGCCACACGTCAAGTGCGGAGCCGGTCTCGCGAACGCGGTCGCGTAAAGTTGGCCTGGACCGCTTCGATCTCACTATACCGCGCCATAAGAAATACACAACAAGAGGTTTGCAACAGAAAACATCAACGCCCGCAACAAGCATGTTGCGTTCTACTCGTGAAACACATCTACGCATAGATCTAGCTCTGATACCACTGAAGGGTTTCGCAGCATAGTAAATCAAAAAATTTCCTACGGATGCGAACAAGAAAGCCAAGATCTAATCTAGGAGATGTAATCAACGAGAGAGGTAGATGAGATCTTCATACCCTTGAAGATTCGCACAGCGGAAACGTTCAATAGAACGTGGTTGACGTAGTCGTACTCGCCGTCTCCTCCTCGCGATCCGATCCGATCCTACGCCGCAAGTGGCGGCGCCTCCAAGAGTTGCGCACGTGCGGTGCAGCGACGTCTCCTCCTTCCTTGGTCCAGCAAGTATGGTGGAGAGATAGATTGGATCAGCAGCACGATGGCGTGGTGCTTATGGTGGAGAGTTTCTGCAGCAGGGCTTCGCCTACGTGCAGTCGCGAGAGAGAGAGAGAGAGAGAGAGAGAGAGAGAGGGCAGCAGTTGGCGGCTAGGGTTTGGGTTAGAGGTAGAGAGGGCTGCGCCCTTGCCCCCCTATATATAGAGGGGTGGCCGGCCAGCTTGGCCTCTCCCCAAACCCTAGGGCGCCGACTTGGAGTAGGAAGAGTGGGAGGCAAGTTTCCCCCTCTTCCTTCTTTGAAGACTCCCTTAGGGTTTCCCCTTGGGCTGGCCGGCTGGGCCTTAGGGGCCTTGTGCGCCTGGCCCAGGGCGGCCAGGACACTTCCCCTTAGGCCCACGCAGGCCTCCGTCAAGTGGGCCCACGTTGGTCCCACTCCGGAACCTTCTAGAACCTTCCGGTACAATACCGATAAACTCCGAAACCTTTCCGGAATCCAAAAACTGCTTTCCTTTATATGAATCTTATTCTCCGGACCATTCCGGAACCTCTCGTGACGTCCTGGATCTCATCCGAGACTCCGAACTAAAAATCATAAACCAATTATCCATTCTATCCTAGCATCGATACACGTTAAGTGTGTGACCCTACGGGTTCGAGAATATGTAGACATGATCTTCTATCAATAATCAACAGCGGGATCTGGAAACCCATATTGACTCCCACATATTCATCGATGATCATATCGAATGAACCACGATGTCATGATTCAATTAATCCCGTATATGTATTCCCTTCGTCACACGATATTTTACTCGCCCGAGATTTGATCGTCGGTATCGCCATACCTAGTTCAATCTCGTTCACAGCAAGTACTTTACTCGTTCCGTAATCCGATATCACTTTGTGATTAACTCATTAACCACATGCTTGCAAGCGGTGTTGATATCGATTACCGAGTGGGCCCGAAGTATATCTCTCCGACTTGGGAGGGACAAATTCCATCTCGATACATACAACCCAACAAGTACTTTCCGATCACCTGAGAGACACCTTTATTATCACCCTCACATAGGATGACGTTTGATGACTTCAAAGCTTTCTTCCGATACTAGGGAGTTGTATTATCTCATGGTCTAAGGAATACAATACATGACATAGAAAAAGCTTCGCAAAGATGAACACGATGACACGATCTAATTGCTCTGCTTTATTTGGGTCTGTCCATCATATCATTCTCCTAATGATATGATCTCATTATTAATTGACAACTCATGTCTATGGTTAGGAAACCTTAACCATCATTAATCAATGAGCTAGTCCATAGAGGCGTACTAGGGACACGGTGTTGTTCATAAACCACACAAGTATTAATGTTTCTGCTTAATACAATTATAGCATGGAGTATAAACATTATCATGAACAAGAAATATGATAATAACATCTTTATTATTGCCTCTAGGGCATATTTCCTTCAGAATTTTAACCAATTTTATTGTTTTCGGGGATATTTGGTGATAAATATAGTGAACCTAAAACAAATAGGTGAGCAATCCTATATATATGGTGCAATACAACAATCAAGATATTAGATACAATAAGTACATATAAGGATAGAAATAACCGAAAGTAGAGAGAGCGATGACACAATGATTTATCCCAAGTTCAGTTTCCTTAGGGGGGTCATCTCCATTGGAGATGCCATAGCAAACAAAGCCCACAAGACCTCTCACCGAATTGCCTTATTCTCCCTTGAGCTCTCTAAACAAAGCAAGAGCCCTTGAGCTCACAACACAAAGCGGGAGTCCTTCCATTTTTTTGGATCTTGAGGTGATCTTCGCACCTTTTAGAAACTCCTTGATGGGAATCCACACAAGGCAAATCCAATAGCCTAGGGTTCCCCACAAACCCAAGAGTAACAAGACCAAGCTTACTTAAAGTGGGGACTGAACTTTTGTTTGGATGAAAATGTGGACTCTCTCTTTTTCCTTAAAGATTAACAAGATTGAGTGGGGTAGAGGAATCAAAGGATGTAGGTCAATAATTGGGGGCTCAAAAGGATGTGAAAAACATGCCTTTTCCAAGGTGGAAGAAGCCTTTTGTACGGGCACCAAAATGTGGCAGTTGGAAGCTGAATTTGTCACGTTGAAAAATCTTAGAAAGTCTAGCGAGCTGATACATTGGAAAAACACATGTCCGACTCATCCGACCCTCATTCGATCGGGCACCTACGAGAAAATGGCTTGGGGACATTCTGTCGTACAAGAAAACCCCCTTCGAGCCTTCATCCGACCATATCTGAGGCGATGTCCGACGCCATCCGAAGCTGCACCCGAGTACATTCCGAAGTTGCAAACAAAGACCAACAACAATGATAAGAGAATTGTGGCAGACCTTGGTGGTTTAGGAGTAGCTTTTTAGTGGGAAAGGACATGATGTGTATACGGAGTTCAAAGCCTAATTTGTTGAAGCTTGGACGCCTCTCTTTGTGTCGTACAAGACCATTTATTAAGCCACATGTACACTTTTGAGCGACACTCGTATGGACAATTATCTTCAATCTCACAAACATTGCTCATCCTCATAGAAAACTGTTTTGAACTATATGAAAAAATATTCTCACGAACAGCTTTCTAAAAATATAACCTCTCTTCCGAAATGTAATTCTCTAGCTTTTTAAAAACTTATATTTCAAAACAAAGATAATACTTTGTTAAAAATTATACAAATTATTAACAATTTTCTAATTTTAAAAATACTAGCAAAAATACCCGCGCGTTGCTGCGTCCGAATAAATTTAGATCACTTAACATTAGAAAACTAAATGATTGCACTTTGGTAGCATTAAGAATAAATTTAGAAATCAGAATCAAACACTTTGAATTGTTTTTTATAAAAAATTATACACATGTTGTTTCATGATGACATTTGCACATGTTTAGACATTAGAAAACAGATATTTGTCCATGACTCTGCAATAATTAAAAAAAAAGACAAATACAAATTGCATGTACCCAGTCTCAGGATTCATCAACAATTCATCAGCAATTCATTCAGCAATTGAAAAATGACACACGCCACCTTAGAGTTATTTCTCATTTTGAAAAATAAATCACCAGCAATTCATCCCCAGTCTGAGCAAAACGCACAAGCAGCTCAGCCCTTCCCAGCCAAAAAAGCAGCAGCAACTCACCTCCTCCACCATCGGAGTGGATTAAGAAACGTAATGTACGCGTATGGATCGAAAAACTAAATTAAGCTAGCTATGACACACGGAGAAAGCAAGAATCACCATGACATCATGATGAAATTCACTTCCTTTCCTTGCCCCCCACTCACCGCCAGGCCCCGACCATCAGCTCGGCACAGCCGCGCATCCTTCTCTGGAGTGCGAACATAGCATTAAACTACCTCAATCTCGGCGCGCAAGAAGACTGAGTTGGCGCATGCCATGGCCACAACACCGCACCTCTACCTGGCTTCGCTGTTGGAAGCTATATTGTGCTCGATGGGCTTGTCCACATAGGGGCTTTGCTTGCACGATCAAGTCACCTTATCCACTTCGATGAAGCTATCGTCAAATCTCACCAGGTCCTTCTCATTTGATTCCTCTCGCTTGTGTACTCGATTACCTGCTAACTTGGGAAGAGGATGTGCGATTTGACGTTCGGCAGCAGGATACACTTCTCCATGCAATTGCTCTCAAGGATGCAACAGATCTGTCGCCTCGTGCGTGATCTCAAAGGACTCGGCGTTGGAGCTTAGTAGCTGACCAGGGCGATCATCTCGATCTTCTTGACCAGGAGCCCGTCGACTTGGCTTTCCTCCGCTGTGGTGGCCGCCATGGTTCTTGTTTGATCACTTGATCTCTTGCCGCATAGCTAGCTCAGATAGCTTGGAACACTCGAATTCGATCATAAGCCTAGATCGATATTCGCTCCAGCCTCTGTCATCACCGGTTGAACATATTCCACGGCCGCCGCTGATTCCAAGTTTCACCGCCGTCGTCCCTCTGACGTGTCCGATCTTCCATGTCTGTAGCTACTTCCGAGTTCCGCCGCCACTGCGCCCCTCGAAATCTGAGATGCTGACATCTATCCCGAGCTTCAACCTAATTAATTGATCCTCTCCGTGCTATGATGCAATGCGTATGATGCTCAGGATCGGTGGGGCACGTATATATTGTAGGACAAGTCTAATGACACCACTCCCCCACAACAGCCCCACGCCATAAGCATACCATCCGAAGAAAGCATCGAAGCAGCAGCAGCGCCGAAGAGGAACCTGGCCAACGGCGGCCGGACGTGCGAGCTGCCGACGTGGGCGCTGATCGGCGGCATCACGGCGGGAGTAGCACTGGAGCTTGCTCTCTCGGTGGACGCGGGCCCGGCATTGGCGCTGGGGCCGGAGGCCGCTGGTGGAGGAGTTCTGGGACAACATGCGGCGGTACGGCCTGTACGCGCTGACGGTGAGCACGGGGTTCGCGTGGGCACTGGTGCAGCCCATCTACGAGTTGCTGCGGAACCCCATCACGGCCATTCTGATCATTGTCGTCATCGCCGGCGGCGCCATGCTCACATCCCAGGTCATCAACGCCATGGCCGGCAACTCCGACTTCATCTACATGTACGAGCAGTAGATAGCTAGCAAGTTTTAGTTAGGGTGGTGCGAGTGTATGTACGTCTGTCTGAACTCTGAACACGAAACATGATGATGAGAATAATAAAGTGGCAAACATTAGATGTCAATTCGTACTGTAACCTGTCACTGTGAATCTGTGATTGCTTCGATTGTTCAAGCTTCCAACGTTGGAAAGGTGTGCAGGCGTGCGCGTTCAGGGACTCATACGAGAAGTACAAGAAGGTGGGCGCGGAGGTGATCGGGATCAGCGGGGACGACGCGGCGTCGCACAAGGCGTTCGCCAAGAAGTACCGGCTGCCCTTCACGCTGCTGAGCGACGAGGGGAACAAGGTGCGCAAGGAGTGGGGGATACCGTCGGACCTGTTCGGGACGCTGTCGGGAGGCAGACCTACGTCCTCGACGCGGTTTTTTTACTTACCAATGGCATTGAGGGTAATATATAGTTTGGTGAACAGTTTTTCACTTACCGATGGCATTGAGGGTAATATGTAGTTTGGTGGAAGGATATATTGGTTAAAAAAATGTTGGACGAACCAACCACGAAAACCTTACGTCCTTTATTATTAGGTATAGACTAGGAAATATGCCCGTGCGTTGCAACGGGGGAGATAATTTTTTTTGCATCAGGAGTTCAGGACACGTAAAACAAATTTATGTCACTACACCGCATAAACCAGCTAGCTCCATCGCGCCCACGACGGCGTCACGTTGAGGTCCGCCACCACTACCTACTCTATGTGTCACCTAAGCGAGGCCACCAAGATCCGTGCGCTGCGGCGCCACCCAACCCCGCTATGTGAAGGCCTTCATCTCTCTCATGGTCAGAAGTAGAGAAAGCAGAGAATGGCAGATAAATTGTCCAGGAGGAACCAAGGTGTCGATTAAGTTAACTAACCCGAATTAACTAAATTATCAAGATATTTCAGTTTTCAGGTGCATCAACCATGCATAGTCCTTCTACCACAACAAACTGAGTAATATAACTCTCCTCATAATTTGTATTCATTTATTTGAACAGCTACTGATATTTCCACTTAATACACAAAGAACAACCAAATCACCAGCACTTCTGAACGCAGTGGCCTGTGTATATAGTATATACGCAGTTACTTCCACTCTCCTAATGCTATCTTTTAAAACACTACTACTGTATTTTGCTTTTATATGACAAAATCAAAGTTTGATTGACACATGAGACAGGTGTTAATAATAGCAATTGATTGTTTTTGGGATTAAGTAAATCAACAAAACAAATGAAGTTGTCTAATTAGAAACATTCACATTTAGTCATGAAGTAAATCAAGATTATAGTACTGACCTCACCTGCAACTTCGCATTCCGCAAACCATGAAAGATTTGCACGAACTTTAGCTCAATGTCTTATTTCTGAAAAATCGTAGCTGGTTCTGTTATTGTATCTATCTTTGAGTTTAGTAAGTTGTTAATGACAATTCTGCTATAAGCATTAAATTTCATAACAATAAGTCCTCACTATAACAAACTTATCGGCCTCCACAAGACCAAAACGCTAGGACGTTGCATTTGACAGTGCACCCGGCCGGCCTGTAGTCGTACATGTTCGACGCCGCGGTATATAGAGCACAATACGCTTGAGAGTGCTCACCTGGCATGCCGCATCTCCTCGTGCGCGGCGACGCTGACGTACTGGACGGCGCACAGCAACCTGCGCGCGGCTGCGCCAGCCTCCACCTTGAGCGTTAGGGCCTCGACCGCCGCGTGCACGCCGGCCTTGACGCCGGATGGCTTGAGCACCCCTCGCTCCCGGAGGCAGGCACGAGTCAATCGCAAGACAACCAACCCTCCAGTGGGCTTCCTCCTAGGAGCAGCAATCGCTAAAATAAGGCTTCCACCTCCAGTTCTCCACCTGAATTGTTCCTTGATTAGATTGGAAGGATGCACAATTACACATGTGGATTGGACAGGTTGCTACATGCACACATGGAGGATTCTAGCCGCTTGAGGCGTGGTGACCCTCACTGTCATGGGACGGGAGTTGGGGATCGACTTAGGCCGAGGGCAGCAGCTTCATTAGCAGCAGACTGCAGGCATGGGGCACCGGAGACGGAGGCGCCATGGCGAGAGGGCACCAGAGACCAAGGCGTCATGGAGCTCAGAGGCATAAGAATCAAGGATAGGACCAGACACCAGGAAGATCGCATCCATGTAAAGAATCCAACTATTGAGCTGAGCGCTCCACGCCTGATGGTTGGAGTGCAGCCCTGCTGCGACCGGCGCCGCCGCACCATGCGCCAACGCCTCCCTTTCCCCTTCTCTAGCCGGATTCTTCACTAATTATATTCCTCAAACACCAGGGAAGATGTAGGGGTCAATTTCGGCGGATATTATGTCTGGTAAATATCGGCTCGTCTTGGTGTAGAGATCGGCTGAGCGCCTGAGCCCATGGCACAAAGGCCTGCCCGGGGTCAATCAACAAATAAATCGAACAGTTTTTTCACTTACCGGTGGCATTGAGGGTAATATGTAGTTTGGTGAACAGTTTTTTCACTTACCGGTGGCATTGAGGGTAATATGTATTTTGGTGGAAGGGTATATCGGTTCAGAAAAATGTTGGACGAACGAACCAACAAACGAACCACGGAAACCTTACGTCCTTTATTATTAGGTATAGAT